>CM063517.1:26499380-27706523 GCA_032199755.1 Ambrosia artemisiifolia
TCACGCCACCGAAAGTCAATAGGCATAAAAGGTTGGTGAGAAATGGATGCATATCGCCTCATAACATAGCAAAAACTAAACAAGTTGCAGAGAAGGTTGACATCAGCAGGGTGGCACGTATCGTGCCTGATGGTCCATCAAGTAAGGTTGATATTAAGGATATAGTTTCTGAAGCTAAAGATTCACAAAGGTTTAAAGGAAAAGGTGTATCTCATCATCCATCTTTTCCTGATGATTCCGATTCAAGAAACGCGCATTTATCTCAAAGGTATTTCATTTCCTAACAATATTGTTCTGTTTCGGTTATTTCTTTGTTAGAAAATTTGGATTAGGTTAATTGTAATGATTTACTTGCAGGAGGTCCGTAATTTTCAACGAAGCAACCGATGCTAGTAAAGATTCAGAAGGATGGATAACCACCCACAGTAATACGAGAAAGGTAGACCCCACATCAGTTAACGGTGATCAACATATAATAAGGGGTAAGTCTTCCTCAAGCTCTGTTAATGGCCAATTGAAGAATGGGAAGGAACACGAGGATCATAGAAATGGAAGTACCTTTAGTAGTTTTTCTAATCATTTTGAGGATTTAGAGCGTGCACAATTTACAAAAAGACATAGGGAAGGTCAAGGGGTTGGGCCAAGTAACATAAGGAAAAGTGATGTGGCGTATGTTAATAACGCTGACATGGCGTCCTCTAGCGTAAGTAGGGATTCTTCGACTTCAAGAACAACTAGAAACAAGAACCGTCGTGGGGCTGGCAGTTCAGATCAAGCGATTGTGGTTGAGGAGTTAGCTCATGATGGTGGAAACGATGGGTCTGGTAGTAATGAGGATTCAGCTGTCAGGGCCTTACAGTTGGAAGCAGATGAGATGCTGGCTAGAGAACTGCAAGAGCAGTTGTACAATGAACAGTTGGAGGTAAATTTGTCGGTATGGGCTGAAATGAGTCGAGTTCGGTTGACATGAAATCTTGTCCAAAGCTTTTATAAGTAATTAATGTATCAAAATATGGTTTTGATCAGTATGGGCTGAAACGAGTCGGGTTGGGTTGACCTGAGAGCTTGTCCAATCTTTTTCATACGTAATTATTGTTTCAAAATATGATTTTGAACATTATAACATGTCTATTATTCTTTCAATGAAAAGATTTACAAGGTTTTATGCTTTAGATTTCCACTTTAGATGGCCTTTCACGTTTGCGGGTTGACTGTTGACCTATATACTTTGAAGGTAATTTTGTTGATTTACTTGCAGGTGGACTCACACCATGCATTGGCAATGGCGCTGCAGCATGAACACGGTTTAAATGCTCGTGGTCGTGGCCGTGGCCGTGGTCATTCTACTTCTGTATGTTTTGCCGCTTATTGTTTTGTTTTTATTTATAGGGTTAAAATTCATGTCATACCAGTGTTTCTAAATGGCTGAGATATGAGAGTGTAAATAAAATTTCCAGCTGATCATTTCTTTGTAAACCCAATTTCTGAAAATTGATTTTCAAAATTTCAAACTTGTAACAGCACGCTCGATCAAATGCTTCCCGGAGCGTTTCAAGTAATAGGACACAAGCTTCTACTTCTACAAGGTTGGCTAGACCTAGAGGTCGTTTCCCTGGACGCCCCCGTACAATATCATCTACAAGGAGTTCTATATTTCCTCCAAACATGGATGTTGACATGGTACAAAACTTTTATCTTTTTATTGTTGTTTATATATATTTTTTTTGTTATTTTTATTGTTAGCTAGTTTCTTGATGTACAATCACGTTTTGTATTCTTTACTTTCATTTTGTGTGCAGAGAATGCATATACTTGAAGCACTAGAGGCGTTTAACGATATGGAGTTGCCTAATAACTTGTTTAACGATATGGAGTTGCCGAATGACTTGTTTAACGATATGCAGTTGCCTAATAACTTGTTTCAAGTTGGACGAGAATTCAATGAGTAAGACAATAAATTACATAATCTTTGTAAAGATTGTGTTTTTCACTTAAACATCCTCGCTATAGCCTTTATCTATGCAATTGCTTTTTTACCCTTCAGGAATGATTATGAAATGCTGCTGGCTCTTGATGATAACAATCACCGACATGGAGGTGCAACTTCCGCTCAAATAAATAATTTGCCACAATCAACAGTTCAGGTAAATATAGTTCAGTGCTATGCGTACGACTTGGGACGTCAAATTGGTCGTGTTCATAGGTCGGTGAATCGAACCCGGCGTGAGAATATGACACAAACCCAAAAATCAAGTCCACATAACCTGAAAATTTCATTTTATTTTATTTTGCTTATCTGCATTAAATATATACAACCAGAAACAAAAAAAATATCTGAGATAATTACCTTAAGGCTTAAGCTACAAAACCTTTTGCTCTTATATATATTAAATACTGATATAAGATCTTCTACTAATTTAAGTTATGAACATAAAACACGTTTAAAAAAAAGTAAAGTATAGAATCAACCTGCGAACCCATCCGGTTGGCCCGAACACAACCTGTTTATGTAAATGCGTTCATGTCTTACTTGAGCCCTTTTAGACTAAAACCGTACCTGCGGATTCTCTGTTGAAGTTAGTATTGTGTCAGAAAATGACAACTACAGCGCAGGTGCGAGTTTTTTTTCTTGCTCTTTTGCTGTTAGTTCTTAAACATAGTTAACCATGCAGGCGGAAAATCTCCAAGAATGTGCGATTTGTCTTGAAGCTCCTAACGTCGGTGAAACGATACGACATCTTCCTTGCCTTCATAAATTTCACAAAGATGTAGGGCACGCTTTAATTTATATTTTTATATAGTTTTCCAAGCATCTTAATAGGCCTTAACTTTTTTTCTTTTTCCTCACAGTGCATAGATGAATGGCTGAGAAGGAAAACATCATGCCCGGTGTGCAAATCATCGGTCACTTGATTTGCTAGTTTTTATTTTAATGGGCTATTAGTCTGTCTTGGAGTAATATAATACATGCAAAAGTTGCTTTTGATTGTAACCAATTTTGGGTTATACTCTACAAATCATTTGTATACCTTTTGGTCCAAGGCAGTAAGATTTTAAATTCCATATGTCAAGTATGATTGCCAAAGGTTTATAATGTTTCAATAGGAGATTGTTTAACAGAAGAGTAAACTATCATCTGTGTCCGGTTTGGGAGGTTGCATCTTTGAGTCGTACTTTGGTGAAAATTTATCCGAGTCACAAATGTTTAATTAATTTGCCAATCACCCCCCCCCCCCCCCCAAACCACACACGCGCGCGCACACTAAACGACCATTGTATCACTGTTAGATACTTTGTTAAAAGATGTTTTGTAACGTATTTCATTTCAGTATGCATTCCTGTGGTTTGTTGCTTCTTTTTCTCCTATTTTTTGCTTCCATCCACATTAACAACATTCAGATTAACAACATTGTAACAAATTAACAAACCTATGCAAACTTAAGGCAGTTCAAAACGTTCGCGACTCGTGGCTTGTAGCTCGCTCGAAAGAGCCCTGAAAAAAACTAGGTAAAAACTCTATTTGAAATGACCTGAGCTAAGCCGAATCATTTTGTAACTGAGGCGAGTTTGAGCCTGGCTCGTTGTTACGCTTGTTTAACTCCGAACTTGTGCTTAAGCTAAGCCGAGCTGCCTTGTTAATTTTGAGCTTGAGCTCGGTCCCATCCCGGCTCGACTCGTTTACACCCCTATGTAAACTAGATCTAGTGGCAATCCTTTTAAGCGGGGGGGGGGGGGGGGCGGCCGACCCCCCCCCCCCCCCCCCCCCGAATTTTCGTTCAGAAGTTCCGATTATATAGTATTCGCTTAAAATTTTTTTGGTATATAAGGTTTTGACCACCCGAAACTAGTGACTTCCGACCCCCCGATGACTTCTGAGCCCCCGAAGTTTCGGGTCAAGATTCGCCACTGACTAGATCATATCTGCATACATACACTAGCATGAAGCATCCTATACTAACACTCTACAGAATACATGCACATCTCCTTGGGCCAATTTTTTTTAAACTAAACACACACACACACGGTTTTAAAAATCCTGCCGAGGCCGAGTGCTTGACGAGTCATATCTGAGTGCTCTCCAACTATGGCCAAGTACTCGTAACTCCATAGTCAACCGAGTTGGTACCACCTAGAAACTTTTAAAATTGTGAGCTATTATTTTTAATACTTTGACAAATGCTCAATTTGTTTAAAAGATTACACCCAATAAAAATAAAAATAAGCTCAATGAAGTTTAATTGGTTAAATTTAATTAATATTGTTGGGTAGGCCCTATTTATATTTTCTGGTCCTAGACCCAATGTCGACAATTTTCAAAGACGGCCTTGCTAACAATACACTTACACTCTACATGATAAGTGCACACTAACCATACTACAAAATAACCATACTACAAAATACACTGACACAGTGACATATTAACCATACATACTACACTACACTAACACAATGATCAGAACACATTACACCATACACTAAATCAAATCCAAATTAGTTAATCATGGGTAACACTCGTCATTAAAAATATATAAAAAAAAATTCTATCATTTTTTTGTATGCCCTTTTTGCTTCCAAATACAAGAGTTATGTATGCTAAAAATCAAAATTGTAAGAGCTTCCCAAGGGCACACATGATCAGTGGTCCAGTTTATCATAACTCTTAATGAACCACTAATGACAGTGTAAGTGGCAGACCATAAAACTTTTTATGAGGATCGGAAATTTATATGGGTCGATAGTTTGTTTATGGCTGTATAATAATTTTTCAGTACGATTCAGGTCGCGTCATATGAAAAAAAGATAATCAATCTATGTGTAAGGTATGGATCAATTGCTTGCCCTCTTCTCATTGATCTCATCATAATATATACAAATCCCTAAACTTGGGAAGAAAAGAATTACCAAAAATAATTACAAGATAATCTACCTAAATTACATTAGGAATATTCTAGAGCTATTCTATTACACCCTCGCAGTCGAAACAGGAGGAACGCGTACGTTGAGACTGGACCTGAAATCATCGAATAACACTCTTGGCAAGCGTTTGGTAAAGATGTCTGCTATTTGGAACCTCGTAGGAGTGAGCAGGATGCGTACATGACCCCGTTGAACTTGTTCACGAACAAAACGTATGTCTAGCTCAATGTGTTTTGTACGTTGATATTGCACGGGATTACCAGACAGATAAATGGCACTGATGTTGTCACAATATACCAAAGTGGCAGTGGTAAGATGGTGACGAAGCTTTAGTAAGAGATTCCGAAGCCAACATATCTCTGCAACCACATTTGCAACTGCTCTGTATTCGGCTTCTGCACTGGAACGAGAGACAGTTGATTGCCGTTTAGAGAACCAGGAAAGAATGTTAGATCCCATGTAAACACAATAGCCAGAGGTAGAACAGCGAGTGTATGGGCATCCTGCCCAATCCGCATCAGAGTAGGCACGGAGAGATAAGGTAGTAACGATGTTAAAGTCAAGCCGTAGGTGGAAGTGCCCTGTAGATATCTGATGACACGCTTTAAGGCGTTCCAATTATCAACTGTCGGGGCATGCATGTATATGCAGATCTGTTGTACGGCATAACTGATGTCTACTCTGGTAAACGTGAGGTACTGAAGTGCACCTGCAAGACTACGATACAAGGTAGAATCCTCAAAAGGATAACTAGAGGCGTGACTCAATTTCGGCTTCGTGTCAACTGGTGCAGCAACAGGGCTGCAAGACTGCATTCCTGCTCGAGCAATAATATCGGCTGCATAGGATTGTTGAGACAGGAACATTGTATTGCCGGTTCTGGTGACAGTAATACCTAAGAAGTAGCTTAGGGGACCAAGATGTTGGTGCAAGTTTGTGACAGATACTCAAACGGATAAACAAACGCTTGGGATTATTGACAGAAGACTTTTTATTATTCGTGTCGTTAGAAGAACTTGTCTAAGTTAGTTCGAGTCGTTTAGATGTGTTTTCATTAGTTTTAGGCTTGTAGTTTTCTATTTTATTTATTTAGCGTTTATTAGATTTTTATTAGTTTTGTGTCGTTTTTAGTACTTATTTATTCATTTTATATTTTGTAGGTGTTCGTGTGGACGATGGAGCGTAAACGAGTAACTTTGGTCAGAACACACGAGTCGAGAGCATGGAGCAGCAGCAGCAACAACAACAACAACAACATATAAGAAAAAAAGAGTAAAAGCCTTGGCCCAATTTGTTGTGAGGGTTTATTATTCGTGGAGGCGGCAACATATTATAAAAAGACAACTTCGATCATAGTGGAGGAGGATTCTCGAGAAGGCACATTATATTGAAGGAGAAGTGGAATAGAGGATCACAACAGCCGCCGTATTATTTAGAAAGGAGCAGATCACGACAGAAAGAATAAAGTGAAGGAGGTCAAGGTTGAAGCATAAGTGCGAGTACGAGTCGGGTATTTATTATTTATCTATTTAAACCAGTTGTGAACACCATGAATTTAACTTGCTTTTATTGTTTTGATTTTATCATGACTTTTATTGGCTAGACTTTTGTTACTACCTAGGTTTTGATGAATACTCATGATTGATTGATTGTTTTTATGGTTGTTGGAACTTTGACTATGGATTGATGATTTAGTAAAGACTTTGATTATTTTTTATCTGGTGTATATGCGTACTTAGTTCTGTTCAATTAATAATTATTTACTCCGCATGCGTTTTTGTGAATGTCTTTCATGTATGAATGCGTGTTAGGTTGTGGACTGTGTGTTAACAACTAGTTTATGGTAAATTGCTAGTGTTTTCCATAGGAGTGGTTTTTGTTGACTGAGTAGTTCTAGATATTCTTCCAATTCCAATAGCTGTAAGGTGCGGGATTGTCGATATGTCTAGGGTGTTAAATTGCTAGATCTAGATGCTTTGTAAGAAGATCTTCCTAGTTTCCTTACCATTACTTGCGTATCGAGTCATGTCAGGTTTTCTATAGTTACCCCTTGCCCTCTTAGTGTAATGAGGCTTTCGCGCTGTAAGGTAGACTGTCTAGCGGGTACTTTATCATCAGAGTAGGTAAGCCTGTAAGGGTAACCTCTCAATCGGTAGTTTAACGGCTTATAGGTAACCTTAGGTTTCTCCTTGAGAAGGGTCGATGGTCCTCTAGTTTATCCTGTAAGTTTAGTATTTGAAGATCCCGGTTCTATAGCTAGTTCCATAACCATAGAAGTTCTTCAGTCATGAGTAGGATGCTAACCTAGGTAGTACCTTCACCATCATTTGAATTCAGCTCAACTCAGTTCTCGTTTTTAATTCAGTTTAGTTAATCTTAGTTAATTTTTATTTTGTTTCATTTTATTTTTTCAGTAAACCCCCCCCCCCCCCTTTAAAATAATAAATTAATTTAATCAGTATTTAGGATAAGTAATCGTGTCTAGTTTTCGTTTTCCATTAGAGTCTCGTGGATTCGATACTCGGACTTACTTTAACTGTACAGCATTGACCGGTACACTTGCCGGTTGTGTGGTTTAGGTTTAGAGAGTCTTTGGTTATAAATTTAAAACTTAGAGTGTCTAGTTTAGGTTAATTTAGTTAGTTTTTATTAAACCACTTTGAGCACATCAACCACACATCCGAATGAATTAATAAGAAAGGAGAGTCAACCTTAGTATCATTTGATTTGAAAGTGTGTCGACGACTCTTAGCCAAAAAACATGTCTCACAATTCAAAACTTTATTTATTGGAAATAAATCAGGAAATAAACGATGTAAGTAACCACTAGATGAGTGTCCCAATCTTCGGTGCCATAACCGAGCTTCCCTATCTGCAGACCCATGAGCTAGCATTACAGTGCCTTGTCGAGTCACTTCATCCACATAGTATAGCCCTTGTCGTTCAGTACCACGCCCGATGATCTTTCCCGTCCTGATGTCCTGTAAGATACAAAAGGTAGGATGCATTAACACAACACAGTTTAGCTCTTTTGTTACATGACTTATAGATAGCCGTTTGTGAGATAAGGATGGAACATAGAGGCAATTCGACAATTTCATGTTTTCTGAAATTTGAATAGTCCCTCCTCTTTTAACTTGAAGGACTTCCCCATTTGCAGTGTGGATTCTAGACTTTTGTGGTTCTGACATTGAGCACATGTCAGATTTTTCATAAGTCATTGTATCAGTAGCACCACAATCAAATATCCATGAGTCTTCGTTTTTCTCATTTTTTGTTGCCATGTTGACCTTTCCCACTTTAAAAATTTTTTTGACTCCTTTTTATTTAAGTTAGAACATTGAGGGGTGTTATCTGTAATTTCTAAACCTTGAAACTCATTTAATAACTCAAGAATTTTTGGGCTAAAAAACTTGGGGTTTAAATCGGTCATATTATATTTTGGGGATTTAAATGAAGAATAGTGAGAAAGAGAAGGACTTTAGAGATCATTCCCAAGCCCTATACTTGTCCCTTCTCTTGTTTCTTCTTCATGAACCGCTGCAAAGCAGCATCTCCCTCCCTTTTCTACTTTATCGGTCCCCTCTGTATCTCCGGTAGGCATCTGTTGGTTGTTACTGCTGCCGCCAATGCTGGTAGTCCCCTGATTGCTCACGGCGGCAACGGCTCTTCCTTTATTATGCCCATCGGCCCACCAATCCGGGTAACCCACAAGTTTAAAGCATTGTTCTTTCGTGTGTTTGGCCATGCCACAGTGGTCACACTTTAACTTGCTTTTATCAATCCGGGATGATGACAGATTGAACCTCTGTTCTGACCGACGACCTTTGGAAACGAGCCCTAACCCATCGAAATCTCCAAGTGAGTTTAGATCCGATCCCACCCCTTGTTGAGCGTTTCCGAAGATGCTTTGGTACGCTGTTTCTTTTCGGACAGCCGCATAAGCAGCTTCGGCAGTCGGTAAGGGCTCCCACCGAAGGATTTCTCTTTTAAGGGAATCATATTTTCGGTCAAGAGCATTGAGAAATTGAAACAGTTTATTTTCTGACCTGATTGTGTTGTAAGCAGTGATATCAGCCGGACACTTCATCGGGTTTGGATCTCGCCGTTCAGTCTCTCCCCAGATACCCTGCATCACAATCCAAAATTCTTTTAACGGTAAGTCATTTTGCTTGAACTCATTTGCTTTGACGTGGAGATCGAAAGTTTGAAGTTTGTCTTTACCGCTACTATATGTAGCCGTAATAGCGTCCCATAGCGTTTTCGCCGTTGGGAACTCCGTAAGGTTACTAGCAAGGCTTGGTTCTATGTTTTGAATCAGCCAGGAAAAGACGATCAAATCATCTTGTTCCCACTGTTCATCAATAGGTTCTGGGTAAGATGGTTTAATAGGGCTTTCGATTTCCCCCTATGGCGAATCGTATCATCTGAGCCCATAGAGGGTAGTTTTGGCTTGTGAGATTCAGGTTGATTTTTAGACTGTCGGATGGATTCGGTTTTGGGTTCTGGGTTTGAGTTTGGACTCCATTTTTTAGGAGGTTGGCTATTTGGATGGCTAGGTTGTTGTTTTCCTCAGCCATTATTCCGGTAGATGATGAGCACAAATGTTTATAAACACTGCTCTGATACCATGTTGATCATGATAATCAGAATAAAAGAAAAGGAGGCTGAAATGGTTTTTTGTATTTCTTCTATATCTCCTGAACAACATACGTACAGAAGCTAATATAGACAATACAATTGACTAAATAAGGAAAATACAATTAATGTCCTTGAAAGAGTGGTCAATTAACATAATTATGTGGTTATGCAGCAAGGGTCAATGATCCATCTAAGGAAATGATGTATAACTGATCCTTAATTTTCAATCACATATTTCAACACTTTGTTATCCTCATCTTCCTCCCTTTTATGTAGTGCTCATGGGTTACTCCGCGGAAAGCTTATGATTCTGAGCTATGTTGTGGGGTAGGGTCCTTATCCATTCATAGAGTTTTTGATTTTAAGGTATGTGGAAAATTAATAAAACAAAAAAGAACTTATAAAAATCATAAAAGATTGTTTTTTAGTTTAATATGCAAATCCATTCTGCAATTGTGGTTCAAGGTTAGCGGGTTTTTTTTACCAAATATATTTAAATATTTACCACAATTGTTTTATAAAAAAACATTAAACTAAAAATAAAAGAAAAAAGTAGACTAAAATATAAAACATTCCATTGCATCAAAATAAACATTACATAAAAAAGCATAAAATAAAAACATCAAACCATTATTTAAAACCTTAAGAAGGCGACTATATTAGAAATCGTCCTCTCATAAGTCTCCAAGTCTCTTCACATGGGTAGTTATCATTGTGTATGGCTCGGTATTCATTACGAGCCATTTCAATCCAGTCTTCATCGTTTAAACCCGGGTTCTCGTTCATCGCAATCATATAGAAATGCTCAAATACGGTGCACTTTGCCTTCATGGAACAATATTTTCCATATATCATATCAGTAGAACGAAGCCTTTCACCCATTCGTTGGTTGAATCGGGTGACAACCCCTTGCCAAAAACTTTTGCTTCCTCTACAGTCCACCTAGGTGGTCGCACATGGTTGATTGAGGCCGAGATTGGATTTGGATTTAGGTTTTGGTTTGCCATTTTTGATAAAGTGAAAGATAAAAAAATTGAGTTGTTCTTTTTTTGATTAAGAAGCACTATATATATATATATATATATATATATAGGGGGAGGATAAATTGAAAACCCACTCGAGTTAAGAAAACTATGAAAACCCTTGTAAAAACCATCTAAAATTTTTTATTTTTTTTTGAAAAAAATACACAAGGTAACATACATGTATTAAAGCGTTTTGGAACAAAAAAATAAAAAAAGCGCCGATTGGATATTTTTAAAAAAAAATAAACAAAATTTGCACTGTTACATATGTAACAACTGATGTTACATATGTAACAGAGCTGTTACATATGTAACAGCACAAACTTTGTTTATTTTTTTAAAAAATATTCTATCGGCGCTTTTTATTTTTTTTTTGCCCAAAACGTTTTAATACATGTATGTTACTTTGTGTATTTTTTTCAAAAAAAATTAAAAAATTTTAGATGGTTTTTACAAGGGTTTTCATAGTTTTCTTAACTCGAGTGGGTTTTCAGTTTATAATTTCCCTATATATATATATATATATATATACACATATTATTTTATCAAAATCAAGCAAAAATTTAATTTACTTACTTACTTTTTGACCGTTAGCTAGCTGCCAACGGCCAAGACTTTTGGAATTTCACCCGCTAGCTCACGCGAGCTACGTCGCTTGGGCTCGCTCGCGGCAACGTTCGCTGACTACTGTTATGGGCCGAGCTATCCAAGTTGATTACATTGTGGCTCGCGGCAGGCTGCTCGCGGGCCAGAACGGATAGTCTTAAAACAAACAATACGAAAAGAAAAATATGTTAATAATTTATTTTGTTATGAAAAGGGAAATGTGTCTGAAATAAAATAAAAGGTTGGTGATTAGGAGCCTTTTACATTATGGTATATATTAACCATTTTGTCTGAGGAACAAAAGTGTCCCACAAAAAAGCAAAGCAAAGGGACTTGGATTCGGAACAGATTCAAGGACATGTTTACAGCTGGGATCAGATAAATGTCATCATACTTTTTCATATTTTTATTAGTATTTATAATTAAGTTATGAATGCCATGGTTTTCTTGCAAACTTTTAACTTATCTTTATAGACTTTGTTATCTTTTAGCATGATTTAGGATCTAAAACCAATAGAAAAGGTGATATCGAATCAGTTTTTGTTATGTTGACATTGGCTAATTGACGGGCCAATGGGCCATACAACTTGTACGTGTGGTATTTTCACAATAATGCATTATTATTGGTAAAAAAATTACGAACCACCACTTGTCGTATAAGGTTTTAGTTTAATAATGGATATTTATAGATTTAGTAGTAAGAAAAAAAAATAAGAAAACAAAAATGTATGATCAAATAGGCATATGGCATTTGTAATTCTTCATTGTTATTTTGAGCATGATGGACTTGTCGTAACTCCCCCACCTTCCATGTGATTTCACTTTATTTAAGTGGTTGCCTCCTAAGGTAAACATCGTTGGATGGAAGTCTGAAATGGAAAGGGTGCCTACTTTATCTGCCCTATATATCGAAGAGAAATGTTCAGTTGAAATCATTAGTTTGCCCTTTTGTGGGGAAGTGGATGAAACTACGGAACACTTATTAACTTCATGATATGTGGCTACATTAATTTGGCAATGGGTTGTCTCTTGGTGTAAGATCCCGTACATACTCGCCTTTTCTGTTCACGGCCTCCTGGAATATCACAAACATGTGCGAGTTTTTGCTATCAAGGAAAAGGTGGTGCAAGTGATTATATTGACAGCCTGTTGGGGAATACGGGGAGCAAGACACTCATGGAGGAAGTTCAATCTATGGCCTTTCTTTGGGCGCAGAATCATGCAAAAATGAAGAATCAAGTATGAGAAAACTTGTGTAATTTTATTAGTTAATATTTCTCTCATTTTTGTATGATGTTAAGGAGATGTATGTCCTAAGGAGATGTATGTTCCAAAAAAAATAGGCACGTATTATGTTAAACACAAGTCAAAATTTCAATATGTTAATCGCCTAAATCAACTATAGGGTTAGGATCAAATACACAGTGAAAAAAAAATAGAAAGTTGTAGTAAGGGTATCAAACGAACTCAGATTGAACTCATTCAAGCGGCATTGGAACCGTCTTATCGAACCCTACGACGTTAGTTTTTAGGTCTTCAATTTTTGGGGTTTTAGTTTGTAATTTTTAGAATATACGCTATATCATTGTGTCTTTTATGTACCATTATGTCATTTTCTTATTTTCATCGTTGTGTCATTTTTCAATTCATTGTGTCTTTTTTCCTCATGATTGTGTTATATTTTTTTGGCACTGTGTTATATTTTGTGACTCATTGTGTCATATTTCATGATCTATCGTGTTTTTTGTATCATTCTCACTCTTCTCATTTTTGTTACACTATATAGAATAACATAACCCATCAACTATATGCATCTATATGGGCATGTCTAATAACCTAATAGAGGGTTTGAGGCTTTTAGCTTCATTTCTTAATTTTAACCCGACCCATTTGTTTCTAAATCCACTAAATTAAGTTTGTTTTAGTTTGTGTACAAAGTCTAAAGTGTTTAAAAAAATCAAAACTTATATGGATGTATAATCAATCTTTGAACTTTCTTTAGTAAATTTGGCCAATCGATTCACCAAATTATTGTTTTTAGTTTAGCCAAAATCATTATTTTAACCAAAATATTATCATGCAAATAAATTCAAATGATGAGTATAATAAATTTCCATCTATTATTTATAGTTATAATATAACTCACATAAAATTCCACTCACTCTAGGTAAAAATTTAGCACGAACACATACATCCAAATTCCTTCTCCGTTGTTTACTCACATAATCAAACCAACCTAATAACTTCAAATCACTATATTCGATGTGAGTTCAAATCTTTACAATGCAAGGTCATATGGATTCCGTTCTTTTAATAAATGGACATTAGAGTTTCATAAAGGGGAAATACCATAAAAAGCACTAAATTTTCTGTTTTTTCTCACTAAAGTCACTCAACAATTTTTTGTACGTAAAAAGCACTACACTTTCAGTTTGTTCTTACAAAAGTCACTCAACATTACTTTGCATCTAAAACACACCATACTTTTCGTTTTTTCTCATAAAAGTCACCGGCCCCTCTTCTCCTCGTTCTCCTGCAACTACTCCACCTCCACCATAACCACCACCACTTCGAACTCCTCCACCTGCACGATAACCGCCACCACCATGACCACCACCTATTCAGCCTGAAAAGAAAGATTCTTGGACACAAGACTACAACTTTATCATCATATAATAGTCCCCATATATGAATCTCTCTCCCTCATATAAAAAGAAAAAATTTCCTGGAACATAACATTCTATCAAGAACTATAGGGATCCCGTAGCTTATTCTTGGAACATAATTTCCTGGAAAAATAATAATTTCCTGGAACATAACTTTCTACCAAGAAAACCTCATCTAATTCCACCACCTCCACAAGTTGGTTACTGTTATTTGTTTTTTTTATAGAAAAGTGTGTTAATTAGATTTGTTAACTATTGTTAATATGATCTTTATTTAATTAGATTGATGGGTATTAACGTTCCGATGATAAAGTTGTAGTCTTGTGTCCAAATTAATGAAAATAAAGAGTATTGTGGAGGAGTTCGAAGTGGGTTTGGCTGAATAGGTGGTGGTTATGGTGGTGCCGGTTATCTTGCAGGCAGAGGAGTTCGAAAGTGGTGGTGGTTATGGTGGAGGTGGAGGAGTTGTTGGAGAAGGAGGAGAAGGAGGAGGGGCCGTTCGGTGACTTTTATGAGAAAAAACGAAATGCATAGTGTTTTTTAGATGCAAAGTAATGTTGAGTGACTTTTGTAAGAACAAACTGAAAGTGTAGTGCTTTTTAAGTGCAAAAAATTGTTGAGTGACTTTAGTGAGAAAAAACAGAAAGTTTAGTGCTTTTTATGGTATTTCCCCTTTCATAAATTGCAGCTTTTGTCTCGTAAATCTTCCTTTGCCCTTAGAGTTTCATAAGGATTCCGTTCTTTTAATGAATGGACATTAGATTCATCTGTTACATGATTTAGTCATGTGCAATTCACAGAAAAAAATTATCTATGACCTTAACTATCATGAAAATCTTTGACTAGTAATAATGTTACATAGGTAATTTGAATTCTAAAGTGAACAGATATGCATCGGGACGTGTGTGCGCGCACAAACAGGACTCGCATAAGGCCTCTCCCACACGTGAGCCTTAAGAGAATAATTAATGGAAGCTTCTGTGGGGCCCGTGCATTACCTAGTACGTGACAGCTGCAAAGAGAAAATGAAAAAGACATCCAGCCAATCAAAGGTATACATTCTCTGCTCCATGATCTCCTGCCATTAGTAAGGATAGAAAGGGCGAGCGAAAAGGACAGTTGGCCAATCAGAGAAGGACAGCGCAAATTCCCTCAACGACCTCCCCTGTGGGGCCCGCACGAACGAACTATCAATCACTACCAACTCGAGAGCTCGGCCTATGATCATTATAATACCCCTTCTCTCCATGAAGAACGGGTCGGCTAATCTCACACTTAAACACACACACACACTGTAATCGCTCTAAGTTTTGTAGAGAGATCGGTCGAAATATTTGTCCATTGATACTCGTTACTAGTCATTGTAATCATCACACTAGCATTAATAAAATCTCTTCGTTTCTCATTTATATTTCGAGTATTGGTTGGATTGATGTTTATTCATAAAGCTTGGTTCAATCTTGAATCGTGTTTTTATTTGGTTAAATAGAGTATTGATGGTTCAAACCACATTTTAGGTGGTGAGATAAGACTTAAGGGCCATAAGGTCCTGGGTTCGAATCTCACAAAGTGAGTTTTCTCATAATTATGAGTTACCTCCTAAATTGGTGACTTGGTGGTAGAATATGATCGCGTGGCAACACTGGTGGCACGATAATACTCCAGTATTCCGTGAGTGATTCCAATTTGTTGGCCGTTCAAAAAAAACCACATTTTAGGTATTTATTATTTAGGTGGATTTTAGACGCTGTCGAAAAAAAAAAAAGTGTGTGTGGTCATTTAAAAAAAGATTGGTTAAATGTAGGATGAAAACATCTAATTGACTTTTGTGCATCCGAAAGTGCATGTTTATGATGACCACGACATAGAACTTTGAACATCATGCAAAAGTCTTGCACAACACTTACATGCTTGTACTTTTATTTTGTCTTGCAAAAATCATTAATAGTCAACTTTACTAATTTATACTCTCTCCGTCCCAATTTAAATGCCCTACTTTCCTTTTTTGTTTGTCTCAAATTAAATGTCCCTTTCCAAAAATAGAAATGTAATTTCCAGTTTTGCCCATAAAATACAAAACACAATCACCACTTTTAAGGATATTATTGTCATTTTACCACATATAAACAAAATATTTCTTAAAATGTGTGTTTTTTCAACTAGGACATTTAAATTGGGACGGAGAGAGTAATAGGGAAAATCACGAAAATAGCCATTGACCAAATAGTTTTTACCAAAATAACCACCTCCCATCTCTTGGGAGAGTGGCTCACAGGTTCCGAGACCTCTCCAAGAGGTTCCCCGTAAGAACCAATAAGGAAGTGACACATGTTTAAAATATAATAAAAAAATCATCACACTTCCACCCCCATTTTTAAAACGGCCATAACTTTTTCATACAACAATATTTTTTTTAAAAAAAATTACACCATAAAAACAAGCTTTTCATCCTCTTTCATTTCCATACCATATTGCTATACTTTAAAAAAACAAATTGTTGGATTGATAGTACTTGCGTCTAAATGTAAACAGTTAATATTATTACTAGCGTTTAAACATGTCTGAACCAGAACAAGTCTAGTAGTAATATCTGTACTTTTAAAAAATATTTTTTTTTGCTGGGTTGATAGTACTTGCGTCACGTTTAAACATATCTGAACCAAAACAAGCCTAATTGTTATTATGTTTTTTTTTTATGTGAATTCAAATTACATAAGACATTTGACCATAATAGTTTAACTATTATAACTATTTATTTTTTTAGACATAAATATTTGATCATGAACTTCAAGAAACACAAAATATGTAGTATGAAGTTTTTGTATATATACGAAGAAAAGGGTCTGCGCATACCAACAATGTCATACTCAGTAGCATATGAACTGTTTAGTTTATTCAAATAACCCTCTAAAAACCTTTACTAAATCATATTCAAATTCCCAGCTTTGAGTTAGCTTTATAACTGATCTAAAATTAATAATTGAACTAGCATTACTTGAACAGAAATACATACCTCTTGAGGGAAATCGATCCAACTTGGTACATACCTCATGGTGTCAAAAATAACACTTGGGTTGTTTGGGTCAAATTGTTACTTTATAGTATATGTGATTAGTATATGGACACTGAAATTATTGTGTATCAAATAATAATAATTAACCCTTTTGTGTGGGTTTCATCTAAGTAGAGCACCGGCGACAGAATCGGCGGCGTTGGTCGCTTAGCCGACCTCGATTCGGGCCAAAACGTAACTGCGCGATGGTGTGTGGTGTTGTTATAAGCGATGTGGTTGATTGGCTGGTGAGTGACATATGTGTATACTTTTGAAATTTGAAGCTGTTACCCAAAGGAGAAAATTGTTCTGGTTCAGATATGTTTAAACGCAAGTGTTTAAACATTTAGACGCAAATACTATCAACACAGCAAAAAAAATTATTTTTTAAAAGTACAGATATTACTATTAGACTTGTTCTTGTTCAGACATGTTTAAACGCAAGTAATAATATCAACTGTTTACATTTAGACGCAAGTACTATCAATCCAGCAAAATTTTTTTTTTTTTTAAAGTATAGCAATATGATATGGAAATGAAAGCGGATGAAAAGCTTGTTTTTATGGTGTAATTTTTTTTAAAAAAAATATTGTCGTATGAAAAAGTTATGGTCGTTTTAAAAATGAGGGTGAAAGTGTGATGATTTTTTTATTATATTTTAAACATGTGTCACTTTCTTATCGGTTATTACGGTAAACCTCTTGGAGAGGTCTCGGAACCTGTGAGCCGACTCTCCCAAAAGATGAGAGGTGACTATTTTGATAAAAAACCATTTGGTCAATGACTATTTTCGTGATTTTCCTTTTATAATAGCTTAGTTAAATTTGGACTCCAAGTTAAATAAATAATTAAATTTGAGGAACACGATTCAATGCGACACTTGTCCTAGGGGGTTATTAGGTAATAGGATAGGTTAGAGGGTCTAAATCTTATTAAAGTCAGTGTGCGGTAGGCATGAATTACACAATCATCATAGATACATGTATTTATAATTGCTGGTACTAAAAAAAACGTTTCAGCCATGGTATTTTGATGGTATAGCGTTTACTTTAGATTATATAAAGATCTACTATTGTTATTTAACTTGGAGGAAACTCAAATTCAAAAATGCTCACATTGTTTGTAGCTATTGTGTGTCAAGGTACGGAGAACGTAAGTGATAAAATATTTGTCTGAAATGTAAAATTTGTGAGAAGTACATTTAGGGGTGAATCGATTGTAAGAAAGACAAGTATTCATCATCTCCCATAAAGCTCTCAATCTATTCTCATATGTTCCATTGAAATTGTGTGATGGACTATCGTGTGTTTAAAAAAAAAAACGTATGCAAAAAATGTGTTGTCATATTTTCATATGTTGAGATTCTAAGTAAATTTTTTTTTCGCAAAGACGTTATTTTTAGACTTCGTATTACACTGCTAAGAAGGTTGATCCAATGCAGGGGCGATCCTCTATAGGGGCGGGGAGGGGCGGCCGACCCCCCTGAATTTTCGCTCATAAGTGTTGATTATATAGTATTCGTATAGAAATTTTTTGGTATATAAGACTTCGACCCCCGAAACTAGTGACTTTCGACCCCCCGGTGATTTCCGACCCCCCAAATTTTCGGGGCAAGATTCACCACTGATCCAATGTAAGAAGATTTATAATTAAGCTTCAGTTAAAACAAGTTATATGTAATACTCCGTATATTATATTAACAACATACGAATTTATTTATTAAAAATATATAATAAAATAAATAAAGAAATACATAATTTTAAGAAATTTTATCATCCATAATGAGCGGTGAGTGGGCATGTGAGGGCGGGCGCATGTGTCTCCGCTGATTTGGGGGCTTAAATGAACTCTCGAAACATGGATTTTGCTTGCCCCATAAGTTTGTTTTTGACCCGAATATCCGCTACCCGTGAAACTAACTCGTCGGATTCGGGTCACGTGAGACCACCCTTCACTATTTAAATTACAACATTTGAGAGAGGCTAATGTACAAAGTTTCTTAACATACAAAGTGTAAGAAGCATTCTAAGCCATTAGATTTAGGAGGTGGCAACATGGTAATTAACAATGCTAATCATATTTGGGTTAATCTAACCTAGGGTAAATTAGGAAAAAACACGTTTAAATTTCTATGAAACCATAACAACAGACATAATCGATGAAAAATTTTCATCGATTGAACCTGATTTTTCATCGTTTCAACTCGATTAAACGTTCAGAATGATTAAACAATTCGATTACAAACAAAATCAAAACGTATTTGCAAAAAAATAGAAAAAAAAACAGAGTATGATAATTCAATTGATAAAATTAGTCGAATCATATTCAAAAATCACTATCAACGCATGTATTATTCACAGAAACGAACAATGTTGATAATAGAAGAAGAATTAAAGGAAAAAATGGCTTTCAAAAAAGTTTCAGATATCAGAAACTGTTAAACAGAAAAATCATAAAACGCACTTGGTTTTTTTATAAAACGCATTTGGTTTTTTAAGCACTATTTAAACTAGTTTTTACAAAACGCACTTGGTTTTTTATAAAACGCACTTGGTTTTTGTAAAACGCACTTGGTTTTTGTAAAACGCATTTGGTTTTTGTAAAACGCACTTGGTTTTTGTAAAACGCATTTGGTTTTAATAAAACGCACTTGTGTTTTTTGTAAAACGCACTTGGTTTTGTAAAACGCATTCAGTATAATTAAAACTCACTTTTTCCCCTATTCAAACCTCTTACAAGCAGCTTTCTTCTTCTTCTTCTTCCTGTCATTATTAGTGCTTTGCAAAACAAAGGAGATGTGCCTGGTTTGGGTGTGAAGTCGATTTTGACATGGATGAAGTTGACCGGTACAGTATTCACTTTTTTATAAGCCGAAAATCGTCGTAATTGGTACTGAAACAGGAAGGTGAGGATCGTGGGTGGTCGTGGTGTCGGGGCAGAAACAATACCTTCAGACCCTTCTTTTTCACCACAAAAATTGGCTCATTCATTTGAGTACTGTCAAGATATTCATTCTTTGAAACAGCTTCATGCTTGCACAATTATTCAAGGTCTTGGAACCAATTCTTTTCTGGGTTTGAGAAGGTGATGACCGGAATTGTGTCGGCGGGGAGAACTCAACCGGAGAAGATGACCGGAAGTGAAGGAATGGTCGGAGAAACGTCGTCTGCGATTTGGATCTGTGTTGGGGCTTTTAAGGGCTTTGGATCTGGTAGTGGTGTTGCAGGAGTCTAGGTTACTGATTTGTCCTTGGTTTAACTACAATTGAGTTTAAATATAGTTTAATTAGGTTAATCATGGTTAGGTTAGGTTGACAAGTGGCAATTTCTCATGGCTTCTTACACTTTGTACATTAAGGATACTTTGTATCCTATACTTTCTCACAACATTTTGGTTTTTCTTCTTTTAATCAAACATCTATATATCTATAATCTATAATCTATAATCTATAACTTATAATAAAAGAATTGAACTTTGATGATGTGGCATTCAATGGAGGCCTCAACCCCTCCTTAAATGTGCCACGTGGCATCATGTAGGATTTTTTAATTTTTGAGTTTTTTTAATAAATGTATATATATTATAATTATTTTAGGAAAAGATAAGAATTTAAAAACAAAATTATATTTTATCTCTAATGTTTCCTCCCATAACTTTTAAACGTTAATATCTTATATATACGAGATTTTTTAAAGAAAAAAATTACACCAAATTAACGAGCGTTTTATTATCTTTCCAACGAGTACCATAGTGTTATATAAAAAACGGAGAAAAAAAACAACTATTTTTGTGGGGTTTTGTTTTCAAATATATTTTACTCTACTAATAAATCACAAACGATAAACATAACTTCATAGGCAGAGATTCTTTTTTTTTATATTTGAATATGATAACTTATGGCAGAAATTTATTTAAAATAAATAATAATAATAATAATTATATTATTATTATTATTCATTAATCATGTATTGGCAAATCATTAATTATGTTGTCATATTAGATATTTTATTATGTTATATTAGATATTTCAAACCCGGGACACTCCCGGGATAAAAGCTAGTATATATATATATATATATATATAGGGTTACGATCAAGTACACAGTGAAAGAAAAATAGCAAGTCGTAGGAAGGTATCAAACGGATTGCGATTGAACTCATTCAAGCGGTATTGGAATCGTCCCATCGAACTCTATGATCTTAGTTTTTAGATTTTCACTTTTTTTAAATTTTAGCTTATAGTTTTTAGAATTTACGTTATATCATTGTGTATTTTATATAGCATTGTGTAATTTTCATATTTTCATCATTGTGTCATTTTTACGATTTATTGTCTTTTTTTCTTTAGCATTGTGTTATATTTTTCGGCATTATGTTATATATTGTGGCTTATTGTGTCATATTTCGTGATCTATTTTGTTTTTTGTATCCTTCTCGCCCTTCTCATTTTTGTTACATTGTGTAGGATAACTTGATCCTATATATATATATTCCAAATTATGAAATCCTACATGGCACTCAAAGGAGCCATCTTCCCCCCTGAGTGTGTCATCCTCCTTATTTCTATTTAAAAGTCTCTTTCTGTCTCATGTTTCACCTACAATTTTAAAATATTAATAACATTTATATACGAAACTTTTTTTAAAAAAATTTACTCCAAATTAACGAACGTTTTATTATTTTCCTAATGACTACCATAGTGTATACAAAAAACGAAAAAAAAAAAGATTTTTTTATCAGTTTTTGTTCATACAGGAAAAAAACACAATATGTTCAGGTAATTCATAACTCGTGTCTACGCAAGTCACTAATCATGTTCAAACTAGGAAATATATTTTCATCAAGAGCAGAATATGTTAAAACTACCCCTTAAAAAAAGTCACACTTTCAAAACTACCGTCTCAATCATGCCCTGCAATTGTTGTTTCTAGCTCTAATCCTCATCCAAATATACATCTTCTTTAATATACATTTTCATTATTATCCATATCAATAAAATTGTTGTTTTTTCATATTATAGTACATTAATTTCTATGTTACATTATAACACATATTTTTTCAAATTATATTAGATTTATCTATCCCGGAAAGCTTCCGAGATATAATCTAATTTTATAACATATTCCACAATTGATTTGTTTTCCTCTGTTATTGTAGTGTATACTTTTATTTCATAATTATACTAAAAAAAGTTTTCATCTTTTTCATTTTTTTAACATCTAACTAACGTTCTCATATTTCTAGTTTAGTATCCTTGCGAGATTTAAACTCTCGACCCTTAAGAATGATCATCATTTTCCACATATGAGTACTGCTAGGCCAAATTAAATGCCATTTGATGGATTTTATCTTTAAATGCCTATAAAGCAAGTTATATATATATATATATATATATATATATATAGGTAGAGGATCCTGTAGGAAAATTGATTTGTGTGAGAAACGTGAGAAGGATTAAGAATTGACATGTAGCCATCATGTTTTTTATTTTGGAATGATGTTTTAGGTTGTTTTGGTTTGAAAAACACTTAACACAACAATATACAACAATTTAAAACACAATCCAATGTATTATAGTTATTAAATTTAAATTACAGATAAAACACCCTAGTAATTACTTAAAACACTATGCTTAAATGTTCTTGACATAGTGTTTTAAGTTTTAAGCCTAAAATACATTGTTTTCGGTTATTAATTGTTATGTTTGTTGTTTTTCTAAGCAAAACAATCCAAAACATCATGAATACGTCCAAAAAAATGATGCATACATATCAATTTTTAATCCTTCCTACACTTCTCACACAAACCAATTTTCCTACAGGAACCCTACCCTATATATATATATATATATATATATATATATATATATATATATAGGGTTAGGATACTTTGAAAACTCGTGTGAGTTGCGAGAACTTGAGAACTCATCTGGGCCATTGATCATACATATCCAATGGATGAGAATGCATCTTGGATTGGTTTGTCTTTTTGTGAAGATAAAAATCTGATTATATTTTTTTATTAAAATAATCTTGATTAAAGGGTAGTTTGGGTATGGATAAAAAAATTTATCTTTCTTCTGACAAAACTCATCACATCAAAAAGAGATTAATCATCTCTTCCATTTTCACCATATCCATTTAACATCTTTTGAATAATATATATCAAGAATCAAGGAATGGTAAATAGTTAAAGCATAACTACTGCACATACATATATGTATCTAGTTTATTTTTTTACATCGGTGTAAAAAAAAAGAAACAAATAGACTTTTTATATAGAAAAGAAACAAATCTTTGATCTGCAGCAAATCAAAGTAGCACAAACATCGTCATCATCATCCAAGGCTGGTGTTCCCATCAATCACTTTATCCGAAACTGAACTATTCTTCTCACCAATCTTCTTTTCCTCATCCAAAACAACAGATATCGCAATAAGATCATCCGAAAAAAAAGACAGCAATGCAACTTACTTACATTAATAACAAATGACAACCATTTACATTGGTGTAATCACCTCCATAACACATACAAAAGAAAACGTATAGAAAAAGAAAACGTATTACACCGGTGTAAATAAACCAACAAAAAAATTATAAATAAATTAACATTAACTAACAAAGACGTGCCACCATCGATCACAATAGTAGTAAGAACCAACACGAATATCCCGCTTTGCTAGCAATCAAGAATAATCAAACATCCTTCAAAATCACTAGTCAAAACAGATGTATGCATATGACTCGCTTTCATTAAAATTACTTAATTAAACGGATACTTGTAGGTAAACTAAACGAAATTCTATTTTGCAACCCCCCCTGGGCCCCTACCGTTTTTACACTAGTGTAAATCTACCCTAGACAACTTCCACAAAAATTACATTGTAAAAAAAAACCAAACTTAAATGATAATATAAAAAACCTAGTGTAAATCTAAAAAACATATTGTATTACACAAAAATGGAACCAAAAAAATACATATAATTTGCATAGTCAATGACATAATCAAAAAGTTGACATCGTATCGTATCCTCCAAACATACATCTATACATTCGTATTTACGCTGCTGTAAAAATAAGTAACAAACATCTATATACAAGTCGCCTTAGACGGTCAGAAGGGATGCCTCTCTTGCTAACGGCAAACTCAGGCGCGCTTTTTTTAAAACAAAAAGAACCAGGCCCCCGACCCTTTTTCAACTTGTATCAAAGTTTACAATTCCTAGTGTTCCAAATTCACTTGTATATATAGTGTGAGAAGATTACCTGTAAATCATCGAGTTTCCCAAAATGAGAATTCTGCTAAATCCAAATTGCCATTGAACTTCTTTTCTCCGCCAACAAAATGCTCACAAAATGCTCTGTCTGCATTGAAACATGAAGAAAACCAAAACACTTATGAGATCACTTGTACACAATCATTGCTCATCTAACTTCATGTTTTTGATAAACCAAAGAAGAATCAAATCAAAACACTTATGAGATCACTTGTACACAATTATTGCTCACAAAATCTTCTGTTCGTTACCATTAGCGTCGTCTTCTGTTCGTCACCACCACCACGTCACCATCCAGATCTGTTCGTCACCATCACAAGAATAAACAAAAGAAGAATCAAATCCCCAAATCAAATCCCCAAAACACTGGTGTAAAAAACCAAACTATAAAAGATGATGGTGTGATTTCTTACATCAAACTTTCTATACATTTATACTTACACTGGTGTAATTGGTGTTTTACACCAGTGTTTTCATAACAGAAATAAATAAATAATAATAATAACAACAGAAATATTAATAATAACAACAATAATAATAATAATAATAATAATAATAATAAAAAACATACCTTCTTCAATCTTCATCATCACCATCAGCCATTCAACCCCCATCCAAAACCACCGTCGTCATCATCATCATCATCATCCTCATCAGCCATCAAAAACCATCCAACCCTGAAAACCCACACTCGAAAACCCCCCTATTCACCCCCCCACTTTCAGATCCACCTCCACCACTCACCATCCCCACATTCAGACCCCCTCCGCCGCTGAAAACCACCAAACAACGAACCCCCACCATCACCCTCAGTCCAAACCACCACATCCCCTTTGTTTGGTTGTATTACACCACCGTCACCCTCAGACCGATAGAGAGAGAGAGAACCACCACAACCCCTTCGTTTGGTTGTATTACACCACCGTCACCCTCAGACCGAACGACCACAACCCCTCCACCAAAAAACACCGACCAGCAAAACAGAGATCCGTCGACCACCACCTTCGAACCACCACCAAAAACCACCACAGCCCTTCATCCACACCGAAACAGATCTGGGCTGACATGATTAGGTGTAGATCTGGGTCTTCATCTATCGTTCATCATCTACGATTCCACCATGGTTGGGCACCGTCACAACTCCTTCATCCACACCGCCTCCCTTCACCACCGTCGCCATCGTCTCCTTCTTCCACACTGCCTCCCTCACCACCATAAACCGTCGCCCCACCACCTAAAAATCATCCAATCCACAACCTCCCCCCCCAAACCATCTGATCTCCCTGGTGTCCTGTTTGTGTGTCTGATCGATACATTGGAGTATAAAATGGGTGAGAGGAAGAAAAATAGAGAGAGAGGAGGTGGAAGTCTGTGTTTGAAAAAAAGAACAAAGAGAGAGAAAGGGAATTTAAACTCATAGATGTGTCAGGAGGAGTTGCAAATTACTAACATACCCTTGCAGTTATAGTTAAAATGTCATTGTTACCCTCTTATTAAAAAAAAATACAAAATATTATAAAATGAAGATGTGTCACATTTTGATTGGCTCAAGAGAGTTCTCAAGTTCTCGCAACTCAGATGAGTTTTCAAAATATCCGGATCATATATATATAGGTCAAGTATAAAATGAAAACCCACTTGAGTTGAGAAAACCTTGGAAACCCATGTAAAAAATGATTTTTTTTTGAAAAAAATAACCAATGTAAAATACATGTTTTAAGTGTTTTTGGCCAAAAAAATAAAAAAAGCGCCGAAGGGATTTTAAAAAAAATAAACAAAGTTGCGAAAACACATGTTTACAACAGCTTTTATAACACCAAATAGCTGAAAACATATGTTTTTTAGCAACTTTGTTTATTTTTTTTAAAAAAATCCCTTCGGCGCTTTTTATATTTTTTTGGCCCAAGATGCTTAAAAACATCTTTTTTACATTGGTTATTTTTTTCAAAAAAAAATAATGATTTTTTACGTGGGTTTCAAGGTTTTCTCAACTCAAGAGGGTTTTCAATTTATCCTTCCCCTATATATATATATAGGGTAAGGTTCCTGTACAAAGGGCATTTTTCGTACAAAGTGTGAGAAGTCTATATAGGCATTGTGTTTTACATTTTAGGCATGATGTTTTATATTCTTTTGACATAGCACTATATAGAAAAACACAAAATTTAACAATTTAAAACACTAATTAATGTATTCTAGACATGCAATCTAAAACACCATACGAAGAAAGTAATCAGCGTGTTTTAACTTTCATGTCTAGAATACATTTGATTGTGTTTTAAATTGTTACGTTTGGTGTTTTTCTATATAATACAATGCAAACGGAATCGAAAACATCATAGCCAAAATTTAAAACATAATGGCTACATAGACTTCTCACACTTTGTACGAAAAATGTCCTTTGTACAGGAACCTAAACCTATATATATATATATATATATATATATATATATATATATATATATATATGCAATTTTTAGAGTTTGTTGACAAAATTCATAGGCGGAGCCATGGGAGTCATTAGTGTTCATTGACCCATTCACCCATGTATCACTATAAATCGTTGTTATAATTTTCTTATAGAATTCAAGAAAGTTTATAGTTGTAGTCAAAGAAGAGAACTTTGCAATAATCCTCGACCAACAAAATCGATGTTTCCTTTCATTAATTTATTTTAGGTAGGTTTGTTATTATCACATAAATTGGCAGTGTTTAATGTTGGTTTTAAGTTTTATATATTGGGTCATGTTAGGGTGTGTGTATATATATTACATGAAAAAAAAGTTTATAAAGATTAGGTACGTGTTCCCACAGTGGTAGACCACCACATGAGAGCTCTATCTCAAAATCTTGGAATTTGTGGTTCGCTATGCTATCCACATTGTTAGGTAAATTATATATATCCCAAGACAAAGCGTAGTGTAACGATTTATAATTGGCATTGCAAGTTGTACATTCTTATAAATTCCATGAGACCAAGATAAAGCAAACAAAACCGAATCAAGAATGCGTGTTGTGTAAGTTTTGAAGCTTTGGCAAGGCATTTGGTGGTTTATGTTGGTCTTGGGGATCAATGTGAAACTTTGTATTCAATTTAACTATCATGTTTATTTATGATCTATCTTAATCTATAAGCCTTATCTGAAAATAAGAATTTTGTAAGTTAATTAATAACTTCAATGAACGAGTGAGTAATAAGTATTATTTACAGGAGTGATGAAAATGACACATGAAATGAATGAGTTGTCCTCGTTACTTACATTGAAAGTTTAACTTTATTCAACACGTCAAATGCTACTATAACTATTTATATTTCATGCTTTGCAGGTTGTGCATACACACAAATAAGTCGGGTTGACAACGAGCTGAGTATTGGTGATCACAATTTCATTCTTGATTGTAAAGTTGTATCTCATACCCGATTTCAAACCTATATATTAGGTACCTAATTACTAATTATCTATTGTTTATAGCGTACACCTGTTCATGAGAATAAAATATATTATTTACGAATTATTAAATATACTCTATTAAAAAGTATGATGATAAATAACAATAAGAAATTAAGCACTAAAAATGGGAAACTATTGTATTTTTTGAGAAAAAAAAAAATTGAGTGCCTTATGTGATGTTTTTAGACGATAAGAAATGGCCTTTAGTTGAAATTTAAGGGGGAAAAAGACAATAAATATAATCGGGTTGGGTATCAACTAAGATTGTACTAATATTCCGGGTTTCGACTTTTTTTGGGTTGAGTATGTTTTGAAGCTTAGACAAAGCGTTTGATGGTTTATGTCCTTAAACAAATCAAATCGAAACTTGGTAGTCGATTTAACTCTCATGTTTGTTAATAATATGCTCGTACTTATAAACCGTATCTGCCAATAAAAGTTCTAGTTAACTTAATTTATACTTACTAATTATAATTATTATTAACAAAGAAGACTAGTTGATTACGACCCATAAAAATGACTTGTACCCCATTACTTCTATATATCACATGGTTATACACATGCTATGTCTATTTAGTAGGATTCTCATATTTTAGGTCCTAAATCGGGTCAAAAAGCAAAACAGGGATGTAATGATTTTTTTTTATAAATTACAAAGTTGATAACTGTTTTAACAGAAGATATTGATTGTAGAAGTGTTACATTAGAATGAAATGCACATTCATTTGAATGTCGAAATTAAATTGCACATGCCACAAGCGTATGGTAGGGAGGCGTTGGGGTCTAGTTGTGTCATATGTCTTAATGACTTAATTATTGGACAATTGTAATATATTTTTGGGTGGTTATTAAAAAAATATACTTTTCATAATCTCCTTTAAATAATTTCAACTTCAGATGAAAAATGATTTTATTCTAAAATGCGTCTAACGTACAAAGATGAATCCAAATTGTCCAAGTCTGACAAATGCACGAACGATTATACTCATGCGCTTATATCATCACAACAATGCGTCTAAAAGAATGTTTAGTTAACGGAAACATGTCACTCGCCCAAAAATGAACATGTTATATCTGGATATTCTGAGTACTATATATAGTTACGATAAAATGGAGGCTATATTGAATCTTATATTGTTCTGTAAAGTGTAATCTATGACTGTTTGATTGTGTTATTTGAAACTATAGTCCATCGCCTTAGTGGTGTTTAAGAGTACAATTATTATTTTCAAGACAATTTATATTTTATTTTTGTGAGTTTGTCTAAGACAAAATATGCATCAATGCGAAAAGGATAAATGAATTATTTTTTCGTAAGCAAAATTTTAGAACCCGAGTCTCCTAGGAAGCAATTGTATTTGACTAGTGGGATTGTTTCTAAGTGTGAAGAGAATTCTGTAAAAATATAATACTATCAATTTAAATAATATTTATATTAAAAACGTCACCTCCACTACGTCATACCACCCCATGGGTTTTAAGGCTTTGCCCCCTCAGATGATGTAACAAACACGTGTAACTCTACACCCGCTTCACTCCCTTACCACGCCATGTAGTCTGACAGATAGAAGCTAAACAGCCTCCACTTCATTAAAACGTCTAAACCTTGGCCTTTTCCTCTTAAAACGGTTAGGCAATGGAGTAAACGACTATGTACTCTCTCTGTCATGTCAAACAGATCCATGTACCACAAAGTCATTGCTGTAATTTTGTGAAGAAAAAATATAATATTTGCCTTAATCTTGTAACCATAGAAACAAATTACCTTAATCGTTGCGTATGAAGCTAATTATGGTGGGGAACATCGTACTTTGCGGTTCAAAATCCAGATTATTAGATCTAAATTCCGAAATCAAATTGAAAATCAAACTACTATCGGTCAATAAAAGCTACTCAAAATCCAATATAACTGTGTAATCATAAAAAAAACGAAAATGAATGCTAACAAAATAAGAATATACCAAAATGCAGTTTCCTATGACCATATTAGCACAATTATAACCCAATGCTAATAATTTAACTAACAAATAATAATTGTGATTCAAAGTTAACAATTTAATTAATTAATCAACTTGATTAACACACTCATGGTACCGATATCAATATTATCGGAACCAGTGACACTTTTTGTTTTTATAGTTTTTACAATATAAAACATGTGTCGATGTCTTTTAGGCATATTATGATTTTATTTTTGGGGCTCCATTTCAGTTGCTATAGAGAGTGACAATAGTGTAATGAACTGAAACAATACTCACCGAATACCCGCAGCGTAGCGCGGAGAATCCTACTAGTTTAAATACTAAATAAAAATTGCAAAATAAAAAGATGTTAGTGGCATACTTGAAAATCCTTTTAAAGTAGTCACTGTATGTCATAGGGACATATCCTTCATACATTTTTGGATGTTACTTAAGTTGATATACTCAATATAAGTAATATAATTACATATCAGAACACATAGTTAATCCATATCAACCAAATAATATAAGATACTAGGCAAAGTAAGGACTACCTGTTAAACCACTTCTCGTGGACCAACTTGAGATGCCACTTGCAAGTTGCAACATATTATGAACATTCTTCTCAACTAAAAAGACTGACGATTGAACAAAACATGTCACAACACAATCGATAAAAACAAGTTGTTAGATTAATGATAGATCACTTGTTTGTTATATATCTTTCCAACACCAGGAACATAAAAAATCATTTTCAAGGATGTGAAAGAACTTCCTGGTAAAGGTTCCCCCGAGTGTATTCATTCGCCTTTTGACGTGCACCTGAAAGAAAAAACAGTAGTCAAACATAAATATGAGATAATGATAATTAAAATACCACCAATTATAAAAAGGAAATGGTTATTGTACATGAATGAATATACCCAGATAATTCAGCTATAGAGCAACAACACAAAAAATAACAAGTGTCATTCCTTATCACCTGATTAGATAGAACCACAAGAATGATTAATAGATTGTTAAATAAAATATACACAATATCTATTCTGATATAATAATATTAGGTGACCAATGAATGAAAAACTATACATAAGTAAAATGCTTTTAAAAAATGCCATATATCATGTGTCCACAAGGACTCACCTTCTACCAAGAACTGGTTTGCCCAAAAATTGATGAGAAAACACCATGGATTCAAGTTATATGCCTATTAATCCATGCCATGACATCTTTAAGCAATGAAGAATTATTTATAGCGGAAGCTAGAGAAACTAAAATTAAAGAAGGCTTTTATTACCGCCATTAAGCACAATAACAATCTTATGAATATAAGAGAGATTCAATTTCTTTCAACTGAAAGGTTTCAAAAACAATGAATGTTTTAATCAAAAGAGATATTACTCACAATTATTATACAATTCAAGAGGGCCATTGATGAGGTGATGATGTAAGACCCTAACCCATAAACATGCGATTAACATTAGAACTTACGGGGTTTGGTCTTAAAGAGTAAACACTCCCAATTTCGAACTTTGATATTTATGAAATCCAACCCATTATGATTTCTATATTATAGGTCCCAACAAATTTTCTTATAATTAGATTTACTAAAAACATGTACTAAAGCTTTCATTTTAATCGGGAACTTCAAATGTGGAAGCTAGTTGAGCGTTCGGGTGTGTTCGGTTCATCTCGCGACTTAATCTTTGCTCCGGAAGTCCCGCCACATGAATACCTAGCACCATTACACAAAGAATGGTTAGTGATTTGTTAATAATAGAGGAAATATCCTCTGCTCACTTTTTCCTCTGGTCTGAGCAAACATCCTCTGCTCATTTTTCCTCTGGTCTAAACAATCCTCTGGTCTGAGCAACATCCTCTGCTCATTTTACCTCTGGTCTAGACAATCCTCTGGCCTGAGCAAACATCCTCTGCTCATTTTTCCTCTGGTCTAGACAATCCTCTGGTCTGAGCAAACATCCTCTGTTTCCTTACTTGTTTTTCCCCCAACCTTTGGGTGTTTTTAAACCAAGTTCAAGGCCCTTCCTAGGGGCACTTGAGGACTTGTTTGATACCCTTTATCGTGCTTCAAAGATGCCCGTTTATGGTGGTTTATAACCCCTTTCGGCTTAACTATTACTTACATGTAGGGCTGCAAACGAACCGAACGAACACGAACAGAGCCTTGTTCGTGTTCGTTTGTTAAGGAAAATATGTGTTCACGAACAGTTCACGAACACTTACCGAACGAGATTTTTTGTCCGTGTTCGTTTGTTAAGAAAACACTCGTGTTCGTGTTCGTTTGTTAATTTTGTTCATGAACGAACGCACACGAACACAAACGAACACATAAAAGTGTTCATGAACAGAAGCGGTCAAACGGGCATATTTTAACTTTCGAATAAGATCGAATTCACATACATTAAGCCACCCAAAATAACATTTACCGACGGGTTTGGGATGGGTATGGTATGGGGTTTTACAATCGGGTATGGGTATGGTATTAGCCAAACCCTACCCGTTGCCACCCCTAGATATATATACCTCACAAGAATTACTTTTTTATTTGAGTAAAATTTATAAATATAAAAGAATATAAGAAGGTTGTAAAAATTAAAACCCCTATTAAACAAACGAACATAAACGAACACAAACGAACGCGTTACCGAACGTTCACGAACATAAACGAACGAACGCGGTCATTGTTCATGTTCGTTCGTTTAACTAAACGAACGAAATTTTTTGTTCGTGTTCGTTCCTTTATTAAACGAACGAACACAAACGAACTTCCCGCCGAACGGTTCATGAACTGTTCGCTGAAAGTTCAGTTCGTTTGCAGCCCTACAGTTACATGTTTTTCACCCAAATCGACACGTTAAGGCCTTGGACTCTACAAGACACTTTTTAAGCACACCAAAGGCATTGAAATCATATTGTCAACTCATTGGACACATGTTCAACTAAAAGCATTGTCCGTTTATGTTATTATGACTTGGTTATTAGATTCAACCTTTAGTAAATCTTTAAATTCCCAAAATGCCCCTTTTAGCCAAATCTTTTAATTTAGCCATTCATGGCGACACTTCTTGTTTCAAATACATTGTCTTTGACTCAATAACTTGTTCAAAGACCTCTAAGTCCTTCCGGACATAGATTTCCACCCTTTTCTCAAGATTTCACCTATTTAATCAATTCTAAGCGCATTAGCGCGCATTAGACATGGTTATGGAAATAACTTACTTGGTTGACACCCACACTTTATGTGAGTAGCTTTAGTACCCACATTGCTTCGCCCAAAGGCGTTTATATAGCTACGGACTTACCGGGTGGTGTTGACCCATACCTTGCACCCATATGGATTACTTAGGCAACGAGTGCCCAATTTTTCAAGTGTTCTCCTGCATACACTCTAGATTGACAACATTAGTCTCTTGGGACTCAATGGTAATGCATTTACCATTTGACCCGTTATCCACAAGTTTCTTAAAGCTTAGATAAATGGCTTTTAATGTCGGGTTCGAATGGTGAAGGAATCACCCCTTCGACCCGTTATGACTCATGATTACATAACTTCCTTATTCATGTGATTTTTATCCAAAATCTGAGTTTAGACTCTTGTTTGTCATATGACTTATTTATGACTATGAATTTTGTTTTGACATGACTTCGCATCAATCACCCGATTAATAGGTTTCACCCCTTGAGGTCATACCTTTGTCCCACTTCAAAGTTTAACACTTATATCAATACAAGAGTTGTATTTGTAGACTAGTAGTGTAAGTATTACTTACCTCATGTCCGTTTTGCTTCCGTACGCATTGAGCTTGCATCCGTTTGACCCGTTTGCTCCCTAGTCCTTGTACCTAACTTAGGGACATGTCAAACCTTATTTTTGTTAGAACACATAATATGGATTTTTCTCAAAATCCATGGCATCATGTATCCATTTTTCCTCAAGCTCAACATTACATTTCTAGTTTTTCATGGTCATACATGTTTTACACATTTATTTTCTCATTTAAGCATTTCATCAAACACCTTATATGCACTAATTTCATCATGTTAATTCTAGGTGTTCAAGATGTTCTAGATTCCACCATGGCGTAGCTAGCCCTTTGCACATGATCATTTCACCGTTTAGCTCACATACATGATACTAATCACATAGAATTTGCAAGTTTATTCTACATACTAGTGTATTTCATGATTAGGGTAAAAACCCACTACTTACACATAACAAATAATCATAATTTCACATGATTCAACCACGTATAATGATTTACCACGTTTTATAGCTTCATTGAGGTCTACTAACACATAGAAGTCCCTAGAAGCCAAGAAATCACGTTTTTACAAAAACCCTAAAATCACCATCTTCTATAAACCACGGATTTGGATGATTTAAAGGAATCTAGAGTTACCTTAGGATGTTTAGAACACTAGGTGATCATGAATTTCATCATGCATTAAGAAAAACCGACGATTTTTGGCATGAATTGGGGCTGAATTGGATGAAACTCTTATGTGTGTGTTCTTGGAGGTGTGATGATAGATGTGAAGTGTGTGTCTTCACACACTTTTTCATTTTAACCCCCTTTCATCACAACTTTGCTTAATTGTCATATTTAGCCCCTCAGGTTTAGCCTCTTTTTTATCGGTGGTTAACATCCACCATTAAACTCGCTTTGTTATTTTATTGATTACGCCTAATGGCGTATTTAGGCGAAACGAGAGTTTGGGGTGTTACAGATGAGTTGAATGCTATGGTTTCAAGGTCCATGGGTTGGGTTAATTTTCCTATTGCATTAGTGGTTTATACTATTGGCCTCAAAAGTTGTATAACAAGGATATAAAGGGAAGAATTTAGTAAAAAAATTAAATAATTACACTATAGCTCTTGATATGTCATCTTAATGTTGATATAAAATTACCAATTAGCTTCTTCAATAGTTTTCATTTCAAAAACTGAATAAAGTACTTCTAATTTTTCAAATTGCTTTTAATAGACATAAGAGCATTCACATCAACTCCTCTATAATGGTGTAAGTGTGATCTCTATATTATATAGATTGGATATAAGTGGTTATGAGTATAGGATAGAGAAAATATTTGGAGGAGATACTGTTTACAGGTAAATTTGGAGGAGACACTATTCATCCTCCATAATTTTTTAATATTTTTAAAAGTGGTTGTGAGTAGAGGAAAGAGAAAAGGTAATGATAAAATTATAGAATAAGTATTATTAAATAGAAAATGAGAGAGAAATGTAGTAATTTTTAGTGTAATTATAGAGATGAAGATATATCAGCTAATGTGAATGCTCTAAGCATTGACTATATCAATTAATCTTAGTATCTTACATTTAATCTAAAAGGGTCATGTCAACGTTGTCAACCACTAGTTAAATGGTTTGGAGTCCATGTTTGAATTAAAATAAATTTGCATCAATCTCGTTGGGTCGAGCTAGATGTTTTTTTAAAAGAAAACTTCATTGAAAACCGGCATTACTCGTCTTCAAGGAAAAGAATGAGCCGCCACACAACCAAAATTACATCAATGTTGATTTACAACAAGACTCCTAATCACACACACTAAGTTTACTTCTATGCTTATACCATAAAAAACTATAGGCCTTCACTTCCGCTATAATCTTCACTACATTCGTTCGTATACCTCCAATAATTAAATCATTCCGATCCTTCCATATTCGCCAACACGTAATAAATAATACCTTTTATAACCTCTTTGTACATAGGAGCACGCCCACAGTTGTTTGCTATCTCTATCAAATCTTTGGTCTCAAAAGCGAACACATTTGAAATTCCACACCATGCAGATGTGACACCTAGAAAATTTTTCAGAATTTTCTCTCACTTGACAGTCACTTGACACCAACTTTACTGGTTACTTACTGAATTTTGGTACGAAATTCTTTTCAACTTTGGGATGATGTGACACTCCGCATTTTTGGGTTAAATAGTTTAACCTAACTCTAGTTAACTTACACGATAGTTCATAGCATTGCACTTGACTAGGATTAGTTAAGTGAGTCGCATGGTACACAGTTACAAGTTAATAACTACACAAATGGTAATTCTAGGAATTACCGGATTGTATACATGAGTATCGAACCCTAAACGTTGGTGAATCAAGAAAATAGATAATTGTGAGATAATTGTGTGATATTATTTGCAATACGTGTTTTTGTGAAACTATGTGTAAACTGCTACGTGATTATGTGATTTAAGCCAAACGTATTATTAAACTCGTAACCGATGAACCGTTAGGATGGTTAGGGTCTAAATACATGGGGTTACGCTTGGTATGGTCCAAAATAACAATTACATTGAAGAAAACATGCAATACGCTGAATTGGGCCGCCCGAAACGAATCTTGTCCATCTGAACGGCTGTTCAGATTGACCGAATGGGGGTTCAGATTGACAAACACGTGAAACCGACTTAAAACGCCTATTTAAGCAACCTTAAGCCCCATGCACCTCATAACCTCAACCCTAATTGTCCATAATAGCCCCCATACAAAAAATAAACCCTCTAACACCTGCTAAGGCTCAAGAACATCATCTGGGAGGATTAGAAGGTGTTCGGTTCTTGATTGTGAAGTGCTTTAGGTATATTATTTTAAACCTTTGTGTTTTTAATCTTCTTGATCATGTTTTAAACACCATAATAAAGTTTGTCCAGATCTGATATGGTTTCATAAAGATTAAAACTTGGATTAACATGATAAACATAAAGATTTATGAATGATTATGTAATATATGATTGCATGTTATTGAATATCTATGATGTTTGAGCGTTTAGGGTTTATAAATCATATTATGTACGATGAATCTAGCATTATCTGATCATATTAATGTGCTAGGGTCATTGTATGATGATTTCTTGGTGTTCTTGATCGATGATATACACCTAGGGTTTGATATAGTTGATAATATTGCATGTTTAAAATCTGGACAAAATCTGAATGTCGACTTGTAGGCTCTGTATCATGACTCTAATGTATCTATTTTGATCAATTATTGTTATGTGCATGTCTTACATGGTCTTATCTTTCTGGAATGGGCAAGATCATGCGATTTGGTGTTCGTTTGATATGTTTTTGATATTTTATTTGAATAAGGGTCAAAACTGATTTTCGGATTAAAACTTAGGTCAACTTTAATCAACTGTAACTCGAGTTTTATGAAGATTTAGGTCATGAAATTTGGACAGTAGGTCAATATTGGAAAAAACCAGCTTTTCCAAGTGGATTCATCACGTTTGGATGAATTCACAATTTTTGAGAACTTTTATCGTAAACTGATCTATTGTGAAAGTTTTCAGAACCTAGCTGTATTAATTGATTTTTCTTAATTTTTCAACAAGGTTTTGTTGCGAAATAAAAATAGTGATATGACACATAGGAATATTCTGTAAAATTTTGGTTATCTAATTCTTTGTGCAAGTAATTTTATAAAAATCGTTTTGGCGGTGTATAATCTGTCCTAAAAACACAGATTGTGACGTAGATGCATATGTGCTTATTTGAGATCTTATATGCTTTGATTATGACTTGAGCTTGCGTGTACACTTGTATGAGATGTATTTGAAGTGTATAATTGATATTAATCATAACGTTCACCAACGGGTTCGTAGGGTTTACTTGTGCATGTAGATATACTAGCCACTTAAATGTTTTCACAACATTAAACGTTTTGGACAAACGAGTTATGTGGTGTATGGTACGTACACACGTACTCATATGATGATACATATAATAGGGAGTCGGTAGCACGTCCTTATTACTTTGGATTGGATTTAAGCTATGCAACCTAATGTGAGTTTCACTACTTTTTCTCAAAAGCATGCGTCTCTGGTTGGAGACACACACATTAATTCCTGGTTGGGAATTACTTACTTTTCTAGTCTAGGTTTGGGACACTGTTTTATCCCGAGTTTTGGGATGGTTTGATTCCTATGAGGAATCGGGTTTTGCGAGTTTCACACCTTTTGTCCTTGATGAACTAAATTGCATTCTATCACGGAAGTCCTTCACTATACCGAATGAGTTGTCGGGTGGCAAGCGGGTTACTAGTTAATAGCGCTATTAGGTTTGACAAACCTCACACCGTACTGGGAGCCGGGAGTGAACTACGACCTTAGATTTTATCATTGTTGATAGGCAATGATGGGAGGCAAAAACCAGCTCGCGGGGCGAGTGCATCGTTTAAATAGCAGTTCGGTACTTACATTGTTTAGTTATCATGAATGGGTTAGCTACCCTTGGCATACGTTGAACTAGTGGTTATTGATTTCTGTTTTTGGGTTTGGGAAACCTACACTTTTACTTACCTTACTTTGTGAACTCACCAACTTTATGTTGACACACGATAGCATACTTTTGCAGGTCTCTAGGTTCGGAGCACGATAGAACATGCATCATTGTGTCATGGGTTATTGTGTTGTCATGGGTTATTGTGACACCCGTCGTTTTACCAGGTCAAAATTCATACACATGATAGTCAACATTTACTTTTCTATGCTTGATTCATATCATTTTATATGCATAAGTCCCACAAGAAAGTCTAGCAAGGTTCGAACGAGTATAACTTCACCCATATCAACGAACATTGGTGACACGAGCTTAAACGACTACAAACTATTTTCCAAAAACATGTATAAATGCCCATTTATTTAATAATATAATGGGAACTGTTATAGAATTTATGTATAAAAACTAGCATTTTTCTAATTTACCTATCTACATATATATGTATAAGTACCCACATGTGCAAGAGAGTATAAGACATAATTAATATAGTTCTTACATCCATTTTGTCCCATATTTAATGAACTATTCCATCATACCTTTTTACTAACTAAAAGTGGTTAAATCACTAATCAACACTAGGATTTATAATGCTTCCTAACCTTATATAGCTACCACCATTTTCCATTTTGTCCCACTAATTCTAGACACTAGAACACCTTAAATGAAGTGTCTTATCCTTGTATTCTTCCTAAGATTAGTCAACCCTAAGATTAGTGACTTAGCATATTTGGTAAGATTCCTTAAACTACTTGGATCAAGAATGTTGGTTTACCACAATTGTTAGAAGCCTCTTTCCTTCCCTCTTCCTTGTTTTCGGTTGCCAAAACCACCACCATATCTATCCAAATCTTTTTTTTAAACCACAACACATCTAATCACCTACAAACACAAGTGTTTTCACATTATGGAAAGATGTTGAACCTTAACCTCCTAGATTAGTCACACTATAAGATCTTGAGCCAACACAATCTAGTGAATTGTCACCATCTTGTAACTTGGTTAAGTAAAGAGATCCTTTGATTAGAAAAGCATAACGTGATTTAACCACACACTAAAATGGATAGATCTTCTAAACATCATAAACCAATGCCAAGATACCTGCCTAAACAAAACATATTGACCCCCTTAGATGCTTCCCAAACCGTCGCCCCCCTAGCATCCTCTAGTTCTTTTTTTAATCATGGTCAAATCCTAATTGCACATGTGTTGATTTAAATCCAAGAGGATCTCTTGTAATGTCACTCATGCTAGGTATCTATCCAACATCATCATGGGATTAGTCCACATCTAAGACATGACTTAGACATGAGATTTATAGTTAGATTTGAGACAAATAAGATTATTAACCAAACATAGGAAGATTCTTAATCACCCATAGATCCATAGAAGTTGACTTACCCAACATAGCAAGCACCACCTTTCCACCTCCCTTCCCTCCGTCTCTCTCTGCCGCTCTCTCTCTCTCGGATCCCTCTCTCTCTCTCTCGAACTCTCTCTCACTCACCCTCTATAAATAGGACCCAAGGTCACACTCTAACACTTGCACATTCATCTCAACACCACCATCCTCTAGTTCCAAGTTCACCTAGTAAGGAATGAGCATCTATCCTATCTTTGTTTCTATAGTTATTGTTTATCCTCATACACTAGTCTTAATTCATGTACATACTAGTGTTCACCCATACTTATGTTATAGATGCCATGTTTAGGCTTACACTACCTCAAATCTCAACTTATAAAAACTAGTTTCTTAAAAACACATTGAAACTTATAAAGATATGTGTGTATGCGAGGGGTATGTATGTATGTATGTATAAATATGTATGTTTTGTCACTAGTACTAGTATAATGAATTGTTTAACTTATAAGTGTGCATATGTATGAAAGTAGAACATATATATGTGTGTTTAAGAGTATATGCGCATGTATATATATGTGTGATAGGTATGTGTATGACAAAAATATAAACATAGGTGTTACTATGTATGGATTACCAAGGTGCATATATATATGGGTATGTATGTACACAAGTAGTCTCATGGACATGAAATACCAATGGTTATACAATGAAATACACATATATAGTCACATGTATGTATATACGCGTATGCACGCATGAATATACACATATGTGTAATGCTTGTGTGCACACATGATATAGATCAAGTAGAATTGTAACATGTTCTTGGAAAAGACATATGTTTTATAACTAATAACATGTGTTAGGAAACAAGATCTATTTTTCATATCAAAGCTACTATTTTCAAACAACATAAATGTCACCATGAGTAACTAAACTAAAGTATCACACGAGTTTGGGTGAATCATGAGTACCATGGACATTTTTGATAAATTTAAGGTGTCCATGCGTGTATATAGGAAGCATAAGTCAGGATATCTAGTTGTCGGACATACACTCTTGCTAGACTGCACACGGACTTGAGGTGAGTTTCACGGCTCCTTTTTACTGTTTTATGTTTTGGGAAAAGCATGCATTGTTTACTTGTTTTTAGAATGAATTCCTACTAGACTGGTATATCATGAGACGATATGTTTAGAGTACTCACTAAAACCCTCGTGTTAATAGTTTACCGTAACCATTAGCTATGGATTTAGCCTAGAAACGCATGAATAGATCTATTGGGTTGACACCCCCACCCTTGGTTAGTCGTTCTGACCCGGATACATACGAAAAAAGGGTGCGTGTATTTCTTTTATGATGATACATTGCCTTCATTGTGCGATGCGTGAGGCACCACTCGTCAAGGTTTTGTTATGGGCTCATGAACGTTTAATGTCATTAATCTTAGCTAGACAATGACGGGTCATTCACGGAATTTCATCAAACTTTACATTTTCAACTATTTCAAAACCTGGGAACTCACTAACTTTTGTTGACAAAGCTTTTATGCATGTTTTTCAGGTAACTAAGCTATGGATGGAACTTGGAATAAGTTTGGGCATTCATTCACAACTATCACTTTTGTTGTTTTCAAAACTTTTGATCCCATGAAGGGTTTTAAACTGTATTTTATGATGGTTGTCATCGTTGAACATGTTTGGTATTTTTACTATTAAATAAAATATGGATGTTTGCTCAAATCTCATGCTTGAAAACCTTTCATGGTTGCATCCTGTGTTTTCGCCTAGGCGGGGTGTGACAGTTATGAACATTATTGAACTTATACTTTGCTTTACATTCAATGGTTTTATTTTGGGCGCGTTGTCTTGCGCATGAACTTGAACGATTATGTTTAATTTACGCTTTTGCAACTTATCTAAACTTTTTGGTTAAACGCTAAACTTGATTTTTGAAAACGAACCAAATGGTTTAGGCATTTAGAGTCGTTCATATGATTTATGGCTATGGGATCCTGGTATGTCATGCGCCTCGCGGTATAAACCACGCAATGGAAATTTGAGGGTGTGACCAAATCCCTGTCGAACTGCACAAGCCGTGAAAATATGTGACACAGATTTATCAGCTTTGTTGCACAGCGGACACACCATATCAGCCACATTAATATGTCTTCGATCTAAAGCCGTCTTTGTCGGGAGTCTCCCAAGTCCCAATTAGCGCCCTACACATGAATATGTTGCATTTTAAGGACAACCATTTGCACCATTTGAAACTGAATTCCGAGTTGGCTGTGTTTCTTCTAGACAACCACTTCTTGACAGCTACCACCGAAAAACCATCCTTCGATCCCAGCCAACGAACTGAACAAACACAAACAAGACATTGTTCGTGTTCATTTATTAAGGAATATATGTGTTCACAAACAGTTCATGAACACTTACCGAACGAGATTTTCTATTCGTGTTCGTTTGTTAAGAAAATGCTCTTGTTCGTGTTCGTTTGTTAATTTTTTTCATGAACGCAAACAGACATCCATGAACAAAGACGATTGTTCATGAACAAAAACGATTGTTCATGAACACAAACAAACACAAATAAGTGTTCATGAATTGAAATAAGTACAAACTGACGTACATTAACTTTCGAATAGGATCATTTTCATATATAGTAAGACATTTTCGAATAGGATCACTTATACATTTTTATCATAACCCCTCATTCATAATTTCACATTAATTAGTAAAATGTTTATTATGTATAATATGATATATTTAAGCAATTTAAAATGTTGTATACACTTGTTAAAAAGTGTTCACTTTGTATGACTTTTTACTTTACTTAATTTTGTGTGGGTGTTTGGGATTGAGTTTCAAAACACTTTATTGACTTATTGACTTCTCCAAGAAGCAAATAAATCAATAAGCTGATTGTGTAAACCAAAAGCACTTTTGGTTTTGACTTTTTAATAAGGGTGGAAAAGCTGTTTTTAAGAAGTCAGAAATCCTGGCTTTTTGCTTTTGGTCATTTTACATTAATAAGATAAACCAAACACTTTTTAAAAAACAACTTATTAACTTATTCACTTTTCTCACCACAAAAGTTAATCGAAACACTTTTTTAAAAACTCATTTTCAAAAAGCCATAAGTCAATAAGCATTTTTAACAAAAGCATTTTTAAAGTTAAAGAGTTAATGCTATTTTTTATTTTAGTCCCTGAGGTTTGTCAAAAATTGCCACTTTCATCCAAATCTTTTTTTCTTGTCATTTTAGTCCCTGTGGTTTCATTTTTTTGTCATTTTAGTCCCTGTAGGCTAACAAGATTTGGATGAAAGTGAAAATTTTTGACAAACCTCAGGGACTAAAATGACAAAAAATTGAAACCACAGGGACTAAATTGGCAATTAACTCAAAGTTAAATAAGCAAAATCTCAAACACCCTCTAAAAATACATTTTGGTTGACTTTAGCTATTCAACCCACTTTTGTATTACTCTATATTTCAAGCTCACTTATCCGGCCCGTTGAGACAAAATTATAACAATAAATATTTCTACATTTTAAACTTTTGACTTTTACGATGTTTAGTTTAATTTAAAGTTAGTGGGCTAATTAATATTTCTATTCCTAATTGTCAGGTTTGATATAATTGTAAATAAAAATAATTTTAATCAACACTCCTAACCCTTTTCAGACTAGAGTGGGTGTAAAATAATCAACAAAACTGTATTTTTATTATCGCTCTCAATATAGGATGGGTGTACAACATATTAGCGAAACCTTTTTTAGTTTATGATTGGTAAAACAATAGAATCAAGTACATAAATTGTCCCAAAGGTTTTCTAATAGTAAGTATTAATAGTTTAGGAGACAATGTATTCACTAGTAAAAAGGTGGTTTATAAAGGTCATCAATCAAATGTTTAGTGATACTAAAACACTTATAAAATGAATCTTCCGTTATACACACGTGGGCGCACACACATATATATACACATGACGTTAAGATTAAACACTCAGTGCAAGTTATACAACTAGTTCTAAGATCTAAACAATTAACTTGTTAAGCCTATTTTCCTGACCGTAAGCAAACCAGCTAAAGCAATCGATTTACTTTAGTTTAAATGTTTTTATCGTTTTTAAAGTTTATAAACACCCTAAAAGAGGCAATTGAGTATGAAATACCAACTAAAAAGCAGAAAATGCAACATAATATGCATACCCGATCTTTCCCTAACCCTTTTTGGTCGAGGTTAAAGGTATTAACATACTTGAGATGAACTTTGTTATTATGAGCTGTTAATAAAAAGCTAAAAGTAGATGAAATTTTCGACAAGTGATAACCATACATCATGATTAGTTTAATTATCGATGCAACCACTCAAATTATTTTCCAACCTCTTTACAAATTTTAAAGGTCGTTGGTCGTTACATAGTTTACCATATATTCTTGAAAAGTAGATGTAACAACTTGTTGAAATTTTAGGGTTTAGTTGAGTTTATATATAAAAAACGTAAACGTACAAGAGATGCATATAAATACAAAACAGTATCTAAGTATTAATATTTTTATAATTATAACATATCCATACAACTCTAAACAAAAATATATATTTTTTAGCAGCAGACCAACTACTTCAGTAGTGTTCATTATACCTAGGGATGGCAATGGGTCGGGTTTGGGACGGGTTTAGGTAATCCCAACCCCATACCCGATTAGGTATGCTTGTCCCAAACCCGTCGGGTTTGTGTCGGGTAATTACCCATCGGGTGTCGGGTAATTACCCATCGTTTATCGGGTAATTACCCATCGTTTATCGGGTAAACCCATTAATTTTTAAAACTTACTCATTGAGTATATCCGACTAAAAACCCGACTGACATCTATTGGGTAACTATTAACCAATTACATTTACCATTATTAAATAGGGGAAAGATCCGATACAAATAGCTTTTTTGGTAAGAACTGTAAGAATCAAAGGAGGGTATTTTTTTTTAATTTTTTTTTTCAAAATTTTTTTTCCCCATATTGTTAAACATGTATTATAGTATTGAAAACTAAAAAAAAATAAAAAAAAAAAAAATTTGGTGTAGAGTAATTACGTGTAGAGTAATTACATAATTACTCTAGTGTAAACTAATGTATTTACCTTAATGACGTAATTACACTAAAAAAAATTTTTTTTTTAAATTTTTTTTTTGTATTATTCATCTAGAAAGAATGTTTAAGCACATGGGAAAAAAAAATTCTAAAAAAAAAAATAAATTTTTTTTACCCCTTTTGATTCTCACAGTTCTTACAAAAAAACTATATGTATTTGATCTTTACTCTTATTAAATATATATCTAAATGATTACAATGTATAAATATAAAATACTCGAATCATATAAAAACAATCAAAGACATAGATAACAAATAATATACACTAACTTTTTGGTAATTTTAGCACAAGATGACAATGTAGATGGACAATTAGATATATTATGCATAAATATTTAAAAAGATATATTAGAAATTATATTGGGTATCTAATCGGGTAAACAGGTATACTTTATCAGGTAATCGGGTCGGGTAAACGGGTATATCATCAAATCCCAAACCCGTCCCAACCCCGCGAAAAAAATAAAAACTAATCCCATACCCGGACCCATACCCGATTACCCGACCAAAACCCGTCCCAAATGTGTCGGGTTTCGGATTTACCCATCAGGTTCGGGGTTGATTGTCATCCCTAATTATACCACTCGAACCCATGATCATCAGGGGTGGACTTATGTATAATCGAATGGGTTCATGGGACACCATTAAATTTTTAGTCGAGTGTATATTAAGAAATCTTGAGTGAACCCATATATTCAACGGAAAATCCTTTATGCTATCCCAGAGGTTGCCGATTTTCCATAACTATTTTTATAACAATATATTTTTAAGATACTTAGGCGAGCAAAATTAGGGTTCTTTTTTGGCACTATAGTCGCAGGAGAGACATGCACCTTTGACCCTTTCGACCCAATCAAAAGTGAGGCAACTATCGGACCTAAGGCAAACACCAACTTGATAATCAAGTTGATTTTAATGATTGTTTAGTGTTGCTACTGTATATACTATAGCGCATGGATTTTCACGTGTTGTTATGACTTGGCTTTCTCTGCAATCGAAATATATATTTATATCATGTTGTAATGGACAAAGTTCTGTAGGCATGAACAGCTAGGGAAGGTCTTCACTATCTTCGTGCGTATGTCATTGAACTATATTCAAAAAAATATTTGAGAAAACCTACATTTAGTGACGTACAACAAATTTTAGAGTACGTTTTACAAAGAAAAACATGGTTTTCCCGGGATGCTCGGTAGTTTAGATTGTATGAAATGCTCGGTAGTTTAGATTGTATAAAATGGGGGGGGGGGGGGGGGGGGAGGATGTGTCTGATTTTGATTGGTCCGTTTTAAAAATAAAACTAAAATCAAGAATATGACCGTTGGATTTTAAAAAAATTATAAAAATTATAATTTGACCGTTATGGAACGGTTATGAGGGAAAAAAATTATTATTTTCTATATATAAAACATATTATATTATACCCACACACACTCTCATTTTATTAAAAATACTCTCACGCACTATAATTTTTTAGAAATTCTCTCACAAAAATGCAATCTTCAAGTTTATCGGATTCGTTTGGTCTATATGCTTTGGAGTCCACATCCGACGACATGGTGGGCATGATAATAACAAGCGTTCATAAAGTGATTGAAGCTATAGTCGAGGATGAAATTGAAGGGACTTCCGAACCAAACGGAGAAAATATATACTTCGTGAACAACAAGCCGCAAATGATTATTGGTATATGATTACTTCTTACCCGAACCAACATAAAAACGTTTTAGGCGGCGTTTTCGTATGAGTCGTAATTTATTTTTAAGAATATCAAACGACTTAGAAAATAAATACAAATATTTCATACAAAGACCCGTTGCGCGTGGTAGCATGGAATTTAACCTGTTGCAAAAGGTCACAGTCACGCTTAGACAGTTGGGTTATGGACAAAGTTCCGACATAATGGACGACTATCTAAACTATCGGTATGAACAGCTAGGGAAGGTCTTCACTATTTTCGTGTGTATATCATTGAACTAAATTCAAAAAAATATTTGAAAAAACCTACATTTAGTGATGTACAACAAATTTTAGAGTTTCACGAAGAAAAACATGGTTTTCCCGCGATGCTCGGTAGTTTAGATCGTATGAAATGGGAGTGGGAACTTTGTCCAACTGCATGGCAAGGGCAACACACGAGTGGATGTCATCGAAAGCCATCTATGATGCTTGAAACGGTTGCATCACAAGATCTTTGGATTTAGCATGCCTTCTTTGGTGTGCCCGATTCGTTGAACGATATAAATATTCTTAATCAATCACCAGTTTTCAACGATCTCATAAATGATGTTGCACCAAAAGAAACGTTTTTCGTAAACGGGGTAGAATACAAGTACGGGTATTATCTAACGGGTGGAATTTACCCTGACTACGTTGTGTTCGTAAAATCGTTTCCACGGAATACTACGTTAGACGATAAGAGATCAAAGTTTAACAAAGTTCAAATGGCAGCGCAGAAAAACATCGAGCGAGCTTTTGATGATTTGCAAAAAAGATGGCGCATTTTGGCTATGCCATGTCTAATGTGGGAAAAACCACAAATAAGAAATGTGATGTACACATGCGTTATTTTACACAACATGATTTTGGAAGATGAAGGAAGTGCAATATGCGAGTACTATGGTGAGGAAACGCAATCAAGTCAAGCAGAGACTACTGATGAAGAAAGAACATTAAACACATTTGAAATCAAGAATAGCCAAACACATCACAACCTTCGAGCGGATTTGGTTGATCATATTTAGAGTATTCCGAGATATAACGAATCCGACGATGTCAACAGTGACGATAATTAAAAACGTATTTAGTAGTAGTTTTATTTTAAATTTTCGTTAATGATTTTTTTTTATTTCATGTGTTTTTTTATTTGATAAATTTTTTTACTTTAATGTCTTATTTTTATTATTAATTTGTATGCTTTAATTATTATTTTTAAGTTTAATGTGAATTTTAATTACTTTGTTAAAAAAATTAAAAGAATTTGTCACATGTCGAATAATGCCCATCTCAACCCTCTTGTACTCCCCACCTTGAGGGAAGGGGGTGAAAAGTAAAGCTCACAAATGTTACATGGCATTTCATACCCACTCCCTCTCCTTTTTCCACTCCTTATGTTACATGCATAAGCCTATGTGGCCGAAAGACTACAGTTAAAACACCACGTCCTTCCCCCGTGGTTCATTTTCGTGAGCTAAGACTAGAGGGAGTGGAGGGGGGGAAGAGAGGGGTGAAGTGCCATGTGACACTTGTGGGGTCCATGTGGGGGGGGGGGGGGGATTGTGGAGAGTGGAAGGGGGAAGAGGGGGGGAAGTGACATGTGGCATTTTATATTTCTTTTTTTCTTTTTTGTTTTTAAGTAATAAAAATAACTTTTATAATTAAAAACTAAATTTAAACTAGGTGTATAAAATCACGCGCGTTGCGCGTTTTACAATCGAGATTTAGATGAGGTGTTAATCAATCAATGAATTATACAATCGAGATTCCATTTTGGTTGTAAACGTTAAAAAAATAAAGAAATCTACACATAAGGTAACACATGAAATTTGTAACGAAATTACATAAGATTATGTTATTTATATTAATAGTATATAATATAATAATTTTTTTAAATAAAATAATATGAATAAAATAATAGTATATAATATATTAATTAGGGATGAGCATACAAGGTCGAATACCGATCCCGTCCCGTCCCGATCCTGATACCATATCGAACCGATACCGAACCGAGTGGTTTCGGGATTGGTATCGGTACCCATATTTATGGATTTTCATAAAATACTGATACCATACCGGTACCGTACCGATACCGTACCGTTCGGTATCGGTATTGTCGGGATCGGTATAAAAAGTTTTTGAATAAAATAATAACATATAATATATTAATTAGGGATGAGCATACAAGGCCAAATACTGATCCCGATCCCGATACCGTACCGAACCGATACCGAACCGAGTGGTTTCGGGATCGGTACCGGTACCCATATTTATGAATTTTCGGTTTCGGTATTATCGATATCGGTATTGTCGAGATCGGTATAATATATTAATAGTATATAATATAATAAAGTTTTAAAATAAAATAAAATAATAATATAAATAAAATATATATATATATTACTATTCATTTGCAAACTACTATTCAAAGTAGTTTGCAAATTAATAGTATATAATTCATAATAATTAATATTAAAACCTAGAAAATTAAAAAAACATAAAAAACGAAAAAAATAAAAACCTAAAAAATAACAAATCACTTAATATTATATTTTTCCATGATCTCGCGCTTCATTTGTAGCGTTGCCTCTAACCCTGGACCGTCCAGATTATTGGTGTTCATCGCGAGAAATTTCAAATCTTCGCGCTTTTTGGGCTGTTCTTTCATAGTCAACTTTTTTTCAAAGGCTTCGCGAATGGTTCTTTTCTCCTCGAGCTTCTGTAGTTGAATCGTGTTGAATTGGACGAGTGTGTCATGTATGTCGCACAAGTCATTGCTGTAAGTACCTTTGCCCGATTCCGATCCCGATGCCGAACCCGAAGCAGAGGACCTATGCGCCCTCTTTTTAGACTTGTCTCGACCGGGTGGACGACTCAACTCCTCCTCGAATTCGTCATCATCATCCAAGTTAACTGCATCGTCGACATCACGTTCACCCGGACGGTTATGAGATGAATTTGTTTTTGTCCTTTTGGACGAATCGGAAGCAGAGGGAACGTCCGCCCATTTTGAATGGTTCTTCGCGATCTCCCAACAGTGCAAAAACTTGAAATCCAAGCCCTTGTCATCACGATAAGCTTTTAGGGCATTAGCTAGGTAGTCGCATCCGTTTAACCGCTTCTTGGATAATTTCTAGCGTGATAATAAAAACCCTTGAAGGCGTTCATCGCCTTGTTTATCTCCGTACACTTAGACGAGAGACTATCGTTAAATCGATACATCTCTCGACCCATCAAGTTATGGAACGTGTTGTTTATGTCGTCCCAAAAGTCGGGTTTGTGGCGATTATTTCCTACACAAAAAGAAAATAAATACACCGTTAGTCATATGTAATTTTAAAAAAAAAATATAATGTCTAATAAAAATATTACAAATACCTTGAATCGCGTTTTCCGACTCACTTATCCACGCTCGCGTAATGGCAACCTCTTCGGCGGATGTCCACTTTAGAGGTTGGCGGTTGGCGGCGGCCAACGCCTTCTCCTCCGGCGTCTTCTTTTTGTGAGTTCTTTTACCGGGTTGTTTTTTACCGGACGATGAACCCCCAACATTTTCTTCTTGCGTTTCGGGTATGCTCCGGTGGCGTTAAAGGTACGAGTTGTTGTGAAGAAAAATTAGGAATGGGGGAATCATTAAAGGGAAAATTTGGAAAAATCTGTCCACTAAGATAACCCCCGTAACCCGTGTTTTCGGTATGTTTTCAGTATCGATATTGGTAGCAAGTTTTCCCAAAAATCTGTATCGGTATTTTTGTATCGGTAGCGGTTTAGTACGTTTTAGTACCGAGCTCAACCCTAACCCTAATGTGACGATTAAAAAATAAATCTTTTAAGTAACAATTAACTTTGAGTTTAAATTGGACCATGAATGATATATATGGTTTGAATTTAAATGTGTTATTTTATACTTATCTCTCCGACAATTAAAAAAGTACACGTGGCTTTATTTTAATTCTACTTAATTTAAATTAAATCATAAAAACAATCAACTTAAAAATTTAATTGTAAGAATGTTTGTTTCTTTATTTTTTAGATTATTTGGGTGATTCACTTTGATTGCTTATTTATTCTTTATGTTTTCACTAGTAGGATGTCCACGCAATGAAACGGGGAACATAAACACTTTTATAGGTGTGTATGGTTCGGTTCGATTTAGTTTAATTATTAGCCTCAACCGAAACTAAAATCAAAATCACCAGCTTATCAATCTTATTAAACAATCGGTTCCTTGGTTTGGTTAGTATGGTTAGATTATCGGTTTTTAGTCCGGTTTAGTTAATTTTGGTGAAAAACAAAAACTAAACTTTGGCTAATTTTTTTGCTTAAAAGTACATGAAATTGAGATATAAATAGGCCTGTAAATGAACTGAACATTCATGAACTGTTCGTAAACTTGTTTTGTGGAAGTTTGTTTATTTAATAAACGAACAAACACGACAAAAAAATTTGTTCGTTTAGTTAAATGAACGAACATGAACAAACTTTGTGTTCATTCATTTATGTTCGTGAACGTCCGTTTATGTTCGGTTATTTATGTTCGTTTAAGTTAATTAATTACATAAATACTTATATTTACATAAATATAAACATAAATTGGGGTTTAGCTACCTGTATAAATAAATATATAACAATTTAGTAATTGGGGTTTTCGTAATACAAAATCATTCACAGTTACTATGTTCATGAACGTCCGTTTATATTCGTTCATGAACTGTTCGTTTAGAGTTTAAACGAACGAACATAAACGAACATGAATACGACAAATTTCTTAATAAACGAAGAAGAACACAAAAACGTGTTTGATTATATGTTCGTGTTCGGTTAAAATTAAATGAACAAACACGAGCACCGTGTTTGTTCGGTCGTTTACATTCTTAGATATAAAAGCTAAAAATATATGAATATGACAATTTATAAATCATGGGAGATAATCTATATACTATATTATAAAGGGGGAGATATGGGCAAATATGTCCAAATTGTCAAAGTTAAGATTGCATTTGAAAAGACACATGCTTTAAACCTATAATGTCATATAAATATTTCCCATATTACCCCTTGATGCATTGTTACTTGTACATTCAATGCCTTCACTCTTCACATATTATATATATATATATATATATATATATATATACACAACTAACAACTTAAGACACCTCTAACAATCACCACCATTTCCTCATCACTTGACACTTTTACACAAATTATATATTTACCACAATCATATATTACTTATATTATATATTGTCATCATTTCCTTTTACCACAATATGTCACACCCGAACTTTCACTTAATTAATATAAAATACGCAAACCCACAAATGCCTTTGTGACACCCGGCATTTTCAGCTTAAACATTTTGCAAAACATATAAGTCTACCTTAGCAAAAAAAACATTTATTAACGTACTTAACAGGGTCAGTTGAGTCGGGTCAGGTTAGGATTGTCCAGGGTTCAATGATCTGGAGGATCATTGGGGATTGTTTGGTGTATACGCTAGTCTTGAGTCCCGTTGGTGAAATTACATAAATTGAATTAAGTATGATACGTAGATTGATACGTACATGTGATATAATATTCAAATACGTGTTTCAAAGGTGTAAACATGATTATACATGATTCTATATGCTTAACATATGTTAGGATTTCTTGTTCATGTGTTAGGATGTGCTAAAACGCGTTTCAACGACAAAAATGGAAATTCTGGAAAACATGGATACTTGTTCGACCTTAAGGGGGGTCAAACTAGGCTTGTGAATCTGAGGAAAAGGCCATTCGACCTTATGTAATCCCATTCGACCCTTGCATGGGTTCGAATGAAGCCCAAGTATAAATATCACACTTTGCAATTTTTTATCATTTCACAAACCCTAAACGCCTCTAAACACTCTCTCTCAACTTTAATCACTGGAGAAGGGGTTTTTGAGCTTGTTTTTCATAATCTAACCTACAAACATCTTCCAAGCAATGATCTAAGGTGTGTTCTTGATCTAAAACCCTTATTAATGTATTTTACTTCGTTTTTATGAAACCCCAAAAGTCCAGATCTGTTCTAAGGTGATTTTTATGATTAAGAACCTTCCAAACATCTTTCTAAACAAAACCCTATCATTAAACATGAGCTTCCATACAAATAAACATGTGTTAATTGTGTTTTATGTTGTGTTATGTGTTGTTTAATGGTTAACTGTTGTTTAGATGATAGAAACATGATCTAGGGCTGCTATTGGTACTGGATTATGATTGTTTAAGGTTACAATTGGATGGATGATGATATTTTGTCTATTTTGGAGATTCTTGTTAAATCTAGGGCTTGATGCATGTTGTTATTGTTGATAAAACGATTGGGGGTTTTCATGAACACATTAAACTGAGCATTTTGTGATTATTATGAGAGGATTTCAACAAGTTTCCAAATTGGGTATGGTTTTCATGCATGATGTGACGTTTCCATAATTTTGCCATTTTGGGTAAGTATTAAAATGGACTGATTTTGGAATAAAATTAGTAGGGTTTTGTGGGGATATATTATTCAAACTTGACTGTTGGGTTTCATGATGTTTCGTGATGTTTTTGGACTGTTTTGATGCGATTTGATGCGTTTTAGAATGTTTGAAACTGCTGGGGTCCAACCTGGGACTCATTCGACCCACGTGGGGTCGAAGGGAGTGCCCAGGGGTTGAACCAAGGACACTATAGGTCGAATGTACTTATTTTAGGTCGAACGAACATGATTTAGGTCAAATTAACATGTGTTAGGGTCGAATTAACATGTGTTAGGGTCGAATGAACAAATGTTAGGTTGTATGAACTTGTGTAGAGGTCGAATGAACTCCATTAGGGTCAAACCAAGGATATTTGGGTCGAACCAGAGACCAAACAGGTCGAACCAAACCAGAAAACTCTTGATTCAACCCTACGACTTCGTATGTGCGATTTTTTGATGAAAACTAAGTGTTTTATGCTTGAACCTTATGTGTAATCTATGTGTACTTGATTAGTTCATGTAATGGGTCACCAACGGGATGTCGGGTCAGTCTGGTGTGTCGGTTTAACAGTCAAACGCGTTTTAAACATACTTGGTCACGATCTGGACAATCGGGGACTAGATAACCTTAAGGTTATTAGTCAAAACACTTATGTGAACTTTTAAGATAGATCTCTGGTAGTTGGGATTATCAAGAACTTGTCTTTTATTCTTTATACTGAAGAACACAATCTAAGGTGAGTTTCACAGCCCCACTTTTACTAGCTTTACTTTTGGGGGACAAAACATGCGGTAAACTTGTATTTTGGGAACTTGTGTCATACTATAGGTTACTTTTGAGTTACTATACGATCTTTGGAAGTCCCGGAGAAAACCATGAATGTGCGGGGTTGCACAACGGGGGAAATGTGGATAGATCTATTGGGCTTGACCAGCCCCACTCGTCAACTGGAGGTCGGACGGGTGCATGTTGTCTCGACCTATGCTAAACTTGCTAAACATTATTCGGGCGGCTTAAATATGTGCTAAACTTGCTGAACTTGCTAAACGTGTCCAGTAATGGTTTTCCAATCGTAGTAGTAGCAAAACTTACGCCTAGCTAGCGTACTTTGGCTTACACTTGACATAGTATTGACAGGTTTGAACTTGGAACATTTGCTAACATTTGGTAACACTTGGTAACATTTTATGAAAACCTGTGAACTCACCAGCATTATATGTTGACACCTTTTTGGCATGTTTTTCTCAGGTCGCTAAGGTAGCATCACACGGACTAGGCGCACAGGTCTGCATGGCGTCTAGGGCTTTAGTTTCATGTTTTTGAATAATCGTTTGGAACATGTTGTCACTTGATTTTGTAAATTGATATTGCTTCTGCTATGATTTTAAAATATTAAAGTTTACGTTTTGAGTCTACGTATATTTCATATAGTTGTTGTTTATTGTGACCGTTGACTTGGATCCTGGTTTATCATCCGCCACGCGGTAAAACTCCGCATGTGGAATTTGAGGGTGTGACAGATTGGTATCAGAGCCAATGGTTATAGTGAACTAGGTCTGCATGTAGAGTCTGATCTATAGCTGAGTCACACACACTAGAGGGTCACATGTTATGAGTCGTTTTAGTGGGATACGCGCTAGTTTTGTTGGGGTGTCTTTAAATCATCATCGTACTTATACGTTACATCATCCGTTCTTATTTATGTTTTGCCTACTCTTATCTTCTTCTTCGGGATTTGAAGACGAAGGGGTTGACTTGTTGAACATTGCACGACAGTGTTGTATATTGGAGTGGTTTCCGCGTACTCTTGAGATCTGTCCAGGATTCGGGCATCTCTCCTCTATACTCCAATAGACACACTCGCTCACAAATATTATCTTGCACTTGTGCTTGTTGTAGCACGTTACTAAGGAATAGTATTCCGTGACTTGAGTTCAAATTAGGAGTATACTTGGCGGACCATGTAGAGCAGTTTATCATTTCGGGTGCATACGAAATCATAAACTGAAATGCATGAGAATCCCAGTGGACACTGAGTTTGGATGCATAGTCCTGGATTGGACCTAGGCTTAATCCTTGTGACTTCTAGTGGTTGACACTAGTAGTGAATCTGAATCTCTTGCTCTTGTTTGTCAGATTATGACTGGCGCTCGTGGGGGACGTAGGGGTGGTCATGCTGGTGGCCGTGGTGGTGGCGGCGGTCGTGGTAACGTTAACATGACTCAGGAGGAACTGAACAAGTTGTTGTAGCAACAAGTGAATGTGGCATTGGCTGCATTCCAGGCTGCACATAACGTTTTTGGTGGTGGTGCTGGCAATCCACCTCCACCTCAGTGCACCTACAAAATGTTTCGGGACTGTAAGCCCCATAACTTTGCGGGAACTAAGGGAGCGGTGAGACTGCTCCGATGGTTGGAGAAGATTGAGTCTGTGTTCTTGATGTGTAACTGTCCTGCTGAGGACCGGGTGAAGTATGCTTCTGCGATGTTTGAGGGTCCTGCGTTAACTTGGTGGAACACTACTGCTCATACCTTGGGTTTGGGAGAAGGTCATGCTATGGCTTGGGCGGATTTTGTGCATCGTTTGAAGGGTAAGTATTGTCCTAGGGAGGAGATTCATAAGCTGGAACATGAGGTTTGGAACTACAAGATGGTTGGATCGGAGATAGAGGAGTATACGGTGAGGCGTAACGAGTTGGCGGTGTTGTGTCCTGACTTGCACACACCGAAGTACAGGAGGACCAAGCACTACATTTCTGGGTTGGTGCCGGAGATAGCAGGGTTGGTGGCTGCTGGGAATCTTCCTACACTTGCTGAAGTGGTCCGATCGGCTCATAGGATGACTAACATGAAGGTGACAGAGGGTGTCTTGCCTCCCCGGGGATCAGCTATGAAGAGTTATGATGGTAACAAGAGGAAGTGGGATAGTGTGGGGAAAAGTTCAGTGCCGGTACCGTCTCAACAGGTGAAGATGTCTCATGTTTCATGGTCGTCTTCAGGGCAGAAGTAGTGTGGGTATGTTGGGAAGCATCCTAAGTGCAACAAGTGTGGATTTCATCATTCTGGGAGTTGTGATTAGGCTTGTTGTCATAGGTGCCAGCAGTTGGGGCATCATGCTAAGGATTGTAGAGTGACACTCCAGCCGTCTCAAGCTCGTGCTGTTGTTCCTACTCCTACTGCTTAGGGGACTCCAGGAAAGCAGGGGTGCTATAACTGTGGTGATTCGGGGCATTTCAAGCGTGATTGTTCCAAGTTGAAGCAGGGCGAGAATGGGAAGGGCGGAAACGGTAACGGGAACAATGGAGGCGGCGGCAGGAATGCACGTTCTTTCGTTATTGGCAAAGTGGAGGCTAAACAGGATCCTGACACAGTTACCGGTACGTTTCTTCTTAACGATCGCTATGTTTCTGTTTTGTTTGATTCTGGTGCCGATAAGAGTTTCATATCTTAGAACATTAGCCGATTGCTAGATATAGTACCCGCACCTTTAAACGCTAAGTACTTAATAGAATTGGCTGACGGTAACAAAATTGAAGCGACTCATATTCTTCGGGAATGTCGCTTGGAACTGTCGGGTTTTTCTTTCCCCATTGACTTTATGCCGATACCTTTAGGTAGTTTCGATGTCGTTGTGGGCATGGACTGGTTATCGTTACATCGTTCGGAGATCGTTTGTTTTTATAAGGTCTTTCGGGTCCCTCTCCCTGATTGAGAGATTCTTTCGGTACACGGTGAGAAGAGCGGTGCTCTGCTGAGTCTCATTTCAAGCATGAAAGCCCTTAAGTATCTTCGAAAGGGTTATTTGGCCATTCTGGCACTTGTCTCTATTTCGTCTAATGATGAGAAGAATTATACTTGACATAGTATTGACATGTTTGAACTTGGAACATTTGGTAACACTTGGTAACGTTTTATGAAAACCTGTGAACTCACCAGCATTATATGTTGACACCTTTTTGGCATATTTTTCTCAGGTCACTAAGGTAGCATCACACGGACTAGGCGCATGGGTCTGCATCTCGTCTAGGGCTTTAGTTTCATGTTTTTGAATAATCTTTTGGAAAATGTTATCACTTGGTTTTGTAACTTGATATTGCTTCCGCTATGGTTTTAAGATATTAAAGTTTACGTTTTGAGTCTACGTATCTTTCATATAGTTGTTCTTTATTGTGATCGTTGACTTGGATCCTGGTTTGTCATGTGCCTCGCGGTAAAACCCCGCATGTGGAATTTGAGGGTGTGACAGCCTTTCCCACCACCACCCCATAATTCTTGCCATAACTGTCCACCGCCATATATTCCTCATTTTTTCCTTCTCTGGCCGCTCCCTACTCCCCTTCATTATTCTCTGTTTCCGATCTTCGTTACTCCCGTTCATCCCATATTTGGCGGCGTCCGTTTCCAACTATTCCATTTGCAATTTCGCTTTCGGTATTTTTCTGATTATTCATCATCATGTGTTTTCTTTATAGTAATCCAAAAATTGTAATCAATATTTATCTCAAATTGCTTTAGGTTGTTGTTTATTCCGCATTTATCTGATTATTTCCTTTAAACATATATGCCTTTCATGGGCCAATAATGGCCAAATTAGTCATTATAGTTACACATCTAAGAACTACGGAAAGGTTTTAGAAACCGTTGTGGAAATTTAAGAACTTGGATTAAGAATCAAATATTTGTTAAACATAGGGTGTTATTTATTTATTTATTTTTGTTTGGGACAAACATCATATAGCCTGAAAAGAAAACTTCAACTTCATGATTCTAAAAGGGTCTACATTTCACATGTTCTAGTCTATCTATATTTTTAATATTTATTTTTATTGGTTATTTGTTGTTGCATACAATAAACAAATTCTTTTCCCTTTCATGTTATGGATCTAAAGAACTAAAGTTATAACAAATTACCTTATAGTTACTTTTGATTAAAAAAGATTTACGGCCAATTTAGTAGCAAAATGGATGGAAGACATCAAACGAAAACATAAAAGGAATTTTGGTCTTGCGGTAGCAACGTTTCAATTATTGGAAAACCAAATTAAGCATTTTGAGTGATGTAATTTCACATTATGCACTATCAACGCTTTTTGTACGTATATCATGGTTAACAATAATATTATTTATAGAATACACGTTTTACAACGGTTTAATGCAAATCATGTGGTGTTGATAAGTAAGGGTTTCAAGATAAGTACAAGGATTTTGATAGCAACACCATAATATAATTTTATCTAATTTTAGTTTTGTATGTTACTTTATTTTTCAATCGCTTACAAAGCCTTATATGAACATATACTTGCATCTTCAATACTTGAATATATGATATCTTGGTTTGCATGCAGATTCATGATAATCTACAAGTTTTCTTATGGTTCACAATCATAATTTTCAATTTTTTAACACTCATTTTTTATTATATAGAATACCTACTTCATAAAACCGGTCGGTTTCAAATGTAGGACCGGTGAATTTGAGTCGAAGATTAAACCTATTTTAGCAAATCAAAGGTAACCGGTTCTAATTTTGGTATTGTTGCTACTTCACGGCTTCAACAAGCAAATCATTTTTTTTTCTTTAAATGAATCTAAATCACACACGTAAAACTAATAGGTTATATATAGTAGGGATTAAGGAAGAACAATATGAAGCAAGATAGATTAAGAGAGAGAGAGAAATTGTGATGAAAAAGACAAGTATTTTTTTTACATATGACAAGTTATTGGCAGTTTTTCTGATAAGGACACCGCCCCACCAAAGCTTCAGAAAACTTTGGCGAATGCCCTCTTTGACAAAGTCGCTCAGAGCCTGGGTGAAGTCTTCGGTTTGTCCCCACGTTAGAAGGCGGTTATTGCATGCTTGCAAGGCCCCATGCCCAAGATTTCCTGACTGTTATCCCGATTTACTATTTGGGGCAAAGCATGTCGGCGGCTGAGTACAGGACCATTCTTAAGTACTGGTTGATGGTCCCTATCTACCCTTAAGACGTAGTCTGCCCGATCTGTCATAAGGCCTGCTTGCATAAGTACGGGGAGCATGCGGTTCACTGCAAGGAGCTGCCCCGGTTTAAGTATCGACATGACTGGGTTCGTGACGTTTTTTGAGACATTTTATGAAGAGCATGGATATCAGCCAAGAAGGAGGCTCATGTGAACTTTCTGACAGACCACGCGGAAGGGAGATCCACCTTTCGACCAGTAGATTTGCTTGTTTAACATGAATTTTAAGATGGCATAGGAAACGTCTCATGCTTAAAACCCAAATGTTATGTAATTTTTTTTCCTTTCTACCCTTCATGCAAAACCTACTTGTATACATTTTTTATCATAATCTTCAATTACCATTAATCTATATCTATAATATCCTTATGTCTATGTTTGTACCACAAAAAACTACACATATCCACCATAATTTCATGTTTATTTAGAAAGATATTTTTCAGTTGTAGTATAGACGGACTTGTGCCATATGACCACACATCATATTTTAAGAAAAACGTTTTTAAATTGGAATTACTATATATGGTGTATGAACAAATATTAACATCCTTCACATAAACAATGCATTTACTTACATACTTTGTTGGTTTTAAAAATATATGTTTTCTTATATATTTAAATTATTGCTACTATTTGTATTCATTGAAATTTTATATGACATTATTTGGTTTTAATTACATACTATATATAATCTATAATTTATATCTATAAGCTACACTACATTATCTATAATCTATAATACATTATAAAGGAGGAGTGATGTACCATATTGGAATTTTGACATGGGTACAATTTTTAAAGCAACAAGTATAAGAGAATAAAGCTTATTTCATAAGGGTATTATAGGGATATTAGGGACAAATAAGACACTTAGAAGGGTAGTTTAGATATTTGACCATCCTTCTTCTTTACAATATAAATACAAATTTACAATGCTACCCTTTATTTCTCATCCCTACCCTCATAATGGTTAACCTCAAAACAACGAGTATGAAATGAATGCATATTAAACTAGGTAATTGATTTCTACAAATTAGTTATGGTCATTGAATACCAATTGAAAGCTATTGAAGATTTGTCCCTTTCCACTCCTTTTATACCCCTAATATACATGTTTTGATACCAATGGTACAATTTGTGTTTGCTCGACAATTGATCATCAATCATCAACCATTCAACCGTTCATCGTCATCAATTCCCCCATTAACTCCATGGCACATTAACTCCTACATCAGTTTTGCATCATTGAAATTCGTTATTATGAAGCAGGTAGCAAGGCTTTCATTTGCTTATGCTCTCTTGCTTTGGAAAAACCATACATCAGCCATCACCGTCGCCTCCCTTACTCCCATCGCATAATCGCCACCGCCTACTTCACCACAGGTAATATTACTTCACCACTTAAAATCCTTCACTTAAAATCGTCATATCTTCACTTTCCATATCGTCTGCTTACGGTTTGTTTTCCGGTAATATTCATCACCTTCACTTAAAATCCTTAATTTTGACTTTTTCTTTATGTTTATTGTGTTTCTCTTTGATTATGTTTTACTGCAAAGATGAAGAATCTTGATCATCGGCAGGAATACGAAGGACCCTTTATGACTATAATTTAGGTTTTGAAATTATATGCAGGATTGATGGATGTTAAATTGGTTCTGAAATCTAATTTAGGTTCTGAAGGACCTTGCATTTAAGATATTATGGTTTTTAAATTGGTATGTTTTGAAAGCAATGATCAATGGACTGATGTTAGTTATTCAGTTTCAGGGATTTTTAGCGTTTCCGGTTGAATTTGAAGTTGAAATTCCATCTGGAGTCCCCGCGCCAGGTACCGTAATAAAAAGCATAGAAGTCCTACTTACTGGAATTTTTGAACTTCTGATTTTTAATTGATTTTTTAATTATTACTCTCCATGTACCTGCTGCAATTGACATGTTTAGGCTGCAAACAACCCCACAAGAACAACTAATAGTTGCTGTCAGGGAGCTGTTTTAGCTGTTGAATGATCATTGATCTTGGCTGCCACTTTTGTTACCAGTTTACTGTCATTTAACTGTGTCTGGAATGTTTTATTTTTGCAGCAATTAGCAGGTGCTATTAATTATATGCATGAATCAATATTATTAAAGGCCTGAGTTATCAAAGTTAATAATTCAAAGCTGATGGATTTTAGCACAAGGTAACACCAACAATTTTCTAAAGATAGTAGTTATAAAGTTTAAAAGACTATAGTTTGGTACTGTGTTGTTGACTTGTGTGATTTTGCTTGCATACTCTTATAAAAGGATATGAGATAAAAGAAAAACAATTATAGCAAGATGCAAGTCTATACTCTTGAACGATTGAATCAATAAAGAAGTGGTTTATATAAAATTTGTTGAATTTTTAACATCACTAGGAGGGTATTGAAAGTTGCACTTTTATTTTCTATTGAACATGTTAGAGGCGTAAGACGAATGCCCTTAGGAGAAAGGGCATATTTGTTTAACAATTTGAGGCTTATTGTTTTCCTTGGACTGGTAGTTTCTTCTTTAGTTGTAAACAATATGTTTTTTTTTACATCAAGTAACTAAGGCAACTATCCCCCACTTGTGGCTCAATGGTTGTCAGCTCAAATCTCCTTTGGGAGATTTTGAGTTCGATTCCCATAAGCTCCATTTGGGGGTATTGCCAAGTGATGGTCGAAACTAGCCTGCTTGCAGGTGCCAGGTTCGATTCTGATGGCCCCCCGGTTTTCTACTACCGTGCATTTACTCCAGAGAGGCTTGCCTCTTGTGGAGGGTGCAACATCTGTCAAGTGGCAGGTGGCGGGAAATTTTCCGGGTGGAAGCCTTAGTGCCCCTTATGCGCAGCCTCGACTCGCTTGTGGGCCGGCCACTCTCGCGTCAGCGTGGACCCGGTTAAGACAACATAGTCTGACCATTGTAGAGTGGCTAGGGGACTCCCCTTATGGGGGGTTGCGATGATCTCTGCCGCAACATAGAAAATTCGCCTTCCAAAAAAAAAAAAAAAAGTAACTAAGGCAACCATGGCTTGTCGTATATGTTGTTATCAGAATCCAAATGCAAATATTTTAGTTGCAAGCACAACCTTTTATTCTTAAAGTACACGGTCTATGTTATGATCGGTAAGTATAAATAAATATATAATTAATTAATTAGCTTAATCACTTTATAGTTTTAAATCCCACTGAATTATAATGATAACAAAAACATATTTTTAAATGATTTCTCATGTATGAATAGAATCCAGCTGATAGAACCTAATTACGCATGACAGTGCCATCAAGGCACCCCACATTGACATTCGAGTATGTTTTTAGTTTTGAGATTATTGACTATGTTCAATCTCTCTAACAACTGGTGGAGGTATGTGATCTTTTTAAATGATTTCTCTACATATTTTTAAATGATTTCTCAGGTGCGAATAGAAACGGTCCAGCTGATAGAACCTAATTACACATGGCAGTGCCATCAAGGCACCCTACACTAACATTGGAGTATGTTTTGAGTTTTGAGTTCCATAACAAAAGGAATATATACTATGTATTTATATTACTGTGTTCAGATTTAATATATCTGGTTAAATATCAACATAGGTTGAAGGAATTCATCAAGGAACAATTAATTAATATCCCCACAAACAAATGGGCATACAAGCTAAAGACAATTCTGATAATGGAGGTGCTCATAAAGAAAACTACATTTATGTGAGAGACAAAAGAGGTCGGGCTACAAATAATAATAGTCTTGGAGGAAGGGTAAAGTTTGTGTCTTTTATTTAAAAGATTACAGGAGTAGATTCATTCTGGTTCATTCAGGTTAGGAGAGAAATGTTTGGTGAGAGTATGAAATTGCTTCAAGAACATGTTCCTGGCTGCAACAAGATAAACTACACTCACCAGAATTCATGTTGTGTTCTTTATTTGTGATTTTAAGGTTTTGTTGCAGTCAATTGTCTACTTATTTTGGCTAACGGTCACTGGAAAAGCAGTATTGCTTGATGAGATTATCAATTATGTTCAATCTCTCCAAAAACAGGTGGAGGTATGCGATCTTTTTTTCCTACTCGTAAATGCATAAGTCCAATAAAGAGTGCATATTTATATTAAATCCCAAATTAGGTACTTTTGTATTATAGCCTACATATATTTAGTAGCCATTTTGTTGTAGGGTATCAATGTATCATCTCCCTTTATGATGTTTTTACATATTGCAATACGTTTGTAGATTGTAGTATTGTCTTTGGCATGATAATCATTATGGTAACTGACACGTAGCTTCTAGCATATTAAAGTAGTCACTAATGGGAGAAGCATCTGATTAGTAGATGCATGTTTTAAACAAAACATAGTGTTGGGCATACAGTGGTTGGGGTACATTAGGTTGGTGATGTTATATATTAAAATGTTTGTTAGTGTAGTAGTAATTTGAAAATTAGCTAAGTACGTTTGACACGCCGGATGCAGTAGTTTGATAAGGTATTCAAAGGCAAGATTCTGGGACTTATTTTATTGTTTGGAGCACGCGATGACCAATTATTGAAAAACACCTACCGTTAAGAATAAATTCAAACATTAACCATGGGATTATTGATTGTAGTTGTGTTGACTGCTAGCTTTCGGCCATGTTACAAATCTTTGACTTATGTCTACCAACAGAAATGGTACAACTACCATTAAATTCATTTTTGTGAGAAAACGAAGAACCAAGTTTTGGTTGCGTTGTTGTGCAATATACTACCATATATATCTTTTTTATTTTTCTTTAGATTAAGTGTGTTGATGTTTTCAGAGAATTCTATTAAACAAACAAAGCACATGAAATTTACATGGATATATCATTTGGTGCCAGCAACGTAAACGAGATTTTTGAACGAAAAACTATGTAGCTTAGTGTCACAACCTACTAGGTTTTCCGATAAAAATGTTATTTTTATCAACTTAAGTAGCTAAATAGTTAGTTTATGTGTAAAGTTGACCCATTTGACTTTGACTTAACTCATGTAGGCTTCTATACTATTATTGTTCAACTCATCAGGTCAATTGAGTTACCAAGGAATTGAGTCAGTTGAAATTGCAGAGTGTGATGTCGTTAATTAGGCTGCTCCATTCTTTATCATGTGCAAATATAAAATTCTTATCATGGGTCCAAACACGAGAACAGTTTATAGATATAATTAGGGAGATCTAGGTATTTGAATGTTGTTACTTTTTAAATATCGTATGGTTGATGACTAAAGTATCGTTTAATTTTTACTATATATATAATTTAGATTTCTCTATCTCCTATGGATGAGAAGAAAAAGATAGTTGAGGATGTTGATAAGGATGGGATGCACTTTCACTCTTGTTTGCTTCATTGCAAAAGGAGTCATTTTTCTCCTGCTTTCAGTTTCTAATATATAATTATTTTTGTTTTGTAGGCACCTGCTGCTTCAGCCGTGCTAAATTTCAGTGAGAACTGCACCCTTGATATCTTGACCCCTTACTTGAATAGAATATTGAGCAAGTTTCTTGTATTGTTACATGTAAATTGGTAGCTAGGGTTGATGCTTCAAAATAGTGAAAAGCATGAGTATTGGGATACTAACACTTGATTATGGAGTGTGTTGAATAGTTAGGCCACATGTTTTGGGTAACTTTCTCTTCCTTCTCAATGTATGAAAAAATGACAAAGAAAAAGATGTATTTGGGTCGAAAAGTTTAACCAAGCTTCAAAATCAAAACTGAATTGGTATTCCTTAGAGGATATACTATTGATCATGCGTGAATAATATTTATTATGAAAAATGTCGGCCACATAATTTGACAAAATGGTACTTACAGAAGTCCCATCGCGTACCCGCTGAATGTGTCGTCTAACTTAGGTAGACTTGGATCCTAATAATAGTGTGACAATAAAACATGCGTACCCGCGGCAACGCGCGGGCATTCCCACTAGTACATTATAAAGGAGGAGAAATGGGCAAATATGTCCAAATTGTCCAAAGTTAAGATGGCATAACAAAGGTTTCTTTACAATTTCCTAAATTTTACCACTTTTCTTCCCTAAATGCCCCTAGAAGATAATTAATTTTTATATGAAAATGGAACTCACACAAACTAAATAAACACACGGGATAGCAATATTTTTGAACAAATTTCATATAATGGTGATGAAATATAATAATTTATGTTACCACAATGAATAATCTAATCTCAGCTAAACTTGTATGAATTTAAAAACTTTGTCATAATAATACTTATATTATAAACCCTTTTCATATATATGCGACTACCCAGCGACAAAGTGGACGGATGGTTCAACTCACTGGCTACATTAGGCAATTTTTTAGCTGCTGGGTCAAGTTCGGCAAGTCTATTACAAACTTACAAATCACAACTTTTAATTTCTAAATGGACAATGACCTTCATATGATAATGTATACAATATCATATTATTACTACATGCTTTTGTCATGTAAATGAACTTTATCATTTCGCAAGATGTCTTCAATGGCATGGTTATGTAGATATGCAATGACCAGACAACTTACACAAGAGTGATGTTTATGTTCATATTGGTTTGTTAAAGTAACATACCTTTGGTTTATTAAGATTTGTTCAATAACGAGTACATGGTTTTTGAGGTGAACTGCAATCAGTTGTAAGTGGCGGTGCACATTTGTTTTCTTTTCTTTCTATGAATACTTGTTAACACATAGTGTGTACATTTCTATTCTTTTTGCGTAACTTGCGGCAAAAAACCTAAGTATCATAATGTTGTATTGCAACCCATTTGTGGATCCCGCTGCAACGCGCGGGTAAACCCACTAGTTTGTTTAAAATAAGGAAAAGAAGTTTAATTATAATTTAAACAAGCAAAAATTGAGGAAAGTTTAAGGGATTAAAGTGTAACTAAGATACGGTATCAAAGTGTTTAAGTGATTATTTTACCCACATTTTAGGATGGTTAATTAAAATAAAGTTGTTAACTTTTAGGTACACTTACTGTGACACCCGTCGAAATCACAGGTCATGACCGTACACTCACTTACACAAATACATTGTGCATAGCATTACATGTCATCTATTTCATCGTAATTGGGCCATACAGGGTTCCAACGAGTCAATCCCGAGGCATGCAGTCTAATAGTAGCCACATTAGTTAGTACAAGGTCTCAACTAGTCAGATGATTTATGCTAGACTTTAGAAAATCCATGCAAACCCCTAATCATGGAAATCCATGCAATTGAACACGAGAATCCAATTTGTTGCCCCGACAAGAACAAAAACAAACAATGTTCAAAGATAACAGACTACCCAACGTAAGATTCACGGGAAATGGTACAAACAATATGCCTATCTATAAATCTAATTCGGCTATATAAACATGTGTATGGAAATATATATATACATCCCTACGATCATAAGCGTGTTAGATTGTCAATTAACATGTGTACGTAGGCATCATTCGAATAACTAAACACCCATGGACACACATGAATGGGTAGATGTTAGGAATATATATGCGACACATATATGCATGTATATGAGTGTTTGTATCCACAAAAGTCCATCCCCACACATGAATATCTCTATGTATGTAATCACAATCACACTCATACATAATTCTTTTGATTAAACAACTTATCTACAATATACTTACATACATACATCATGACACACCTACACAAGACCAACATAAACTTCCAAGCCGCCCATCAACATACATTACACCAATATAGGACTCAAGCAAACCTATCACACAATACCATGCTTGGATGACTACCCTAAACCTTCTCATTTCAAGTTCCAAGGTCGGCTAGGAGCATGTATGTATAGCCCTTGGTAGAAACAACTCTCATTCACCTTATACACACACATACATACGGCATACATACACGCACCACCACCTCACCATTCTTATCCACCCATTACTAGAACCTGGGCCTTATACCAACATGATAACAACATAACAGACATGAACATTCAAGCATTGTTGACTTGCCAAAACTTCCTTGCCCTTTCCCCATGAATAGAGGCTGAACACCACCCCTACATAAATAAACAAAGCACCAAGGTCAACTAGTTTCACAAAGGAGGATGCTAGCCTTTTCACTCCACAAAAGCAAGGTGTTGACTTGCCATATTTACAAACCAATCAACCATGGCCTTCCTCTCCACCTCTCGGCTATATATAGAGGACAGGGGATCAAGAGAATCACACCACAACATTCCTTAACGTCACTAACACTTGGAAACACTCACCCTCTCCTTGTTACCCATCGGCCGAACCAAAACACCCCTACCCGAGCCCCATTTCGAGCAAACAACTTTGTTCCAGCCTCTACCTAACATCATTTAGGAGTTTTGAAGGTTGTGGAGTGGAGAAGCAAGCTCGAGATCAACCACATTCTTGTTCCAACCCTCGTTATTGTGGTATGTTCACAAAACCATTTTTATGATTCTTTGTATATGTTTAGAGCAATGTTAGGAGTCACCCGACCCTTCCACACACTCGCACACTTATATCTGAAAGCCATAAGCTAGAAATAATCGACCAAGACCCTCATAACTCATAGAAACATGGTAACAAACACACTTGTATTTACACACATATATGGTATGTATCTATACGAATAAACATCCACAAATGGACACACATACGCGAGTGTGTGCTTGTGTGTCTAGGTATGTTTAAAAGTGAAAACAATCATTTTTACAACTCAAAGTTGTTATATACACACAAAGGTGATTTTATAAACATGTGTTAGAAAGCCATAAACATGTGTTAATTAGCATTAACACTAGTCTTTCTTTTAAACACAAGTTAAATAACAAAGTATATGTGTCAACAAGTATAAAATACATGAGTATGTTATTTTGATACACATTAGCCGAAATATGTGCAAATATTCCCCTTTTAGACACAAATAACTGACACCTATACCGCATGATAACACTAGGTAAACCGAGACATTGGTTTTACCATAATAGTAAATCATAACCACAAATAACAACAAAAACGAACAATTCCTAACACATACAGTGTGTGACACACATATGGATAGAGGTGCAGAAACACCTAGTCCATAGGTGTTCAAGTCGGGTGAACAAATGCATGGTAGATAGAACAATACATAGACTTAAATTTCCTATTAATGAATTTAGGGCATCCCGGTCCAAACATTTCCACATCAGACATAGTCCAGTCTAGCATACAAACATCAGGTGAGTTTTACACGGCCCCTTTTTACAGTTTTATTTACCCGGGGGGTGCGTACAGTTTTTCTGTTACAATATGACTATTATGTGAACATGAGATATTAAGGTTTAGGATCCATTAAGCCCTCGTGTCATACATCATACCATAGCCATTAGCTATGGACATAGCCATGAAACACCGTAATAGATTTATTGGGTTGACACCCCTACTCTTGGTCAGTCGCTCTGACCGGATGACAGATATCAAAAGAGTGCTTGTATTTCACATTATTCATTGTCTTTAGTGTACAATGGGCGAGGCACAACATGTCAAGGTTTGGTTATGGGCTCATGTCAGATCACATATAAATTATTGCCCTAGCTAGGTAATGATTTAGTCGGTTTTGGATTACATGTCCATCATATAGAAAACCCGTGAACTCACCAACTTTATGTTGACCTATATTTTTACATGCATGTTTTTCAGGAAATTAGCATGGAGTATGGAACTTGTGAAGGTCGTGTGCGAGCATTTAGGGGATACCTCCTTTTGAACCATTGCTGTGTTATGTTAACCCTAAACGTTTTTATACAATGGTTTTGAATTTGAACAATTAACTTTATGTTTGACAAACTTGGTTGTTTAATGGAAGTTCCTGTTTTATTTTAATTAATGCTCGTGTGACCTTTATGCTTGGAAATCATTCGAAATTGTACCTCGCGTTTCCGCCTTAACAGGGTGTGACACTTATCTCATGCATTATAATATAGTATAAATAAAGGTGTTATGTAACACCACACATGTAGCAAATACATGTATAACAAATAATCATCTTAATTTTATGTAATTACATACTAATAATTTCAACTTTTGTTGTGTTGTAATATATGCTTTATGTGTTTTCAAATAAAGTTTTCAACTTTTGTATATCTTAAACTACCTTTGCTTCATGCATTATAATATAGTATAAGTAAATGTGTTTTGTAACACTACACAAATATATAATGTAGCAAATATATGTATAACAAATAATCATATTAATTTTATATAATCACATACTATTAGTTTCAACTTTTGTTGTGTTGTAAATTGTAATATATGCTTTATATGTTTTTCAAATAAAAATTGGTTTTCATCCGTTATTATATATATTAAGTGCCGTACATTATTCTATGTAAAGTGTTGTATATCATGTTTTGTAAGTGTGTGTCCATTTTTGGTTTAAAAACATTATTATAAATTTTTTATTTGCAAAATAAAAATTATTAGTCTAATTTTTTAATCTAATATATATGATAATTGTTTCACATCTTGCTTTGCAAGTGTGTGCCCACTTTTGGGTTTAAAACTGAATCCTTTACTGAAATAGGCGAGTTACGATTTTAGAAAGTGCGATTGGTAGGCTTACCAGGAAAAAAACAATTTTGGTGATGTCGCTACTTCATTCAGCGACATCTCCCTCCTCTTTAATCCCAATCATTTGCATTCTGACTTGTGTAAGAGGATGTCCCTGAAGCCGCTGAATGGACATGAGGCATCACTGATGTCGCTGAATGGGTCTGAGGCATCACTATTTGATGTCGCTGAATGGACATGGGGCATCACTGATGTCGCTGAATGGGTCTGAGGCATCACTGTTTGATGTTGCTGAATGGGTATGAGACATTAAAACAATGTACATCATTAGTATAAATACATTATACAATAAGAAAAGCATCTTGTGTTATGTTAAACTCGTATGAATTCATGATACATATTCACGTCCCATTTAGTATTAGAATTAGTTCCACTAATAATAAAGGTGTTTGGTAAGTTGAAGTAAATTGGTAGCTTTTAATTCCTGCATATTCCCTGATGGTAAGTGATTGTTTGAATTGGTTTTAGGGTACCTACCAATCAGTACACAAGAAAACTAACAGGTGTTACAAACTATATATTATTGTGATAACACAAAATAATTACAAATTCCAAGACACTTGTTTCTGAACTTAAATCCAACCTAATCAACAACAATAAAACAATACTTTAATTAGCACACTATTTTCCTAACAAAACATCCGCCGGCACCAGAAGTATGTTGGTATTCATTCGCCTGTGACGGCACTTTATTTGGTGCAGGCATATGTATGTTTTTTTTTTACTTTTGATGCCTCATGTCCATTCAGCAACATCAAACAGTGATGCCTCAGAACCATTCAGCGATATCAGTGATGCCTCATGTCCATTCAGCGGCTTCAGGGACATCCTCTTACACAAGTCAGAATGCAAATGATTGAGATTAAAGAGGAGGGAGATGTCGCTGAATGAAGTAGCGACATCACCAATTTTGCTTTTTTCCCACAATGCCTACCAATCGCGCTCTCTAGAATCATAACTCGCCTATTTCTGCGAACAATTCGTTTAAAACTATTAGTATCTTGATTATGCATTCAGTATTGTATATCATGCTTTGCAAGGTGTTAGAAAGCGAAGACAAAATACAACACCAAAAAGGACATTACAGGTGAGAACATATTAACATCAAACTTAAGTCACTTACCAAACGATATCCTATTCCATCTCGTTCGAACCTTCATACAACGATACGAACTTTCCTTGATATCCTTCCCCGTATCAGCTACCTTTCTTTCTTTATTTTCAAACACTCTTTTAGTAATTCTATAATGCACATTTTTTGAACATGTACCCTTTTTAGGCAACGCATGATCATTAGAGAATTTTAATTTCAAATCTCTTATATTAGAAGCAGATAAACGTGTACATGTGAAATATTTTACCACTAATGCATAAAGAAAAGTGTACGATTGATATTCATTCTAGTCAATTTACGACTTGCTAGGGATATGTAATTAAAAATAATATAACTATGAAAGAGCCATTACGTGCTTTTAATTTGTTTTATATATTTTTTTCTTTTATATATCATCTATCAAGATGATATAAAATAACCAGTTTCTATATTGTGCATTATAGATCACATAAAAAATGAAACAAATTCAATTTGTGAACAATCAGACGAGGAGGCGGTCGCGACGACGGAAATTGGTTGATCGATGCATGGAGGTGCGTAAACAATGTAGCGAATTATGAAGGTTTTTTCGACAACCTTTGTCAGGCCTTTTATATCTTCCTATAAATCATGAAACAATGAGATATGGAGCTATGAGTTAAACATATCTTATAACGATAATCTTTGAGTTAGACATATATCAATATAATCTTATTGGTGGAGGCGTGGAGCTACATTGAGATTAACGGTGTCATACGACACCAATGTATTTTGCGTATCATATAGAACATGTAATAAGAAAATTTGAGCGAAAATGTATTTTTTTTACGATTGACACCATTGTTTATATAAAAAATAAAAATTGACCCCGTTGGTATGAAAAAACTACATTGTGTTCGATTTTGCTCGGCACCATGTTGGAGCCAATCGGATCGATCACTCACACAAACACGTTCATGAACAAAAGAACGAGAGTATTAGACACAAAGTCTATTTCACTAAGAAATCAAAACCACCAAGTTGCTTTGTTTCCTTGTTTGCTTTTCCAAATTATAACTTCCACCACCTTCAATCAACTTTCTAGACACCAATAGTGTAACCAACAAAGAAAAAAAGAGCCAGTTAGTTTTTTCCCATGAATTCTAGCTCTAGAGCTACAATTAGCTTGTTAAAACGTATATACTTAAATTCACATCCATAATCAAATAAAATTTGTGTTAAAATAAATATAACCTTACTAATGATTTCATTTCACGTTGGCTTTTGATGACATGAACCGAAACACTCAATTAGGTTGGGTACAAATGTTTTTTCCCAAAATAAAAAAAGGAGCAGGGTTCAGGGAAAAAGATGATTACAATATTATTATTTAAAGGATTTTGTTATAGAAACAAACATTTCAAATTAAAAAAAATAGAAAAAGTAAATAGGAAATAGAAAGATGGGCGTGAAATGTTTTCCAATGATGGGAGTAACCATGACTACCAACCATAATATTGCTCCCTCATGTAAAAAGCCTTCGATGGGGGGCTCAATGATCCAAATTTACCACTTCTATAAATAATAATAATAATAATAATAATAATAATAATAATAATAATAATAATAATAAAAAACTTCTATAAATAATAATAATAATTATAATAATAGTGGTAACATTAATTTACAATTTATAACTTCATATTAAATTATGAATAAAGTAAGTAATAATAATAAAATACTATACACTATTGTATGAAATATTCGGTAGGTAGATGTTGTACATAATCCCTTGTTGATTGCACTTGGAATTTACCCAAATATAAAGTTCTCTAATTATGCAAGGAGACAATACACTACTAGAAAAGTGACATTTTGTTATAAAACTTTCTTACGGAAAAAATGCGTCACAAATTTTAACAAAGTTACTACATATTTGTGACGAAAAAAAATCTACAATTTTTTTAGCAAATTTGTGACACAATATATCTACAAATTCTTAGGAAATTGCATAGGAAATGCGTCACAAATTTCCTACACCATGTTTTCGTCACCAATGCGTTGAAAATTGTGTTACAAAAATGTGTAGTAATTGGTTTGCGACAAGGGTTTTTCTAACATCAAAGTTTTGTTGAAAATGCGTCACAAATCTTGCATTTTCTTGATTTGTAACGCATTTTCAACAAAACCTTGATGTTAGAAAAACCCTCGTCGCAAACCAATTACTACACATTTGTAACACAATTTTCAACGCATTTGTGACAAAAACATGGTGTAGGAAATTTGTGACGCATTTCCTACGCAATTTCCTAGGAATTTGTAGATATATTGTGTCACAAATTTGCTAAAAAAGTTATAAATTTTTTTCCGTCACAAATGAGTAGCAAATTTGTTAAGATTTGTGACGCATTTTTTTCCGTAAGAAAATTTTGTAGCAAAATGCCACTTTTCTAGTAGTGATGATCTCACTAAAACAAATAATCATGATTTTATTAAAAGTTTGCATTCTTAACCAACATCTAATGTTTTCTAGTTATGCAATAATTATCTCGTGTTGGTGTTTGTAGAAAGTTAGAGACAAGAATGTATTTTCCAACAAGGGAGTAAAAATTGAAGACGCTAGTCTAGATGTGAAGTCTCATGGCTTCCTATGGTATAAAAATTAAGTAAAAATATAAAGCAATTTCTTATTCCAGATGGTTTAATTTTTCCTTGATGTAATTGTGGTTGTTTGTTGGAATTGGCTGCTCTCTTTGTTGTGGGGTAGCTGTGTTTTGTTGAGGTTTTGTGAATAAAGCTCAATTTTCGGGGGGAAAATGTGCAAAGCTTCTTGGCTTTAAAAAACTCAACATCATGCTTTAAAGATTTAGACACTTTATGTGATTTAACACTAGTCATGGGTGATGTATTATGAAGTGGTATTTGACAACAAAGTAAATATGATTAGTTAAAGGTTATTATGTAAATATTAGAGGGAAAATCAGGTAGCTTTGGTATTATAAATACTCATATCTTTTAATCTTCTCATTTGCTCAATACAATACAATTCATAATTGCATACACTTAGTGGTGTTTAACTTGGTATCAGAGCCAAGCCACCGTTACAAAATTGTTAGCCACAATTCCTAGCCGACATTCCCAGTCAACATTCTCTAAACACAAGTTCAACCGAGTAACACTAACTCAGCCACATTGTCTAACAACACACACTATCAGACAACACTTTTTATGTCACACCCTCAAATTTTCACTTGCAGGGTTTTACCGCGAGGTGCATGACATACCAGGATCCCATAGCCATAAGCCACATGAACGACTCTAAATGCCCAAACCATTTAGTCTGTTATTGAAAACCAAGCTTAAAAGTCAACCAAAAGTTTTAAGTAAGTGCGGAAGCGTCATAAAAAACAGTTAAGTAAATAGTATGCGCAAAACAAACGTGCCCAAAATCAAACATAAGTAAATAAAGAACAAAAATAATTTAAAGTGTTCATTACCCATGACACATATGATGCATGACCTATTCGTGCTTCAATCTAGCGACCTGCAAAAGCATGGTAGCGTGTGTCAACATAAAGTTGGTGAGTTCACAAAGTAAGTAAAGTAAATGTTTAAGTTTCAAAACCAATAACCACTAGTTCATCGCATGCCAGGGGTAGCTAACCCACTCATGATAGCTAAACACAAGTAATACCGAACTGCTAAACAACGAGCTCGCACAACAGTGAGCAAAAGTGCCTTGCATCATTGCCTATCAACAATGATAATATGTTAAGTCATAGTTCACACACATACTCCCAGCACGATATGAGGTTTGTGAAACCTAATAGCGCTATCAACTAGTAACCCGCTTGCCACCCGGAAACTCATTCGGTACGTGAAGGACTTCAATGATAGTGTTGGTTTAGTTCATCAAGGACAAAGATTGCAAACTAGCAAAACCCGATTCACCCCGTGAATCAGTGTATCCCAAAAACCCGGGATAAAATTTATTCCCAAACTGGACTAGAAAAGTAAGTAATTCCCAACCAGGAATTAGTGTTGTCTCCAAACCCGAGACACATGCTTTTGAGAAAAAGTAGTGAAACTCACCTTAGGTTGCATGCTAAAAATCCAAACTTCACAAATAATGGCGTGCTACCGACTCCCTATTATATGTGTCATCATGTGAGTACGTGTGTACATACCATACACCACATAACTCGTTTGTCTAAAACGTTTAAGATTGTGAAAACATTTAAGTGACAACTAGTGTAACTACATGCACAACTAAACCCTACGAACCCGTTGGTGAACGTTATGATTAATATCAGTTATACACATAAAATACACCTAATACAAGTGTACACGTAAGTCCAAGTCATAATCAAGTCATTTAAGACTCCAAATAAAGACATATGCGTCTATGTTACAATCTGTGTTCTTAGGACAGATTATATACCGACAAAACGATTTTTCTAAAAATACTTTCACAAAGAATTAGACAACCAAAATTTTATAGAATATTCGTATGAGTCCATTTGTCGTTCCACTATTTTTATTTCGCAACAAAACCTTGTTGAAAAATTATGAAAAATCAATTACTACGGCTAGGTTCTGGAAACTTTCACATCAGGTCAGTTTACGATAAAAATTCTCGAAATTCGTGTATTCATCCAAACGGGATGAATCCACTTGGAAAAGCCGAGTTTTTCAAATATCGACCTACCATCCAAATTTCATGACCTAACTCTTTATAAAACTCGAGTTACAGTTGATTAAAGTTGACCTAAGTTTTTAATCCGAAAATCATTTTAGACCCTTGTTCAAATAAAATTCCAAAAACATATCAAATAAACACCAAATCGCATGCGTATAGTAAGAATCGATCAGAATAAATACTTTAAAGTCACGTTACAGAGCCTACAAGTCGACATTCACATTCTGTCCAGATTTTAAACATGCAATATTAACAACTATATGAAGTCCTACATGTGTATTATCGATCAAGAACACCAAGAAATCATCATACAATAACCCTAACACATTAACATGATTAGAATATGTAAGATTCATCGTACATAATATGATCTATAAACCCTAGATGCTCAAACATCATAGATATTCAATAACATGCAATCATATTACCTAACCATTCATAAATCTTTATGTTTATCATGTTAATCCAAGTTTTAATCTTTACAAAACCATATCAGGTGTGGACAAACTTTATTATGGTGTTTAAAATATGATAAAGAAGATTAAAACACAAAGGTTTAAGATAATATACCTAAAGCACTTCACAATCAAGAACCGGACACCTTCCAATCCTCCCGAATGATGTTCTTGAGCCTTAGCAAGTGTCAGAGGGTTTACTTTTCGTATGGGGGCTGATATGGACGATTAGGGTTATGGTTATGTGAAGCGTAGGGCTTAAGGTTGCTTAAATATAGGGTTAAGTCGGTTACCTGACTCTGGGCTCGTCGAACGGCCGGCCTGGTCGTTCACTTTGACCAGGCCCGTTTCGACTGGCCCAGTTCAATGTATGACACGTTTTCTTCGATGTTTTCGTTATTTTGGACCATACCAAGCATAACCCCATAGTTGCAAAAGTCGTCCGAGTTGACCGATTACTCGCTGAATACTCGCTACAGGGTGGGTCACCGAGTATAGCCGAGTTGGCCGAATATTCGAGTGCTCCCCGCATAGGCCGATTCGACACCCGAGTACTCGCCCGACTAGGCCGAGTACTCGCAACTCCCCAGTCGGCCGAGTTGGTAGCGCCTAGCGAGTTCTGCAACCATGCGTAACCCCATGTTTTTAGACCCCAACCATCCTAACGGTTCATCGATTATGAGTTTGATAACACGTTTGGTTTAAATTCACGTAATCACATAACAGTTTACATAGAGATTCACAAAAACACGTAATTGCAATTAATATCAAATAATTAATTCACAATTATCTATTTTCTCAATTCACCAACGTTCAGGGTTCGATAATTGTGAAAGTAATTCGGTAATTCCCTGAATTACCTTTTTATGCAGTTATCATCTTATAACTGTGCAACGTGTGACTCACCTAACTAACCCTAGTTAAGTAACATGTTGTAAATGTAAATAAAGTTAACTAGAGTTTAGTTAAAGTAGGAACCTGAAAATGCGAGGTGTCACACTTTAAATGCAAGTCCATAGTGAGCAACACTAACTTAGAGATTGTGAAAACATTTTAGGATCGTTTATACGAACCGTGATCTCACGAATACCAACCGCAGGGTGCGGAATCCTCGCCAGTTATCCAAACCAAGTATGATATAATCAGTAAAAATCGTGATGAAAACAGAATACGAAACACCGAGCAATTTACATAACTTTACTCGTATATTAGATCAATTATCAGATGTTACAGATCAAAACCTAGACCTAATACAGAGTAGCTCTCAAAACTGGGGATAAGCTCAAATGATCAGCAACTTACTAAGCAACTAACTTATCCCCTATATATAGACTTCTTGGTTCGACCTCTCGAAGGTCCGAACCTGTTCGTTCGACCTCACGTCTATCCGAATGTATATTATTTGTTCCTCAACATTCAGTACCGAATCACTACCTGAGGACATACACGAATAGTGCACTTACAATCTCCCCCTTGGACGTAGCTAGTGATGTACTAAACTATAAAGTTATCAATTCTTCAAATCTTGCTTTCATCATCTTGGAAGTCTTCAAAACTTTCCTTTTCTTGTAAGCTTGTGTCAAGGCTTCATCAGTTCTTGTCTATCTCTGTAGTAAGCTTCAAAATCTTAGACAAACATTTTCAATATGCACCAGAAACTTGAAAATTTCAATTTGTCTTACTTTTTTCAATTTTTGAGCATCTGAGCTTTTACATTAAGTATCCCAACATCGGCTATCAAAAATAAACTTGAAACAAAACATTTTGATTTTTCAAAGTTTATGCTAAAACACACCAAAAATATTTTTGAATTTTCAAATAGATTTGCATAAAAGTAAACTAAACATAGTTTTGCGAATTTTCCGGTAAGAGGATCATATCAGTATTGGAACAGTCAATCAAAACTCTATTTGAACAATTTTCTGCTTTTGTCATTGAGCATCCTACAACCATTACCAGTATGTTTGTCCACTTAAACCCAAAATCGTCATTCATTGTTCAGCACTTTAGATACGTTAAGGTAATATTAGATACTGAATAACCTATGGTCCCCGCACACGTGACACATTCCCGTATCAAGACTTGCGCAAAGCTTCATTGTAACGCGTGATTATATTGTTGTTATCTGTAAGTTACAAGGTATGAGACACAGCGGTGACAGGTCAGCAAATTAATGCTTCAAAGCGACTTATGCACTCAACCAGGGTGAGGACTAATATCATACATGATTTTAATCATAGCATTGATACAATGCATTAGATAATCTTTGATTATCATCACGCATATTAAGTTCATCATTCGGTAAATTAAGGTTTGTCATTAAAGATCTTTATAAAGATGCCCTGACTAAATCTAGGCCTGTAAATCAATACAGCAGAAGATCACTATTTGTGTATGTCCCCAGCTAGTGCTTTGATACCACTTGTGAAAACGTTTTAGGATCATTTATATGAACCGTGATCTCACGAATACCAACCGTAGGGTGCGGAATCCCCTCCGGTTGTGCAAACCGAGTAAGATATAATTAGTAGAGATCGTGATGAAAACAGAATATGAAACACCGAGCAATTTCCATAACTTTACTCGTATATTAGATCAATTATCAGATGTTACAGATCAAAACCTAGACCTAATACAGAGTAGCTCTCACAACTGGGGATAAGCTCAAATGATCAACAACTTACTAAGCAACTAACTTATCCCCTATACATAGACTTTTTGGTTCGGCCTCTCAAAGGTCCGAACTTGTTCGTTCGACCTCACGTCTATCCGAATGTATATTATTTGTTCCTCAACATTCAGTACCAGATCACTAGCTGGGGACATACACGAATAGTGCACTTACAGAGACACGTCTAACCACCAAGCGACACTGCCAGGTGACACTTCAAGGAGTAAACGCTTAAAACATAATTCTCCACTGCCTATCTTAGTCGTGCACTAGAAATAGCTTCTGCATTTGGTAACGTCGGTGAACCAGTAAAAGACAAAGACATGGTTTTACATTGATAAATGGTTTGCGTGACGAATACAATGGCATCAAAACAAATATTTCATCTCCCTAAGAATTTAATGAAATGTTTGGTCTTTTCACTGACCATGATTGTATGGTTACAAAGCCTCCCCGATCTACTGAGGTTGTTGTCTTTGTTGCTACAACCGCAGCTACTCAAACTTCACAACTCTAAACCTTACAACAAATGGCTTCTTCTCTTGGTTATCAATTGATGCCATCAACTCCGACACCTCAAGCTTTTCACAATGCTCATCTTCCAAGTAATCGTGGCTATACAAGTCAAGGATGCAGGGGTGGCTATCGTTGGGGAAACAACAACAATGACAATGACAATGAGAACTCTAACACAGGAAGTCGTGGTCGTGGTGGTACTAGCAATCAGTTCTCTTGGGCTTCTGCAAGAAACACTTTCTTTGGAATTGTCCAAATGCCAACTATGATCACTGCAATCTTAACAAGCATCCCTTAGATCTAGTACATGGCACCCAAAATGTGACACCCACCGATTTACCAGGTCAAAATCCGTACACATTTAGATCAACATTTACTTTTCTATGCATGATTGATAACATTTTATGTGCATAAGTACCCCAAGAAAGTCTAGCAAGGCCCGAATGAGTATAATTTCACCGATATCGACGAACATTTGTGACACAAATTTAAACGACTATAAACCATTTTCTAAATACATGTGTAAATGTTTATTTGATCAACAATATAGTAAAGAATATCATAGAATTCCATATATAAGAACTAGTATTTTACTAACTAATACATTCACATATATAAGTATATGTACACGACACACACACAAATATATGTATATACTCATGTGCAAGGAACTAAAAGACATATTTAATATAAGTACTTACATACCAATTGTCCCATTATAAATGAACCATCTAGTTATGTTTATATGTGTAACTATAAATGGTGGAACAAGTAATCAACACTAGGATTTATAAAGCCTCTTAACCCAAAATAATCACCACCACCACTTTGCTTCTTGTCTCATTTTTACAAGACATTAGAACATTATCAATGAAGTGTCACGTCTTTCACATTCTTCCTAAGACTAGTCAACTGAAGATTTGATGCCTTAACCATATTTAGCAAGATTCCTTAGACATCTTAGATCTATAATGTTGGATTATCTCAATAGTTAAGTGTCTCTTCCTTCTCTTTGTCTTGTTTTCGACCGCCAAGACCGCCCCCCCCCCCCCCATATCTATATTAATCTTTTTTTTAACAAGTCAAACCCTATTAAACCACATGTTAGAATTAAGCCCTAGAAGGATCTATTGTGTTGTCACATTGTTTGAATCCTCACCCAACATCATCATGGCATTAGTCAACCTTAAGATATGATTTAGACCCTAGCTTATGTTGGCAAGATATGAGACAAAGTAAGATTATTAACCAAACATGGTAAGATCCTTAATCACCCATAAACCCATAAGAGTTGACTTACCCTTTTGAGACTAAACATACATGTAATCACCTATCTCTTTCCCTCTCTTTTCCTACCTCTCTCTCTCAGCTCTTTCCCTCTCTCCCTCGTAAATATGAATCGCCTCCTCCCTTGTCACACAAGATCCCTACACATCCAAGTATTATGATGATGTTTCCTTAATCTAACACAAATCTCACCAAAACCTACAAAGATCATCTACTACTTTTGGTAATATTCCTTAATAACACTAATCTATGTAAGATATCCTTTCTAAACAAGTTTGATCTTCCCTTTCCCTTGGATTATGTGAGCCGCCCCCACGACCCAAGAGTGGTCAAATCTTTCTAAGATGTCCCAACATCTCATGATGCCTATTGTCTAGTGATTAGTCAAGTGATTAGATACTAAAGAGGTAAGATTCATTTAATCTCAAAGATCCATGAAAGTTGACTTTGACAAAATGCAAACCACCATCCTAATCCATTCCCATCTCCTCCTCTATATAAGGAGGCCTTGAGTTAGTTCTACCACACACCACAACTCACACATACTCCCTATTTCCCTTGCTAAAGTTGTGACACACACACACACACATCCAAACCAAGTCTCTAGAGCAACTAAGGATAGCTAGTATCTTGCACACCTTCTTGGATCCACTAGGAGGTATGAACCTTAAAACATTTGCTTCTTTAATTGATTAGTTGTTACATGGTTCACCATTAATGTTTGCTAGCAAACCAATTCAATAATGTAAAGTGTATGTGTGTACGTGCGTGTATATGTGTGCATATGTGTGTGCGTGCGTGAATACATATACGTATGTGTGTGTATGTGTGTGTATGTACGCATGATATGTATAAGTGCACATATGTATACGTGTGTATGTGTACAAGTATGTAAGTGTTTTAAGTTATAACATTAATATGTTTTAATAACAATAGATGTGTAAGCAAGATCTTTGTATATTTATTTATATGTGTGTGTGCGTATGTATATATAGTGTGTATGTATGTGTATAACAAACTCATAAGCATAGATAGTAATGTGTATGGACTACCAAGATGCATATGTATATGGGTATGTATGTACAAGTGTAGGTCTCATGGACATAACTACCTATGGTTATGTGTTGGAGTACACATATGTAGATATAGGTATATATGTACGCATGTGTATGTGTAAATACATATATATGTGATGCTTGTGCGTACATATAAAAAAGATCAAGTGTAGTTGTGAACAATATAACTCATTTTCTAATAAGAACATATGTTTTATAAATAATAACATTTGTTAGGGACCAAGATCTATTTTCCTATCAAAACTAATATTTTCGAGCAACATAGATGTCACCAAGGAAAATTAAACAATCATACCACTAGAGATTGGGTGAACCACGAGTACCATGGATTACTTTTTGTATAAATCTAAGGTACCCATGTATGTATCTAGGACGTATAGATCAGGATACCTAGTTGTCAGACATACACTCTTGCTAGACTACACACGGACTTGAGGTGAGTTCCACGGCCCCTTTTTACTGTTTTGTATTTTGGGGAAAAGCATGCATTGTTTACTGTTTTTAGAATGAATTCCTACTTGACCGGTATACATGAGACGATATGTTTAGAGTACTCGCTAAAGTCCTCGTGCAATAGTTTACCATAACCATTAGCTATGGATTTAGCCTAGAAACGCATGAATAGATCTATTGGGTTGACACCCCCACCCTTGGTTAGTCGCTCTAACCCGGATACATACGACAAAAGGGTGCGTGTATTTCTTTTATAATGATACATTGCCTTTACTGTGCGATGTGCGAGGCACCACTCGTCAAGGTTTGGTTATGGGCTCATGAACGTTTATTGTCATTGATCTTAGCTAGACAATGACGGGTCATTCACGGATTTCATTAAAGTTCACTATTTCAACTATTTCAAAACCTGTGAACTCACCAACTTTTGTTGACAAAGTTTTTATGCATGTTTTTCAGGTAACTAAGCTACGGATGGAACTTGGGACATGTTTGGGCATTCATTCACGACTATCACTTTTGGTGTTTTCAAAACTTTTGATCCCGTGAAGGGTTTTAAAATGTACTTTGTGATGGTTGTTACCGTTGAACATGTTTGGTACTTTTTCTATTAAATAAAATATGAATGTTTGCTCGAATCTTGTGCTTGAAAACCTTTCGTGGTTGCATCATGTGTTTCCGCCTAGGTGGGGTGTGACACAAAAACACGATCCAACAGTCATACAACACCTTATTTGACAAATATAGCCAATTCTTAGGCATATTATGGTAATGGCTATCTCCATGTTGGTAATAGAAAGGTCTTCCCATCCTTCATATTGCTTCTTCTAAATTTCACTGTAAACAAAACTTTTAATATCTTTAATGTTCTCCATATTCCAGGAGTTAAAAAAACTGTTATATGTCTTAGAGTTTTGTGTTGATAACAATGTTTTCTTTGAATTTCACTCCTCTTTACTTGTTGTGAAGGACAAGTCCACGCGCACTAGCCGTCTCTACTACAAGGGCGTCGTCTACCTTTTGGCAGAGACGACGACTTTGTCATCTGTATCTTCAACTTTTTCAATTTATGCTTTCTAGTTGTTCTCTTCTAGTTTAAAACAAATCAGACTTTCCATCATGTATTGTCTAGTCTATAAGCAAATCCGCTAAATTTCATTTATGCAATTCTAGTTTAAAACAAATCAGATTTTTGTGTTTGGGGCATTATTTTATGCTACGTGGTGATCAAAATTCTCATTATAAGTGGGTCTCTCCATTAACACAAAAATCTTATGTCTATATCACATTTACAAATTTTGTACATATGATTGAATAACAATTCAATACAAAAATCAAACAAGTACAGAGCAGCTAGAGAGATGAATTCAGACCTTTAGGAGGTTTGTTTCATTCTCTTGGTATAATCCATTGCTTATCATGTCAAGACTCAAACAAACAAAATGGCTTTGTTGAGCATCGTCATCGGCATGTTGGTGAAACCAGCCTCACTCTTCTTGCACAATCATTTGTCCCGAAACGGTTTCGGCATTTTTTGGCACGTTGTCTTACTTATAAAACGAATGCCATCTAGAACACCCTTCAACAAGTCTCTCCTCGAACATCTTTTTCATCGTTATCCTTAGCATTCTTTTCCTCGCGTGTTTGGTTGTCAATGCGTTCCTAATATGCGACCCTACAATCCTCACAAAATGTCTTATCTATCCACATCCTATGTCTTCCTTTGATATAGTCCACGACATCATGGGTATCGATACCTTGATTAAACAACTGACCGCATTTACATTTCTCAGCATGTTCGATTTCTTGAACATAGTTTTCCCTTCCAACACACGCCTTCATCAATGTCTTTGTTACATGTAACGGATGTGGGATTGGACATCTTCCCTTAGATTTCCCCAACGGTGATTCATCCACCTATCGTAATTGTCCAAATGCCAACTATGATCACTGGAAATCTTAGCAAGCATCACTTAGATCTAGGTAATGACTATCTCCATGTTGGTAATGGCAAAGGGCTTCCCCTCCTTTATATTGGTTCTTCTAAATTCCACTCTAAACAAAACTTTGAATATGTCTAATGACCTCTACATTCCCGAAGTTAAAAAAACAAAAATGCTATATGTCAAAGAGTTTTGTCTTGATAACAATGTGTTCTTTGAATTTCACTCTTCTTTCTTTGTTGTTAAAGACGAGTCTACACGCACTACCATTCTCTCCTACAAGGGCATCTTCTACCTTTTGACATAGACGACTTTGTCATCTGCATCATCAACTTTTTTATTTATTCTTTCTAGTTGTAGTCTTCCAGTTTAAAACAAATCAAACTATACATCATGTATTGACTCGCCTGTAGGCATATCCACTATATTACATTTATGCAATTCCAATTTCTATAGCTCAAATTATTTTGATCATTTATGCTGTAATGTTAGAGGCCCTACTCTACTGTTATCATTGGATAGTCATCATTATTTTATGCTATGTGTTGATCAAATTAGTGTTATATGTGGATCTTTCCATTAACACAAAATTCTGATGTCTATATCACATTTACAAATTTTGTACAGATGATTGAACGATAATTCAATACAAAAATCAAACAAGTACAAACCGAATCGGGAGATGAATTCAAACTCGTAGGAGGTTTCTTTCAATCTCTTGGTGTTATCCATCGCCTAGCATGTTAGAACACAAACAAACAAAATGGCTTTGTTGAGTGTCGCCATCGTCATATTGTCGAAATCAGCTTCACCCTTCTTCCACAATCATATGTTCCCAAAGGATTTTAACATTGTTTTGACATGTTGTCTTACTTATCAAGCGAATGCCATCTAGAACATCGTCTAACAAGTCTCCCCTAAAAAATCTCTTTCATTGTTATCCTGACTATTCTTTTTCTCGAGTGTTTGGTTGTTATAACTTTCCTCATATACGACCTTACAATCCTCACAAAATGGATTATCGGTCCACATCCTGTGACTTCCTAGGCTACAGTCCGCGACATCATGAGTATCGTTACCTTGATCAAACAAACAACCGCATTTACATTGCTCAACGTGTTCGATTTCTTGAACACAGTTTTCCCTGCCAACAAAACCCTCATCAATTCATCGCTCATCTCCAAATCACAATCCTTACACATCATTTTGTATCTCTGCGTTCTGTGTTGATACCTCTATTGACAATAAACAACCACCACTGAACCAAACACTCATCTAACATTCATGTCAACTCTTACTCCTCCATCTTCCCCTCTTACTACCTCGTCCTCATTCTCCAACAAATCTCCATCTACAACACCTCCTCGACAGCGCCCTCCCAATCTTTGTCCTAATAAAAAACTTAAGGTTCCTTCCAGTCCATCCGCTAACATGGCTTCCTCTTGTACACTTCCAATTGTTGAACCAACTTCCTTTACTATTGCAAACTAATATCTGGAATGGCGTCAAGCCATGGATGAGGAATTTACAACACTTGTTAAAAATATTATATGGACTCTTGTTCCACCTATTTCTAATGCTAGTGTCATTGACCACAAATGGGTCTACAAGATTTAAAGGGATCAACATGGCACGGTTACAAGATACAAAGCTTGTGTTGTTACCAAAGGCCTTTGCCAACAACCTAGCATCGATTTCAAAGAAACGTTTAATCCAATGATTATGTCTACCACAAACCAAGTAGTTCTATATTTGGTTTTTACAAAGTAGTTGCCTCTACGCCAAATTGATGTTCATAATGCCTTTCTCCATGGAAATCTCAAGGAACGGTCTACATTTGATAGCCACAAGGTTTACTATTCTCAAACAGTTGGATCATGCATGTCGCTTGCATAAAGCCCTTTATGGTTATAAACAAGCACCAAAAGCATAGTTTCATCGCCCTCAGAAGCTCTCTACAAAATTGGATTTCATGGATACATAACGAGTCCCTCCATGTGCACCTACAAACGAGGAAACAAACTTCTCTATGTTAGTCACCAGTAGTAACACCACCGTTGTCAATCATGTCATTCAATTATTCAGTAATGTCACACCCTCAAATTCCTCTTGCGAGGTTTTACCGCGAGGCGCATGACACACCAGGATTCAAGTCAACGGTCACAATAAACGAAAACTATATGAATAACAATACGTAAGATAAACCATTACGTTTTCAAAGACCATTAAGTACAACGGAAGCAAAATATGATTACATTCCAAACCACTAAGTATTTATAAACTGAAAATGTTATAAAACATGCATATGATAACTAGACGCCGTACGACTTCGTGCGCCTATCCAAATGCTGCTACCTTAGCGACCTGAGAAAACATGCTAAAGATGTCAACATATAATGCTGGTGAGTTCACAGGTTTTTATGATAAACGTTTTATAAGTTTTGAAAGATCATTCGCGTTACTACTACGTTATAAGAACGCTAGCTAGGTGTACGAAAGATACTACTACGATTTGGAAACCCTTACTGACTTGATGTTACATGAATCTGCCCATTGAACTACCGTCCATTGTAGATTTTTAAAACCGAGACAATATGCACCGTCCAGCTCCCAGCTGACCCGGGTGGGGTTCGTTAGTCTCAATAGATCTATTCACATTTCCCCCGTTACGCATCCTTGCATATTCATGGTATTCCCCGGGACTTAAAAGAATCGCATAGTAAAATAAAAGATAACACTAGTATAACATGATCTTTAAGAAATCCAAGTATGAAGCATGTTTCTCCCCCAAAAACGAAAATACTTAAAGTGGGGCTGTGAAACTCACCTTAGGTTGCGTCTTCTTATAATAGAATGACCAACAATGGATTGATAGTCCCTAATACCGGCGACCTATCATAAAGTGTGTATAAAGATACTAGAGTAATAACCCGTAGGTTAACTAGTCCCTGATTGTCCAGATTTGATTTTATGTGTTTGAAAATATGTTTGAATTTTAACCCGACACACCGGACAGACCCGACATCCCGTTGGTGACCCGTTACACAAATGGATCAAGTACACATAGATTACATACGAAAAACGCACATAAAACACTTAGTTTTCATCAAAATATTCATCCTTGTAGTCGTGGGGTCAAACCAGGAATTTGGTGTTTGGTTCGACCCTTTACTTGGGTAGAATGGGATTATAAGAACTTGGTTCGACCTCCCGTTTGGTTGAACCAAAATCTGGTTCGACCCCTGAGTCTGGTTCATCACTTAAACGCACAAAATCCCATTTAAACAGCCCCAAAACGTCACGAAACATCACAAATCACAGCAGTCAACCTTATCTAACTTATCCCGATGAAACCCTACCATTTATGCCCAAAAATCCGTCCATTTCGTACAAGAATCACAATTTACCCAAAATAGCAAATTATGGAGATGTCACATCAATGCATGAAATCTTTACCTAAAATGGAAACTATCAATACAACCGTATGAACAGATTAGACATGTATAATGAATCCCCAATCATAACAATATCAATACTAACAAGTACAAACCCTAGATCTAACATAAAACCCCCAAAATGGGTGAAAATCCACCAATCCCCAATTACACCTCATAATAAACATACATCATCATCTAAAACAGTCATAATTCAATAATAAAACATTTATTCATCATCTCATATCACGTAACACACAAACACATCATTTTAACATCATTAACATAGGGGTTTTTGTAAGAAAACTCATTATTAATGAATTCATTAGGTTTAGAAAGATGTTAGAAAGGTTCTAATTCATAAAAACTCATTTAAATCAGATTTGGACACTTAGGGTTTGACAAAAACGGATGAAACTTGATTAAAAAGGTTTTGGATGAAGAACACACCTTGAATCTTCACTTTTTTTATGTTATGGAACGTGATTTTAGGTTAGGATTTAAAAAACGAGGTCAAAAACTCCTCTCTACAGGTTTGGGGTTGAGAGAGAACACTTGGAGGTGAGTTAGGGTTGTGAAATGATGAAAAAGTTGCAAAGTATAGTATTTATAGTAAGGCTTGGTTCGAACCTATACAAGGTCGAATCAAAAGGTTTGGAACTTGGTTCTACCCTCCCCTAGGTCAAACTAGATTCAGGATATTCAAGTTTTATGATTTTGATGTTTTAACACATTCTAACACGTTTAACACATGATTATGCAATTCTAACACATGGTAATTATATCTAATCATATAAAGACATATCTACACGTTGTATATCAACTATGGGACATTCAATATTTGATACTTAATCCAATTATGTAATTTCATCAACAACGGGACTCATGACTCGTGTGTGCATATGTTTCCCCCAATGGATAATACGTAAGTGTAAACCGACTCAACTGAAGTAAATGTTTCGCTAAGGTATACTTATATGATTGTAAAAGTATTGACCTGAATTTGCTGGGTGTCACAAGTACAGCCTTTATTGTCAAAGATCTTGGCACTATCGATATTTTATATGGAATTAAATGGTTCCCCAAGACAAAAATATTCTTTTGTCTTAGAAGAAATACATCTCGAACATTCTACAATGTAATGCTTTCATTGACGATAAACCGGTATCATCTCCAATTAGCTCATCACAATATTTCTTCTCTTTGTGACAATTTACTACATTGATGGTAAGTGAAACACTGTTAAGTGTGTGTAATTGTGAATTGTATTGTATTAAGAAAATGAAAAGGTTACAAGAGAGGGGTATTTATAATACCCAAAGTTACATAATCTACTATGTAACATTTACATAATGTATAATATGAATGGAAACAGACAACCATTTCATGGTTCTCTATCGAGTCAGAATTCAAAGCCATGGCCAACACAACGGCTGGACTTACATAGTTAGAAGCTTCATTGAAGGAACTAGGAACAAACACAACTTCTATTCCAACCCTCAGGTATATGATAATCTTGGTGCTACATATTTTGCCATTAATCTTGTCTTCCATGCTAGAACAAAGCATATTGAAGTTGACTTTCGCTTCGTTCGAGTAAGGGCTGCACAAGGAAAAGTAAAGGTCGAGTTTAGATCTAGAAAAGATCAAATTGCAGACATCTTCACAAAGCCTCTGTCTACTTATAGATTTACTTTCTAAGATCCAAGCTATAGGTCGTTACCTGACCTTAAAGTAACTTTGGTTCTTTACTTTCCGGTCCACAAGATAGTTTTTTTGGAAGGTTAGTTTTAGTAGATTAGTGAACACTATCACCATAGAATCCAAGGATTCTCAGTGACCCGGGTTTGAATCTCGCATAGAGCAAGCTCAATCAAGGCGAAGACCCTCATGGCTTCCCATGTCGTTTTTCCCTATGGGTTATAAAGGCCGAAAGTCAAACTCGAAACCTTCCCAGAAGGAAACCACGCATCTATTGGTTAGTGTAAATCCCTATGACCTCAATACAGTTTATGATACCAAAAATATATTTGTTTTTATTAAAACTCCGTTTTCAATAAAATTCACACAATAATGTTGAGAATAAAATGGAAAACAGTTATGTAAATAGTTTTTTTAATTCAACAAACACAAATTACAAGAAAACATTAAAATTATTAAAAAATAGGTTAAAGTTGTACATTATTTTTTGTATAAGGGGTGACAGTTAACTTAAAAAACAAACCATTGTAACTATTAATCGAAAGATTTTTGTAAATTAATAAGATAAGTTTGTGTGAAATGAAACTGAAAAAGTTTATAAAACATGGGTGTTTTAAATAGGGGTGTGCACGGTCCGGTTCGGTTCAGTTTTTTGGTAAAACCATAACCGTAACCGAAGTATTCGGTTTTTTGTTTTTGAAAACCGTTCAGTTTCGGTTTTTTTGGAACATAATTTCATAAAATTTAAAAATAGAACTTATAATTCAAGGTTTAAGAATCTTTCTTATATGTTTATATTTATATTAATATATTTAACCTTTTAAATTAATATTGATGAAACAAACTGAACATTCTTAAACGATTTTCATACATAAACGGAACATTTTAAACGATTTCTATGTTTTTCCAAAAATTTTATTAAGACATTTTCAATCGTAATACTTTGAAAATTTATTATTTTCAAGGATAAAACTAATAATTTCTAAATCAATGTATAAGATATATTAAAAAAGTGATTCTTTTGGGTTATTCGGTTCGGTTTTTTTCGATTTTTATAAAATGCAAAACTGCACCGCTAATTTCGGTTTGCTTTTTTTAGTTCGTTTTTTCAGGTTTTTGTGCTGCTCGGTTATTTTCGGTTTGGTTAAATCGGTTCTTCGGTTTCGGTCCAGCTTTTTCGGTTTCTGCTCACCCTAGTTATAAAGTTCCCCAACCAACAAGTCAAAAATCAAAAATTAAATTGCTATAACAATCAGATCAGCCAGCATTAAAATTTGACAAATCAATAGAAGAAAAAATATTCAAACAGACTGTACCCAATTCGCATTCAGCAACCATCGCCGAAAATTTCGGACCGCAATTGAATATTAATTTCTACACAAATAATAAAAAAACCAATAAATAAAGTGGAAAACATATCCCCATAAATTATTAAATAATAAAATAAATAAAAACATATTAAAGAAAAAAAAAATTCCGATTCTACAAGAATGTTGGTACGGAATACCACGAGACATGCACCCGACCCGGATCCGAAACATTTGTCTACTGGGTAATGCTGACGTGGCACATTAACCAATCGTCGGTGAGTGAGTTAACTAAACCATGGTTAATACTTAATAGTGTCTTATTTTTAATCCGTTAAGAAACTAACAGCCGTTAAGTTGTCAACGTTTTCTGTTCTGTTCTCTATAAAAGAAGCCGTTAAGTTGTGTCTCATAATAATTTGATTATATACTTCGTCTCTTTCCCTCTCTCTGCAACAATATATATATTGTTGCTAACATTGTTGTGTATACATATCAAAACACACACAGACACCTGTGTGTGTATCCATTTGAAGGAGAGGATAATTAAGGAGTTATTCTAAAGGCAATGGAAGTTGTTAAAGAATCGGTTATTCGTTGTTCGTTTCTGTTGCTTGTTTTGTTTGTTATGGCGACTGTTGTCACTGTTTCTGGTGAGAAAAGTGATAGTTCTGATCTCAGGTTGGGTTATGTTTCTTGATCATTTGAATTTAAGCTCAATTATGTGTTATTGATGATTATAATGTGTGTTGTTTGAGTGTTTTCGTTTATTTTTATCTACATTTCGGTTGCAATAAAGTGACAACCTCTTTTGGATAACAAAATCGATTTTACTAAGAACAATGTTTATGAGTCTTTAAGTGTACAAAATTACTATGTGCAACCCGCTGAACCCTGTTCAAGTATTGAGTGACTTTGGATTAAAATGTTGATATTAGAGTGTGTTATGTGGAATTAAAATATTGCACAAGTTATGAAAATTGAAATATGTGTGTTTGGTACAGTGGTGTTGAAACAGAGCAGTTTCAGAGGTTGAACATCTCCTCATTTGCAGCAAGGTATTTAATCTCATTTGTGTTAAGATCAAAATTGTTCAGTTCAATGCTTTTAGTTGACTATAAAATTACAATTCATGACATGTTTAAGATATAAGATTAAAATTGTTTAACAAAAAGTATACAATGCAATTTTATAAATGTTAAAAAATAATTAGAATTCGGAGGTTCAGCTCTTTGTTAAATAAAATATACAACTCTAGTTGTAAATGACTAACGGAAATACAAAATAGTTAAACTAGTCGTATTTATATTTAGTTTTTGTGTTAACCGTGAGTGTACACGTCCATTGAAAATAATAACTTTGAGATCTGAGACGTATATTGACGTTACAATAATCTCTGTAACATAATCGTAAACAGATACCTGTCACCGACGTAAGGCGGATTTCGGTTGGTTTTCATGTTACATTTTTTTCTCTCTCACACAGTGAAGCACACAAACACACTCTGCAGTCCTGCACAAATTACCACTACTGTGAATGGTTGCAGAGTGTACTTTTTTTTTTACCGACCGTCTACTTTTTTGTTCCATTTCTTACTACGTGCATTTAATGGAATACATGTCGGTTCCTCATTTGTTACAACTTTGGTTGTACTTTCTAATAAAGGCTTTGGATATTGGCACCACCTCTATCCCTTAACTATCGGTATAGGGCTATACGCAGCGTATAAGAGTTTATACAAACTTTCACGCATCATTGATGTCCATTAGTCTATTCAATGTCTTTGATTGATGAGCATTACTAATGCGTGAAAGTTTATGCAACCCATGTACGTGGTGTACACAGGGGATGTGTAAATACCATCACCCTTTATGGGTAAAAAATACCTCTGCTCAAGATCATTTCACTGGCGGTCCGTTTGGTCTTTTTATCTACTAGTATTTGGTGTGTGTCACTATTTGTGTTCTCTCACCCACATTCCGAAAGTGTTTGTTTTTCATTAATGTGGAAGTTTGAATGATGCTGACAACAACGGACTTTTTGAAAGTCTCTTCAAAATAATTCACTTTAAGTTAACTAGAATTTCCTTTACACAAAGACGGGGGCGTGTATGACCTTTTGCCTATTGGCGTAGATGGCCGGATTTGGCTTTGTTCGAAGTTAAAAAAGAAGATATTTCTTTTTTGAGAATGAATCATTTATTATATTCTCATGATCTTGAAAAGTGTCGGTAATTGTATTTTTAAAGAGGTATATGTATATTACTTTCTTATTATCATGTTATTTGTTTTTTTTAATAATGAGAAGATTTTTCATTCTTATTTTTTAAAGTTGAATTGTTGTTGTTTTCCTGAGTTTAGTTTATTTTTTCTTCTGCTGCAGAGCAAAGGAGTCTGAAACTTTGAATGCAAATGCAGTTCAAGACCCTGAAGAGGTGGTCTCCATGGTTGAAATGTAAGAATCTTTTTTTTTTAATGCCAATACCATACAAACACATATATAATCATATAAGTATAGCTGCACACGAACCGAACAAACACGAACAACGCTTTGTTTGTGTTTGTTAAGTAAAATTTGTGTTGGATTATCTAGTTGTTGTATAAATTCAAAAAAAAAACCAACGGGTTGGTGGCTCATTGGCAAAAACAAAACCTTTAGAAACAACGCGTATAGATTAAAAAATTCGTCGTTCTAAAAAAGTAAAAATAGAAAGATTTTAAAACGGAAAAGGTGTTTACAATGGCATTAATTGGCCCTAAAATGGTGGTTGAAGCGTTGAAAGGGCAGGGTACTGTTCATTAATTGTGTTTAAACCAGAAACAATAATATTGTGACAATGAACAGGAGCATGAGAAACAGCACTGAAAGAAGGAAACTGGGATTCTTCTCATGTGGGACCGGTAACCCAATTGATGACTGCTGGAGGTGTGACCCAAACTGGCAAAAAAAACCGTAAGCGGCTTGCAGACTGCGGCATTGGGTTTGGGCGCAATGCCATTGGTGGTCGTGATGGTCGGTTCTATGTGGTCACTGATTCAGGTGATGATAATCCAGTGAACCCGCGCCCTGGCACACTACGCCACGCTGTCATCCAAGATGAACCTCTTTGGATCGTGTTCAAACGTGACATGGTGATCCAATTGAAACAAGAACTTATTATGAACAGTTTTAAAACCATCGATGCGCGTGGAGTTAATGTCCACATAGCTAATGGAGCTTGTATAACCATACAGTTTATTACTAATGTTATTATCCATGGGTTACACATCCACGATTGTAAACCGACTGGAAACGCCTTGGTTAGAAGCTCGCCGTCCCATTATGGTTGGAGAACAATGGCTGATGGGGACGCGATTTCAATTTTTGGCTCGAGTCATATTTGGGTTGACCATAATTCTTTATCTAACTGTGCTGATGGGCTCGTTGACGCGGTCATGGGCTCAACCGCGATCACTATTTCTAACAATTATTTCACGCACCACAACGAAGTCATGTTGTTGGGCCATAGCGATTCGTATACAAAGGACAAACAGATGCAGGTGACTATTGCTTATAACCATTTTGGAGAAGGTCTTATTCAAAGAATGCCAAGGTACTGATTCATTATTTATTAAATTTGTTACATTTTATAAACTTTTTCTTTTATATAAAAAAAATTTATATGGCATGTGAGAGTCTAATGTTTGGTATAAATTTACAGATGTAGACATGGATATTTCCATGTGGTGAACAATGACTACACCCACTGGGAGATGTATGCCATTGGAGGAAGTGGAAACCCCACCATCAACAGCCAAGGCAATAGATACCTTGCCCCTAACAATCCTTTTGCCAAGGAGGTACTAAACTTGTAATTTACGCCTTTTTGTTTAACCCGTTTGAGATAAAGCATTTAACCCGTTTATGACATGTTTTATTTAACCAATACGAGACGAAAGGAAAAAAACATTCAACCCGACCTTTAAGCCGATAAGATTATTACCTTTTTTGTTTAACACGTTTGAGATAAAACATTTAACCTGTCTAGATCATTACATTTTTCATTAGCATGTTTGAGATAAAACGTTTAAAACCGGTTAATAAATAGTCTCAACTTAAATTGTCACAACTACTTTTGACTCTGTGGTCTTTGATATATAAAGTCAACTAGATATTAATGGAATTTAAATGGAAAATGACAGGTAACAAAGAGGGTAGATACAGGTTCAAGCCAATGGCATGGATGGAACTGGAGATCAGAAGGTGACTTACTTCTCAATGGTGCTTATTTCACCCCATCTGGTGCAGGAGCCTCAGCAAGTTATGCAAGGGCTTCAAGTCTAGGTGCAAAGTCATCTTCAATGGTTGGAACCATCACATCAGGCGCAGGCGCGCTTGTCTGCCGTAGAGGCCGCGAGTGCTAGCCCTCATCTCCTAAACACCATTCACCTATATATAAATTTTTATACATTTTAATTGTATTTTTTTTTTTTTTTGTACCAACTTGTTGTTGTGCAACCTCGGCCAAGCTTCAACAAAACCGAAACCATGATTGCCATGGAGCAGGTCGTGTAGCGTTGTTCATTCGCATTCTATCGATTGACCCCATTTATCCCCTTTCCTTAACCGGACCGCACCATTTGCGTTGTTGTGTACACAAGTATATTGGTTTTATTTTCTCTTTTTTTTGTTTTTGTTTATCTTGGTAATGTATTGTTATTCATACAAGTGTGAATGTCAATACCATGAGTAATGAAATGAAAAAGAGAAAAAGGAAGGGGAAATTATATGTCATGGAGTTGTGTGTTTACACTTTTGTTGCACTTTCTTGCAATGGAAAGCAAGAATCTTTTTCCATGCTTTTGTTTACCTTTTAGTTGTGGATTGTGACTAGTGCTCAATGTTGGTTAAAAAGTTTATAACTAAATGTTTGATGTAAATTAAAAAATATAAATGTTGAACTATATGACGGTATCGTCACTTTATTTAAACAAAATAACACATAATCATATATGAATTATAAAGCTCGTTTATCAAATAAATGTATATTCATAACCAAGCTATTGGTTATGATTTATGAAATTTTGTATTCTCAAAGAGAAAACATATACTAGCAAATTTATAAATTTATAAAATACAAACAATAAGCATTGTAATAGTTTGATTAGATATTTAGATGATGCTATTATCAAAAGATCAAGAAAATTAATCCAAAAAGATGCCCTTTGATTTAATAAAGGAATTTAAGGAGAGGGGTTAGGGTGGGGATGATCAAGTGAAAGATTAAGAGGTAGTCATGTGAGGTGTGGACCTATTTACTTAATCCCATGTGACTCTACTTGTGGGTAGGTCCTCTTTCCCACACATTAATATGGCAGGCCCTATTCCTTTTGAATTCCAACTTATTTTTCATCCTAAACTTCATTGCTGCCACATTTACTTGAATTTAGGTGTCTTAAATTTAAAATTGGTTTGAAACATATTTACATGACTTTATGTGTCTTTAATTTGCATTGAAATGGAACTAAGGTTGAAAGAAAGAAGAAACAAAAATAGTGATTATTTAAGGGTCGTTTTGGTATGGGGTAATGAAATGGGTGAAATAATAGAATGGACGGGGTAATAGAATGGACGGGGTAATAGAATGGACGAGGTAATGGAATGGATCAATACCATTTCATGTCTTGTTTGGTTGCCATGTGGGAATGAAACAAAATATTAATTTATGTTGTTGGATAGGCAGAAAAAGACGAAGAAATAAAATCGGTGATGAGTGGCTGTGGTGGGTGGTAATATGTTGCGTTGGTTGGTACCGGCAATGACAATGGTGGATGGTGACAGCTGTGGTGGGCGACGGTGGTGGGCGGCGTTAGGTGGTTTTTGATGGCGACGGTGGTGGGTGGGTGGGGGCGGTGGTGGGTGGGTGACAGTGGTGGGTGGCGGCACTGACAGTGGTGGGTGGTGACGGCTGTGGTAGGTGACGGTGGTAGGTGATGGGCGACAGTGATGGGTGGCTTTGGGTGGTGTTTGATGGCAGCGGTGGGTGGGTAATGGTGGTGGTTGGGGCGGTGGTGGGTGGGTGGGTGACGGTGGAGGGTGGGTGGCGGCGGTGTTGGGTGAGTGAAGGTAGTGGGTGGCGGTAGTTGGTGGCGGTGGCAACGGTGGTGGGTGATGACGGCTATGGTGGGCGACGGTGGGTGGTGGGCGACAATGGTGGGTGGTGACTGCGGTGGTGGTTGGTGACGATGGTAGTGGGTGGTGGTGTTGGTGGTTGGTGGATTAGAGTGTTGTTAGTAAATGGTGAATGAGGGATGAAATGAAAAAAAAAAACATGGGGGTGGATGGAATGGTTTTAAGGGAATGGAATGCCTTGTGGAATGGGTGATTCCATTCCTTTAACCAACCAAACACACTATTTTTCATTACCTCGTAATGGTCCATTTCATTCCCCTTTCCATTCCTTCATACCAAACGCTACCTAAAAGAAATTATTTGCTTCATAAATTGGAATTAAATTTGTATTTCAAAATTAAATAATCACAGGAAAAGTGTGAGAAAGAGACCGTACATGTGAGATAGTGTTGTGAAAGTCTCTAAATGGGTCAAGTTTACAACATGTAATCGGGTTGTTAAGGACGGACATGATATCATTAGGACACTGAAGGATATATATCTCATTGTGTGGTCGTTTTTTATGGGTTAGTAGGTCTTGCATACGTAACTCACTTTCGATATAAATATAATTTTGTGTAAAATGAATGAATAAAGGTATGAATAGTGACTGAATATATTTATTATCGGTAGTTAAAATTAATTTGACATGACATGATGGAATTATAATAAAATTTTGTCTATAACATTACAAATTATCTTCATATCTATTATTGTATTCTATAATGCTTATAAAGATTGTAAAGAAATGTTTGTTAAGTATATTTATCCAATTTTATTAGGGGAAATGGAATTAAATAATCTTAATTTTGTGGATTTGGAAGGTAATAATCCCAACTTGAAAGGTGTAATTTAACAATCCCAACTTGTCTTCTACTTTATTTCATTTGACCGAAACTTTTTTTTTGAACATTAACTTTCATTAAACACAAGGGGAAGTCCTCAAAGCGAGGACAAACACCCAAAACTAAATCATGTACAACGGGTTAATACACCAATCCTCCCATCTAAGAACTTTGAAATGGGACCTATTTTTTAACCACAAAAACGACATAGACTTAATACTACCAATGACGCACAAGACCTTTGGATCTTTGTTGTTAAAACTCTTGTCGTTTCTAGCTATCCATATCAACCAAAACGTAACCAAGATAATACCATGGACGATCCTTTTGCCCCATTTTCCGCCTCGAGCTTGTTTGTATAGAAAGAGCATATCATTAATCTGCAAATCGAAAGTTGTGGTCAGACGGCACCATGACCAAATTTTGGACCATACACCAAAAGTGAATCCACATCCAACAAAAATGTGATCCGATGTTTCAAGATCAACATTGCATAGCTTGCATCGGTCCTTTGGTATAAAAACATTCCTTTTACTTAACGCTTCAATAGTAGGGATCCTATTCATTTGTGTCCGCCAAGCAAAAATATGGCACTTTAGAGGCACCCACGCGACCCATTTCAACTTGAAAATACCATCGCTGCTCGAATTACCTTGCAGCATTGTTTTAACCGCCGCAACAGTGAACTGAGAAGAACCAGCCCACATCCACGAGTCTTTGACAGCTTTTAGACGGACCTGGCCCATCAAAGAAGACAGCTCAAACCATTCTTGTACTTCCAGCAGCCCCATAGGCCGATTGTAATCCACTGGAACCCAGTTCCCATTAGAGCTGCACGAGGAAATCAAAAGACATTTTGTGTTGGCTGATCTGTATAACGACGGGAATTTCATCATAAGAGGCACTTCTACCAACCAAACATCTTCCCAAAACCGGATACTATTACCGTCTCCAACTTTTCCCTGCAAAAGATCACAAAAGAACTTGTCTCCGCATTTAAGTTTTTCACAACTTTTTACAATCTCTGCCCAACATCCACTCGACCCAGCAGCACGAGGCAGGCCCGACCAACGGCCTCTGCCACGGTGGCAAGCTAAAATCAACAGCCTCCATAAAGCACCTTACTCAACTTTAAAACGCCACGCCCATTTTGAAAGTAACGCGTCATTGACGACTTTCAAACGACTAACACCCAATCCCCCTTTGCTTTTATCACAACACACCTTATCCCACGCGACCCAATGAAGTTTATTTTTTTCACTCGTGGACGACCATAGGAAGCGTCTCATAAGACTTTCTAGCTTATTAAGAACTCCCACCGGGGCCTTATATAGCGAGAAAAAATAAACAGGGAGACTCTGGAGGACCGATTTGAGACACGTTAGACGTCCCCCTATCGAAAGAAATCTGGCTTTCCAAGAAGAGAGTCTAGACTCAAAAACTTCTACGATTTTTCTCCAATTATTGATTCTATTCATTTTAGCCCCTACTGGCACCCCCAAATAGTCAACAGGAAAGAATCCCGCCAGACAACCCACATCCGCAGCCAACACTTCTACCTCATCATTCGACTTCCCAACCCCATATAAAAAAGATTTATTGATGTTTATTTTGAGCCCCGAACAAAGGTAGAAAATCCTTAAGATTCTCGCCGCTATCAAAATATTGGAAATAGACCAACTCCCCATCAGAAGAGCATCATCCGCGAAAAATAAATGTGTCATTTTTGGCCCATTATTTGGTAAAGAAATCCCTTTAAAAACACCCAACTTATTTGCTTTGTTAAACAAACAAGTAAGCGCCTCCATAACAATCAAGAAGAGAAAAGGGGAAATCGGATCGCCTTGTCTAAGCCCTTTAAAGCATTAGAACTCAAACGTAGGCGACCCGTTTACAAGAACCGCTGATCTCGCTGAAACCAAGATACCTTTGATCCACAACCGCCACTTAGCCGGGAAGCCCATCTGCTCCATAATGGAAAGTAAAAACGCCCAGTTGACATTATCATACGCTTTTTCAAAATCAATCTTCATAAAGAAAACCTCTTTCCACCTCCTTTTACACCAAGCTAAAATCTCGTTTACCATAAGTGGCCCATCAAGAATATTCCTCTCACTGATAAAACCCGATTGATTATCCAAAATAACATGACCGATTACCTTCTTGATCCGCAACGACAACACCTTAGAAATAGTTTTACTAATAATACCCACCAATGTGATCGGTCTAAAATCTTTTAAACCTAGCGGGTTCTTTACTTTTGGGACAAGCGTTATAAAAGACGAGGCACATCCATTGCTTATAGATCCTGAGTCAAAAAAATCAGCCATAATCTTCATAAAATCCTCTTCTAAAAGAGACCAAAAGTGGCGAACAAAATTAAAATTAAAGCCATCCGGACCCGGAGCTTTATCTTTGCCACATTCGAATACCGCATGTTTAACTTCCTCTTTGGAGAAAGGAGCGACCAAGCCATCAACCAAATTGTCTGGAATTCGCCTTATATCATCACAAATCAGTCGTGGACGTTCAGGGACCTTCTCTTTGAAATGATTACTAAAAACCTCAAAACCTCCCTTTTAACCAAACTCGGCTTAGACACCCACTCCCCATTGATCATTAAACCTTGGATAGTATTAGATGCCTTCCTACCATTGATAACACTGTGGAAAAAAGCTGTGTTGTCATCCCCATTTTTAGCCCAATTAACCCGAGACTTTTGAAGAAGATCCTTTGCATAGCGTAACTCGTTATCCACAATACCTTTTTTACACTCCATCCACGCCCACTCCTCCTCTTCTAAAAGCTCTCTATGTTCCATTTCAGACTCAAGCTTTTCTAAATCCAACTTCATCGTATTGAGCTCCTCATTATCTTTGAGGTCTTGCCTTTTCTTCCAATCTTTTAACACTACCTTGAGATAGCGCAATTTTGAGGACAAAACCACATCCGGCGAACCAACACCAAGATAATTCGACAAGGGCTCCTTCACCACTTCCTCGCAGTTCTCTCTATCCAACCAAGAATTAAACCATCTAAAAGGCCTCGACCCAAAATTATCATTAACCAGGGTGAGAAGCAATGGTCGATGATCTGATAAGTGCCTCGGTAGCGCCCTTAAACATGCTTCCGGCCATTTGTTCAAGAAGTTTGGACATACCAGCGCTCTATCAATTTTACTGAATCTGAATATATCATGTTTTTTAGTTAAACACGTGAATAAACTCCCCTTCATGCTGTATTCTAAAAGACCTGCAGAGTCTATAAATGCATTAAAAACATCAGCATCTGTCTGGTCAAAGAAAGAGTTTTTCCGGTCATCCCTGAACCGAACAGAGTTAAAGTCCCCAAGAAGACACCACAACCCTGAACTACCGCTCATATACTCCAGAATCAATTCCCAAATCGGCCGTTTATCCGCTAACTTCTGAGGGGCGTACATATTAAGAATGTTAATAACAGTACCATCTTCCTTTAAAAACCCCGTGACTATAATAAAATTCTGATTTTTTATGGAAGAAACCTTCGTAAACTTACTAGGGTCCCATAAAGAAATCAACCCCCCCCCCCCCCGATCTACCCCTCGCTTCCACACTCTCCATATCCACCGCCGTATTACCCCAAAACTTAGTAGAATCAAACCCAGTCAAATCGCTACACTGAGTTTCCTGGATAGCAACGAAAGAGACACCGTTTTCCTTTTTCAACCTACGAACCCAAACATCTTTACCTTTCACCCCCAAACCCCTAATATTTAGAGAAGCAAATTCATACCTTAACTTTTTGTAACCCTTCTTCAAGAACTACCCCGGTGACCAACTCTATCTTGTCTTGTAATTGAGCTCCCAAAGAAACACCAAGCTCGATAGTCTTCTCCGCTTCAGTTCCAGCCATTAACGAATTTGCTTCTTCCATAGGATCAACTCCATTATCAACCGGAGGGATTTCTTCCGCATCCATATCACCCACTAATTGCTCAAAAGATTTTAACAAAGTAGAAGAATCTCTCTCCAGATTGACTCCCGGCGAACCATTAAACTGGTGCAAATGTAGTGTATTCGCTGCTGGGTCTTCCTCCCTTTTAAGTTGTGCAAGAACCTGACTTGGTTCCATAGGCCCAATTAAGCTTTCCAGCTCAAACGGATCTCCACAGATGGGCTTGTTTTTATTCTTCTTTTTGTTTGGGCCTGAGTTAGACTTTGACCCATTAGAATTCCTTTTCAAACGAAAAAGCTTCCTTTTTTTCGATTTAAGACAAAAAAAAACCCTTTCTTCTTTGAACTACTACCACATGCAGTCCCTACTTCAATATTATTTGTTTCTTCCGCTGACTTTACAACTTCCCCAACGGAATCATCCGGATTTGACGACGAGCTATTATAATCCGAATTAATGTTTGCGTTAATCAAGGGAGACATTCTATTCAACTCGGGAGTTACCAAAATTCTCTCCTCCACATTAACTGTTCCATCAACCACCGGAATTCCAAGGTCCGGATCAGAAACCGGTGATCTGAAGTTTCCGGTAATGTCGTCTTCCCCATCCAGGCCAGTATTAACAACGTTCTCCTTCATAACATAGTCGGTGCCGTTACTATCACACTCCCTAACCACCGGAACCCAATCACTCCGTTCTTCAACAATCCAAACCCGAAACTTTCGTGTCTTCCATTTCAACGTGATTTCTTCTGAAATCCTCTTCCCCTCTCCAACGAGCACACCAACATATTCGAAAGATAGATCACGATCATTTTCGGAGATGTTAGCCTTGTGTACGATCGTCCCAAACATTCCTCCGATCATATCAAAAACTTCATTTGTACAAAGATGCAACGGTACTCCTTGTATTTTTACCCATGCTACCCTTTCGAAACCTAGCGATTGACCTTCCCATATCGCAACAGTGGAGAAGCAATCCTTCATCGAACCAGCAGCTTTGAGGACGGACTGTGCATGTTCCCGTTCTTCAAAATTGATTAGAACGTCCAACCCTCCTAAATATTGAACTTCACCATGAACTGACTCAATAGTATCCAGTGTGATAAAGATGTTTTTTAGAGCCATAACATTAACCATCCTTGCCACAATCGCCTTACCATGCTTATCAGAAAAAGCATCAACCTTGTCTTCAAAAGTCAACGTCTTACTGGTAAACAAGTCTTTGAACGATCTAACTCCATACGCCTCCGAACTAGAATTGTTTCCCTGGTTACCCTCTTTTTGGTGAATATTATTATCATTATGTTTTGAAGAATGTCCCTCACTTTGTTTAGGATTTATATTATTATCATTATGATGAAAGAACCTCTCTCCATTTATGCCAATCTCACCTTCTTCAAGTACAAACCTAGCAATGTTGAACCACAGTTTGTAATCACCCATTCGGATTCCTCTCAGGTTCCTGAGGAGTTCCGGCTTATCTTTAACATCCAGAACTGAAATAAAACCAAACCGATTGCCACTTTTGTCACGTTTTCTAGCGATATACAGATCAAAGATCTGTCCAAACGGCCTTACTTGTGTTGCTAGATCAGAACCACTACATCCCTCCGGTAGATTCGAAACGAACAATTTTGTTATGCGGGCCTGTACGTTTTCCGGTATCGGCGCCCTTCTACGGCGAGCGTCCATGGAGAGAGCTATTTATTTTATGTACAATACGAAGAACCATTTGACCGAAACTAACTAAGGTTAACTCAGTTAGTTAGTTGCTAACGTAGCAATCCACGTGACAATTGAGGTGAAAAATCTGTAAAGTTGGCAAAAAATCATGGGCCCACATTATCCACTTGGCTTTTTCAATTAAAAAATAAACTTTATTAATGTTTTATAATTAATTTTTAAATATATATTATACACACATACACACCCACCATATTTTATTCTCTCTCTCTTTCTCAATCTCTCTCTCTCTCTCTGTCTACCACCCACCACCACCACAACCATCACCACCAACCACCACCATGAACTATTAGTCCGACCACCACCATTCACCCCCACCACTTTACACCATCGTTCCATGTCACTCGAAACCCTGAAACTACCATCATCTTCGCAACCACCACCATCTTCACAACCACCACTTGAAACCACCAACATCTTCACAAGCACTACCTGAAATCACCAACATCTTCATATCCCGAACCATCAAAAACCTTAATGGCATAATCCCCAAATTTATAGCCCAAATTTTGTTTATTCATGTTCTAAGGTTTCGGGTACGACTGCCACCATTGCAATTGGAATGGCTCCCAGAAATTAGATAAATAGAAAGAAAGTTGGTGGTGGTCAGCGGCTTCAGGTGGTGGTCGTATTATATAGGTGGGCTTCTCGGTGATATATAAGATGGGCTTCTCGGTTTATATTATCTATTGAATGGACTTTTTCTGGTTGGTGCTGTCTGCAAGTGGGATTCTGATATGTAAATTTTTATTTGGTGGTCGACGGATGTGACAGTGTTGTGGCGGTGGTGTAAAATTTGGGATTTCGTTGAAATTAAGGCACACGTATAAGGTGTGTGTGTTGGCGTTGGCAAGTGATTTGGGTGGTGTGGGTTGGTGGTGGTTGGGGTGGTGTGGGTTGGTGGTGGTGGTGGTAGGTGTGGTGAAGGGTGGTTGTCAAGAGGGAGTGAGAGAGGTGAGGGAGAGAGAGAGAGAGAGAGAGATGTGAGAGAGAGACGTAAGAGGTGTGGTGACATGTGGTCGTGATGGTGTGGCAGCAATGGGTGGTGGTTATGGTGGGTTGTTGGCTGTGGGTGGCAAGTGAAGAAAAAGGAAAAAGGGGATAGAGTTTCTGGCTTTGTGTGTATATATAACATGTGTGTATATAAAATATAGATCTAAAAAAAAGGAAAAGACACATCACAAAATAGTGGGCCCACGTTTTTTTACCAATTGTACAAATTTGGCCATATCAGACGACATGTGGAATACAATGTCAGCAGATTACTAACTGGGTCAACCCTAGTTAGTTTTGGTCCAATGGAATAAAATACAAAATAAGTTGAGACTGTTAAATTACAACTTTCAAATTGAGATTATAGACTTTCAACCCTACAAAATTAAGATTATTTAATTTCATTTCCCCCTTTTATAAAGATTATTGAGAATTGTTTATTAAGAATGTTTATCCAATTTTAGATTATTGATAATTAAGAGTACAAATATGACAGGAAAGCAAATATTGTGATAATAATAATCTAATGTCGTTTAACTAATACTATATAAAATACAGTCAATGTAAGGTGCTAGATTCAATTATGGGGGTGTATAATTTAGGTTACTGGTGGTGTTGAAGAGTAACGTTAGCCTTTCAAAAAATATATATTATAAATGCAATATATATTTTAAAAAAAATGTACTTATAATAAGTACATTTTTATTATTTTGTTCGATTTGATTTATTCATAGCTAAATACGGAGTAATACTTATGAGAATGATGGTATCAATGTATGCTTCCGAACATGTTGCCAACCCTTCAAGCCTTTTAAGGGGCGTTTCTAAATAGTTATAAGTTTTAACCCAATTTAATTTTACAAATTATAAGTGGAAAATAATTTACATGTTCTAGTTTTCGATACATTAAACAATTCACCAATGCACAATGTACGCCGTAAGAAGACTATGTTATCAACCAAATGACCCACGAAGCAATGTGGAATTGTCACTCTCAATCTCAAAGTTCTTGCAACGAGTGTACAACTTTTAATGTACAATAATAAGCTTTAAACGAATTCAAAAATCCATACTTACAGAATATCTAATAGGTTCCTTGACATTTATTATGAGTCTTATTCAAATTTAATAAGAAAAAACAGTTGTTTCACATTAACAACAATAACAAAATACATTATCATGCTTAAATAGTTTTGTTTAACGGATTATTCGACTTACTATATTGTACAAACATAATCAGTTTTAGAAGTTTCAGAATTTTTGAAAAAAAACATAGCTTGTAACATTTTCCGGTAGTGATTTATTTAAGAGTTTTGACAAATTTTTTTATAGTTCATAATTAATTTTCTATATAATACCTTAATGTTAAATAAATTTAAAGGCTTGAGTAACTTCAAGTAAAAAAATACATCTTATCTTGTGCTTTGTTCATACATGCATCAAACAAGTACCAATTCAGTTGATACTGAAAAAATAACACAAAATCAAATTATAAAACTCAAAAACTTTTGTCAAAATTTGTAGTAATTAGATTCTCTAAATCAAATCTGAGGTACTCTCAACATCAATCAATACTTATTATTTGTACCAGTATTCAGTTATTGCAGTTATGTACATAGGTTGGAAGTTAGCCCATAATTTGATAAAGAAAGGGATGGTCAAAGATAGGGTCATATGAGGCTTGGCAGATTAGTGGCCAAGAGCCCAAGAGTATCTTTCTCTCTGTCTATGAGTCTATGGCCAAGAGCCCAAGAGTATCTTTCTCTCTATCTATGAGTCTATGACCTTCCAATGGTTAGATTCTGTTCTGTCTAACGCTCCAGTACTCCTATTGCTTGTTGGTTGTTGGAATGAGAGGTGATTTGTGTTTTAGTAATAACTTTTATTTTTGGTCATACACCCCATGACATCATATTTGGGGTGTATGACATCACATTCTGGGTATGTGGCAGCTTCCTATTGGTGTGTGGTGTAGGCCAGGGTGTATAAATCCTAAAATAGGGGTGTATGAATCCACAACCCCTTATTTTAACTACATATATATTTTAACTTTTAAGTTTTAAATAAGAAAAACTAAAGATATATTGTAACTTATTTAGTAGGAAGAAACGGGTTACATTCAGTAAAACTATAAAAGATGGGTATGTGTAGAACAACCCTTACCAAACTATCATAATGTATATAGATCATGAGAAGGGTTCTAGTACAAATGATGTTATCCTACAAATAGCTCTTAACGTGAGAAGTGAATCAAGGTATTTTTTTCCATATTGTTAAACATGTATTTTAGTACTAAAATCTAAAAAAAAAAAAATAGTATAGAGTAATTACGTAATCTCTCATGTAGAGTAATTACATAATTACTCTAGTGTAAACTATTATAATTACTCTAATGATGTATTTACGCTAAAAAAATATTTTGTATATTATTTATTTAGAAATCATGTTTAAGCAGATGTAAAAAAAATCCTCCTTTACTTCTCATGTTTATAAGTAGGTTTTTATCATTAAGTAAAAGTTTTTATTACTCCAAATACTCTTTTCTATATTTTCTGTCAGCCGGAAGATCTTGAAATATGTCCGTACACTAAGTAGAAAACAAGATTAAGTTTAAACTTTAACTAGATTTTTATCCAGTCGCGCGTTGCTGCGACGGTAACCTGCTTTACAAAATAAGGAATTATAATGATATTCAAAACAAAAACTAACTATAGATGTAATTAGTTGTTTTGTATCGTTATGAACATGGTTTAAAGTCAGTAACATTACATTACAAAATTTACATTATAGAATACACAATTCGTTTTACATTACAGAATTTCCTAGAGTTGTATGCCGCGCGAGCTTAGTCTACGACACGTGCCTTTGAGGGCTGAAGTTGTTACTCCACATTGCAGAATTTCCTAAACAATACAAATCAGGGAAAACTTTATTAAATAACATGTAAAGCAGAATTTTTAACAAAATGTGCCAAAATTCACAAACTAAAGAAACATTCAATTTTTTTAGCCTAGGCCCAAAAAATTACCTTCTTCATATTCCATGAGTTATTACTACTTGGAGAAGAATCAAGAACTGTCTTGTATTTTATTTCGAGGAATTGATTTCTTTCCAAATAGAGAATGAAGCCTCTCATCACATACAGAGAATTGATTTCTTTTTCATAGGGTGAGGCAAGGTTTGACATGTACGCCGTCCTATCCCACATTGTAGAATTTCCTAAACAACATAAACCATATAAAAGTCTATTAATATTATGTATGCAAAATAAGATAAAACTGGCAACATGACGAATTTTAAAATTTATTTTAACTTTGAACAATAAAAGTTACCTTCTTCATATTCCAATAGTTGTTACTACTTGGAGAAGAATCAAGAACTGCCATATAGGCAAGGTTTCGCATTATTCCATGACTTGTTACTACTTGAAGATGAATCAAGAACTGCCAAATAGGCAGGTTTTGACATGGCAGTTGCATTAGTAGCCAAGTAGATACTTCCAAGCCTCCATCTAATGTATAAAGAAAACCCAAAAGTCATCAGCCGCGCGAGCTTAGCCTATAATACGTGCCTTTGGGGGCTGAGGGCCCCACCTTACATTGCTGAATTTCCTAGACAACAGAAACCAAAGAAAGGTTTATTAATATTATGTATAATACAAACTGAACAAAACAATCTCTACATCACCATCACTCTGATTTATGGACCCCATTATCAGCACCAACGTCGTCACCATTACCACCATTGATGGGAAAATTGGTGGAAAGGGACATGGAAGAGAGAATCCACCACCGCTGTCAAATTTGGTTGCGATCTGTACACCAACGTTATCATCCTGCAAGTACTATTTCAATCGCCATTACATCATCATCACATCACCATCATCACTGCTACATAGCATCCAGTACGACCGTCTCTGTCACCGGATGTCGATTATGTGGCTGCTTTACGTTTTGGATGTGGTGGTTTATGGTGGGGGGTCATGACAGTTAGGAAGGCGTAGAAGGTGGGGGTGAGACAGGCCAGGCATCTCAAGCGAGCAATCACCACATCAAGTTAATGGAACCACCGTTCATTGATAAACCACCCAATCTTTATCCAAGACGTATATATCTCGGCATGCACCATGTGGTTGATATCGTTGGTATAATAATAACAACCATGTAAAATGCTTAAATATGCCTAAAAAACCCTATTAACAATTGACATTTGAAAGCTGGGTTTAACATATGAATTTGTTTATTAAATGACGTCTAACATAGGCCTAGGGTTGACCCAGGACTCAAGGTTGTTCAACATCAGTATACCAATTCGAATTCAGGCTGTTCATAAACTTACCTATCATATGTTTACAACATAAAACGTGTACATGTAGTCAAAAATCTTTGAACGCAGAATGGATTATATTATAACAACAATAAATTAATCTAATGTTTTACCTCAGAAGGAAGTAATGCCCGAGTAATGGCCTCACCACCATAACAGTATCCATATTCGCGTTGAAAATCCCGTAATCTGTCTCTCATTCTTCCTCTTGATGGAATGTTAAGCTCCAAGAAACATACACCATCTTCTATCAGGGTTACACAGACAACAAAGACTGGAATCTCCTGTATAAGCATGTGACCAAAATAAGTTAATACGGAACTGGAAAATGGTGAACTGGTCAAACTGGATTTCCAGTTTACTGGATTAGGTCTGAGACATTTCAAATCTTGGTTTGCATCTACCGATCCACCTATCAAGAAAATGGACGTATCTATTTGACTCACTTTCTTATGTGAACCAACTACCTATCTTCTGATCTCCCTCATTCTTCTCTACATACTATACAACAACTTTTGATTCCTCTAGCAAACAAATACCGAGCATATTATTTGTTTGTATACATATGTGGAGTATCATTATCAGTAATTAAACACACTAATAAACCTTCTAATATCAACATATAAGGCTCTAAAGTGTTGATAAATAAACTTTCCACCCAAATAACCTAATCAGCTTCAAAGATGATTTGATCGAACATGCTTAGCTGCCATTCCGGCAACATATAGTAACTAACCGCGAATAATTATCCAACAATAACACCTATGCTGTGCCTAGTTGATATCACTACATAAACCTTTATCAAGGATGATAAACTTAAATTTGTTGATGACACTCCACACTATCAATTCATTAGATCCATATCCCTATATAATGCTATTCAACTTATCCTCTTCAAGTTAACTCCTATGCTATGAATACTCTACATCACCACATAAACCCCTATTGTCAACTTAACTCGTATGCTATATACACTCTATATCACCACATAAACCTCTATCAAGAAGGACCTCAACCTAACTCTTATACTACTCTATATCACCACATAAACCCCTATTATCAATTTAACGCCTACGCTATATATACTCTACATCACCACATAAACCTTTATCAACAACAATGAACCTAAATCTGACATTCCAAACCATCAATTTATGAATTCATCACATCCGCATCCCCTATATAATCATCTAAAACATATCAAATATAAACACAGAAATAGAAATCAATATCAACAACACAGAAACTGAATTAATCTAAAGCTAACAAACAATGAAAAACACTGATTGAAAAACAGTAGGCTTACATAGCCATGAACATCAGTTTCTTCAAAAACTCTCGTGTCCGCAAAACAACCATCTGAACCAGGATCTACCTACGTGAACAAAAACAGTAAACAATCACATTCAGCTACGCAATGACAATGCATGAACACAGTTTCAACAAATAATAATAATAATAATAATAATAATAATAATAATAATAATAATAACAATACATACATACATACATACCATTTGGAAGAGAAACCGTTACACCATAGGAATCAGCGTAACATATCATTACAGATCTGCTTAAAAGATCGAATGGTTTGAACTCAGATTGATTTGGTTATCAATAACCAACCACGAATGTATAAAGGACAGGAGACGCCAATGGTTGCTGGAGTTGGTGACAGAGGATTCCAACGGCGGCGGGTTCGGTTCAGGTGGCGGCGGACGGTGGTGGTATTAGAGGAGACAGAGAGAGACGAGATCGTGTGAGTGTGTATGTGAGATCGTGTGTGTGTGTGTGTGTATGATCAGATTGTAATGTGTTAGTGTGAGAATTGAGAATACGTAAGGGTGTATGTATGAGAAAATGTAGGGAAAAGACACGTGTACAATAAGGGACAGGTGGAACGTTTTTAAAAAAAGAAAAAGAAAAAAACCGCAGCTCGCCTGACTCGAACCCGGGTATCACACAAACATAAACAACACCCACACCAACTGATCTGCAACATCATTTGTTTACATATACCTAATCTTCTATATAAATAAGCTTATAACTCATAATGGTAATAAAAAAATAATAAAATCACTGTTCAATTTGCTTGGTTTATTAATATATTATAATGTCCATTGAATAAAAAAACGGGATTTACAAGCTAATCGACAACAAATGTCCAAAAATAAGTAAAACTTAAAAAATTTAAACAAAGGTGTGATTATCATGCGAATGAGGTAGTGGTAGAGTGGTTGGGTAAAGAATTGGGGGTGACAAACGCACCGAGGAGCGTTTGATCCTGAACCGCACCCTGGTTTTCACCCGGCTGTTAACCCACCATAACCACCACCCATTGCTGCCACACCATCACGACCACATGTCACCACACCTCGTGTGTGTGTGTATGTGAGATCGTGTGTGTGTGTGTGTGTGTGTATGATCAGATTGTAATGTGTTAGTGTGAGAATTGAGAATACGTAAGGGTGTATGTATGAGAAAATGTAGGGAAAAGACACGTGTACAATAAGGGACAGGTGGAACGTTTTTAAAAAAAGAAAAAGAAAAAAACCGCAGCTCGCCTGACTCGAACCCGGGTATCACACAAACATAAACAACACCCACACCAACTGATCTGCAACATCATTTGTTTACATATACCTAATCTTCTATATAAATAAGCTTATAACTCATAATGGTAATAAAAAAATAATAAAATCACTGTTCAATTTGCTTGGTTTATTAATATGTTATAATGTCCATTGAATGAATAAACGGGATTTACAAGCTAATCGACAACAAATGTCCAAAAATAAGTAAAACTTAAAAAATTTAAACAAAGGTGTGATTATCATGCCAATGAGGTAGTGGTAGAGTGGTTGGGTAAAGAATTGGGGGTGACAAACGCACCGAGGAGCGTTTGATCCTGAACCGCACCCTGGTTTTCACCCGGCTGTTACTCCAGCAAAGAAACTCGTGTGGAGGCAGTATGATTTCCGGGGGAACGCCATAACCAAGTCCGATACACCAGCGCGGGTCTGGTTAAGACAACGTAGTATGCGGCAGATCTTGGCTAGGGCTGCCGATTAGGCAGTGTGACATTGTGTCATTCATATGAAAGTCACCGTTCAAAAATAAGGTGTGATTATCATAATAACCCTAAGGTTATCTAGTCCCCGATTGTCCAGATCGTGACCAAGTATGTTTGAAAATGTGTTTAACTGTTGACCCGACATACCAGACAGACCTGACATCCCGTTGGTGACCCATTACAGCAACTAATTAAGTATATAAGGCTAACACACAAGTTTTATGCATAAAACACTTAGTTTGCATAAAAAATCGCACATATGAAAAAGTAAGGTCGAATCAGCATGTTAGGGAAGTTCATTCGACCCATATGGGTCTTCATTCGACCCATATCATGTTCATTCGACCTATACATAAGTTCATTTGACCTAACACATGTTAATTCGACCTAAACACATATTCATTCGACCTAACACATGTTCATTCGACCTTAACACATACTAGTTTGACTAAAATAAAGTTCCTTTGACTAAACTGAAGTGGGTTCGACCCTCTTGAAGTTCATTCGACCCCATGAAGGGTCGAATGAGTTTCTTGGTTCAAACCTATGCTGCACATTTCTCATAAAATGCACCAAATCGCATCTAAACGGTCCGGAAACATCACGAAACGCCACAAATCACAGCAGTCAAACATCATTAACCTATCCCCATAAAACCCTACTACTTTTACTCCAAAATCAATCCGTTTTACAACTTTACCCAAAATGGCAAATTATGGAAATGTCACATCAATGCATGTAAACTTTACCCAAATTGGAAACTTGTCGAAATCACTTAACAATTAGCTCAATATGCTCAGATTATAATGTATATGAAAACCTCTAATCATTTCATTAACAATAACATCATGAACAAACCCTAGATCTAACACAAAATCCCCAAAATAGGCAAAACATCATCATCCAACAACTTGTAAGCTAAGATAATCATAAACCATCATCTATAACAGCTCTAGATCATTGTTATAACATCTACACAACATCCAATCATCAAACAACATATAACACATCATTAAACACCATTAACACATGTTATTTTGTATAAAAACTCATTATAAATGATGAGGTTTTGTTTAGAAAGATGTTAGAAAGGTTTTTATTCATGAAAACCATCTTAGAACAGATCTGGACCTTTAGGGTTTAATAAAAACAAATGAAAATGCTTGAAATGGATTTTGGATCGAGAACACACCTTGAATCTTCTCTTGTATTTTATGTAGAGGTATCTTTATGTTAGGATATGAAAAACAAGGTCAAAAACTCCTTCCTACAGGTTTAAAGTTGAGAGAGAGCACTTGGGGGCGTTTAGGGTTTGTGAAATGATGAAAAAATCGCAAAGCATGGTATTTATACCCCATCTTCACTTGCACCCTGCAGGGGTCGAATGAAAATGAAGAGAGCTCGAATGAATGAGTATGATACTGGTTCGAACCCACTACTGGTCGAATCAGTTTCCATGTTTTCCCAAATTTCCAGTTTTGTCGTTTAAACGTGTTTTAACACATCCTAACACATGAACATGCAATCCTAACATATGTTAAGCATATATAATCATATAAACACCGTTTAAACACGTATTTGCACATTATATAACATATATGGATCAATTCAAGTTTATTACTTAATTCAATTCATGTAATTCACCAACAACGGGACTCAAGACTCGTGTGTGCGTGTGATAACCCCAATGATCCTCCGAATCATTGAACTCTGGACAATACGTAATGAAAACCGACTCAACTGACCCTGTCAGGTACGTTTGATATATGTTTTTCGCTAAGGTAGACTTATATGTTTGTAAAATGTTAAACTGAATATGCCGGGTGTCACATCATCCTCCTGTTGAAAGAATTTTCGTCTCGAAAATTGCCCAAAGCCGAAAAGGAAAGAGACGAAAAGAATGAAAAAAATTTACCAGTTGCTACATCATCCCCCTGTTGAAAGGAATCTCGTCCCGAGATTCATTCAGCTCCAACAGTAATAAGTACCGACTTAAGTATTCGCTTAGGTAATGAATGAGGCTACATAGATCCCTTGTTCCCAACAAGAACCCCGGTCCATAATGTGAACCCAAATGAATCCAAACAGAAAGACGACCCATACACAACACCAACCGAGCACCCTATGCTCAAAGCAACGCCTCCCAAAGACACGAAACGAAACGAGAATCACAAATGAGAGATGATAGAAACAAGAACCACAGGCCGAGGAACCACCTCCTCAAGGCGAACACGAGGTAACTGCTACGGACTGCCACACAATCAATCCCTCCTGGTCGAAGATACACTAAAGACTCTTGTGATTAGTATAAACGCACTCGGACTCTAGGCTGATGAAAAACATAGACGAAAACCCCTCGCGTTGTATCAACATGCAACCGAGGCCCAGAACAGAGATTTCAAATAAATAACGAAATCACTTGCACCCACAATAAGAATAGGACATGGTTAGCAAACACGGTTCATTGAATCCATGAACCCCATAGGTGCATTCACAAGACCAAAAGGCGTGACCAAGAACTCATAACAAAATAACGAGTCTGAAAAGAAAATAGTCTCAACATGACACACGACAATCAAGTACTTTAACCGCTCAAGGTGTAGGTACTATGTCTAGCAACACATAAAATTTAACAGATAGGAAACCCATTAACAGTACTAAAAAAAACCAAAGCATAACGGTCAATGGGAGAAAACGTACCGATATCAGAATCCTGTTGGGCTTCACCCGAACCAATGGCAAGGGCGCTCGCACGCAGGCTGTCACCCCCGTTGCCCTGATCGTTTCCTGCCTCACAGCCACACCTTGTTTCCGCCTTGGGCAGTCCTTCAAGAAATGCCCCATGTCACACCCTCAAATATCCACTACGGGGTTTATACCGCGAGGTGCATGACATACCAGGATCCCATAGCCATAAGTCACATGAACGAACTCTAAATGCCCAAACCATTTAGTTCGTTTTCAAAAATCAAGTTTAGTTAAGCTGCGGAAGCGTAAACCAATTTTAAACATTTTAAAACCATGCGCAAAACAACGCGCCCAACTTAAAACCATATGAAATAAAATGTAAAAGCATAATATGTAATTTAGGTGTATGCCCAAGACCCCAAATGCAGTGAAACGTCCAGTGCTTCCTAATCGTGACACCGAAAGCTAACTACCTGAAAAAGCATGTATGTCGTGGGTCAACAAACAATGTTGGTGAGTTCACAAGTAAAGTAAATGAGTAAGTAAACGCGTAGGTTTTCCCAAAACCACGTAACCAAGTAAATGCGTAAGCCTCCCAGACCACGTAACAACAAGTAACAACTAATTCACATGCCAGGGGGAGCTAGCCCACTCATTGTAACTAAACAGCTGATTATTGGAAACATACAGAATTTGTTAATTTGCCTTAGCACTAGTGTCTATCAACACTAGTAAGTTAAGCTTCTAAAGAGCGTGGTCGGAAGTTCATGCCCGTACCCCAAGCACCTCAAGCATGAGGTTGCTGCACAACCTAATAGCGCTATCAGCTAATATCTCGTTCGCCTCCAGGGATTAACCCAATAATATAATAAGGACTTTAGAGTGATAGAGTGTGTTCAGTTCACAAATGACATAAAACATGAATTAGTAAAGATGTGGTTAAACACACTCTATCACTTAAAGTCCTTTGTGAACTAAACACACTCTATCACTTAAAGTCCTTACATATTATTGGGTTAATCGCTAGAGGCAAACGGGGTATTAGTTGATAGCGCTATTAGGTAGTGCAGCAACCTCATGCTTGAGGTGCTTGTGTCACGGGCATGAACTTCTGACCACATCTTTCCTACTAGAACTAAATGGGTAGAAGAAAAAAAATATTCCGGTTCTCGCTAAACGTGAAGGACACTGGTGATCACAACACGCGTTGCAAGCGAAAAAAATATAATTTTCGGGGTAATAGCTGGTCGCATGAGGCGAACAGGTCAGCCCAGACCCCTCACATTACATGAAAAGTCTTTTTCACAGAAAGTTAATTAATTTTTTTTAAAGAAAAAAGCTCTTTTATTACCTAAACCTTTACCAAAACTCCTACTCATAAAATATATATAAAGATAATACACGGGATCCACTCATGGTGAAATTTCCTCTACCTAAGCAAACACGCAAACCTGCAAACAAACTCAAAGACACAAAAACAAAGATAAAATAGAAAGATAAAAACCTATGAACCACTACCGAAGGACGGACCACAAATAAAAAAGAATGAAAAGCTAGAAAAAAATTAAATAAGTATAAATAAAAATTTACAAACTCTACAGAGCCTCCCCACACTTAAACTTTATCTGGACCCGATCTAACCCGTTTAATTCCACCCGGTCCTCGTTAACAATTGAATATTTATTAATGGAATTGAAAAATAATATAAGCATTCTTAACGGGTCAGACCACCAAAATTAACTTACCTAGATTGAACCGGATGCGTGGCATGTAGCAAGAAGACTGATCGTGCTTGACTTTCATTGGCTTCTTCTTCTCCAACTCGTGCCAGCCGTTGATCCTCTTCCGATTCAGATTCCGATCCTTTCTTTTTCTCTTCCTTGCCCTCTCCCGTGGTGTTGTTGATTTTGAAGTTCCATCTATTACCACGGGCCAGCTATGGTGCGCTTCTTCTACCACCATTTCCATGGGATGGTCCCCACACTTATTTCTTTCATCTGGTGCAGGTTCAGTCATGTCTGTCAGTTCACCTTCGAGTAGGGCATCTAGGTATGCCATATCCCCATTGGGATCAGACTCCCCTACTTCTTCATAAACAGGCAAGCCCTCTAACTCCAGATTTAAAAACTCATCCTCCTCAGATAACGACTCCTCACTATCCTCATTGTCTTCATCTGCACCAAACATCATACCTATAGAGTCCCCAATTCCACTTCTTCTATCACTTCTTTCTTCACTAACGACCTCTGATATGCCGTCCATTCTTCTTCGTCGTCTTCATCGTCAGAGTCACTCCCAAAATCATATATAGTAACTTGTGGCACCAGAGTTGGGACTTCAACGTCCATTTTTGTCTCTGTGATGGGAATGATCTCTTCATCTGACTCATCAGCGTATTGCATGATCGGCTCTTTCCCTTCTTCTGGAAAAGTTGGGAACAACTCCCCTCGAGCGTTCATGTACCCAAGGTAGTTGCCCTCCTCATCATATGTATAACCAACTTTAGGCGGCTGCTCTTGCTGAACTTTTTCTTTTTCTTCTTCTTCATCTAATCTCCTAGATATATCTTCTAATGTTCGTTGAAGATCTAAAATAGTAGCCTGTCGGTTTTTCAGAAGGATGTCGTGCTCTGCTAACTTTTTCTGGGTATTTTCATCCTTAGCAACTAGTAATGTCAACAGACTCTCTATTTTACTCCAATCATTATCACTATGCTCATGAGAATTGCTTCCAGAAAATTGATCAGGATACTGATTAAAATGTAGTTGCTGATACGGGCAATCATAATAATAATCAGGATATCTATGTGAATAACATGGCGGCGGCTGCACGAAGGAATTAGCATAATAATGTGCAGAGGACCCCGCATTTTGTGGAAATCTAACGGTAAAATAGGCTCCTCCACAAATTTCAAACATATTTACAGACTCGACAGAAATAAAATACACAAACAATTAGACTCCTACGACTCACTATACAAAAAGACATACTCAACACAAAACACAAGTAGCACAGATATAGCAGATAAGTGTAATCAAAGCTAGTAAACGCAATCGCCAAGAGTCCCCGGCAATGGCGCCAAAAACTTGAAGTGCTCAAAGTGATTTATTAAAACTAACTAAATTAACCTAAACTAGACACTCTAAGTTTTAAATTTATAACCTAAGACTCACTCAACCTAAACCACACAACCGGCAAGTGTATCAGTCAGTGCAGTACAGCTAAAGTAAGTCCGAGTATCGAACCCACGAGACTCTACTGGAAAACGTAAACTAGACTCGATTACTTATCCTAAATACTGACTTAATAATGTTTTGTTACTTAAAGGGGGGGTTTTCTAAAAACTAATGAAAATAAATAAAGTAAAACTAAAATAACTAAAGACACAAACTAAAAACTGCAACTGGGATCAGATGATGGGAATGCACTACCTAGGCTAGAATCCTACATATGAATGATAAGCTTCTAATGGCTATGGAACTGGTGTGGAACCAGGATCTTAAAATACTAAACATCAAGAATAAACTAGACACCCTCGACCCTTCTCAAGGGGAAACCTTAGAATACTGTTGTGTTGTTAAACCACCGGTTGAGAGGTTACCCTCACAGGCTTACCTACTCGAATCTTAAAGTACCCGCTAGACAGTCTACCTCACAGCGCGAAAGTCACAATATACCTGAAAGTGCAAGGGGTAACTACAATATTTCTGAAAAGACTTGGCCTACAAGGAATGCTAGGGAAACTAGGAAGATCTTCTTACAAAGCCTCAAGATCTAGCAATTTAACACCCTAGACAGACCAACAATCTCGCACCTTACAGCTATTGAGAATTGGTAGAACACTTAGAATTATCTAACTAACAATTACAACTCCTATGGATAACCCATGGCAATTAACCATAAACTAGCTACTAACACCCAGTCCGCAACCTAACCCGCATTCATACATGAAAGACATTCACAAAAACGCAAGTGGAGTTTATAAAAATTAATTAAACAAAACTAAATACGCATACACATCAAACCAGAAAATAAATAGTTCTTTACTTTAAAATTCATCCACAACCACGAGTTCCAAAACCAAAAGAAAATAAATCAAACAAGTGCAATCATCATCAACCTAGGTAGCAAAAAGATTTAGGCTCTAAAAGTCATGATAAAATCAAAACAATAGAAACAACCATGACTGCCCTTCAGACTATGGGAGAGAAGTTTCCATGACTGCACGTCAGAAAGCGGTGTTTGAATGCCTCAAAGTAGCGCATGCTCAAGATTTCTTGGCTGCCCTTCCTATTGGGGGCTCGGGCAACACATGTCAGCTGTTGAATACCGGGCTATCCTTAAATACAGGCTCATGATTCCCATGTTCCCAGTTGATCAGTCGTGCCCAGTTTGCAAAAAACATGTTTAGATAAGTTTGGGGAACATGCCCTTCACTGTAAGGAGCTGCCCGGATTTAAATACAGACATGATCTGGTCAGGGATGTTTTATGGGACGTCTTGCGAAGAGCAAGGATTTCGGCTAGGAAAGAAGCCCCGGTTAACTTTTTAACGGACCCCCTAGAAGGACGGTCTACCTTAAGGCCAGCAGATGTCCTCGTGTTCGGGTGGGCACAAGGCAAGCATGCGTGCGTTGATCTCACAGGGGTGTCTCCGTTGGTGGGACTTCGAAATTCGGGTTTTGTGGCAGGGCAAGCAGCCTTGAGAGCGGAATCCCAGAAAGTTGTCAAACATGAAGCTGCATGTCTAGAGAACCAACACGCTTTTGTGCCATTTGCTTTTGACACATTTGGAGGGCTAGCCCCCGAGGCAATCCGGTTCTTAAAAAGAGTTCAAAAGGTGGTGCAGAGCAACTCTCCAGCGACGAAGGACCTAAGTTTTATTTTTAACAGAGTAGGTTTTTCTATTCAAAAGGGGGTAGCGGCGCAACTTGTTGCCCGTTTACCCGCCTCCCACTTGTAAGAATTATTTGTTTACCTGTTAAAAATATAGAAACAAATTAAATTTATGATGTTCACAACGGGTTTAAATAGATAAATAATAAATACCCGACCCGTACTCATACCTATGCTTCTACCTTTGACCTCCTCTGTTCTCTTGGTGCTTCTAGTTCAAAGAATAATATTATGCGGCAGCTTCCCTTGATAATATGTTCCTCCGAATATAGCTGCTCTCGAATCTCGTTGAATCAACTCTGTTGTAATTTTTCGGCTATTGTGATGTGATGTCCCCTGAAATAATAATGAGCCTCCCTTGCGGCACCTTCTCTGTCCTCTCAAAAAATTATAATATTAATGCCCTAAATGTATCTTGGACCATGGGCTCTGATCAAAGTCATGATTTTTGTGTTTTTATTTATTATTATTATTATTATTATTATTATTATTATTATTATTATTATTATTATTATTATTATTATTATTATTATTATTATTATTATTATCATTATTATTATTATTATTATTATTATTATTATTAAGAGTGAATAGTCAAATCCGTCCCTGGGGTTTGACCCATTTTGCCACATCCATCCATTTTGAGAATTTTTGACAACTGAGCCACTGTACTTTACACTTCTTTGCCAGATAAGGATCCAATTCACAAACCCAGTTAATTAATTCTGTTAACTCGAGGGCACTTTAGTCATTTCACCTATTAACTTGTTTTCTTATTTCTAAAAAAAATGGTGGGTGTGGGAATCGAACCAGGGTGCAAACCCGGTTCAAACATTAACAACCACAATTTCCACCACTGGGCTACGCCCTTGTTTGTATTTACAACAGAAAACATAATTTATAAACCCAAAGTCTGCAGGTTCCCCATTCCTTACAAACCCTAGAATCTGAATCCGGTTAATCGACCAAGAAAACGAATCTGATTATAACATTAATGTCAGGGCTTTTAATCTATACTATAAAACGACTGTAAAGCCAATGTTAATTGGATTTTAACGTACCAGAGGGCGTATAAATGGGTCAAATGGGTCAACATGGGTCAACATGCACAAATGTAACCATAGGGGTCAGGTCAACATGCACAAATGGAACAAATGGGTCAAATGGATCAACATGCACAAAATGCACAAATGTAACCATCATTTAATACATACCAAAGTTTAACAAAACAATCATCATAACAAAACAACCAAAATAACTTCACATCAGCAGACAACTAACAAACAGCAGCAGACAACTAAGTTCCAGCAGCAGCAACACCTGAACTTCCAGCAGCAGCACTTGAACTTCCAGCAACACTTGGTGGTCCAGTAGATGAACAAACCTGTTAAAAACACCTGACCCATTTTGACCCATTAACAAACCATAATCATACACCATACTAACACAAAGCTTAATCATAACAACCATTACATTAATCATAACAACCATTACATTAATCATAAAACAAAGTTTACATTAACATATTTGCAAACTAATCACCAAGACCCAAAATATGATTACATACATAAACCCTAAACCTTAAACCCTACTAAGACCAACCTCCTATTTATAACACATAGGAGGTGGTTCTACATACAAAATTACCATCCAGATTCATCTGTAGTGCTTGATGAACCTTATCTTCAAACACATATTTGCAAAATTTGAACCTGATCCGGAGTTCTTGTTAGTGTTGGTTTAACTAACAAGAGCACCCCATCCAGGTTCATCTCCAACAGACAAAGGATCCCTGGCCTACACCCCGACAACCGTCATCATCTGCAACAGTGTTGATTCATCTGCAACATTGTTGATGGCGTCCATCTGTCGATACAGCCCAACGGACAAAGGATCCCCTGCCTGCACTCCGTTTTCCGCTAAAAATAGAAAGTCAAATCTTCGGTTGCTGGATCCGGTGGATCATCATCATCTACAACAATAATCAACAACAATTTATCAGAGACTGATAGACTACCCTCATTCTCACTGCCCTCATTCTCACTGCCCTCATTCTCACTGCCCTCAGTCACATTAAAGCCCTCTTGTGTAACCTCCCATGTATCTAAGTCATCACTTTTATTAGAATAAGTTCTTATGTGCTCAAGATATACCTCCAATACTTTAAAATGGTACTTTAAAATGGTACTTTAAAATGGTATGTTACTATATCATCTTCTGAAAAACCTAGCTCTAATAGCATATCATTCAACGTAATCGTAATCACAGTAATTTCAGAAATTCAGAAAACTTACCACCATGATGAAATTCCAAAGTAAAGCATACCAATCGTCGAACAACCCCATCGCTCATTATTCTGATTAGGAAGGAGATGAACTATGGTGGTTTTGTGGGTTATAATCAGCTTAGGGTTTGGGGGTTTTTAAGAGGCCCTCGATTATAATCAGATTAGGGTTTGGGGGTTTGTGATTATCGTTTAGGATTATAATCAGATTAGGGGTGGGATATTTTTATAGGTGAAATGACTAAAATGCCCTTGAGTTAACAGAATTAATTAACTGGGTTTGTGAATTTGACGGATTTGGCAAAGAAGTGTAAAGTACAGTGGCTCAGTTGTCAAAAATTCTCAAAATGGATGGATGTGGCAAAATGGGTCAAACCCCAGGGACGGATTTGGCTATTCACTCTATTATTAACTAGCATATTATTATTAGTTTATTATTATTATGTCTAATATATTTATTATATATATAAATATATATATAGGGGATAGTTAAAATAAAAATCCACTCAAAACGAAGAAACCCAGTAAACTTAATCTAGACCATTGATCTAAAGTGATCAATGGCCTAGATTGATTCTACATTATTTTATTACATTTAATTGAGTAGATGACAAAAAAGGGCAAAATGGTCAAATAACATTTTTCTGAAAAAGCACATATGACAAGTGGACCCCACACATGTCACATCATCTCTCTTATACTTTTGTGACCATGGTCCTAAATCTGTCAGCACGTCATGTTACATATGTAACATATGCAGTGTTGCGTTGCACAGACTCTGGTCTCATATGTGATTTTTTGTTGCATACGTTAAAACACATAGATTGTATATAATCAATTAAAAACTTTATAGATCAAAAAACATTCAAATGTACACAAGAATTGTTTCTTACAAAGTGATAAAAACAAACAAAACGGTCATTACAAACCGACAAACGCTAAAAAAAACTATCATAAATAAAAAATATTGTCTGCACTTCATTCTTGATTATCATCTTCATCCTTAATGCAAAAAATATGCTCACCTGCAAAAATAAAACAAAAATCATCAATTTACATGTAAAGCCCCCCCCCCCCCCCCCCCGTCTTAACGTATGTTAACCATCTGGATTACAAAAAAAAACATACGAAACTGATACAAACAAACATTGTTTTATCCATTTAGTTATCAAGATTATCAAACATACGAAACTGATAGCAACTTAGTTCTGCTGTTACATACGAAACAGACGCAAAACATATATTTGATCCCATGATTAGTGACTTGTTTTAATCAATATATGGTAAAATAATCAGAAGCTAATTTATACCAACTTAGTTCTGCTGTTACATACGAAACAGACACAATATAGAAAACAGATGCAAACATACATCCCACACATTATTATACTCATACAAACATGCACATACTTGTAAAAAACAAATCAGACATATTGTTGCATATGTTAAGAGACATTAAAATTCACCAATTTTGATTAAAAAACATATTAATAATAACATATAAAAAAGGTTAATTAATATGTAAACATAGATTTGATCCCATGATTAATGACTTTTGTTTTAATTAATATATGGTAAAAAAATCAGAAGTAATTTATACCAACTTAGTTATGCTGTTACATACGAAACAGAGGCAACATAGATTTCATCCCATGTGTAGCTCATCAAAGTCAAAAAATCAAACCTTTGAATCTGGTAGAACTAATATCAGAAACTAATTTATACCAACTTAGTGGTGTTGTTACATACGAAACAGACGCAACACAGATTTCATCCCAAAATAACCAAAATCCAAAATCATATTAGTGTAGGTTAAATATGATAAACATTTAAAGTTTAAGGGCCATGATGTAAGTTACTAAGTTAGAAAATAAAGAGGCTGCCATATTTATGTCAAATCTCCCCCAAGTATGAAGCCTTTAACCTTAAAAAACATGTGTCAATTAACCATCGAATGGACCAAACTAAAACCCATAAAATCATATGCATTCTAGTAAGCCCAAACAATGAATAGGCCCAATCCACCATCCATTTAGGGTTAAAAAATACTCAAAGCCTAATTTACTAATAAGTTTATACAACACCACCCGTGTCATGAAATTCCAGCAGCCACCCTCTGCCTTCATGATCAGCCGCCACCCTCTGCCCCCAACATCTTCACCACCCCAGATCAGATAGAAGCAAGAACTTGGAGAAGAAAGAACCATTAATCATCAATAAATCGATCCTCAATCCTTTGACAGGAACAATATATTATCAAGCTATACAGATCTAGAAGAAACAGTGGATATTAACTCACTTAGGTTGTAGATACAAAGTTGAATCCAACCGGAATCCATCACCACAGCAACCGTCGTCGTCCTCTGCTTCATATTCTTTTCCGGTTCCTCTCTCTCCTTCCCTACTTCTCTCTCCGTCGCCTCTCTCTCTCTCTCTCTCTTCGCTTCTTTCGATCAGGTTATAGGTGAAGTAGGGGGGTGAGGATGTTGTGGTTTGGTGATGGAATGGTTGGTGGTTGGTGGTTTCCGGTTAGAGCACCGCCGGAGGCGGTGGCAGGAGAACCTCCGGCTCCTCCCCTTCTTTCTCTAGTTCTCTCTCTCTGTACATCTTAAGTGTTTGTGTATTATTTGTAAATTAAGTGCAGATGGTGTTTGGTTATACGAGAAGCAACAAATCTGAGATGGTGGTGTGTAAAGGGGGCGGCGGTGGTTAAACACGATGGTGTGTATTATTGTTGATACAGGGGTATAGGATAGATGGTGGGAGTCTGTGTATGTGTGTGTGAGAGAGAGAGGGGACTTGCGTATATAGGAGGGAGAATGAAATATTCAAATTATTAAATGGGGGGAAAACAAAAATGACTAATATGCCCTTGAAGACATAAAATAATATATCTATTAATGGGTGATGTGGAGCAATAAGGGCCACTAGTTGGGTTTGCGGGAGTTTCTTCATTTTAGAGGGTTTCCATTATACCTTTAGCCTATATATATATATATATATATATATATATATATATATATATATATATATATATATAATATTCTAGCTCTGTGCTCTCGACTCTGGTGTTCTTGACCTGACTAAAGTTGCCCGTTTACGCTCCAACGTCCATGAACACCTACAAAATAAAAATAAAATAGATAAATACTAAAAACAAACACAAAACTAATAAAAATCTATAAAAACCTATACTAAATAAAATAGACTGGTGCAAGCCTAAAACTAATAAAAACACTGTCTAAACGACTCGAAAACTATACAAATTTTACACTGGAAATTGATGTATTTTACAATACATCAGGGATCCTGGTGTGTCACGCGCCTCGCGGTATAAACTCCGCAGTGGAAATTTGAGGGTGTGACATATTGGTATCAGAGCCATTGGTTATAATGAACTAGGACTGTATGTTGAGTCTAGTCTATAATCATCATAACATAAGTATTAGTACACGCATAGCTTAAGTGCACAATTAGCTTTTGGCTACATATATCTACAACATACGATTTCAGGAGATATGTTATCTTCTAGTTGTAAACCTGATTCTGAACACGTCACTGGTGGGGACCCAGGGTTACACCAGGTGGCGCATTACAGGGATTAGTATCCTAACAAACCTCATGAATGAGGAAACGATAATAGTACAGGGGAGAAAGCCCTTGCGAGCGTTGTGGCGCACGTACACAGGAAGCTGCACGATGCGCATGACGTGGTACCATTAAACCGAAACATATTCGAAGAAAGTCAAATACTGAGACTTATCCTTTTCACTGAGCAAGGAGACTATTAGTTTCTGTTCCTTGTTATTTGACATTTCTTACTCTCATTTGAAACTCAGACGAGACTGGGTTACTCATATAGAATTTTATTCTTACTCTAGTACCTTTACGCCCAGTACGAGCGAACGATTGTATGACATGCATATCCCTATTCCTCGTGAGTTTATAGTAAACTCACGGGAATACATCAGATCAGGACTTGTTACTCACACTTTTGAGGAGTTGTGTAAAGCCTGCGACGTAGTGCAATATCTCAAGGGAGACGAAATCTACTAATGACTGACGATCACGATTGGAGGAACGAGTGGTGCAACTAACCACTGAACTGGCTTACATAGGACTAGAGAAAGAGATTGTACGTGATGAGATCCATATAACACTGACACCGCGAAAGAGGAAGAAGGGATGGAAGGGGAACCTGAGCAGGACGGGCACATGGAAAGTGAGGATGAAGGCTCCACTATCTAGACAGAGCGTGGCGTAACCTAAAGAAAGGTCGACCTGAGAAAGCACTTGTTAAGCTGATAGGAACGATTTGCTCAGTATTTCTTTTACTTTTCTTTGTGAACTTAGATAGGGGTGGATTCTTATGAGCAACAACAGGGTGGTTGAGGCCCTCGCATCTTTCCAAGCTAGTAAAGATCTATTCTGCTAAATCATTATTTTCTCTTGACTTTCGCAATTGAACTTCCTTACTCCTTGAACGCATATGCCGCAACAACAACTCGCTAGCGTGTTTCCAAGACCTTTGGGGATTGTAAACCTCAATAACTCCAACGGGACTGAAGGAGACTGTTTGATTACTTCGATAGTATAGGTCCTTGTCATATGCAATTGCCCCAGGCAGGATGGGTAATGTATGCTACATGCACACTAGATGAGTTACATACACTTGGGTGGAGAATGTAACAACCTATGATAAAATTTAGAAATTGGTTATCTAAAGACAGTTGGGTCTTAGATCGACGCCTACACTATCAAGCTACAGGAGATAGCTACTATATGCTCAAATCTATTTAACCTACCTTACAAGCAGATCGAGCTTCATACCAAAGGGGTTGGTCCCACAGGTTCGTGGCATGGTCACTGCAGCTCACCTACCCAGAATCTAACAAATCTTTCACCTAGATCACAAACATCATAGTGAGGCTTTTGAGCACAGTACTTTTCCAAAGCATAGTGCTTCACCTTCTGTTTCTTGTGATAGCAAGAGAACGTGGGATAGTGTGAGGTATAAGTTCTTCAAAAGCAACAGCTAGCATAGCAACAACAATGAGGTGCTGGGAGGGGATATTCCTAGTAGGGGAGTGAAACCCACTTCAAGAGGAATTGTCCCAGCTCAAACACAATAGCAGCAATGGCAACAACAACCTCAGAGGTGCTCGGAGAATAGTTTGCGTAGTTGGCTCGGGAGAAGCCAAGGGCGAAAACAGTGAGTTGACAAGTAAGTTTTCTAGGAAGGACAATCTTGTTTCTGTTCTTTCGATTCCGGTGCGAATATCAGTTTTGTGTCATTGAAACTTAGCAAAACCCAGGGATGGTTCCTACTCTTCTTGATACCCCGCATTCTATAGCGTTAGCTGATGGGAAGCCTGTTGAGGTAACCCACATCCATCGTGACTGTAAGCTCGAGCTAGATAGGCAATTATTTGCCATCGATCTTCTACCTATCACCCTAAGAAGCTTTGACCTTCTGGTTGGCATGGACTGGCTGTCCAAGCAACACGCTGAAAGTCTCTGTCAGGAGAAGATTGTTCGCATCCCTCTCCCTAGTGGAGAACTATTATCTATTCAGGGTGATCGTGGTGGTGCCATGGTGGGCATCATCTCCTTCTTGAAAGCCCAGAAGTGTATTCGAAAGGGCTATCCAGCCATTCTGGAAAACATTTCTGATACTCGAGCTGAAGTTGAAACACAAATTGAGGACATCCTAGTAGTCCGAGATTTCCCAGATGTGTTCCCAGAGGAACTACCTGGACTTCCACCTGTTCGGCAAGTGGAGTTTCAAATTGATCTTGCACCTGGAGCGGCCCCAGTTGCACGCGCACCATATCGCCTAGCACCAGGCGAACTCCAAGAACTGTCTACCCAACTCCAAGAGCTATTGGATAGGGGCTTCATTAGACCCAGTTCTTCACCTTGGGGAGCACCAGTCCTGTTTGTCTAGAAGAAGGATGGGAGCTTCCGCATGTGTATTGACTATCGGGAGTTGAACAAGGTGACGGTTAAGAACCGCTACCCTCTTCCTTGTATTGATGACTTGTTCGACCAGCTTCAAGGGTCGAGTTTCTATTCCAAGATTGACTTGAGGTCAGGGTATCACCAACTGAGAGTCCGAGAGGAGTATGTGGCGATGACATCCTTTCAAACTCGTTATGGATATTATGAGTTTTTGGTAATGCCATTTGGGCTGACCAATGCACCGTGTGTTCATGGACCTTATGAACCACGTGTGTAAGCCTTATTTGGACAAATTCGTAATAGTGTTCATAGATGATATCTTAATCTATTCCAAGAGCAGGGAAGAGCATGAGCAACACCTGCAGCTAATCTTGGAACTCTTGAGAAATGAGCAGTTGTATGCGAAATTCTCTAAATGTGAATTCTGGATTCGTGAGGTCCAATTCTTAGGGCATGTGGTTAACGAGGCAGGAATACATGTCGATCCCGCCAAGATTGATGCTATTAAAAAGTGGGAGGCTCCTAAGACTCCTACAGAGGTGCTCCAGTTACTTGGTCTTGCGGGATATTATCGCAGATTCATTGAGGGATTCTCTAAGTTCGCTCAACCCCTCACTTCTTTGACGCAAAAGGGAATTACTTACAAGTGGAGAAATGCCCAAGAATCTGTTTTTCAATTGTTGAAGGCAAAACTTTGCAGTGCACTTATACTATCACTACCTGAGGGTACAGAGGACTTTGTGGTGTACTGTGATGCATCTATCCAAGGTTTAGGGTGTGTACTGATGCAACGCGAAAAGGTGATCGCGTATGCTTCACGACAACCGAAGGTTCATGAGAAAAATTAGACCACCCATGACTTGGAACTAGGAGCAGTGGTTTTCGCTCTCAAGATTTGGAGGCACTATCTCTATGGGATAAAGTGTACGATCTTCACTGATCACAAGAGCCTCCAGCACATATTCGATCAGAAGGAGCTGAACATGCGAAAACGTCGATGGGTCGAGCTCCTGAATGATTATGACTGTGCCATCAAATATCATCCAGAGAAGGCTAATGTAGTAGCAGATGCCCTGAGTCGTAAGGAAACAAAACCCAAACGAGTGCGAGCTCTACAACTTACCATACATTCTAATCTTCCCGATAAGATACATGAAGCGCAGGGTGAGGCATTGAAAGAAGAAAACATCGGGCTGGAAACTTTGCATGGTGCTGACAAGCACCTGGAACTTAGGACAGATGGTCTTCAATGCTTCATGAATCGAGTCTGGATTCCACGTTTTGGGGACCTCAGACAACTGGTGCTCGATGAGGCTCACACCTCTCGTTATTCGGTACATCCTGGTTCCGATAAAATGTACCAAGATCTCAAAACTCTTTACTGGTGGCCAAACATGAAAGCTGAGATAGCCACTTATGTTAGTAAGTGCTTGACTTGTGCAAAGTTTAAGATTGAATATCAGAAACCTTCAGGCTTACTCCAGCAACCAGAAATCCCTATGTGGAAATGGGACGGAATTTCTATTGACTTTATTACAAAGCTCCCTAAAACGCCAAGTGGGCATAACATGATTTGGGTTATCGTCGATCATTTAACCAAATCGGCACATTTTTTGGCAATAAAGGAAACTGACACGCTGGAAAAAAAACTGGCCAACATCTACATCAAGGAGGTAGTCTCTAGGCACGGGGTGCCTACTTCTATCATATCTAATCGCGATGCGTGATTTACTTCTCATTTTTGGACTACTCTCCAAGATTCTTTGGGGACTCGCTTAGATATGAGCACAGCCTATCACACACAAACGGATGGACAAAGTGAAAGTGCCATCCAAACATTGGAAGATCTGCTACGAGCGTGCGTGGTGGACTTTGGCAACAGTTGGGATAAGCACTTGCCTTTAATCGAATTCTCGTATAACAACAGTTACCACACTTCAATTCAGTGTGTGCCTTTTGAGGCACTTTATGGACGCAAGTGTGGGTCTCCCATCTGCTGGACTGAAGTTGGGGATAGCCAGCTGACAGGTCCCGAACTCGTGCACGAAACTTTGAGAAGATAGTGCAAATCAGAAACCGGATGGCTGCTGCTCGTGATCGACAAAAAAGCTACACTGATAAGCATAGGAAACCTTTGGAGTTCCAGATTGGGGACAAAGTAATATTAAAGGTATCACCTTGGGATGGTGTCATATGCTTCGGGAAACGGGGAAAGTTGAACCCGCGATATGTCGGACCATTCGAGATTGTCGAAAGGATTGGTCCAGTAACTTACAAGTTAAACCTGCTTAATATACGCAGTGGGGTACACGATGTATCCCACGTATGGAATCTAAAGAAATGTCTGTTGGATACAACACTGGTGGTGCCACTGGAGGAGATCCAGGTGGATGATCAGCTATGGTTCATGGAAGAACCAGTGGAGATTCTTGAGCGGGGCGTCAAGAAACTCAAACAGAGCACTATACTCATTCTTAAGGTATGATGGAATTCCCGTCTAGGACCGGAATACGCGTGGGAACTCATGGATTAAATGTGGCTTACATACCCACATCTCTTTACTGAACCTGACACTAGGCATAAACCAAACACTAAACGTAAAGCAGCTCTCTCAAAGTGAATTTCGGGGCGAAATTCATTTCAACTTGGGGATGATGTGACATTCGGGAACCAAGCACACATTTTTACTCTGGCTTTACCGTGTACTTACTGAATTTCGGGTTCTTACTTTAACTAGACTCTAGTCAACTTGTACTTACATTCCTTGCATTATACCTAACTAGGGTTAGCTAGATGAGTCACACGTTGCACGGTTATAGGTTAATAACTGCATGAAGTGGTAATTCGGGGAATTACAAAACTATATACAGGAGTAGTGAACCCCGGACATTGGTGAATTGTGAAATTAGAAAACTGTGAATTGATTGAGATTGATTACAGTTACGTGTTTCTGTGAAACTATGTGCAAACAGTATGTGATTACGTGAACTTAAACCGAACGCGTTATTAAAAACCGTAATGGATGAACCGTTAAGATGGTTGGGTCTGAACACATGGGATTACACTTGATATGGTCCAAAATAGCGAAAACGTCAAAGAAAACACGCAATACACTGGACCAGAGCACCCGGAGCGACGCAAGGCTGAGTGAGCGGCCGCTCACTCAGACCAAGCGGCCGCTCACTCAGACCGAGCGGCCGCTCACAGAGATCTGACGTGTTAAACCGACCTAAAATCCCTATTTAAGCAATCTTAAGCCCCAAGTACCCCATAAACTCAACCCTAATCGCCCCATACTGCCTAATTACGAAAATATCAAACCCCAAACACCTACTAAGGCTCAAGAACACCATCCGGGAAGCTTGGAGAGCAATCGATTGGTGGATTTGAAGTGCTTTTGGTATAACATTCAATCTCTTGTGTTTTAATCTTCTTTAATATGTTTTTAAACATCATAACAAAGTTTGTCCAGGTCAGAAACGTTTTCATAAAGGTTAAAACTTGTTGTTCATAAAGATTAATAATGGGGGTTAAACATGATGTTATGCGATGATTATTGTATGTATTGCATGGTATTGCATGTTCTTGATGTTTTAGACTTCTAGGGTTTATGATTGATGATGTTTGACATGTATCTTGCTAGGTTTTGATCAGGTTATGTCTTATTGATATGATAGGATGATTGTTGAGTATTATTGATCAATTATATGCGTAGATGATTGATTATAACTAGGGTTTGTGCATGTTTAAAATCTGGACAGAATGTTTAAATCGATTTGCAGAAGTTGTAACGTGATGTTAAAGTGTTTGTTTTGATGATTTATTTGTATAAAAACATTGTACATGGTCTTATCTCTTCATAATGGGCAAAATCATCTGATTGGGACTTCGTTTGATAGGTTTTTGGAATTTTCTTTGATTAAAGGTTATATCAGATTTTCGGATTAGTAAACTGAGTCAACTTTAAACGATCATAACTTGAGTTTTACAAAGAGTTAGATTATGAAATTTAGACAGTAGGTCAACATTGTAATAACTTGGCTTTTCCAAGTGGATTCATCCCATTTGGATGAATATACAATTTTTGGGAATTTTTCTACTAATCTGATCTGTTGTGAGTATTTTCTGGACATAGCTGTATTGTGTGATTTTTCATAATTTTTGCATGATTTTATCACGAACTAAAAATATGATATTGTCCGGTAGACCCCCTAGAATATTTAGTAAAAGTTTGGGAGTCTAATTCACAGGATAAGTATTTTTAATAAATTAGTCTTCACAGCGCATAATCTATCCTAAAAACGCAGATTATGTAACATACAGTTATGTGGCTATTTGGAGTCTTGTATGACTTGTATTTGGAGTCATATAAGTGCTCATACAAGTTCATGTCAATTATAAGTCATAGACTCCAAATATCCACATAAGTGTACATTACATTATCTGCGTTTTTAGGACAGATTATACGCCGTGAAAACCAATTTATTAAAAATACATATCCAATGAATTAGACTCCCAAATGTTTACTTAATATTCCAGGTAGTCTACCGGAAAAGTCCATATTTTTAGTTCGTGACCAAACTATACACAAAAATTATGAAAAATCACACAATACAGCTATGTCTAGTAAGTACTCACAACAAATCAGATTAGTAGAAAAATTCCCAAAAATTGTGTATTCATCCAAACGGGATGATTGGAAAAGTTAGTTTTCATCTATGTCGATCTATTGTCCAAATTTCATAATCTAACTCTTTGTAAAACTCAAGTTATGATCGTTTTCAAGTTTACCCAATTTACTAATCTGAAAATCTGATATGAACTTTAATCAAAGAAAATTCCAAAAACCTATAAAACAACGTCCAAAACAGATGATTTTGCCCATTATGAAAAGCTAAGACCATGTACAATGTTTTCATGCAAAGAAATCATCAAAACAAACATATTGAAGCCACGTTACAAACCCTACAAGTCGACTTTAACATTCTGTCCAGATTTTAAACATGCATAAACTCCAATTAAAACTACTCATATACGCATATAATCGATCAACAACACCCAAAAATGATCATACAACATTAACAAGACATAACATGATCAAAACCTTACAAAATACATGCTAAACATCATCAATCATAAACCCTAGAAGTCTAAACATCAAGAACATGCAAACTCATGCTATACATCCAATAATCATCACATAACAACATGTTTAATCCCATTAATCTTTATGAACAACAAGTTTTAATCTTTATAAAATTGTTTTAGACCTGGACAAACTTGGTTATGATGTTTTAAAATACATTAACGATAATTAAAACATGTAGGGTTGAGTATTATACCAAAAGCACTTCAAAACCACCAAACGATTGCTCATCAAGTTTCCCGAATGGTGTTCTTGAACCTTGGCAGGTGTTTGGGGTTTGATATTTTCATAAATAGGCAGTAGGGGACGATTAGGGTTGTGTTTATGAGAAGAATGAAGTTTAAAATCGTTGTAAAGAGGTTTAAACTTGTTTTCCACGTAGTTGGCTCCCCCGCGGGTCGCGGGAGGATTCTCAGTCCCCCCGTGTACCGCGGCGTCCCCCAGAACCCATCAGATTTTATAATTCCCTCGCGGGCCGCGGGGGAATATCCTTTCCCTCCGCGTACCGCGGGGAGACCTAATATTCGAATTTTTATTTTCTTTTATTCTACAATACTTCCAACTTCTAAATATTAATATCCCTTATACAAATATTGAAAATACACATAAACGTTCATCATACATATTTGGATCCCGGTCCGTCCCGTCCTGGTTAATGACCCGTTAACGTTTAATCACGTAGATTCACATAGTCACGTATTAACACATAATATTAACACATAAGTTCACAATAGTTGCATTCCACCAAATCACCAATGTTCGGGGTTCCCTACTAATATACCTAGTCCGGTAATTCTCCGAATTACCTTTTCATGCAGTTATTAACCTATAACTGTGCAACGAATGACTCTACTAACTAACCCTAGTTAAGTAGAATGCATGGAATGTAAGTACTTATAGTTTAGTCAAAGTAAGAACCTGAAATTGCGGTGTATCACATCATCCCCAAGTTGAAAAGAATTTCGTCCCGAAATTCAGCAAGTAAACAGTAAAGCCAGCTTAAAAGTGTGTGCTTGGTTCCCGGATGTCACATTATCCCCAAGTTGAAAGGAATTTCGCCCCGAAATTCACTTCGAGAGAGCTGCTTTATGTTTAGCGTTTGATCTATGCACAGGTTCTGGTTCAGTAAAGAGATGTGGGTATTTAAGCCGCATTTGGTCCCTGCATTCCCACGTGTATTCCGGTCCTAGACGGGAATTCCATCGCAGCTTAACGATAGGTATGGTGCTCCGTCTGAGTTTCTTGACGCCCTGCTCAAGAATCTCCACTTGTTCTTCCACGAACTGTAGCTGGTCGTCCACCTGGATCTCCTCTAGTGGCACAACCAGTGTTGTATCAGATAGACATTTCTTTAGATTCGATACGTGGAATACATTGTGCATTCCACTGAGTTCATTAGGCAGGTTTAACCTGTAAGCTACTGGACCAATCCTTTCAACGTTCTCGAATGGTCCAACGTATCGCGGGTTCAACTTTCCTCGTTTCCCAAATCGTATCACACCCTTCCAAGGTGACACCTTTAATAGTACCTTGTCCCCAATCTGGAACTCCAAAGGTTTCCTACGCTTACGGCTTATCAGCGTAGCTTTTCTGTCGATCACGAGCAGCAGCGATCCGGTTTCTGATTTTCACTATCTTCTCAGAAGTTTCATGCACGAGTTCGGGACCTGTCAGCTGGCTATCCCCAACTTCAGTCCTGCAGATGGGAGACCTACACTTGCGTCCATATAGTGCCTCAAAATGCTTACACTGAATAGCAGTGTGGTAACTGTTGTTATACGAGAATTTGATTAAAGGCAAGTGCTTATCCCAACTGTTGCCAAAGTCCACCACGCACGCTCGGAGCAGATCTTCCCATGTTTGGATGGTACGTTCACTTTGTCCATCCGTCTGTGGGTGATAGGCTGTGCTCATATCTAAGCGAGTCCCCAAAGCATCTTGGAGCGTAGTCCAAAAACAAGAAGTAAATCGCGCGTCACGATCAGATATAATAGAAGTAGGCACCCCATGCCTAGAGAAAACTTCCTTAACATATAGGGCAGCTAGACGTTCCAACTTGTCCGTCTCTTTAATTGCCAAGAAATGCGCTGATTTGGTCAAATGGTCAACAATGACCCAAATCATATCGTGCCCGGTGGATGTCTTAGGAAGTTTGGTAATGAAGTCCATGGATATACCGTCCCATTTCCACATGGGAATTTCCGGTTGCTGAGGTAAGCCCGAAGGTTTCTGATATTCGATCTTAAACTTCGCACAAGTCAAGCACTTACTAACATAAGTGGCTATCTCAGCTTTCATGTTTGGCCACCAGTAAAGAGTTTTGAGATCTTGCTACATTTTATCCAAACCAGGATGTACCAAATAACGAGAGGTGTGAGCTTCGTCGAGCACAAGTTGTCCGAGATCCCTAAAACGTGGAATCCATACTGGATTCATGAAGTACTGAATACCATCTGTCCTCAATTCCGGGTGCTTATCAGCACCATGCAATGTCTCGAGCCCGATGTTTTCTTCTTTCAAAGCCTTGCCCTGGGCTTCATGTATCTTATCAGGGAGATTAGAATGAATGGTGAATTGTAAAGCTCGCACCCGTTTGGGTTTCATTTCCTTACGACTAAGGGCATCCGCTACTACATTAGCTTTCCATGGATGATATCTGATGGCACAGTCATAATCATTCAGAAGCTCGACCCATCGACGTTGTCGCATGTTCGGCTCATTCTGATGGAATATGTGTCGGAGGCTCTTATGTTCTGTAAAGATCGTACACTTCGTTCCATAGAGATAATGCCTCCAAATCTGTAGAGCGAAAATCACTGCTCCTAGTTCCAAGTCGTGGGTGGTGTAATTCTTCTCATGAACCTTCAATTGACGTGAAGCACACACGATCACCTTATCACGCTGCATCAGCACACACCCTAACCCTTGGATAGATACGTCATAGTACACCACAAAGTCCTCTGCACCCTCCGGTAGTGATAGTATGGGTGCACTGCAAAGCTTTACCTTCAACAGCTGGAAAGCAGATTCTTGGGCATCTCCCCACTTGTAAGTAATACGCTTCTGCGTCAAAGCAGTGAGGGGTTGGGCATCTCCCCACTTGTAAGTAATACCCTTCTGCGGGTCGCGGGAGGATTCTCAGTTCCCCCGTACCCCGCGGTGTCCCCCAGAACCCATCAGATTTTATAATTCCCTCGCGGGCCGCGGGGGAATATCCTTTCCCTCTGCGTACCGTGGGGAGACCGAATATTCAAAAAAAAAATTTCTTTTATTCTACAATACTACCAACTTCTAAATATTAATATCCCTTATACTAATATTGAAAATACACATAAACGTTCATCATACATATTTGGATATCGGTCCGTCCCGTCCCGGTTAATGACCCGTTAACGTTTAATCACGTAAATACACATAGTCACGTATTAACATGTAAGTTCACAATAGTTGTATTTCACCAAGTCACCAACGTTTGGGGTTCCCTACTTGTATACGTAGTCCGGTAATTCTCCGAATTACTGTTTCATGCAGTTATTAACCTATAACTGTGCAACGAATGACTCTACTAACTAACCCTAGTTAAGTAGAATGCATGGAATGTAAGTACAAGTAACTAGAGTTTAGTCAAAGTAAGAACCTGAAATTGCGGGGTATCACACCCTAATTGACCACAATGAAAGCATCCCCGCTCACCCAGAGGGGTAGGAGGCTCAGGGCAAGCACGCTCGAAATGCCCTGGTTTGCCACAATTAAAACAGTCATGTTTTCCCCGAGGGTTAGGAGTGGGGGCAACCGCTTGTACCTGGCTTGGCTGGAAGTTGGTCCTACAATCCCTAACATGGTGACCAAACCGATGACACCGATGGCAGCGAGACTTATCACAATCATCCGTGTGATGAAACCCACACAGATTACACTTCGGGAGCTTCCCAGCATACCCTCCTTGTTCCTGATCAGATGATGAACCCAATGCCTCAAACTTCCTCTTGTTATTCCAAGGTGCTTCCACAGTGGCACCCCTGGGAGGCAAAACACTCTTCGCAACCTTCAAGTCAGTCATCATGTGAGCCATCCGAATAGCACCCGACAATATAGTAGGTTCAACCGTGGCTATCCATCCAGCAATATCTGGCGCTAACCCAGCAATGTAATGCTCGATCCTCCTGCACTCTGGTACAGCCAACCCGGGACACATCAAAGCAAACTCATTATGCCTAGCAGTGTACTTCTCGATCTCAGAACCACCATCCTATGATTCCAGAACTCGTGCTCCAGTTTCTTCACCTCATCCCAAGGACAGCACTCTGCTCGCAACCTTAGAACGAACTCAATCCATGACATGGTCTCCCCCGGGACAAGAGTCTGTGTAGTGGAGTGCCACCACCGTAAAGCAGGACCTACCAAAGTTCTCGCAGCAAACTTCACACGATCAACATATGGACAATCACACATAGCAAAAACGAACTCAGTCTTCTCGAGCCATCTGAGCAGTTCCACTGCTCCCTCAGTACCACTGAAACTGTAAGGCCTGCACTCTATAAACAACTCAAAGGTACACTCAGGCTGCACCGGATGAGACCGATTGATAGCGTCGCCCCCAAGAGTTTGCTGCACAGCCTGGAAGGCAGTTATTGCAACGTTCACATGCTGGCGCATCATGTTGTTCAAGTCATCTTGCGTCAAGGTGATGTTACCACCATCTCGACCATTGTCGGTATGACCACTAGTATGACCACCACGAACACCAGACATGTTTTTCCAAACACAAGGACAAAATACACAGATTCATTACTAGCATAACCCACTAGTAACAACAAGAATCAAGACCTAGGTCACGTTCAAGGCCATTAGTCCAAACACAAAGTCCACCGGGATTTTCATGTATCTAAGCTTATGATTTCGTGTGCACCCAAAATGATAAACAGTTTTACATGGTCCTCCAAGTGTACCCCTAGTCTGAAGCTCAAGTCACTTGACACTAGTACCTAGAGATGTACCATTACAAGTACAAGTGCATGATAGTGTGTGTAGGCGAGTGTATCCAATAGTTAGGACAAATATGCACCCGCCACCGACCGCCAGTCGGCCCGAGTGGGGCTTGCTAGGCCCAATAGATCTATTCACACTTTCCCCGCTAAGTATCCACATATTAATGGTTCACTAAAGTTAGGAGGACTTGAATGATGTAATGTCACTTAGTACCCATGCGATATAATGTAATATGTTGGTTTAAAAGTTTGTACGTTTGTAAGTTCGTAAGTTTGTAAGTTCATAAGTTTGCAAGTTGTAAGTTGGTAAGTTTGTACCGCATGTTTCTCCCCCGAAAACAAAAACAGTAAAATGTAGGGCTGTGAACTCACCTTAGGTTACGTCTTCAAGTAAAGAATTACCGACACGACCAGATAGTCCCAAATACCGGACATCTATCATAAAAGTTTGTATAAGTGTTTTGACTAATAACCCTAAGGTTATCTAGTCCCTGATTGTCCAGATCGTGACCAAGTATGTTTGAAAACGTGTTTGACTGTTGAACCGACATACCAGACAGACCTGACATCCCGTTGATGGCCCATTACAGCAACTAATTAAGTATATATGGCTAACACACAAGTTTTAAGCATAAAACACTTAGTTTGCATCAAAAATCGCACATATGAAGAAGTAAGGTCGAATCAGCATGTTAGGGAAGTTCATTCGACCCATATGATGTTCAATCGACCTATACACAAGTTCATTTGACCTAACACATGTTAATTCGACCTAAACACATGTTCATTCGACCTAACACATGTTCATTCGACCTTAACACATTTTAGTTTGACCAAAATAAAGTTCCTTCGACTAAACTAAAGTTGGTTCGACCCTCTGGAAGTTCATTCGACCCCACGACGGCTTGAATAAGTTTCTTGGTTCGACCCTATGCTGCACATTTCTCATAAACCGCACCAAATCGCATCTAAACAGTCCGGAAACATCACGAAACGCCACAAATCACAACAGTCAAATCATTAACATATCCCCACAAAACCCTACTAAATTTACTCCAAAATCAGTCCGTTTTACAACTTACCCAAAATGGCAAATTATGAAAATGTCACATCAATGCATGTAAACTTTACCCAAATTGGAAACTTATCGAAATCACTTAACAATTGGCTCAATATGCTCCTATTATCATGTATATGAAAACCCCTAATCATTTCATTAACAATAACATCATGAACAAACCCTAGATCTAACACAAAATCCCCAAAATAGGCAAAACATCATCATCCAACAACTTGTAATCTAAGATAAGCATAAACCATCATCTATAATAGCTCTAGATCATTGTTATAACATCTACACAACATTCAATCATCAAACAACACATAACACATCATTAAACACCATTAACACATGTTATTTTGTATAAAAACTCATTATAAATGATGAGGTTTTGTTTGGAAAGATGTTAGAAAGGTTTTTATTCATGAAAACCATCTTAGAACAGATTTGGACCTTTGGGGTTTAATAAAAACGAATGAAAATGCTTGAAAAGGATTTTGGATCAAGAACACACCTTGAATCTTATCTTGTTTTTTTATGTAGAAGGTATCTTTATGTTAGGATATGAAAAAAAGGTCAAAAACTCCTTCCTACAGGTTTAAAGTTGAGAGAGAGCACTTGGGGGAGTTTAGGGTTTGTGAAATGATGAAAAAGTTGTAAAGCATTGTATTTATACCCCATCTTCATTCGCACCCTGTAGGGGTCGAATGAAGATGAAGAGAGGTCGACTGAATGAGTATGATACTAGTTCGAACCCCCTACAGGTCGAACCACTTTAAATCTGAGATGAGAATAATAATAATTGAACGACATATGAGAATGTATTGGATCCATGTCTCATATTCAATGAATGTTCTTTACAGAATGATAAAAAAGATAAAGGTTACCAGAGGCTATAGTACTTTGTTAAGCAAAGACTTGCTTGAACACGAGTAATAATTGATGAATGTGATACGTCATGTCTTACTAGGGGCAGTGAGATGCAGCTCACTGTCTACGTTGATACACTAAATCAATGTATCATCCAAGTGAGAGATTGCTGGAAATTGGATGTTTGATAAACGAAAATTGTCAAAATTCGATACTAGTACCTAGGGCTTCAAACGAACCGAACGAACACGAACAAGGTCTTGTCCGTGTTCATTTGTTAAGGAAATTATGTGTTCATGAACACTTTCCGAACGAGATTTTTTGTTCGTGTTCGTTTGTTAAGAAAACACTCGTGTTCGTGTTCGTTTGTTAATTTTGTTCATGAATGCACATGAACATAAACGGACGTTAATGAACACAAACAAGTGTTCATGAACAAAAACGAACACAAACGGACATATATTAACTTTCGAATAAGATCGAATTCACATATATCAATAAATTAACTAGATTCACCCAAAACATAACCTAATTATACAAACATACTTAGTATTTAACATAATATTGGTAAACATAGACGTAGTGTCTTAAAACATTAAACTCTAATTTAAACTTGAAATATTTATTAGTTATTTATTTAACTTGAAGTCTTCTTTAATAATTTAATTTATGATTATACTAAAAGTAGGGTTTGTAAATCTCATATAGCAATATACTTACCCACATAAATTATTTAGTTGGGTAAAATAAATATAAATTAAAGAATATAAAATAAAATTACAAAAATTAAAAACTCCATTAAACTGTCGAACATAAACGAACACGTTATCGAACGTTCACGAACATAAACGAACGAACGCGGCCTCTATTCATGTTCGTTTGTTTAGTTAAACGAACGAAATTTTTTGTTCGTGTTCGTTCATTTATTAAACGAATGAACACAAACGAACTTCCCGCCAAACAGTTCATGAACTGTTCGCTGAAAGTTCAGTTCATTTCCTTACTGGTACCGAACATGATGGGTACGGTATTTGAAGATAAAACATTGGTAAAATACATGTACCAAATTGAAAGTGTCAATCCCGCAAATGTTAAATAGTGAGTACCGAAAATAATTCGGTATGAAAATTTTAGTTTCGATATTTGATATCATTTCCACATCCCTATTTCCCTTTGTTTCTTGAGGTACCTCTAAGCTAGCCAAAAGAATTTAATATTTGGCGTAATAATGTTTGGAAAGTTAAGAAAAAATTAATTTAATTTAATAATATTATGTTTTAAACATGCATACACACTATATTAATTTCAAACTAGTTAACAAAATATTGTTGTGTACAGATGATAGTCATTTTTTTATTTATTTTTTAATGTGTTGGGTTAAATTAGCAAATTACAGATTTTAAAATGAAATGCTAAGTTGGTAACTATGTTGTGTACAGATGATAGTCATTTATTTATTTATTTTTTGTATTTATTTTTTAATGTGTTGGGTTAAATTTGCAAATTACAGACTCGGTTGAGTTTTGACTTGCACCTCCAAATACAATTAGCTAAACTAGTTAGACTTGTTCAATCTAATGGGTTAACAAGTTTACCACTTTATTTTTATAAAAAGTTGAAGGGGTATTTTATGTCAAAACTTAAAAACCAAATTAGGTCGGGCATCTCATGTTAAGGTTAAAAGAGAAATTAGTATCTGCTTTTGTAGTAAAAGTGTGGTCGTTTTACATACATTTGTGTTTTTAAAGTGTAAATTTGTAATTATATAATAGCAGAATGCAAAACAATTTAAAAATTGTTGGGATAACGAGTTGTGTCCATATCAATTAGGAATACCCAAGTTGTGTTTAACTTTATGTGTCCGAATGTTTTTTTCTTTTTCTTAATTGTTTTAAGTGTAATAATTGTAGATTAAAAATAGTTATTCCACACTTTCACTAGAATGTCGGTTCCTGATGTTGGGAGTACTACCAGACACCGGTTCATTGCTGAGGCTTGAGACACTAAAGTAGGGGTGTTCATCGGGTTAGTTATTTGATCAGGTCATTCGGGTTTTCAGTGGTAAAAATATTAGCCGATAACTGACCCAATTACCCATATCGGATTTGGGATTAATTGCTATTTGGGTTTGGGTTTATCGGGTTGGGTTAAATGGTTTGGGTGTTTGAGTTGCATGATCCAGGCACACAAGTAAAACAAAAGCTAGAACTGAATGGGATATAATCTTGGTTGCAGACTCTTGATCCCATGATTTTTGCTTATACAAAGAATTATACTATCTTTTCTAACATACTTTTAATCTTAGATTGTTGTAGGATGAATATCTAAGGCTTGTATACAAAGAAGTATTAAAACATGAAACAATAAATCCGCTACACTATCTTAACTTATAATGCATATAAACATTACTGAAACATGATATAGTACAGCATGATATTTCAAGCACTAAACTATGCCTTGACTTTTTTGGGAATAAGAAAAGTTGGTCAGTAAACCTGAAAGAAACTAGAAAGTATGAGGGAAACTAGGAATAAAAAAGTTGATTTTTTAAATTGTGCTTTGACTTTCCCGGGTTTTTCATGGGAACCCGAAACACAAATTTCCTATCAAAAAACGGACGCATGCTATATCGAGTTCGGGTTTAACCGTTCATCGGGTTAATCGGTTAAGCTCGGGTCACCTCGGGTTGGGTTTGGGTTTGGATTATCAGTTGAAAAGAACACTGCTAGACTGAAGTACCGAACACACTGGATTAGTTTGCATGAGTGCATGACTATGGGCTTAGTTCATGGACTTGGGTTAAGTGGCTTGGACTACTACCTGGGCTTTAGTTTAGTCTAAAAGTCATGAATTTTTTTTCATAAAATATTATCTTCTATATTAAAAGAAAGACACCTCAATAGTGTCTTTCTTTTAATATATATATTGGCCACTAACTTTTAGCTTTCTTTTATTTTGTCACTAACTTTTAGGTTAACTTTATTTTCTTCTAATTTGACCACCAAACTTAGACCAACAAACTTTTAGCTTTTAGGATTTAAAACTTTGGCCGCTAACTTTTAACTTAACTTTATTTTCTTCCAATTTGACCACCAAACTTTTAGCTTTTAGGATTTAATGCTTTGACCACCAAACTTTTAGCTTTTAGGATTTCAAACTTTGACCACCCAACTTTTTTAAACTTGCATTGCGCTTTGGCCAAACTTTTAGTTTTTAGGATTTCAAACTTTGACCACCAAACTGTTAGCTTTTAGCCGCGAGTATTTTTTTGAAGCCCACGCGAGAATAACAGTCACTTAATATTATCTTTTATGTCCACGAAACCCTCCACGCAACAGGAGCTCCCACAGCGACACATGATCTTTAACGTCCGCCAATCACTCAATGCAACAGGAGCTCCCGCCGCGTTTCGCACAACAGCCGCACCCGCAGCGAAGCGCAGGCAATTAATACCTAGTTTTAATTAAAGTAACACAATATATACTTGTTAGTATTTGTTCAGTTGATAAAAGTTAATAATAATTTTTTAATGTATATGATTTCGCTAGTGCTAGTTTCCTTTCTAATTTAGGGTTTGTTTCTTTGATTTTCCTATATTTTTTAAGTTTTTTACCGAGAGTTATTTTCAAGAAAGTAACCAAAAGTTCTTATGTTTTTTACCGAGAGTTACAAATTGATAACACAATTAAATATCTAACAAACAACCAATTACTGTTAAAACAAGATGTAAAACTTTGAACTAGAATTGATATCCCCGCGTAGACGATATCTATGTGTAAAATTATAAAAAATCAAACTTTTGTGCAAAAATGGAAAATCTTAAATTTTGTTATGCTTTAAAAAAACATCACAAAATGACAAAATACCCTAGAAAGGCAAAATAGTCATTATCTATATCTATATCTATACTATATATAATGTATGAGGGAAGGGTATTTTAAGATACACAAAAGTTAAAAACTTTTTTCTCTTTAATGGATAATGTACAACCCTAAAATGTGGGTAAAATAGTCATTTAAACACTTTCACACTTTAATACCTCATTTTAGTTACACTTTAATTCCCTCAACTTCAATCAACTTTTGCTTATTTAAATAATAGTTACATTTTCTCCTTGTTTTAAGGCAACCACCCTCACGACTTTTAAACGGGCATAAATTTTTTATACGTTAATTCTTTTACAAAAAAATTAAATCATAAAAATGAACATTTTATTCTCTTAAATTTGAGTAAGTATTGCTAATATTTTTTAATTTTAAAAAGTTGATAGTTACGTGGTAACATGATTAACCATGGCCGTCTTAACCATTTTTAGGGCCTAAAACGAATTTTAAATTTAAGACTCTTTTAGGTGAAAAAAAAAGTTTTATAGTTTGTAAACCTTATGTGTTTGCTAGACTTGCATTTGTTCATAAATTATAATTAAAAGACTTACCTAATCATTTTTGGATTTAAGCATAAGAGAGACAATGATCGAAAATCATAACATCATCTTTGTTGGTGCAAGAAAAATGAATAAAAAAACACAAAATAATGTTTTACTCAATAAGCTTCCATTGTACATTAATTTTCTTATTTCTTAATATGGTATTTTGATAAACTTGGTGCTTGGGTGCTGAGGATAGCCAAAGCACTATGATGCTAAACAAAATTACAAACCGTAATGGATAATTTATGTAACCGTTAATGAATTGTTGAAATGTGATAGTAAAAAAAGAATCAATTATAGGTAGAATCATAACAATTAATTTATAAACACTAAAGATAGATAATATAAAAATTACCAAGAGCACGGGACATCAAAAACATCCTAAAGTTGAAAGCAAATTATGAATTAAAATCTAAGTCTCATCTATGATTATGATAATATAAGCGTAACGAAATTTTAATCACATATGAATTCAATAAAGACCTAGCATTTGTTAAAAACATGAAGTTATAATCCACATTATGTCATAATTCAACTACATAATTCGTAAGCTGCAAAATTAACAACTGCGTAAGAAAAGTTAATAGATTGTCAATTTACCATCAATGAATGTGTATCAAATCAACAATTGGATGTGTAGCAGATCAACAATTTTGAATGAACTAAGTTGCTAATTACAAGACTTTATATTTTGATTGTAAAAAGAATCAGAACAAGAACGCACCAGAATATAGTTGGACTTCGAAGATTGTGATTTTACGATTCAGATGTATGTCCTTTCACTGTTACTACAAGATTTGATTTTCAGCCTTAACTTTCTCGCTTTCATTTTTTTAATGAACCGCCTTGCCTTTTTTGGGAACAAGCTACATTCCAGTACCACACGAACAGACCCAATACAAATATAAAATAATATCTTAGAATGGGTCCCTCAAAAGATGGGCTCAAAGCACATGCTTTATTAGAATTATAATTTAGCCAAAGTTTGGTTATTAACAAAATTAACTTTACCGAAGTGAAAATCGAAAATATAATCAAATAAACAAACCAATTAACCGATTGTTTAGTAAGATTATCTAACCGATGACTTTGGTTTTGTTTGAAGCTAAGAATTGAATTGAACCAAACCAAACCATGCATACCTGTAAAGTGGTTTTGTCTCCCGCCGCATCGCGCGGGCACCCTGCTATTCATATAAATATATATGTTTTGAATTAACATATAAGAGTTAGTATAAATTTACTAGCTAAACGAAATATAATTTACGGTTGAAGTTATAGATTGTTTGTGAAGATTGAACGTCGATGAACAATGAATAATGGAAAAACAATGTAACTCATAGGAATAAACTTGATGTCATCTCTGCATGATCTATGTATTTTATCTACCATGTGATCAATGTGAAACTCTACAAAGAGCTTTGTATTTATAGAGAATTTATGTAGTATTGGATGAACAAACAATATTCGTAATATTCATCTTCCTTGTATTATATATTAGGTAGCGTTTGTTTTACGGAATGTAAGCGTTCATTTTACGGAATGGAATGGATTTCGAATGGAATTGGAATATATATCTGACTTCTTAGGTTGTTTGTTACAACAAAAGACAGAATTTTAATTGAACAACATATGGAAGGGAATCCACATTTCCATCCCCTTGTGATTTCATTCCAGTTTATCAATCGAACACATCTAAATTGCAAATCAAATTATAGTTCTCACACGAATTCCAATTCCAATGCAATCCATGAAACAAACACTATAATCTAGATGGAATTGGAATGTATGTTTATTTTTTGTTTCAAAAAAAGAAGGAATTGAAGTTTTAACAACATACGAAATGAAATCTACATTTCAAATCCATCCAGATTCCATTCCATTCCATTCCATTCTGTGAACAACTACATTCCAAATCAAATTCCAATTCTGCATGAATTTCAACTCAAGTACATTCTATGAAACGAACTCTACCTAAGAATCGATAACGACTTATCTTCATCTTTAAATTATCTTAATTTGATATATTGTTATAGTTGAGAGACGTGTGTAAAGTCTTAAAAAAGATATACATATATATATATATATATATATGGAAAGTATAAATTGAAAACCCCCTTGAGTTAAGAAAACTTTGAAAACCCATGAAAACCCATCTAAAAAAAGTTTTTTTTTTTTGAAAAAATTACGCAAGGTAACATACATGTTATTAAACGTTTTGGGCCAAAAAAATTAAAAAACCGCCGAGGGAATTTTTTTTTTTTAAATAAACAACGCAAATTTTGTAACAACGCTGTTAACATATGTTAGAAAGCAGTTATTGAATTCAGAATTTGCGTTGTTTATTTTTAAAAAAAAAAATTCCCTCGACGGTTTTTTAATTTTTTTGGCCCAAAACGTTTAATAACATGTATGTTACCTTGCGTAATTTTTTCAAAAAAAAAAAGTTTTTTTAGATGCCTTTTACATAGGTTTTCAAAGTTTTCTTAACTCAAGGGGGTTTTCAATTTATCCTTCCCCTATATATATATGTTATGTACACGTGTTCCAATCAACCGTTTTCTTCATGTGCACCACATGAAAACATGTTGATTATGTTGTGAAGTATTTGATTTTCAATGGAGTGTGTGTGTGTGTGGGGGGGGGGGGGTGTTTGGTGTCTCTACGGGTAGGGCTTATCAGCTATTGTTTTCGTGCGGCAACATCGTCGTCACACCCCTCGACAACAGTCAAGAACTTTGCAGCTCGGCATGAAGTAACTTAGCTACAACTGTTCTAAACTTTGAAAGTTGGTTGTTTTGACAATTTAACCGGGTTGCAATTTAACGGTCAATTATTTATTTATTTATTTATATATGTTTGTTTTCTTATATAAAAAAAATTAAGATAATATATGTTGTGTTTTTGTATGTAAACTTTTTGTTTTAATTTTTGTAGCAAATTATCAAAATTTGATCCTTTTTTGGTAAAGGGTTCGAGCAACGTTTTTCAAGGCGATGAACTGAGGTGAGTATCGGGACAAGGACTCCATCTCAAGCAAGTGGACCGACATCAACCGTTCTTGTCATGCTTTTCAAGAAGTCTTCCAATGTGACACCCGGCAAACTCAGGTTGATAACATTTTTTGGGTCAAAGTCTACCTTAGCGAGTCACGCGTATATTATACTTAACTAGGTCGGTTGAGTCGTGTTATGGTTCGGGAGTCGTTACTACAGCCTAGAGGGTCGTTAGATGTCAGTCATTAACCAGGTATGCAAGGATTGACGATTCGTAGAATCGTCGAACCTTAGTAAACACACAAGTCTCGAGTCCCCGGGAATTGGTGAACGAGTGTGAACGTATTTGTTTCCATGAATTATGTGTTTATAATCTTTATGTGACTTGTCGGTATGTGTATACGTGTTTACATATGTTAAAACGGTGATTACACGCGATTGCATGACATTATAGGTGATTACGCAGCTTAGGGGGCGATTGGGAGCCCTTAGCAGGCGATTGGCAGGCTAATCGCCTATAGCCATAGGCGATTAGGCCTAATCGCATGCTACTGAGGGCGATTAGGATCCCTAATCGCCTGATAATGCTGCACAATCGCCTGACGTGTTTTAAACGACTAGAAACGCCTATAAATACCACCCTTGACCTCCAAAACACCCTTAGTGCAACCCTAGCCGTCCCATAACCTATCCCAACTCACAAATACCCTCTGGAACACGTTTTTGCATCAAAACACACATCACCCTCTGGAACACGTTTTTGCATCAAAACACACATTTTCAAGCTTTACACATCAATTTCTCATAAATCCAAGGTGTGTTCTTCATCCCCAAACCTTTGAATGATTATGTTTTGCTCCCTAAAGGTCCAGACCTGGTTTATAAACTTTTATGTCTTTGAAAACCTATTAAAAATCGTTTTTAAACAAGTCCAAATTCTTATGCATGTTATATGTGTTGAATATGATTAAAAGATAGGATTTTTATGATTTAAAAAGGATTGTTATTGTGTTGTTAAGGTGTTTACAGCTTGTTTGTATTAGCATGATGATGTCTTAGGAGTTTGGATGATTTTGGTGGTGTATTGTGGATATTTGGTATTTTGACCCATTTGAATGATTTTGAATGATTGAGAATAATATGAGGTGTTTTGTTAGTTATATGATGTTAGGGTTTGCTATAGGATGATGCTAGAACAGTAGGGAATGATCGGACAACGTTGCTACATGATGAAATCTGATTATTTGCTATTTAGGGTAAAGTTGTGTATGTTGATGTGATGTTTCCATGCTAAGTGTGCTATTTTGGGGAAAACGCTCGCATTCGAGACTGGTAGGACGATGATAAGCTAGGGGTTTTGCTTGAAATATGTTTGATAATGTTGTATGATTGATATTTGGTGTTTCCACACGTTCCGGATCTGATTTGGAGGGTTAAACGCGTGAAAAACCGGAACAGCTCTGCAGGGGGCGATTGGGGACCCTAATCGCCTATGCTGTAGGCGATTGGGAGCCCAATCGCCTATACTGAAGGCATTTAGGGACCTAATCGCCTATAGGGTAGGAGATTGGGGGCCTAATCGCCTTCATGGCATGCGATTACGATCCTAATCACTAGTTAAGCTCTGAATTGCATGTCTTATAGCCCTAATCGCCTATAGAGTACTAGAATAGGCCTAATCGCCTATGTTAAGGGGCGATTAGCCCTCCTAATAACCAGTTGACCTTCCTAATCGCTAGTTGACTTTCCCTAATCGCATGTACTGCTGCTGTAAGTATATTTTGGCATTCCGAGGCCCGATTTGACACCTAGGAACATGCTACGAACCCCGTATCATACCCAGTAACTTGGTAACACGTGCTCGGACTTATTTATGCGCTGATTGAACTATGTGCTAGACTTGTTGAACTTTAACACATGTTAAGCATGATTGCATGATTTGTCTGACTTAGAGTATAAGGTTAACACGTGGAGTCTCGGGTCACCAATGGGATGTCGAGTCTTATACATTTGGTTAGTTTAACAGTCAACGTGTTTTCAAACGAACCTGGTTATGGTCTGGACATCTAGGGACTAACTAACCTGCGGGTTATTAGTCTAAGTACTTGTAACTGTCATATGTTAGGTCACTGCTTTACGGGGCTAGCATAGCTTGCTGATTTTAATCATTTTCGAAGTAACGCAACCTAAGGTGAGTTCACGGCCCCACTTTAACTGGTTTTACCTTTGGGGGAGAAAACATGCGTTAAACCTGTGTTTTGGTAACAACTGTCATACTATGGGTTACTTTGTGTTACTATACGATCTTTGGAAGTCCCGGGGGAAACCATGAATGTGCGGGGTAGCACAACGGGGAAATGTGGATAGATCTATTGGGCGTGACCTGCCCCACCCGTCGGTTTGGAGCCGGGCGGGTGCATATTGTCTCAAACAGGAACGGTACACTATTCGGGCACAATGCTTCTGGGTTTGCGAGTTAATAATGGTTCCCAATCGTAGTAGTGACAAAACATACGCCTAGCTAGCGTACTTTGGTTTACATATTTGCATAGTATGGACAGGGCGAACTTGGTACTTTTATTACAAACCTGTGAACTCACCAGCATAATTGTGCTGACATATTTTTGGCATGTTTTTCTCAGGTCGCTAAGGTAGCATCCCAGGACTTAGGCGCACGCGTCTGCACGGCGTCTAGTTTAGGGTTCATGGTTTTCGCATGTTGAATAAGATTGAATACTTTTGGATTTTGAGTTATAATCAAAGCTTCCGCTACTATTCTATGGTTTAAACTTATGTTTTTAAATTTGCATGAGTTCATTTAGTATTGTTTATTGTGATCGTTGACTTGGATCCTGGTTTGTCACGCGCCTCGCGGTAAAACCCCGCAAGTGGAATTTGAGGGTGTGACAGATTGGTATCAGAGCCAATGGTTATAGTGAACTAGGACTGCATCTAGAGTCTAGTCTATAGCCGAGTCGTACACACTAGACGGTCACATGGTACTAGACGTCATAGTGGGTAACATATGGGCTTGTCGGGGTGTCTTTAAATCATCAAACTCTTTGTGTTACATCATCCGCTCTTCTGTGTGTTGGGCTGCTAATTTCTTAGGCAGTGTGGTATATTGGAGTGATTTGTGTACTTTTGAGATCTGTCCAAGGCTCGGACATCTCCCCTTCGTACTCCAATAAATGCACTCACCCATGAACTACCTTGGCATTTATGTCATTACGGTGTACAGCTAAGCGTCCGTGTCCGGTGACTTGAACTTTAAACTAGGAGGACACTAGGAGGACCATGTAGAGCGGTTTATCATTTTGGGTGCACACGAAATCATAAACCGAAATGCATGAAAGTCCTAGTGAGCTCTGGGTTTGAATGGATAGTTCTGGATTGGACCTAGCTTTAATTATGTGAACACTAGTGGTTGCCACTAGCTGAGAATCTGAATTTTCCCTCGCTCTTGTTGCCAGAATCATGTCTGGAGTTCGCGGAGGACGTAGAGGTGGTCGTACTGGTGGACGTGATGGTGGCGGTGGTCGTGGAGGTGTGAACCTAACGCAGGAAGATCTAAACAACTTGCTGCAAGCTGCCTTTCAGGCAGGACACAATGCTCATGGCGGTGGTGTTGTTAACCCACCCCCAGCTATGTGCACGTACAAGATGTTTCGGGACTGTAAGCCCCATGATTTCTCTGGCACTGAGGGGGCTGTAGGCTTGCTCAAGTGGCTGGAGAAGGTGGAGTCGGTGTTCTTGATGTGTAACTGTCTTCCTGAGGATCGAGTTAAGTATGCTGCCGCGCTCTTCCAGGATGTTGCTTTGACCTGGTGGAACTCTACCACTCGGAACATGGGTCTGGGGGAAGCTTACGCCATGCCGTAGGAGAATTTCGTTCAGCTTTTGAAGAGGGAGTACTATCCTAGGGAGGAGATCCATAAGTTGGAACATGAGGTTTGGAACCTCAAGATGGTTGGGTCAGGAATAGAGGAGTACACTGTGCGGCGTAATGAGTTGGCGGTGCTGTGTCCTGATTTGCACGCACCAAAGTATAGGAGGATTGAGCACTACGTTTCAGGGCTAGTACCAGAGATAGCAGGATTGGTGGCTGCGGGAAATCTTCCTACTTATGCAGAGGTGGTTCAATCGGCTCACGGGATGACTAATCTGAAGGTGAATGAGGGTATCTTGCCTGCCCGAGGTTCGACTGTCAAAGCTCCTGAAAGTAACAAGCGCAAGTGGGATAGTGTTGGGAAAGGTTCTGTGCCAGCTCCATCTCAGCAGGGTAAGAGATTTGATGTTGGGGGTTCTTCTTCTTCGGGCGCTAAACAGGGTGGTTATGCTGGGAAACTCCCAAAGTGCAACAAGTGTGGACGACATCATCAGGGGAACTGCGACCGTGCTCGTTGTCATTGCTGCCAGCAAATTGGGCATTTTGCTAAGGACTGTCGGGCAACACTTCCATCGACTCAAGCCCCTACTGTTGTCCTTACTCCTGCTGCTCAGGGGACTTCAGGGAACACATGGTTGTTTTAACTGTGGTGGGGTTGGGCACTTCAAGAGGGATTGTCCGAAGCTGAAATCGGGCGAGGATGTGAAGGGCAGGAACGGTAATGGAAACAACGGGGGCGGTGGCCGAAACGCACGCGCCTTTGTTATTGGAGCCGTGGAGGCTAAACAGGATCCTGACACAGTTACCAATACGTTCCTTCTCAATAATCGCCCTGTTACTGTTTTGTTTGATTCCGGTGCCGATAAAAGTTTCATATCTGTGGAAGTTAGCCGATTGCTAGATATAGTGCCCATTCCCTTAGAGGCTAAGTATTTGATCGAGTTGGCTGACGGTAAAAAGATTGAAGCGACTTGTGTCCTTCGGGAGTGTCACCTAGAGTTGTCGGGTTTGTCCTTCCCCATCGACCTTATGCCTTTACCCTTGGGTAGTTTTGATGTCGTTGTAGTCATGGATTGGTTATCGTTGTATCGTGCGGAGATCGTTTGTTTCGACAAGGTTATTCGGATTCCTCTCCCGGATGGAGAATTTCTTTCGGTACATGGTGAGAAGAGCGGTGCTCCGCTAAGTCTCATCTCCAGCATGAAAGCCCTTAAGTATCTTCGTAAGGGTTATTCGGCCGTTTTGGCACTTCTTTCTGTTCCCTCTACCGATGAGAAGAAGATCGAGGATATCCCTGTGGTTCGCGAATTAAAAATAATTGGGGTAGTGGTCGGGGCGACGTTGATATATTGAAACGCGCGTTGGAGGAGTACAATGGAACGCGTGACAACTTCACTTATTTGAATTGTTGGGAGCTACTTAAAGGATCTGCTAAATGGTCCAATGTACCAGCCATGACGTCGACGTCTAGACGCAAAGCGAAATGGTCAAAAACTTCTTCTTTCGTTGATCCCAAGATGCCCACGTTCGATGCTCGAAACGTGGATTTAAACGTAGATGTTCTCGATGAGGAAGACGAGTTAGCCCGACCACCCGGTAGAAGAACCGTGCAAAAGGGAAAAAGTTTGGAGTCGTCGTCGACGGGTGGTGAGTCATTGAAGCAAGGTTTCGATGAGATGAATAAAGGACTTCAAGATATTTATGACCTTGGGCCTAGGCGTTTGGAAACAATGCAAAGAAAAGTCGTAGCAAACGAAAAGTTCGCCGCGATCCAAGATGCGAGGCAAATGGAAAAAAGAGATCGAATTTTTGTCTAAGCCGATCGACCACCTCATGGGAGACGCGTTACGGTTGGCTCAAATGCATAAGCAACAAATCCACGATAAATACAATCTTTAGATTGTCTAGTATTTTTATTTTGTTAGCATGTTTCGTGTTTTTTTAAGTATGTTCTTTTTGGTATGGAAGTGTAATCTTTTTTATTTTGTTTAATGAAAATTTTTTTATGAAATATTATTTGTTTTTATTTTCAAAATAAAAAAATAATTAATATTAAATGATTGGAAAGGCTTGAAATTTTTCACCTTAGGACATGGGGTGTACCTTAACACCAAGGGTGTTAACGGTAATGTGGCATTTTAACATTTATTGTACACCACTCAATTTTCGTGTTAAAGGACGTTAAAGTGGCCATAGGTTAACATGTTAACATGAATCAAAAGAGAAAGAAAATTAAGAGTCTGTTTGGTATGAGGGTAATGGAATGGATGGAGGAATGGAATGGAGAAGGAATGGAATGGACGAGATAATGGAATGGACAAGGTAATGAAATGGATCATTACCATTCTATGTCTTATTTGGTTGTCATATGGGAATGAAACAAAACATTACTTTGTGTTGTTGGACAAGCAGAAAAAGACGAAGAAATAAAATCGATGGTTAGTGGCAGTGATGGTCACTGGCGGTAGCGATGGTGGTGAGTGGCGGCGGCGGTGGCAACGGTGGAAGGTGGAGGTGGATGGCCGTGATGGTGGGTGGGCGATGATGGTGAGTAGTGGCGGTGGTGGGTGGTGGTTAGTGGTGGTGGTGGGTGGCGGTGGCGTGGTGGTGGGTGGCGGCAACGGTGGCAATGGGTGGAGGTGGAGGTGGATGGCGGTGATGGCGGTTGGGTGACGATGGTGAGCAGTGGCGGTGGTGGGTGGAGGTGGCGGCGACGGTTGGTGGTAGTGGGTGGTGGCGGTAGTGGTAGGTAAAGGAAATTGTTGTGAGTGACGGTGGCAGGTAGTAGAGGCGGTGGTGGGTGGTATTGGATGGTGGCGATGGTAGGTGGGTGACGGTGATTGGTGGCGGCGGTGGTGGGTGGGTGAAGGTAATAGGTGGCACTATTTTTCATTACCTCATAATGGTTCGTTCCATTCTCCATTCCATTCTATCATACCAAACGCTACCTAAGGGATAAGGTAGAGTTAAAGGATGTTAAACCATTTCCTTGAAGTGAAATAGTGTGAAAAGGAAAAAAGTAGAGGATTTAACATCTAGGTGGAGTTAAAGTATACCCCATAGCCTTACCACTACACCTTATTTTCATTTCAAGCCCCATGTGAAACCCACATGTCACATGTTATTTAATGCCCCGTAAGACCATGTGTAATAGGCATTATAGGGGCATGAATGATCATTGCCCCCAACACCATCACACATTTTTAAAAAATATGGGCATTAAGAGGGTTGGCCATTTCTAGTATAATGCCCAAATGGAATAAAAAATATGGAAACTAATAACTAAAAAGGGCATTAAGTGGCTTTAACCATTACACATTTTTAAAGGGCTTTATGATAATGATGTGACGAAAAATACCCCTAAGGAACATCAACCATTACTTATGATCTAAAGCTTGAAAATTTCCACTTTCCATGCACATGTTATACATCAAGCCCCCTTTTAACCTTGCATAACGTCCGTGAAGGTATGTTGAATGCCCTTTAGTAGCCACGTGGACAAGGGAATGACCCCATAATCTGTAGTCTTAAAGCCCATCTGGCATCTGGCAACATAATCACCTTTTAATTTTTTTTTGAACGGTCAAACAACTTTATTCAAAAACTAGCAAGAAACTAGCAAAAGAAACCGGGAAACATCCCACAATACAAACAATCCGAAAACAACACATAACCCGACAAACAATAACAATAAAAACCACTACCCCATCCTCATCGTGTCAAATCTCCCCCAAGACTCCCAAGTCAACCTTTTAATTTTTTTAAAGCGACTTTCGACCTTAACAGAAATTTACTACTATCAAATAAATTGTGAGATTTTATAGCCTAAAACTTTGTAAAATACGTCATACATTTGACATTTTGACTTGATAAAGTGATGAAATATAAAATATTTAACTAGTGACTAAAAATAACATAAAAGAAAGGTTTATTTATTCATTTGAGAAGTTGCACACAATGTTTTATTGGTTGTACAAAACCCTAGCCAGTTTGACAACAACAATACTGGTAAAGAGGAGGCATACAATTCCCAGATGCAAATCCAACCCTTTTACAAAATGCATCACAGTCTGGTAAGTCTTCACACTTTCCTTGACATACATATCTAGCTTCTACACCACCTGAAAACCCAAATATAGTTAAATTCCGATGCGATTACATAAAGGTAAAAATAATATAGTTGATGAATATTTTCTTGTTTGAAACATACAGATCAAAGAAAGTAGTAGAATACCGAATGCAAGATTCATGACAACAAGGAAGGATTGAGAAAGCTTCATTTCTCTTTACTGTGTTTTTAAGTTTTAACTTTCGTGGTGTTTAAATAGAGAACTCATGCATTTAATTTAATTCTTATTAAAGTTTTCGGTATTATACGATTAAATTAGTGTATAGATGTCATTTTGAGTTTGTAATCGCTTTTTTTTAATAACAACTTTGACAACTTAATTTCTAAATTAACAATATTTTAATGAGACTTAAATTATTGGTGGATGGATACACTTAAAGACAAAAAATTATAGTATTTGATAACAAATGAAATTATTTAAAAATATAAAATTAAAAGAGTCAGCAAAAACCTGTAAAACTCAATGATGACGTGGGTAGCTTAAAGGAAAAACGAATAACTAATATTATGGAACAAACGCTTGAAAGGTTGGAGCCTACAAGGGTTCTACAACCGGTGGTGACACAAAGTCAAAAAATGACTTGTCACGTCGTCCCTTTCATCGAGTCAAACAAACAGGACTGATGGAGTAACATCAGCCCATAGACCGCAGGTCAATAGCACTCTCTTACCTTTTGTGGCATGTCCTTTTGTTGCAGCCAGGATCAAGGTTTGATGCTTTCTTCTTTGAGTGGATTCTTTCTCTATAAAAGAGAAACTCAGATCAAATCCACAACACACCATCCATCACTCACTTCTCACTCAAAGATTATTCTCTTGGTCCCTCACGTGTGGAGAATAACTCTCTTCACTCAGGTTCCAAGAACTTCCACTTCTGATCTCGAGTTTATCTCAGATCAGGAACAAAATCATACATAATAAATAATCCAAGCCTTGAACCTCCTTCTACGTTTGCAACGTAGAAGGACACCACGACCTGCGTTTGGCAGATCGAATCCCTTGAACCCTTGAACCTCCCTTGTGACTCAGGACCATTGTTAGACAGATATTTGTTGTAGCAACAAGTTGGCGCCCACCGTGGGGCTGCGCCATTTTCTTTATCTGAAATCAGTTGTGTAGCTCCGACTCTCTCTATGTCTGACCCTGAGTCTACAGAGGAGGTCAACCAGATCTCCCCTGGCACAGATCAAACCTCTCCGGCCAGATCTGTGTCCTTTTCCACCCCTGGAGGAACTTCAACTGGGACCCAGTCCCCACCTGCTAACATAACGTCTGCAAACCTGCAAACTCCACCTCCTACTCGTTCTGGGGTAATGTCTCCTCTCCATGATCTCACACAAACTCCACCTCGTATAGATCTTACCCCTGAGGGAGTAGAGAGAAACTTCTTGCAGCTAAGGTCTCTCCTGAACCAGTACGTTATGAGAGAAAGAGATAAAGGAATCCGTCTCCGACTAGATTACGACGAGGAAGAGGAGATCTCACTCTCCCCTATACCTCCTCCTCCTCTCACTGCTACCTATGGACGCAGACAGTCACCTGGAAGCAATAATGCTGGACCCAGCAGCACTTATACTGCTTCTCACCATGAAACAAGGTCCAGTCCTACTGCGTTCCCCTTGTTCACCACTCAAGCTGCTACTACTGGCATGCCTTTGGGACACGAGCTGACTCTGGACCAACTCTTGCAATCACCAGTGTCCAGTGTCCCACCTCCTACTGCTACTTCCTGGGAGCAGGCTATGGCCTCACTTCCCATGGCCAGAAGCGCCTCTATGAGTCTCCCAGTGGCTACCAACACTGTAGTATCTGAAGGCATTCAAGGCTTCAACCTTATGCCCTACATGATATCTCAAATGATGGCTAACTTCCCTTGGCAGCAGCTCATTAGCCAAGCCATCGCTGAACAACAAGGAAACACTGGAAGGGTCACCAACAACAGGGTTGAACACACTGTCAACCAACCCTACAAGCCTAACAGCTTGTCTTGCTTCTCACCTGAGATTGCAGATTACGATTTTCCCAACAAGCTGAAGATGCCAGCCCATATAAGAACATACGACGGCACTGATGACCCAGAAGATCACCTCCAGATCTTCTCGGGAGCAGCCAGAATTGAAAAATGGGGTGACCCCGAATGTTGTTTAATGTTCATGCAAACCCTTGTTGGATCTGCACGAATCTGGTTCAACGGTCTGGCAACTGGAAGCATCCGAACCTTCGATGAACTCGGTAAAGGGTTTCTGGCCAACTTCTCACAACAAAGACGTTGTGTCAAGGATGCGACCGTTATCTTCCAGATCAAACAAAAAGATGATGAAAGCTTGAAAAACTTCATTGAAAGATACAAGAAAGAAGGCCTCACTTATGTTGGTGCTGATGAAAAAATGAAGGTTGCAGGGTTCATGAATGCTATTAACTCGAAGTATTTAACTAGGGAGTTCAACAAAAGTCTCCCTAGAACCCTTGAAGAGGCCTTAGAAAGAGCTGAAGCCCACATTCGAGGAGAAGAGGCTGTGGATATCAAGGAACAAAGGAAAAGAGGTTCCAGCTGGAGGAGCAACAGCCCTTCCCGGAAAAGGGGCAATTATGGCACATATGACAAAAGGTCCAGAGGATCTGAGTCACGAAGGTCTGAAAGCAGGAACCCTCCAAGCAGAGACAGGAACGTCAGTTTCACAGCCCTCACCAAAACTCCTCAGGAAATTCTAGCTACCGAAGAAGTCAAGCACACCTTCAGACCTCCTCGTCCCTTACCAAGAAGCAAAAGAAACGAGAACTCAAGCCAGTACTGTGAGTTTCACGAAGAGAAGGGACACCACACCAACGACTGTTTCCAACTCAAGAAAAGGATCGAGGAAGCTGTCAAGTCTGGAGAACTGGCCCACCTGGTCAAGGGTGTGAAAGAGAACATGGCAGATGGTAAGAAGAAAGACGTTGCCATGGTCTTCGTTGAAAATGAATCCCCAAGTAAAAGGCAAAGATTGGAAGACTGGGAACGACAAGGCATCTACTTCCCCTACACTAGGGGAGAGAAGCACTGTGATCCCCTTGTGCTTGAAGCCTTCACAGGTTCCACCAAAACACAAAAGGCCTACATAGACACTGGAGCTGCAACTGAAATAATGTTCGCCAAGTATTTCAACCTTCTAAGCCTCGAAGAGCGCTCCATGCTACGGCCTGCTGAAGCTGCCATAAAAGGTATCGCTGATATACCTATCAAGCCTTTGGGCGAATTAACACTTGATGTCACCTTTTCTGATGGTCAACTGCGAAGGACTGAACCACTCACCTTTGTGGTTTTGGACCTGCCATCTAGTTATGATGTTATCATTGGAAGGCCAGGGGTAGTGGTCTTCGACATGACTGTCTCCATCAGCCGAAAGAGTGCAAAGTTCCCAACCAAAGATGGTGTTGGAACCCTCCGACCCTCCACTACAGTGCTGACCATCGACGAAGACCACAACAAACTTGGTCTCAGCATCAACCCCAGATATCCTGACCAAAGGGTACGAGTCAACACAGCCCTCCCTAGTGATACTCTCACTAGGCTTGAAGGGTTACTGAAAGATAACATGGACGTCTTTGCCTGGTGTCCAAGTGACATGACAGGGATCCCACGAGACATTGCCGAACATGAATTAAGAATCCCTTCCAATGTCAAACCAGTTGTCCAAAAGAAAAGGAGTCTTGCCCCAGAACGAAGCAAAGCTGCATGCCAAGAGGTTGACAAGTTGGTTGAAGCAGGTATCCTTCGAGAGGTGAAATATCAATCATGGGTTGCAAACCCTGTGATGGTTAGAAAACCTGATGATTCTTGGAGGATGTGTATCGACTTCAAAGACCTCAACAAAGCTTGCCCCAAGGATTGCTATCCTTTGCCTGAGGTTGATCTGAAAATAGACTCGCTTACAGGCTTCCCCTTCAAGTGTTTCCTGGATGCCTACAAAGGCTATCACCAGATACAAATGAAGGAGGAAGACGAAGAAAAAACTGCTTTCCATACTGACAAGGGTATATTCTGTTATAGAAAAATGCCCTTTGGTTTAAAAAATGCAGGTGCAACCTATCAAAGGCTGGTCGATAAGGCTTTTTCCCTACAGATTGGCAAGAACATGGAAGCTTACGTTGATGATTTGGTCATCAAAAGCAAAACTGAAGATCAGATGCTTGCTGACATACAAGAGACCTTCAACAAACTCAGAGAAATCAACATGAAGCTAAACCCTGTTAAATGTTCCTTTGGTTTCGAAGAAGGAAAGTTCTTGGGTCACGTTGTGGGGAAGCAAAGCATAAAGGCCAATCCAAGCAAGGTTCGAGCCATCCTCAACATGAAGTCGCCTCAAACTAAAAAAGAGGTTGAAAGCTTGAATGGCAAACTTGCTGCCTTGAAGCGTTTCGTCTCAAAGTTAGCTGAAAAATCACTACCATTCTTCAAAACCCTCAAAGGTTGCACCGATAAAAAAGACTTCAGGTGGACGGAAGAAGCAGAGGAAGCCTTCAACAGTATGAAACACCATTTGGCTTCCCTTCCTGCCATTGCAACACCCGAAGCAGGGGAAATGATCTCTGTCTACCTTTCAGTTACTGATGAAGCCTTCAGCGCTGTTCTCACTATAGAAAGAGACAAAGCTCAGACAACAAATAACGAAGCAGAATATGAAGCCTTGATAGCAGGACTCAAGCTTGCAAAAAAGATGATGGTTCATAAGCTTCAAGTGTTCACTGACTCATTACTTGTCTCCAATCAGGTGAATGACAGTTACATTGCTAAGAACCTAACCTGAAAAGATGATGGTTCATAAGCTTCAAGTGTTCACTGACTCATTACTTGTTTCCAATCAGGTAAATGACAGTTACATTGCTAAAGAACCTAACATGAAAAAATATAGAGAGAAGGCCAAAGAAATCATGAACACCTTCCAATGTTGCAAGATCAAACAAGTCCCAAGGTCTCATAACAAGAAAGCTGATGCTCTTAGCAAGCTTGCTTCGTTGAACTTTGCTCATCTTACAAAGAAGGTGCTGGTTGAAGTGATCAAACATCCTTCAATAACTGAAATTGAGGTTCAAGACGTCATCACTGAAAATGAACCAAGTTGGATGACTCCATTTGAAAAGTTCCTACAAAGAGGTGAACTACCCCAAGATCCTGTTGAAGCTGAAAGAATTCGGATCAAGTCCAAGCAATACACAATTCAAGATGACATACTTTACAAAAAAGGTTACTTGGCCCCATTGCTTCGATGTGTTGGTCCTGAGCAAAGCAGGTACTTGATCAAGGAAGTTCATGAAGGAATATGCGGAGCTCATTGTGGTCCAAGATCAGTGGTAGCAAAACTCATGAACCTTGGTTACTTCTGGCCAACTATGCATCGTGATGCGTCTGAACAACTAAAGAAATGTGAAGCCTGCCAGATCCATGCACCAGTCCCAAAGAGCCCCAAGCACGATTTGGTTCCAATCACTTCAGCATGGCCATTCCACAAGTGGGGAATGGATATTGTTGGACCCTTCCCACCTGCCAAAGGAGGGGTCAAGTTCTTGTTGGTTGCTGTGGATTACTTCACAAAATGGCCAGAAGTAAAACCATTAGGAAAGATATCCGGAAAGAAGATAATTGATTTCGTGTGGGAAAGCATCATTTGTCGGTACGGCCTACCTGGGGTGTTAGTCACAGACAACGGCAAACAGTTTGCAGAAAAACCGTTCAGTGCTTGGTGCAAAGAGTATAGAATCACACAAGTCTTCAGCTCTGTGGCATACCCTCAATCCAACGGGCAGGTTGAAAGGATGAACAGGAGTGTGGTTGAAGGGATCAAGGCCAGGCTGGGTCGTCAAGGGGGAAATTGGTTGGAAGAACTGCCAAGTGTTCTTTGGGCAATCCGAACCACCGAAAAGACAAGTAACAAGAAGACACCCTACAGCCTCACCTTCGGATCTGAAGCAGTTATACCTGCTGAGATTGGGGTTACCACACCAAGAACACTTCATGTCGACATCCAGGCTAATGAGCACGAAACCTCACTCAACCTTGACCTGTTGGAAGAGGCAAGAGACTCGGCAGCAATAAGAGAAGCCAAATACAAGCAAAAAATGGAGTCTTATTACAATGCCAAGGTCAAGCATGAACGCTTCAAGCCAGGAGACCTGGTCCTCAGAAACAATGATGCAAGCAAGAAAGAAAATCAAGGAAAGCTAGGACCAAAATGGGAAGGCCCCTACACCATCCTTGAGTCTCACAAAGGAGGGTCTTACAAGCTTGCCGACATGGATGGCAAGAAGCTCCCTCGTCACTGGAATGGTAAAAACCTTAAAAGGTTCTTTGTTTAAAATGTAAAACGAGTTGTTCTCTTCAAGAAAGCTATGTAATGCTACTATGCAATGAATGAAAGGATCCATGAATCCTCTTTTGAAAAATTTTGTCTTTCTATCCTATAATCAGGTTGAGTACCTAGCAATAAACTCCATGGCAAGGGTCATGTAAGGGGTTGAGCTCCCAGGCCATTTCGCTCAATAGGTTCGAGGGTTGAACGGACCTATATAAGGGGTGAGTTCCTAAATCAATACGACTCCATGAGATAAACAAAAATAGTTTTATAAGTCTCATCGACAGGCTTGAACAACCTACACCAATCGTTCCTTAAGTTTAAAAAACAAACTTACGAAAATAACAAACACTTATATAAGTGTAAATAGGATAGCTGGTGACATGTTTGCCTAGACTACCTTAAGGATGAATGACTGCAGCGTTCAACCTTTGAAGGTGCTATTGGATGAACATTCCCAAACAATAACAAAGACAAACAAACACATCACAAAAACAAAATAAGAACGAACAACAATGAAACTTAAGCAAATAACCACAAAAGACCTACCATTAACAGGCTTTATACAAAAGCCAAGCAAAGTCATAAATTGTTCAAAGGGCCTCAGCCCACAACCACCAACGAACCACTACGGGTTCAGACAAAAGAAAAAAGTGTTTAGGACACAACAAAAGTAGTTAATTGTTTTACAAACCATGCTAAGAAAGCTACGAATAAAGGGTTCAGGCGTCGTTACCAGAACCCGAAGGCTTGGAGGCTTCCTCCTCATTCCTAGCCTTGACCACCTTAGCTTTCTTCGCCTTCTTTCCCTTCTTGGGCAGCTTCTCAACCAAACCAGCCTCGGAGGCTTCAACACTAGCATCCTTGGAAAGTGTATCTGGCATGTCCAAAGTCTCCTCGCTATCACCCGAATGAGCTCTCTTCTTGGAAACAGCCTGAAGCACCTTGGCAGAAACGGCTTCGTTCAATCCAGCAGGCTTTAACTCCTTCAGCTCCTGTAAAGGTTTCCCATAAAGGGAAGAAACTTGAGATACATAGGGATAGCTGGAGTGTTCCATTTTGAGCACAGTCTCCTTGAAAACATCCAAGGAGTTGGGTTGATAAAGAGGAGATTCTTCAAGGACTTCACCAGAACTGCAAGCTTTGAACCCTGCAACGAGACCAACATGCTTACCATGGGTCAACAGCTTGGTATACACTTCGCCAAGGGCTGAGTTGAACTCTGCAGAATGAAGGAGATAGGTAACAACTTGCTGAAAACCTTCCTCAATCAACCATTTGTTGTCACCTTGAGCAGCAGCAAGAGAGATTTCCAGTTCCTTCTTTTGACTCTCAAAAGCTTTTCTCTCTGACTCCAAGGCTAGCTGATCTGCTTCCACCTTCAATCTGGCAGCTTCATGCCTTGCCATCTCAGCCTCATGCCCCTTCTTCAGCTCATCTATAAGGGCAATCAAGGTGACCTCCTTCTCAGCATACTCCTTAGCATCCTTTTTCATGTCAGCAATAGACTTCTTCATCTCCTTCTTTTTCTTAGCAAACTCACTATACTCACCCATGACCTTCCTAAACCTGTTAATCCCCTCTGGTAGCATAGCCGCCAGATTACAGGTTCCCACCATCATCTTTGCCAGAAGGGCATCATCATCCAAACCCTCGAGACAAGCCTTAGCACCAGGAGTAGCAAAGTGTGCTAAGACTTCCTCACATACGGCAGAAGACTTGAAGTTGTCAGTTGTCTTCACATTCCACCCAGGCATATAAACACCCCCCTCATTCAGAACAGCCTCAGGAGACCTCCAAACAGGCTTAAAAGGGAGAATCGAATCAGAAACCCAGAAAAACTTGGTCTTCCATTGACCAACAGTAGTGACATGAGAAGAAAGGAGGTTGGTCTCTACTGATGAACCCTCGAAGGTGAACCAGTCACCATTCTTAGCAAGACGAAAAAATCGCCTAAACATCAGCAAGGTAGGATCATAACCTAGGGCTCTGCACAGGCATTCAAAATGCAACACACGGCCAACGCCATGTGGATGGATTTGGCCAAAAGACACTCTATAATACTCAAGCACATTTAAGAGAAAAACAGAGAAGGGATGACGTAGGTTTGCAAACTCAAAGTGACGACAATACAAAGCCATAGAACCAGACGGACAATCAGAAACAGCAAGTTTCTTGGCTGGAGCAACAGGATTAAAAGAAACGTCTATGTCCCATTCAGAACAGAACGATTCAACCTCTTTCTGAGAAAGGGTTGAAAACGTAATGGCCATATCCTTCTTAGCACCCATTGTGCCTATGAAGGATGATCAGTGTACTAGACAAATAAAAAGAGAACTAACCTGGTAATCGAAATATGAAGAAACCCTAACGGTGGAAGAGAGGATTGTGAAGAAGAAAGTGAAAGAGTAAGAAAAGATTAAATGAAAATGAAAAGTAAAAGGGGTTAAAAAGAAAATAAAGAAACGGTTATATTATTTAAATATATAACTGTCATTATGACATGCAATAAAACAGCCCTGGACAGACTGACACCTGTCACATCAGGGTCAAATCAAAGTTAAACACTGCAGATTAACCGCCCAAATCACAGCGAACCCTCGAACCCTTCAAGCAAGGAACGAACAGCAAAAACAGTCAGAAGCCTTCAAGATAACTCGTAAAAACCTTCTGACTTGGGGGGCTGATGACGTGGGTAGCTTAAAGGAAAAACGAATAACTAATATTATGGAACAAACGCTTGAAAGGTTGGAGCCTACAAGGGTTCTACAACCGGTGGTGACACAAAGTCAAAAAATGACTTGTCACGTCGTCCCTTTCATCGAGTCAAACAAACAGGACTGATGGAGTAACATCAGCCCATAGACCGCAGGTCAATAGCACTCTCTTACCTTTTGTGGCATGTCCTTTTGTTGCAGCCAGGATCAAGGTTTGATGCTTTCTTCTTTGAGTGGATTCTTTCTCTATAAAAGAGAAACTCAGATCAAATCCACAACACACCATCCATCACTCACTTCTCACTCAAAGATTATTCTCTTGGTCCCTCACGTGTGGAGAATAACTCTCTTCACTCAGGTTCCAAGAACTTCCACTTCTGATCTCGAGTTTATCTCAGATCAGGAACAAAAGCATACATAATAAATAATCCAAGCCTTGAACCTCCTTCTACGTTTGCAACGTAGAAGGACACCACGACCTGCGTTTGGCAGATCGAATCCCTTGAACCCTTGAACCTCCCTTGTGACTCAGGACCATTGTTAGACAGATATTTGTTGTAGCAACACTCAAAGACAAAAAATTACCGAATTACATCAAACAATATCTCTCAAGTTTATTAAGTTATGAATCATAGATTTATTATTTTTCACCCGTAAAAATGATTTCTCCTATGTGTGAGAAGAAGAAAATTGAGAAAAATCAGATTTGATGGTTCGTTGATATTTATGGTTCCGTGACATCAAAATCAGTCATTACACATTTTATATATTACGTCACAAAAATGTTAGTTATAAAATTTTATACACATATTACGTTTCATTTATTCTTATCTACATATTAAAAACATTTCTAATATTTACCAAGATATAATTGAATTTATCAATTTAAATTAGCTTGAAATCACTTACACTCACAGTTGACGATTAACCACATTAACCACACTGTTTATAATCAACTCGATCATTTGTGCCTGTAATTCCACTCCCAAGACTGGAATGAATCTCTAGATAGAAATTAGAATAATAGATAATAGCACTGCAAAATCTTTTACCCATAGAACAAATTATTATATATAACATTTGATGAACTCCTTGTCTACAGTAGGTGCATCTCTGTAATTTATGGGTTTTTTAGGGGTAAGTGTGTCATTACATTGAGTGCCATTACTGTTTCCATCAACGGAGAGAAGTTGACTCTCTGCTTCTTCTTTTGAGTTTGCTTCTTATATACAACAAATCAAAACGTGAACAATAACCAACATAATACAATTTAGCCAGGTTTTTGCATGTTATTTATGGTATCTGCCATTGACTTCTTATCCAGCTTTTCATTCCTTTTCACCGAAACCCTCACAATCACATCTTCTATCTCTATGACTCTATCCCTACTCTTTCTCTCTCTAAACGAGCGACTCAAAAGGAGACACAAAAACGATCGGCTAAAAAGAGATCTCGCCGGCTACCCCGGTTATTTCAGCCACATCATAGTACCAACAAAGGCGGTGGAGAAGGTGACCCCCAAACAGTTGATGCTGGCGGCGGACAAAATGGGTTCCGATCTGTTGCTCACACACGTCAGCCAATACGACCGTAGATGGCCACCGGTGGCGCATACAGTTCATTGTCAAAGAGAGACGTAGTGCTGACGACGGTGGTCATGGCCGTAACACTTGACCACGGCGGCGGGTAGCTCTTCACCTTTCCTGTTCACCACAACTCTATCAGTCCATGGAAACCCCATCTTCACCCCTTCAATTTCCTGTTCGGGTAGCCTCAGGAAACCCCATCTTCACCCCTTCGCTTTCCTGTTCGACGTTAATTAAATTAAACACAACGCTTACTGAGAAAACCAGGTGAGTTTAAACTTGATTTCTTCAGTTACTTTTTGAGTTGTTATAGGAATTAATTAGGGAGTTCATTTGAGTTGTGAATATGTTCTATAATTCTGTTGACTGCGTGAAGATTTGGTTTAGTATAAGTTTGTGTTTGATTTGGTTTAGTATAAGTTTGTGTTTATTGTTTATGATTTTTTTTTTGTGGTGTAGCTCTGGATTAAGTGCATCGCCATTGGAAGATAACATGAGGTTCAATGTCGTAAATACTCTTAACTTCGTTATTCGTTAATTTTACCCTACAAATAATCAAGCTTAATTAATACACTTTTAGTTAAAACAAACGTAGAATAGGAGGTAGACGAGTAATTAATGATCATGGCATATATATGCATATATTATATGGTTTATATTACCTGAAAACTGTTTCAGACACTGACGCGAGAGCTTTTAGGATTGGTGACTGGTCGATGATAGTCGTGGTGGTGAGATGATAGTGGAAGAAGGTGGTTGGCTGGATTTGCGCTTAAGGGGTTTCGGCGCAAATCGTCACCATTCAGGTGCATTTTGTATCTTGCAAAAAATTGATTTATGTTCTAAAATGGAGTATCATTGTGTTCTAAATTGTGGATTTGGATTTTGTATGTTATTGTTTACGTTTCAATGGGATTTCAATTTTGTTGTGTAATTGTTGTAAAATTACTTACAGTTCAATAGCTTTTCTTAAACATTGTTGCCAAAGATGAGATTAGGCATGTTTAGTAACAACAAAATATGGTTCTTTTATGTTTATGGAATGGATACTTTCTGAAAAATTTCATTGTTATAGCTGTTAACAAGTCATGACGACAGATGATATGCTTATCTTGACACTAAATTGTTGCACATGAACAGGTTAAGAAAAATTCATGTCGGCGCCTCTCGCTCATTGCTCTCTGTGGCTGAAGTCTATGCTAGCTGTCTTTTTCTTTGCATTTTCAGGTAAACACACATGTTTGTGCTTCGATTACCCGTTGAGGAAATCTGGGAATTGTTAAATCTTTGTATCTCAAACACAACATACAGTTTCTTAGGTTAGTTTAATACTTCATGTTTGTTGAATACAATCTAATGCTACATGAAAGAATAAAAGGTTTTAGTCAATCTTTTGATCATATTGGTAAATTGTAATGAACCGAACCAGACCGATACTGATTCGAAGCCCGTCGCGAAGCGCGGGGTATCTCACTAGTTAACACTATTGTTAATGATCTTGTAATTATATACTTTTGCAATAAAAAAAACTCGATCAAACTGGAATTTAGAAATACGGCCGAATCGAGTAGTTATGTTTCATCGCCGATAACAAATTAATGATGTGATTAATCTGTGTTTTATGTTTCTAAGGGTGGACGAGGCGGTCCGTGATGGGCTGGCCGTGAGGGCCGTGACCATCACGAACACAACTCCACCAAATGTATCACATCGTGACAGCCATCACGGTGTGATTATTATTTTTTATTATTATTAAATGGTTTTTAGTGTGATTATTATTTTTTATTTTAACGTTTTTATTTTATTTTAAAAAAAATTGAGTGTGATGGGTATCATTCCACCCATGGTTTTAGTGATGAACGTGATGGAGTGTAATGAAAATGAAATGATGTGACACAATATTATTGGGTGTGATAGTGTGATGGTTGTGATGACCACCTATCCACCCTTAGTTTGTAAATTGAAAAAACAGAAAAGAAAAGAAAACAAATTAACCGTAAAAAGTTATGACTGCTTTGATTCAACTTTTAATGTTTGTTAATTATAAGTTTGAAATTAGTTTTATTTTACATAACTAATACTCTCACCATCTAAGGGTATGTTTGGCAAAACTAGCTGGTGGCTGTTAGCTGGAAGCTCGAAGCTGGTAGCTGCAAGCTGATAGCTGAAAGCTGGTAGCTGGAAGCTTTTTAAATATATTTTGGTGTTTGGCAGAGTGGCTAGAGCTTTTAATAAAATGTATAAAATGACCAAAATGGGTATAATTAAAAGTTTGTAAGGAAAGTTTTTATTTTATATTTAAAATAGAATGGGTATTTGTGTCATTTACTCATTAAAAGCTTGTAGCTAGTAGGAGCTTTTTCTTAAACGCTAGTACTAGTAGCTTTTCACTGTAGAGCTTTTTCTCCAACCTAAAAGCTTCCAGCTCCTTCAACCAAACAAGGCTTTTTATTAAGTATGAGTTTTTTCTTAAAAGCTTGAAGCTTGAAGCTCCTAAAAGCTCCTTGCCAAACATACCCTAAGTCGCCGGGCCTTCATGTTTTGTTTGCCATTAAAAAAAACTAATACTCTTACATGATTGTAAAGTTTATCTATATAGTTATTTTGAACCCGAAACTAAGATATACTCTTAAACACCTCTGTTAAACATCGATACTTACATTATGTAATTTTAACTCTTCATCTCTTAGATAGAGGAAGACACCATATCACTAGACTAATAGATCATGAGTAATTGAAGAAAGCCAAAACCAACATTTTAATAGTATTAATTTCTTCAAATCCTCCAATGTTTAAATTCCTCTTAGACCATACGGTGTGGTGCCTGAAGTTTCCAGGCTTGAGGCATTGGTGAGGATGACGTGGCACTTCAAGTTGGTTGGTTGGTGGTGAATCCATGCAAACCTTTACTCTATTATTAACAAATAAATTTTTTAAAAAATAAACTATCCCCCTCCCCCTCTATCACGCTTCACCACCTCATGGTTTTTAGGGTTGGAGAGCAGATCCCCCTCTGTTAATGTGACAGAGACATATCGGTCCATGCCTTCTTTACCTCCTACCACACCGTGTAATCTTATTTCTTCGCTTTGATTCATTCTATTTTATTTCTAATCAAACATGATCTATTTAATAAATAACTTTCTTTTTCATTTTTCTTGACATGTCGTTTTCCGTATTCCTTATTTTCTATGTTCTTTACGATTTTGTAACTAAAGTGCCAAATATAAGACACTTTTTTAAGATTTTTAACCATTTACATCATTATAAAAACTTATATGATGTGTTCAAATAAAATAATACTGAACTTTTTAGCATATTACAAAACCCTGGTAATTATAATAAACGTATTTAGAAAATAATTTAACATTTAAAAATATTTCTAATTCTAATTAGGGTCATATTACAAATCATGGTAATTAATAATAATAATTTAATAATGAGGGCGTGTTTGGATTGGATTGGATTGTTTTAATTAAACTGATTATTTGTGTTTGGGCCGCTAAGGCTATGGCCTAGTGGTTGGGGGTGTGGATGCCAATCAAAAAAAATTTATTTGGGTTTGGGTTGACCAAGATATAACTCATTTAATTAAACAAGTTGATCATTTAACTCATTTGACCCATATTTTTGTAAACCATTTAAGATGTTTACAACTTGATAATAAATCGTGAACCAATTTATCATGTTTAGATATATAAGTAAAAAAGGTCATATTTTGGTTACACGATTTTAAGTGTATATGAGTAATGACTAATGAGTTAGGGATGATGTTTATTATGACTCAGATAAAAACATTTGTCGTATTTGGGTTGAACAATTCAAGATTCCAATCCGACATGATTAGCACCCACGCTCCTATTTTTCATTTTAAAACGGCTAATACACACATACTCTAAACCGACTCCCGATCCACACCAATGTCCATCACAAACTAAATCAATTAGGAAGGATTACTTTTATTACACACCTTGATACCGACATGATTCATGTATGCAAACAAATATTATATTAAGAATGATATGAGATAAGAATGTAAGTATAAACATTTTTTAAGGAAGAAATGTTAATTATTCCCACACACACATTTATTATGCATTAACTGATTATCTTTCGCCCTTTATTTATACATGATCCAAACATAATACAATTCATTTGGGAGATTACCAAAATATTAGACCATGATGAATCATAGGGCACTCTTGTTTGCTCTCTTCATTTCAGCTTGTTATCTTGTTACAAATATCTCTGCTTGTCCTTTTTATAAAACCAACTGGACTGTCTATATTACAAATCAAGTTCCTGATAATATTGTGGTTCATATCAAGTCCACAGATCATGATCTAGGAAACCATACTATTGTACCTACTCAAGTTTATACTTTGAATTTCTGTCAAAAAATTGTTGGTACACATTTTCATGGGTACTTTTGGTGGGGTTCAAAGTATCAAAGTTTAGCTTTGATGGATGCTGAGATTATTAGAAAATGTCGCAAACATTTCGCTGGAAATGAGCATTGTTATTGGTTGGTGAGAGCTGATGGGTACTATCTTTCTGCATCTAACCAACCATTTCCATATGGTTGGGTGAAAAAGAAAGCCTGGCCATAAACTATGTATTTTATAAAATTGATGTATAATGTATTGGAGCTTGGTTTTGTAATAAAGTTATTGAAGATTTTCACTTATTTGCGTTGTGATTGGATTATTGTATATATATTATTATTATTATTATTATTATTATTATTATTATTTCTTTGTTATTTTTTACAGTGCTACACGCCTATTAAATGCCAAAAGAACTACCTATTGTAGATTGGACGTAATACGCGTAGTGTTTAACCCCTTCTCAAGCTTGGTAATACCGTCCACCCTTCTACACCTCACAAATTTAAACTTTGATCCATTTAGCAGCCTTCTCATAACCACATACATATAAAAAACACGTTTTTAACACATTTAGTAAGCTGAACTTCGTGTCATTTTCTTAAAGTCTAACACAAACTATGTTTAATACAAATATTACACAGCACAAGAAGTTGAATGTGAGTAAATGTAACCAATTCAATAACGTGAACGACATGTTCAACACAATTAAACATATGGCCTTTAATCTTACAAATGACACACCATATTTGACACGATTCACTAAACACAATTAAGAAGTAAGAACACACAATTAACACGATAAATAAAAATTATCTAAAAAACACAATCCATATAGTTATATCAATGTGTTGGCCCTTATAAGTTGAACATGTTATCCTCATAAACTAGTTAGACAAGTTGCATCCACTTACGCCCATTTTCAATAATGTTATTAAGGTAGAGGGGCGCTTCACTTAAAATTTTGTTCACTTCACTAATTTCTACCAATCTTGTACTGTCACATCACTTCACTTAACTGAAACACAGTTTTAGAGCAGCAATTCACTGAAAGGTAGTGTCATAACTCATAAACTAGTTAGACAAGTTTCTTCCGTGCTGGTAGTGGGGTTACCGTGAGGTACCCGTACAATACACGGGAAGCGCCCCGTCGCCCTAACATGTTAACACATTTATAACCTACCTCAAACAATAACTCATAGATAGTGTCATAATTCATAAACCATGATTCATTAGACTGAAAGGCATGGGACCGTCCCTAGGGGTGTTTTGGCCTGTATCGGATGAGCTACATCGCCCCCTAGGAACGTCCCCGTCTCAAACGTCCTGCAGAGAACATGGGGATGGGCCGCTTTGGTTTTTTTTTTCCTTCAAAGCTTTTACCCCTACCGGAGAAGAAATGGTGGTTGCCGGAGAAGAAGGTACTCGCCAGAGAAGAGGAGATGGGTGGTGGTGCACGGCGGCGGTGATGGTTGTTGAGGTGATGGGCGACAGCGACGATGATGGTAGTGGTGCACGACGACAGTGTTAGATGGGGAAGAAGGGACGGTGACGGTGATGGTTCAGGCGGCGATGATGGTGGTTGACCAGGTGTGAAGAAGGTGGTGGTGCTGGTTGATGATGATGTTCTTTGTAGGTTGTACATTTTGCTTTGTGGGTTGTATATAATGGGGATGGCCATCCCCACACGACCACACCCTTATGTTGTCTTAGAAAGAAAGACAACCCTCCTTACTTACGTGACAAGTGATGTGGAGGGTTGTCATCCCTTTTGGATTTTCTCCGCACCCACCATCCTTATATATCAATTATCAAGTAGTCCAAAATCAGGGGCGGACCTAGCATTGTGCTAGGGGTCGCGCCTGTTGCCCCTCAGTTTTTCACGCGTAGTGAGAAATTTTTTTCATTTTTATGATTTTTTTTTGTAAAACGTTACCTCTAAAACAAATTTTACGTTACTACTAAAATAAATTTTACGTTACCCCCAAAATAAATTTTATGGTACCTTTAAAAATAAATTTTGCGTTACAACGTTACGCCACTCGAAAATATTTATCAAACTCGAATTAACTAATACTAAATCCAATTAAACTAACAAAATACCTAGGGTGTAAATGATGCGCAGCGGCTCGAGAGCTACTCGGGATCGACTCGGTAAAAAGCTCGAATGAGCTGAGCTTTAATGAGCCCGAGCTCGAGCTTGAAACATGACTCGTTTAGTTATCAAGCTCGAGCTCGAGCTTTTCATGCAAAGACCGTTAAGCTTGCGAACTTAAACGACCCCAAACAAATTTTATATTATAGTTATTTTATATATAGTATACATACTATTTACCATTGGCGAGCCGAGTTTTGCCTCATTTAATCTTTGAACCAAGCCGAGCTCGAGCTTCGTAAAAGCCTGACGAGCCGAGTGAGCCCAGTCAGGCTTAGGCCCGGGCTCGGCTCGGCTCATTTACACCCCTAAAATATCAAACAAAATTAGGGGTGCAAAAGAGCCGAGCTCGAGCTCGAAAAACTTATGAGGGCTCGAGCTTGGCTTGTTAAAAATTTCTTAAGCTCGGACTCGGCTCGTTTACTATTTATTAGTTAATATTTTAAATAAAAATAATATAAATAATAGGCTCGGAGCTCAATAAATGAAGCTTGGCTCGGGCTCGTTTAGTAAACAAGCTTAAATGAAGGGGTAAATATTATTAAAACTAATATTACATGAATGTTCGATAAGGCTCGACAAGCCTTACGAGCTTCACATACATTCCAAGCTCGAGATCGGGCTCGATTAATAAACGAGCTTTGTTTTAAACTCAAGCTCGATAAGGCTCGGCTGGTTTCGAGATTTTTACCGAACCGAACTTGAGTTGCCTGCTAGCTACTCGGCTTGTTTGCACCCACAAAATTGGCAAAACCTAAACTTAAATTACCATGTTTTTTATTTTTATTTCTTTTACATTCTATAAAACGACCGTGAAAATTTTTTTGAGCGTTACTCCTAATTTTTTTTTAAATCCGCAGCTTTTTTTGAACAAAAACTTTCATTAACAAAGGCCGGACCTTAAAGCAAGGAGCGCCACCACATTACAAAATATACAAAGCAAACTTCGACCAATCCTTCCACTCTAAAGTTTTAAATTTAGAGCGATTTTTGAGCCAAATAAACGACAAACACTTAATCATATTAACCACCTCTATAACTCTAATCGAACTCCCTTCAAAAACCTTTTTGTTTCGAGTACTCCAAAGCGCCCAGCAAACAAGCATCAAGATACCTCTCAGGATCCTTTTATACCATTTCGTTTGTTTTCCATTCTTCAGGAGCTCGAACAGATCTAAACTTCGACCAATCCTTCCACTCTAAAGTTTTAAATTTAGAGCGATTTTTGAGCCAAATAAACGACAAACACTTAATCATATTAACCACCTCTATAACTCTAATCGAACCCCCTTCAAAAACCTTTTTGTTTCGAGTACTCCAAAGCGCCCAGCAAACAAGCATCAAGATACCTCTCAGGATCCTTTTATACCATTTCGTTTGTTTTCCATTCTTCGGGAGCTCGAACAGATCTGCAACAGAAGACACAGCAGCCGGCTGCAATCTACACCAGCTACATACAGCGCTCCAGACCCCGAAAGCAAACCCACAGTTCACGAACAAGTGCTCTATCGTTTCTGCGTCCGTATCACACAGTGGGCATGTAGTAACCTGTAAGTTCATACCTCTATTGTTGAGCGCTAACCTCGTTGGAAGCCTACCCTTTTCCAGTCTCCACATCAGCAAATTAACCTTGAACGGAATCCACGAGACACACCGCATTTTACCAGTATTCTGCACATTTCTGTCCATACTTACCAGCTTTTTAACACTCGCAACAGAAAATTCACCACTGCTTTCCGCCATCCATTTACAAGAATCTTTAGCATTTGTCATCTTCACTTCCGTAATCATCTTGGCCACGTCCTGCATCTCCGAAATAGCGGCAACTGTGTTAGTCTCCAAAACCCAATCTGTCTTCAGCCTCGTACCATTCCCAGCATCCATAACTAATCTATCTTTTACCGCACAACTTTTCATCTTCTCAGTGGCGTAAAGAGCCGGCCATCTATCCTTTAAAGGGACTTCTCCATACCAAACATCCTTCCAGAACTTAATACACTCCCCATTCCCAAGTTTACCTTGAATCAAATGGTCAATTTTATTACCATTCAGAATCAGGTTCTGCAGGAACACTACAATCTTTTTCCAACATCCCGCCATCCCATTCAGCATTGGAAGAAAGGACCACCGATCTCTACCCCCATGAATACTATGAACCACTTTTTTCCACATGCCATCCGTATCTTTTTTAAATCGCCACGCCCGTTTAACTAATAACGCCATGTTGACATCCGATAATCTAGAAATCCCCAACCCCCCATCTTCTTAGGAGTAGTCACAACATCCCAAGAAACCCAATGCACACCACGTCCCTCCTTACACCCGGACCAAAGAAAATGCCTCATCATTTTTTCAATAGATTCAACCACCGCAACTGGCGCCTTATATAAGGAAAAATAGTACACCAGATGACTAGCAAGCACTGACTTAATTAAAGTGAGTCTACCTCCCATAGAAAGTAGCTTAGCCTTCCATGATTCGAGCCGACCCTTTATAGTGTCAATAACATTACTCCAGTTCGCCACCCGACTCATATTGGCACCAACCTTGATACCCAAATAATCAAATGCGAGAGACCCAAACTTACATCCAAGAAGATTCGCCATACTCTCAACCTCCTCCTCCGTAACTCCCAGCCCAAACAAATTAGACTTGTGAATATTGATCTTCAGCCCCGAACACATATAAAAAACCCGAAGAAGACGGTCCACACTCTTCACATTCTCCTTATTCCACGCCCCTATGATAAGTGCATCATCTGCATATAACATATGAGAAACTACCGGCCCATCATTAGCAAGAGCTAACCCATCAAACACTCCCAAATTACAAGCATTAGAAACCATACACGCCAAAGCCTCCATCACAATAAGAAAAAGGAACGGAGAAAGCGGGTCACCCTGTCTGAGCCCCTTTTGACATTGGAACTCAAACGTCGGTGACCCATTAACTAACACTGCAGAGCGCGCTGAATGTAGAATACCTTTAACCCAAAGAATCCACCTAGAAGGAAAGCCCATTTGCCCCATGATAGAGAGCAAAAACTCCCAACTGACATTGTCATACGCCTTTTCAAAATCAATCTTCAGTAAGAAAGCTTGTTTCCTCCTCTTTTTCACCCATCCAATTAACTCGTTTAGGACTAGGGGCCCATCTAGAATATATCTGTCTTTAAGAAACGCCGCCTGAGACTCGAAAATAACACTCCCAATGACTCCCTTGATTCGAGAAGCCATGACTTTAGAAATGACTTTACTAATAACCCCCACTAGATTGATCGGTCTATAATCTTTCAACCCCTTTGGCGTTTTTGTTTTAGCAATTAGAGTGATAAAAGAAATACTGCATTCCTTACTAATGTTACCAGACTCAAAGAATTCATCAAACATCTTGAGAAAATCATCTTCAAAGCATCTCCAAAAATGTTTAATGAACCGGAAATTAAACCCGTCAGGCCCCGGAGCCCTGTCTGATCCACAGTCAAAAACAGCTTCTTTAATTTCATCCCTGGTAAAAGGCTTTATCAGCTCTCCCCTGTTGTCTTCAGAAACCTGTTTCAAATTATGACACAATAAACCAGGTCTAGATGTTAATTCCTCATGAAAATGATTCCTGTAGAACCGCATAACCTCCTTTTTCACCAAAGAAGGTCTAGAAACCCACTCCCCATTAACCATCAAACCAGGGATCGCATTAACCGCTTTCCTTCCATTTATACAACGATGGAAGAAAGCGGAATTTTCATCACCCGACTTCGCCCATCTAACCCGAGATTTCTGGATCAGGTCTCTATGATTGTACATCCTCATCTTCTCCACTTCCTTTTTACTCTTCTCCCAAACCCAAATCTCCTCTTCCTCTAAATCTCTCTCCTCCATGGTTTTTTCTATTCTCGCAATATCCTTCAATAAACTCTCCATCTCCCCCCCCCCCCCTCTTGATGAAGCGTATTTTTCCACCACTTCTTAAGGGCCTCCCGAACCGCAATAAACTTTTTAAAGATCCTTTTATCTGCAGGGCCATCCACCATGCACCTCTCCCAAGCCCCAGTCACCACGTCTTCACATCCTTGTCTATCTTACCACGAATTAAACCATTTAAATGGTTTTGGCCCAAAGTTTGAATCCACAACAAGGGGCAATGATCTGACAAATCTCTCGGTAAAGCACGCAAACAAGCCCCTGGCCTGCCATCTACTAAAAAATTCTTGGCACACAAGCCCCTGGCCATCTACTAAATCCGCAGCTACCAAAATCCAAATCCAAATCATGTCGTTAAAGAAAATAAAATAATAAAAAAATTAGTCCAAAATCCCAATCATAGAAACATCAAGAAACCAATATGCCTATAAAAACACAAAACGACGTCGTTTCGAGACCTTGCCATCATTTTATCTCATCTTTCTCTATCCACACTCTGAGCAAAGATCTCCCAAACTCAGCACAACAAAGCAGACCTTTACCCTCCAAAAAGATAGGATTTTTATCCTTCAATTCATCATCAATCATCAATATCTGCATACCCTCTTTAATTGTCATCAATATACCATCAAGATTGAGTATCATTGATTGATTGAGCTGCATTTACTGAAACAAATGGATCTAAATTAATAAGTTTATATACCCAATTCATTACAGAGATGACAGGCTTAAGTCTCCATCAAATACCAGTATTAGTGTCATCAAGTTCAAGAAAAAAGCTGCCTTTATTACCATCTGTTGATTGTTCACTCACAAGAACTACTTCTTCTTCTTCATGTAAGCTTTTTGCTCTTTTTTTAAAATTTTTTATGTTGTTGATTTTTTTTAAATTTTAATATATGCATAATTGAATAATTTCACTCAATTTTGAAGTAGTTTAGTAGATGTTTAGTTGGGTTTGAAAGTGGGCTAAAAGGTTGTATTTTATATTGTTAAGTGATGAAGATGTATCCTTTATGAGTAAAAAGATTTGTTTATTGGTTTGAAAAAAATAATAATAATACAGAAGTGAGAAGCTAAAGATTTTCAGTGTAGTTATTAAAAGACATGCTTTCAGACTTTTTTATTTCAATTGTGTATATTGTCAAGTGTATGTGTTTATCCCAGAATTTGGTTGGTAATTAATTAATTAGAGTGGGTGATGATCACAGCATTGATAAGATATCAAGTTACATATGATTGTTGCACTATTTTTTTTTAAAAAAGTAGAGGTTGATTAAGAAGTTTTGATGACTAGTTAGTCCTTGAGGTCGTTGAACATCTAGATAAGATGGCCTTTCTAGTAAACGTGTAGGACACAGAGCGGAAGCACGGAAATTACAAATGGAGCGCTGTTGAGAGACATTGCTATATCATTGGACTAGGGTAGAAAGTTTCTACCCGTCTCGTTGTGCTAGAGCGCCTAGGCGTGCGAAGCGCTTTTGACAACATAGGTAGAACTGGTTGAATAAGGGAAATATATGTAATGAAGATTTAAGAGTTATAAACGATGTTTTGAGATAAGTTATGTTATGTTTGGAAAGATGATAAATAATTAACTTTTTTAAAATTACACATAAGATTGGTTAAAATAAGAAAAGCGGGAAAAAAAGAATCGTGGTTACATAATAGTGGTTCGTGACGCAACCGGTTACTTATTTGTTAGGTATAGATTAGAAATATATTACATCAAGGTCACCTTTATAAGAAATTCTAAATTTGCCAGCTATTGCCAAGTCTTCAAAATAGTAAACTAGCAACTTGTTTTCGAACGTCCAACAAAGCTTGGCCACATGTGTACACTCATAGGCAAAAGGCCACCCACAGCTGCGATCACAAACAACGCTAGTGACCTGTCCCATCACCAATTCTAGAGGAAACCTACCGCCCAAAGGCCCACTGTGGTAAAACCTTGACTCGCGCATGATATTTTATCATGGACTAGACTCCAACCAGCGACCTTCCCCAACAAAAGTCATCCGGATACCGCTAGAGCATTTCCCCTTTGGTGTAAACTGACAATGACAACTAATTATTGATATTAAAGACACAAGTACACAACTAATTAGTGAAATTGACGACATAATTAATTAGTGAAACTAAAGACATAAACGCGTAAATTTAGGCAATTTATGGTTTACGCATTTTCACACAAAAAATAGAATGATTACAGATTGCTAAAGTTGGGGGAAAGTGACCGATGCTGAAATAAGGGCTCTATATGATAGAATCCGGCTCGTCAAGACCTTACTACCCACTTCTTATAACTTCACCCGTAGCTCAAGTTACGCCCCTTTTATGTTTGAGCTGGTCCAAGTAGGAGTTTGCTAACTGTTGGATTAGCCTCGTATCAAAATGTTGACATATGTTGTGAAACTTTACCTAGACATCATTTGACATGGTTGTGGTTTTGATAAGTTAGTCAATGATGCGAATTTAGTGACAACTTTTGATTTTTTAATTCCCAAGTTGAACAATTTTGTTGGTTGACTTTATGCGATTTATGTGTTAATAACTTTACAAGTATATGTATGTTATTAGATAGCAAAAGATATGATATTTCTCCTTTATACAGTACAATGCAGAGGCGTGTTGAAGCCACATTTAGCAGGGATCGGTGTTAGAGCAAACGCATCTAGCGCTAGTGTTGGATCTGGGGGCTATGCAGAGAATGGTGAAAATGACAACCAAAGTTTATCTTCTAATGATCCAAAAAGTGATAATTCTTCACATATGTGAGTTATCTTTTGTTTGTTTTTCTTACACTAAACCTTGGTTTTAAAAAGTGTTCTGAGCGTGGAGGCGGTCTGGAAACGCCTCAGGGCCTTGAGGCAATGCCTCATGCAAATGGCAATGAACTCTTTCGGGATTTGATGGTTGAATCTTTTCTTGTAAAGATTTGATCTTTTTATCTTTCTTGTTAAATTGGGCATGATTGTTATCTATACACCTACTTGAATACTAGTATGTAACCATGAGTCCTTAAAATATTCTATTTTGTTGGACAGTAACAAGCTTCCTAATCAAATACCTTATCCAGTCTCAATTGCCCTTGTGCTATCTGGATGTGCTTTAGTATTTTCAATAATTGCCTTTGGAAAGGGCGCGCCTTCAACGCTTTTAGCAGCAATATCAAAATCAGGCTTCACTGCTGCGTTTACATTAATTTTTGTTTCAGAAATTGGAGATAAGGTAACTAAATATCAACCACATGACAGTGACCTTTATATGAAGTTATATTTCTCCTTATGTAGCAACTAATATCCACTTTATTTACTTGATCAGACGTTTTTCATTGCAGCTTTATTGGCCATGCAATACGATAAAGGATTGGTATGATCTCCATATATCGCTAATAATTATTAGAGCTGGCAAAATGCACAGGTTGTGCTGGTTGGTAGCGGGTCAAAATGGGTATTTTTTTGTATGGATTGGGCCGGGTTGGGCTTGACCCTAAACACTTTCTTCCCAAATATTTTATATTTTGTATAAATTGGCTTATCCAATATTATTAACAAAATTATCTTTTTTCAGTGACTTCCTAATTTTTTTTTTTCAAACACTTTATATTTTGTTTTGGGCAACTTTTGACCGGTTTCCTTTCCAGCTAATTTTATTTTTACCATTTTGAGTTTTGACCCGTTAAAGATCAAACACATCCCAAATAGATCCATTTATAAGTAACTGGGTTGAAATAGCCACCTATAATATAAATAGTATCACATATGTTTTACTGACTCACAGTTAATGATCAGGTTATCTTGGGATCCATGGGCGCTTTATCACTTATGACTGTTTTATCCGTCGTAATTGGACGGATATTTAATTCAGTACCAGCCCAATTTCAAACAAGCAAGTCATTAGTCTCCTTCCATCTCTATTTATCCCTTTTGTTAAAATACTTCTAACTCGTCGTTCATTTAAACAGCATTGCCAATTGGAGAATACGCAGCAGTAACTCTTTTGATGTTCTTTGGCCTCAAAGCTATCAAAGATGCATGGGATCTGCCATCAAAAGATGCTAAAAATGGTGAGAAAAATAGTAACGAACTCGACGAATATGCAGAAGCTGAGGAACTAGTAAAAGAAAAGGTGATCAATGATCATCACCCTTTACCTTTGCTTATATCTTTTGATTTATATCTGTAACTTGTGATTTGATTTTAGATATTTTGCGTAAATCCAGGCATCTAAACAACTTAAGAATCCATTTGAAATATTGTGGAAGTCGTTTAGTCTTGTATTTTTTGCGGTAATCCTCTTTTCTCTTCATCATGTTGGTTATACTTTTTATGTATTGCATAATTTACTACATTGATATGTTAAAAGTGTCGATCCTTACATTCTTTATTGTGGGTATGAAGCCAGTTATTTGTCATGAAATAATATTATCATGTGATATGTAGGAATGGGGTGACCGTTCTATGCTTGCAACCATAGCTCTTGGGGCAGCGCAGGTATATTACTGCATAAAAGAGTTGTTTTTTTTTTTTCAAAGAGCTGGAATTTTGATCCACTTAGTTATAAATGGGTTGGTTATGGTTTTGCTTTATCTCAAATGGATTAAATATAAAATTTTAACCTTCAAGGGGTGGTGCGCTGGTAAACACCTCATTCCACTTGAGGTTTTAGGTGTGAATGTTATTGAAGGCCACCTGCCCAACGCAATATTCAATGATTTGGACCATTAATGTGATAACTAATGATATTGTTTTTATAATCACAATTAATTAGTTAATTCTCCATAAAAGAATTTAAAAAGAAAAGCATGTTTAGGTGAACTCAACCCAAGTTGACCCATTTGACCGTACCAAAAATGCTCATTTCAAACCGGTTTGACCCGTTACCCAACCTGCCACACGTGTTACCTTTGTTTTGATAACTTATGACAGTCTCCATGGGGTGTGGCAAGTGGAGCCATTGCTGGTCACCTGCTAGCAACTTCTATAGCAGCAGTAGGGGGTGCATTTCTTGCCAATTATATATCTGAGAAAGTGGTAAATCTCTGTGTTGACTCCGTCATCTCATTTCAGACTCTTATTTATTATTTCAACTGGTTAACAATTTGGATATTTTTTTCGAAATTTGTCAGGTCGGGTATCTGGGCGGAGTATTGTTCTTACTTTTCGCAGTCGCCACGTTTTTGGGGGTATTTTAAAGAACTTGAAACTGCCAAATGAGTCGAAACAACAGCTAGGGGAGGGGGTGATTTAAATGGAGAAATAATCATTTATGTGTTGTAAGTTAGATATTTAATTGTTGTATGTTGAGTCTGCACATTATTGTTGATGAAACAAACATTCGGATGTTGTGAAGAGTAGAAGTAATAAAGAAAGAAGCATGTAAAAATTATCATGGAATAGTTGAATGTAGTGTTAGGATGTTCAATTAGCTTGTGTCTTGAAGCTAGTTAAAAGAAGCTCGTTCGAAATAACTTATTTTAAAAATTACACAGAGACGATTGTGCTTTTGTCAAAAATTTCAAAGTTGATATGATCAATTTGTCTAGGTTGTATGACATAGAAAAAAACTGTTCGAGGCTAATCACACCGTCATCAAATGGTATCACATAATTAGTGTCGTTATGACGTGTTTTTGGTACACTAATAGGTGGTTAATAGATTGGTTATCAAAGTGAACAAAACATATACAACGCGACTTCAAACAGTAATATCATATCTAAAGCACTAAATCACGGTGAATCAAATGCAAGTGACATGTAGGACATAAAACGAATGAATCTACGTATCAAGCAAAGGTGAATCGAATATAAGTTAATAGCATCAAGAATGATACTACATATAAGACATTGAAATCCATGAAAAACATATTAGGCGGGTGGTAATGGTTAAATGTGGGCTTGAGGCGTTGCACACCGCCCCTCCATGTGTGTATTTGATGTTAACATGGTGCAACATGAAAAGGATTCAGGTGTCCATGCGGCTAACAGTGGGTAGGAAAACCATTGCACAAAAAAAGTATGATTTTTTTTTACGAAGAGTTTATATTTGAAGAAAACCACTATCGAGCTAGGTGTCTCACTGAAATTAACCTCTCTATTCCTATCTCTCTATTCCCATCGGTAGAGTTAAAGTCGTCTACATCTTATCCATAACTTTTATCTTACCCATAACTTTTTTATTGATTGATTAACCGAGTAAGGAGTAAGATGATGACGTTAATTTCAAAGCGATACAAAAAATGATTTTGCATGCGCAGATTAGCAACAGAAACATCACCACACGCGCACGTTAGTCACAATCTCCCAAAGTCCAAACCACCATCAAACCCACACCTCCACCTCTCTCCTACCAAACCTCCATTTCAACCAATACACACACACACCTTCTGCTCACATATCCAACTCTGTAGCCAAAACCAAAGGATGACGGAGGCAGCAATAAGGAACAAACCAGGCATGGCGTCCGTCAAGGACATGCCTCTCCTCCAAGACGGACCGCCACCTGGCGGTTTTGCTCCCGTCCGTTATGCTCGCCGGATCCCCTCCAAAGGCCCCAGCGCTGTTGCTATTTTCCTCACCGCTTTTGGCGCCTTCTCTTGGGGCATGTATGAGGTTGGTAAGGGCAATAAGATTCGTAGGTATGTCTTTTTTATTTTCGGTTTTTTTTATGAAACCCTAGCTGTTTTTGTTTGTTTGATGATTGAATTGGAGTATTAGTTTGTGTGTGTTGAGATCTGGTGTGGTTGTAGGCATTGGAATCGGTTTGGTTTTAGGTTTAGAACATATTGTTAGATGATTTGTTAGTTTGATTTGATTTAGTAGTGATTTGGTTTGGTATTTGAAGCTAAAGTAGAGTAACTTTGCTGTTTTCAGCAATGATAATTTTACTGATGCAGTTTCGGAAGCGATTAAATGGCTTAAGAACAAGTAATTAATCAAAGACGATAAACGAACCAAAGGTAAGGTTCCAGGAACAGTGTTCTTTATATTCAATAATCAACAAAAAACCCCTAACAATAAAACCCTAAGTCCCTATTTATAGATTGGAGTCATAGTTTTAATAGGAAACAAAATAAGATAAAATAGGAAATTCAAGATTTATATAAATAAAAGATAATACTCTGATGCTCCAGCATCATTTGAGTGGATTTTGGATTTAGGTTATTGATGTAGTTGCGTTTGGTAGTCTGGAACTGGTTGTTCTTTTTGTCTATGTGTCAATGCACTGAATTTACTTGATGAGTGAGCTTATTGTAATCTGTTATAAATCTGGTTCGGACAACACGGGTTCAATTGCAACAATAGGGGCTACGGTGCTAATGCAAAAGCTACAGGCCTACAGTCACACCACTCTCGATTAAAAGTTTAAAATACGGTGCTTAGATCACCTACTCGATGTGCCAAGATCGAGTTAGGAAAGGCTACAGTTAAATCATAAGCGAGCAAATACAAAATATTTCTCGAACAAAATAATCACCCCTTCCTTTTCATTCAGAACATGATTAAATACATTTGCAGAAATATGGAAAAGTAAACTACCACTAATCCATGACCTCTATTATGGGTTCCTTTAGTTGAAAACTAAAAGACACGGTCGAGATAACTGATTAAACATGGACTGAAGTTTTTTTAAAATAATTAAATAGATAACATCTAAGAGTGATTGAAGCTGCAAACTGATCATGGTGGGTCATAAGGTGTTTGGTCACCCAGCCGGCCAGCCGACTAACTCGTTCTCCATTTTGGGCTTCTTTTTAGAGCTAATACTTGGGCTAAACATTTGACCCATTGCGTGAACTGATATTACCGCCCAAACACTTTCACGAATTGGGTTGTTCAAGTATGGCTGCACAAAATTAACGCCATGTTCTAATGTGTCTATTTTCATGTTTTTAATGGCTATTTCTCGACCCGAAAGAACATTTTTCTTGGAAATCTGAAATGATGAACTGTCCGGATCACCTAGTTCGCATATGTTGGCAAGTAGCAGTCGCAAAACGAGTGTACCATGATATTAGGGCTTTGCTTATTGTTTTAAAGCTTGGCGCTGTGGTGAGGCATTAAACTTGGCAACATTGGCAGGTTGATCTGGGTATACATACTGAAGACTTCATAATATGGATAAATATCACAAACATATGACTTGGTTCTTCATGAACTTGGCAAATAAAAGATTGCCACTCGCTAGTAGTACGGCGTCCACTTAGCTTATAGCAAACAAGAAGACCTTGAAGTGGATATATATATGAATACATGATAAATTCAAAAATCATTCACTCCCACAATCACAAGCCTGGCTGTTTGTTTGTTTCTCATCTAGTTATTTTTCTCTTAAATTAGAATCACTTTCTGGTGTTAATTTTGATTTTGCTAAGGTCGATAGTTTTAAAAGGTTGTAAGAATCCTCATAATGATCTGGCCTTAGGTTCTAGGATTTGGACTGTCCTAGGGAAACATGTCGATATCTTAATTAATTGCAACTACCAGCCAGAAAAATAATGTATCTAGATCACTTATTATGGATATATGATATAAAAGATGTAAAGTTTGCTTTCTTATGGACTTGAATCTAATTACAAATTGTCAAATTACTTATTACTGAATCAAATATGTAAGTTTTGAGTTAAAGTACTGAAATGTTGCAGGACAAAAAAGGGTCTACTTATGAACAACAGAACTATAATATTGATTTGAGATAATTACTGTGAAGTCGTAGGAATGTTCAATGTTCTATGGCCATTGATAAAACGTGCTGTTGATTTTTTCATCTGGCTTAATTGTAAATGATTCAGTTTTTATCTTTTATGGAAATTCCAGGACTCACATCTGGCTATCTTTGTCTTCAAAAACATGTCATCAGTTTTTCTGTACAATCTTGATGTTGTGTTCCTGTGGTTTAGTTGTAATAACCTTCCAAGAGAATATATATATCCAATGACTGAGCAAGTTCTTAAGTTAGTAATATTAGAATTGGCTTTGATGAACTTCGTTTGAAAATTGATGATTATATTTTGGGAACTGAAAAAATATTAAAAAAATGTATGAATTGATACTAAGCTGTAGCTGTGAAGATATGAAAAATAAGTCCCTTTATCTATAGTAACTCACTTTTATAAAATATTGACGAAATAATTCCAAACTAGGTGTTAAAAGTAGTTAAATGATTAAGCAAATCGGAAGTGCATATATTACAAAGTGGCTGGGCCCGGTCATTTTTGGGCTTCAGGACCAGTTCTTTTGGGATGCTCCAAGTCGTCTAACTAGTCTCATATGTAACTAAAGGACAGGGCCTGATTGAACTCTTCCAGCTACATATCCAACCGGCCTAGTTATAATTCTTTGCGGCCATGGTCCTTTTGCTTTGTAGTTTATCACTGATTATCTATTCAGGTTTCCACATGTGACTAATGTGCATTAACAATAGCTACAATCATTGTATGACGGACATCTGTTTGGTTTAGGGCAATAAAGGAGGAAAAGTACGCTGCTCGGAGGGCTATTTTGCCCATGCTTCAGGCCGAAGAGGATGAAAGGTAAGAACGAATGTTGTTTTTTTCTTCTCTTCTACCAAGCGCTTTGTTCTTTTTTGGGTTAACACCATAAAAAGTCACTATACTTTCTTATTTTTCATGAAAATGTCCCTCAAGCCAATTTTGGTATAATAAAGTCCCTCAACTTGTACAAAATACACAAAACGGTCACTAAACTAATTTTTTGTATGTTAAAGTCTTAAAGCTTGTTTAAAATTTAAATGCACGTACTTGTGATTTTCCTTAAAAATAAATACATGTTTACTCTTGAAATGGTGAAATTTGCTAAAGTGACATTTATTTTTTGATTAATTAAGAATTAACAGCTCATTATTCTAAAAAGTATCAAGAGTATGTGTAATTAGACGAGTTTACGGACTTTTGATATACAAAAGTTAGTTTAGTGACTTTTCGTAGATCTTTTACAAGTTGTAGGACTTTAATATACAAAATTTTGGTTTAGGGACTTATTCGTAAAAAAAATAAGAAAATGTGTTGCGGCTTTGTTGGTATTGATTCCTTGTTTATTGAGAAATAATTTGCGTTGATACCTGTTCTAGATTTGTGAAAGAATGGAAGAAATATTTAGAGGAAGAGGCGCGGATAATGAAAGATGTACCTGGGTGGAAAGTTGGTGAAAGCGTTTATCACTCTGGAAGATGGATGCCTCCGGCAACCGGTGAGATGCGACCAGAGGTCTGGTAAAGCAATAGTTGTGACGACCTTGAGTGGTTAAGTTCATGTCACAAACTTATAAAATAAATCTCATCAGTTTGTGTTGATGAAATGGCCTTTTGTGTTGGGATATCAGATTGAGGCTATATCTGGTTTACGGGTATTTGGCAATTTGCTCATGGTATGATGATGTGTCAAATCTTCTTGTTAGACATATTTTTCTTATATTTGTACTTTATCCCTTTCAAATTTATAAAATCACTGTTCTACTCTCAAAGCGCGAAGGTTACCATGAGCGTATGACTTGTGAATCGTGTGATGGGTGAAGATAGATTATGGTTAAACACTCAAACTAATTTTTACTATGAGTCAAAGCAAAGTGGCAAACATTGTTTATTTTCTACTTTTTGTTTCATTTTTTACTCCTAGACCAATAAAGAGTTTAATGCACTAACTCATTAAGGTGAAACCAAACATTTTGTTTTTGTTTTTTTTTACCTAAATTAATACTGTGTTCACACAATCAACAATGAAGTTTATACTTTACAATAATTTATTTGACACATTGTTCACTAGGGTTCGATTGCAGTAAAAACATCTAAAGATCAATAGGTTTTTTTTATAATACATGTCTTATTTTGGAATCAACAGATATGGCTAGGTTGATGAATAATGGAAGTTCGGATTATCATCATGAAAGTAAACGGTAAATGGTCTGTCGAGAATTCGTCGCTAATGAAATTGTTGGAAATGATGTCTATAGATGATGTTGGAAATGATGTCTATAGATGATCCTCCAAAATTTGTCGGTAATATGTCGCTAATTATTCCATCGGTGATCTCTTTGTAATCTGGCGCAAATCACATATTACTCGCAGGCGCAGCCATATTTCCAATGGCCAGCTGGTGATGGAATATTTTGGTAACCATCTTCACTTACGGGAATAGACCTATCAGTGATACTCGTTTGTTTTTATTGAAACTGCGAATAATAAAAAAAATCATTTGCGGAGAACAAATCTTAACAAGTTGGGTATTTCCCTATTTCATGTCTCCTGCATGACTAAAATATGTTTCCAAAGAAAATAATTCTATGTCGAATACGACGTTACTAATTGTCGAACGTACTTTGGACATAATAAATATGAGGTGGTAACTAGATGGACTAAGACTTTTCGAATTGTGTTGTTTCTTCTTACTTTCTTTATTGTTATGTTATGATGGCCAACAAATGCGTCAGTCCATAATGGAATATACCTGTTGTATGGTCCTGATCTATCATACACTAGTTTTGTAGGGCTACTACTGTGGATTAATGAAGAGGCTGATGTGATTGATCAGAGCTCTCATGATTAGAAACATGGTGTCTATGATAAACAGATGATTCTAGTTTTGAGTCACTAAGCCATGTGTCAACTAGTTAGTGATGAAGACGCTTCAATATGCAATCGTCTACATTACTGATCAACAGCCTATTGATTTGATGTCATACAACTTGTACTGGTGTATGGTTTGTTGCTATGCGCTCGTACGTGGCATTGTATGTTACTTTGTATGCACCTATGGGATGCGTATGCAACTTTGTTACTTTCATTAAAACGAAACAAGCAGCCACACTAGCATGCTAGTGGGGCAGAACAATACAAGAGAGTGAAACAAAGGAAGCAATTACAACTCAAAGGATCTCCACTTGCCTCAATCTAGTGACCCATATTTAGAACGAATTTTATTCCACAAAATGCTAAAATGTATGCAACCATATACATATATAACCATATAAGGTGTTGTATGGTACACTATACGCACTAATGTGATGGTATATTCCAGTATATCGATGGTATGATATGATGGCTTTGGGGGGGGGGGGGGGGGGCTTAACAATCTTGACTATGAATAGTTATAGGTTTGACCTCAAAAACCGACGGCGTCAATTTTGTTGGTATGCATTATATTTATCATACATTCACACTCAAAGAAAATTGTGCAATGTGTATTAATGATAGATTGAAACTGGTCTTAAGTTTCAGACACAGGATCTATTTGATGGGAAGTTTTCAGTGTACATCGGTGCTTCCACGTAACCGAGTTATGATCCATTGTTGACTGATGTAATCAATGCATCTTTGTAGTGATTCTTGATTCCATGTGCAGCTGTTTGTTTGTCAATACTGCACATGCAGCCACAGACACTGATTTTCCCTTTGATCTACACACTCTCAACATGCATGCACATATATATATGAACCCAATAGAATATATATCAAAACTAATGTACACTATCTAATATTTCAATGATGGATATAAAAGCATGGTGATCCAACAATTTTGTAACTATTTAAACCTTGCTAGACTTTTTCGTAACATTTTAAACCGTGCTAGACTTTTTACCTTTTAGGGACGGTTGTCATATTACAGTTTAAATGTAGCCGCGGTAATAAAGTGTAGTAAGTAGTGAACAAAACAATTTTTTTTTTCTTGGGTTTAAATGTTGTCATGTCAAGTCAAGTACCCATATCGCAGAATTTGTCGAAAGTATTACATATTATATTTCAAGTGGAACAAGTTTCTTACTAGGATAACTAGGATACATTTACAAATGCCAAACAAACATGTAACCCTACATAACACTCCTGGTAGGAATGGGCATTCTGTGTTTTTACATAGATGAATCTAATGCACTAACAAGTTGTAAGCATTGATGATAAGGTAAAATCTTTATAAGTGTTCCAATGAGAAAAAGACACAAGCAATTCCTATGTTGCAAGCTGGAACACAACTGAAAGAAATGAGTTCAGAATATATATATCTTTGCATATGATGTTCAACAAAATTTGGACTTTTCAACCTGCAAATAGAATATGATAAACAAATGTAGATGGGCTATTTCTGCATGTTGTTGAATGTATAGTATGGGAAGTCATATGGGTTGTCTCTATATTTGCTTATTTACATTTTCTTTATATTTCCTGTGGGCAAAAAATTTAGATTAGTATTTGGAAGATTTGTTTGTTGTTGGTATTGGGGAATATATGAAAACATTAATGATAGATTTTGCATGTAGTTACCTTGTGCTTGTGTCTGGTAGCATCACATGCCCGTTCAAGGAAAAAAAAAAAATCATGCTTAGACTTATAAGTCAAATAATACCTTTAGAGCCATTGTTTTTCCCAAAAAGAAAAGCAAATGCCTTAGACCACCCGTAGTGGAGCGTTAAACTCACGCGAAAGAGGGCTTTAGCGCTCCATAATGCCCCCAACACCGCCCCTAGGGTCTTGGGTTTCGTGGCAGCCAATCAAATGTGGGGAGGGGGCGCTAATCTTACTGCCCACTACGAATGGCCTTAGGAGCATCCACAATGCTTGGTTTCTTGTGGTTTGCTTATTTTGGACGGACCAACAATTTTTCATTTTAGCATTGTAGGAGGTTGGTTTGTTAGAGCGGACCATCCGCTAGGAGGTGGGGTGGGGCCATTATGTTACTAAATAAAAAGAAGTTTTTTTTGTTAGTGGGGTATAAATTAGATAAAAAGAAAAGTATGTGATGAGATGGAGGTTTGAAATGGTTTATGGTTGGAAGAAAAAAAGTGGATTGTGGTTTGGAATGGTTTGAAATGACGTGGCACGGTGACGTGGCGGTTTTGGAGTCCATTGAATGATCCTGGCTGTAGATGATCTTAGGCCACCCGGGGCACTCTCGGCTTCACACATGAGGCAGTAGCCACGGGGCTACACTATCCCGCCCTAAGGGGCTAGTGGATGGGGCTTCATTTTGAGGCTTTCCTGTTACACGAGGCTACATACACAAGCCGAACAGAGAAAAGGTTTTTTATTATTTTTTTTGGGTGGAGACCATTTAATGAGGTATGTGTGATTGGTGAGTATGGTAAAATGGTGGGACTTCGGGCTTTTGTAATTTTTGTTGTTGATGCAAAAGTTGATGATTTGAATGACATAAGAATGTTTGGAATGGAATTATTGTTTGGGAAGAATTTGTGGGCCTTTCTAACCGATTAAATAATAAACATAAAAAAGAGAGAAATTCTAATACAAGGGTGATGACGTGGGTAGCTTAAAGGAAAAACGAATAACTAATATTATGGAACAAACGCTTGAAAGGTTGGAGCCTACAAGGGTTCTACAACCGGTGGTGACACAAAGTCAAAAAATGACTTGTCACGTCGTCCCTTTCATCGAGTCAAACAAACAGGACTGATGGAGTAACATCAGCCCATAGACCGCAGGTCAATAGCACTCCCTTACCTTTTGTGGCATGTCCTTTTGTTGCAATCAGGATCAAGGTTTTATGCTTTCTTCTTTGAGTAGATCCTTTCTCTATAAAAGAGAAGCTCAGGATCAGATTTACAACACACCAAATCTATCACTCACTTCTCACTCTAAATTATTCTCTTGGTCCCTCACGTGTGGAGAGCAATTCTCTTCACTCGAGTTCCAAGATCTTCTACTTCTGATCTCGAGTTTATCTCAGATCAGAAACAAAAAGCATACATAATAAATAATTCAAGCCTTGAACCTCCTTCTACGTTTGCAACGTAGAAGGACACCACGACCTGCGTTTGGCAGATCGAATCCCTTGAACCTTTGAACCTCCCTTGTGACTCAGGACTATTGTTAGACAGATATTTGTTGTAGCAACAAGTTGGCGCCCACCGTGGGGCTGCGCCATTTTCTTTATCTGAAATCAGTTGTGTAGCTCCGACTCTCTCTATGTCTGACCCTGAGTCTACAGAGGAGGTCAACCAGATCTCCCCTGGCACAGATCAGACCTCTCCGGCCAGATCTGTGTCCTTTTCCACTCCTGGAGGAACTTCAGCTGGGACTCAGTCCCCACCCGCTAACACAGCATCTGCAAACCTGCAAACTCCACCTCCTACTCGTTCTGGGGTAATGTCTCCTCTCCCTGATCTTACACAAACTCCACCTCGTATAGATCTTACCCCTGAAGGAGTGGAGAGAAACTTCTTGCAGCTAAGGTCTCTCCTGAACCAGTACGTTATGAGGGAAAGAGATAAAGGAATCCGTCTCCGACTGGATTACGACGAGGAAGAGGAGATCTCACTCTCTCCTATACCTCCTCCTCCTCTCACTGCTACCTATGGACGCAGACAGTCGCCCAGAAGCAATAATGCTGGACCCAGCAACACTTACACTGCTTCCCACCATGAAACAAGATCCAGTCCTACTGCGTTCCCCTTGTTCACCACTCAAGCTGCCACTACTGGCATGCCTTTGGGACACGAGCTGACTCTGGATCAACTCCTGCAGTCACCAGTGTCCAGTGTCCCACCTCCTACTGCTACTTCCTGGGAGCAGGCTATGGCCTCACTTCCCATGGCCAGAAGCGCCTCTATGAGTCTCCCAGTGGCTACCAACACTGTAGTATCCGAAGGCATTCAAGGCTTCAACCTTATGCCCTACATGATATCTCAAATGATGGCTAACTTCCCTTGGCAGCAGCTCATTAGCCAAGCCATCGCTGAACAACAAGGAAACACTGGAAGGGTCACCAACAACAGGGTTGAACATACTGTCAACCAACCCTACAAGCCGAACAGCTTGTCTTGCTTCTCACCTGAGATTGCAGATTATGATTTTCCTAACAAGCTGAAGATGCCAGCCCATATAAGAACGTACGACGGCACTGATGACCCAGAAGACCACCTCCAGATCTTCTCGGGAGCCGCCAGAATCGAAAAATGGGGTGACCCCGGATGTTGTTTGATGTTCATGCAAACCCTTGTTGGATCTGCACGAATCTGGTTCAACGGTTTAGCAACTGGAAGCATCCGAACCTTCGATGAACTCGGTAAAGGGTTCCTGGCCAACTTCTCACAACAAAGACGTTGTGTCAAGGATGCGACCGTTATCTTCCAGATCAAACAAAAAGATGATGAAAGCTTGAAGAGCTTCATTGAAAGATACAAGAAAGAAGGCCTCACTTATGTCGGTGCTGATGAAAAAATGAAGGTTGCAGGGTTCATGAATGCTATCAACTCGAAGTATTTAACTAGGGAGTTCAACAAAAGTCTCCCTAGAACCCTTGAAGAGGCCTTAGAAAGAGCTGAAGCTCACATTCGAGGAGAAGAGGCTGTGGATATCAAGGAACAAAGGAAAAGAGGTTCCAGCTGGAGGAGCAACAGTCCTTCCCGAAAAAGGGGCAATTATGGCACATATGACAAAAGGTCCAGAGGATCTGAGTCACGAAGGTCTGAAAGCAGGAACCCTCCAAGCAGAGACAGGAACGTCAATTTCACAGCACTCACCAAAACTCCTCAAGAAATTCTAGCAACCGAAGAAGTCAAGCACACCTTCAGACCTCCTCGTCCCTTACCAAGAAGTAAAAGAAACGAGAACTCAAGCCAGTACTGTGAGTTTCACGAAGAGAAGGGACACCACACCAACGACTGCTTCCAACTCAAGAAAAGGATCGAGGAAGCTGTCAAGTCTGGAGAACTGGCCCACCTGGTCAAGGGTGTAAAAGAGAACATGGCAGATGGTAAAAAGAAAGATGTTGCCATGGTCTTCGTTGAGAATGAAACCCCAAGTAAAAGGCAAAGATTGGAAGATTGGGAACGACAAGGCATCTACTTCCCTTACACTAAGGGAGAAAAGCACTGTGATCCACTTGTGCTTGAAGCCTTCGTAGGTTCCACCAAAACACAAAAGGCCTACATAGACACTGGAGCTGCCACTGAAATAATGTTCGCCAAGTACTTCAACCTTCTAAGCCTCGAAGAACGCTCCATGCTACGGCCTGCTGAAGCTGCCATAAAAGGTATCGCTGACATACCTATCAAGCCTTTGGGCGAACTAACACTTGATGTAACCTTTTCTGATGGTCAACTACGAAGGACTGAACCACTCACCTTTGTGGTTTTGGACCTGCCATCTAGTTATGACGTTATCATTGGAAGGCCTGGGGTAGTAGTCTTCGATATGACTGTCTCCATTAGCCGAAAGAGTGCAAAGTTCCCAACCAAAGACGGTGTTGGAACCCTCCAACCCTCCACTACAGTGCTGACCATCGACGAGGACCACAGCAAACTTGGTCTCAGCATCAACCCCAGGTATCCTGACCAAAGGGTACGAGTCAACACAGCCCTTCCTAGTGACACTCTCATTAGGCTCGAAGGGTTACTAAAAGATAACATGGACGTCTTCGCCTGGTGCCCAAGTGACATGACAGGGATTCCACGAGACATTGCCGAACATGAACTAAGGATCCCTTCCAATGTCAAACCAGTTGTCCAAAAGAAAAGAAGTCTTGCCCCAGAACGAAGCAAAGCTGCATGCCAAGAGGTTGACAAGTTAGTTGAAGCAGGTATCCTTCGAGAGGTGAAATATCAATCATGGGTTGCAAACCCTGTGATGGTTAGAAAGCCTGATGATTCTTGGAGGATGTGTATCGACTTCAAAGACCTCAACAAAGCTTGCCCCAAGGATTGCTATCCTTTGCCTGAGGTTGATCTGAAAATAGACTCACTTACAGGCTTCCCCTTCAAGTGTTTTCTGGATGCCTACAAAGGCTATCACCAGATACAAATGAAGGAGGAAGACGAAGAAAAAACTGCTTTCCATACTGACAAGGGTATATTCTGTTATAGAAAAATGCCCTTTGGTTTAAAAAATGCAGGTGCAACCTATCAAAGGCTGGTCGACAAGGCTTTTTCCCTACAGATTGGCAAGAACATGGAAGCTTACGTTGATGATTTGGTCATCAAAAGCAAAACTGAAGATCAAATGCTTGCTGACATACAAGAGACCTTCAACAAGCTCAGAGAAATCAACATGAAGCTAAACCCTGTCAAATGTTCCTTTGGTTTCGAAGAAGGAAAGTTTTTGGGTCACGTTGTAGGGAAGCAAAGCATAAAGGCCAATCCAAGCAAGGTTCGAGCCATCCTCAACATGAAGTCGCCTCAAACTAAGAAGGAGGTTGAAAGCTTGAATGGTAAACTTGCTGCCTTGAAGCGTTTTGTCTCGAAGCTAGCTGAAAAATCACTACCATTCTTCAAGACCCTCAAAGGTTGCACCGATAAGAAAGACTTCAGGTGGACGGAAGAAGCAGAAGAAGCCTTCAACAGCATGAAACATCATTTGGCTTCCCTTCCCGCCATTGCAACACCCGAAGCAGGGGAAATGATCTCTGTCTATCTTTCAGTTACTGATGAAGCCTTCAGCGCTGTTCTCACCATAGAAAGAGACAAAGCTCAGGTACCCGTCTATTTCTTCAGTAAAACATTAAAGTTAGCAGAGGTCAAGTACCCTCCTTTGGAAAAATTGGCTTTAGCCTTAGTGCAAACAGCCAGAAGGCTTCGAAGGTACTTTCAAGCACATCCCATACAAGTGGTCACGGACCAACCAATTAAAAATGTGCTTGAAAGACCTGAAACTTCGGGACGACTAGCCAAATGGGCTGTTGAACTAGGTGGACACACAATCACCTACGTCCCTAGAAAAGCAATCAAAGCACAAGTACTTGCTGACTTCATTGCTGAAATTCCAAAGGTGGAACTGGCTGAGGTTAACATAACCATAGACGAACCTATCGACCCTGAAGCCTGGAAGCTGTACACTGATGGAGCTTCCAGTGTTGAAGGGTCAGGGGCTGGCCTTGTGTTAATCAACCCCGAAGGGTTAGAATTTACCTATGCCCTTCGTTTGGAATTTCAGACAACGAATAACGAAGCAGAATATGAAGCCTTGATAGCAGGACTCAAGCTTGCAAAAAAGATGATGGTTCACAAGCTTCAAGTGTTCACCGACTCGTTACTTGTTTCCAACCAGGTGAATGACAGCTACATTGCTAAAGAACCTAACATGAAAAAGTATAGAGAGAAGGCTAAAGAAATCATGAACACCTTCCAGTGTTGCAAGATCAAACAGGTCCCAAGGTCTCATAACAAGAAAGCTGATGCTCTTAGCAAGCTTGCTTCGTTGAACTTTGCTCATCTTACAAAAAAAGTGCTGGTTGAAGTGATCAAGCATCCTTCAATAGCTGAAATTGAGGTTCAAGACGTCATTACTGAAAGTGAACCAAGTTGGATGACTCCATTAGAAAAATTCCTGCAAAAAGGTGAACTACCCCAAGATCCTGTTGAAGCTGAAAGAATTCGGATCAAGTCTAAGCAATACACAATTCAAGATGACATACTTTATAAGAAGGGTTACTTGGCTCCATTGCTTCGATGTGTTGGTCCTGAGCAAAGCAGGTACTTGATCAAAGAAGTTCATGAAGGAATATGCGGAGCTCATTGTGGTCCTAGATCAGTGGTGGCAAAACTCATGAACCTTGGTTACTTCTGGCCTACTATGCATCGTGATGCGTCAGAACAATTGAAGAAGTGTGAAGCCTGCCAAATCCATGCACCAGTCCCAAAGAGCCCCAAGCATGATTTGGTTCCAATCACTTCGGCATGGCCATTCCACAAGTGGGGAATGGATATTGTTGGACCCTTCCCACCCGCCAAAGGAGGGGTCAAGTTCTTGTTGGTTGCTGTTGATTACTTCACAAAATGGCCAGAAGTAAAACCATTGGGAAAGATATCCGGAAAGAAGATAATTGATTTCGTGTGGGAAAGCATCATTTGTCGATACGGCCTACCCGGGGTGTTGGTCACAGACAACGGCAAACAGTTTGCAGAAAAACCGTTCAGTGCTTGGTGTAAAGAGTATCGGATTACACAAGTCTTCAGCTCTGTGGCATACCCTCAATCCAACGGGCAGGTTGAAAGGATGAACAGGAGTGTGGTTGAAGGGATCAAGGCCAGGCTGGGTCGTCAAGGGGGAAATTGGTTGGAAGAACTGCCAAGTGTTCTTTGGGCAATCCGAACCACCGAAAAGACAAGTAACAAGAAGACACCCTACAGCCTCACCTTTGGATCTGAAGCAGTCATACCTGCTGAGATTGGGGTTACCACACCCAGAACCCTTCATGTCGACATCCAGGCTAATGAGCATGAAACCTCACTCAACCTTGACCTGCTGGAAGAAGCAAGAGACTCGGCAGCGATAAGAGAAGCCAAATACAAGCAAAAAATGGAGTCTTATTACAATGCCAAGGTCAAGCATGAACGCTTCAAGCCAGGAGACCTGGTCCTCAGAAACAATGATGCAAGCAAGAAAGAAAATCAAGGAAAGCTAGGACCAAAATGGGAAGGCCCCTACACCATCCTTGAGTCTCACAAAGGAGGGTCTTACAAGCTTGCCGACATGGATGGCAAGAAACTCCCTCGTCACTGGAATGGTAAAAACCTTAAAAGGTTCTTTGTTTAAGATGTAAGACAAGTTGTTCTTTCCAAGAAAGCTATGTAATGCTATCACGTAATGAATGAAAGGATCCATGAATCCTCTTTTGAAAAATTTTGTCTTTCTATCCTATAATCAGGTTGAGTACCTAGCAATAAACTCCATGGCAAGGGCCATGTGAGGGGTTGAGCTCCCAGGCCATTTCGCTCAATAGGTTCGAGGGTTGAACGGACCTATATAAGGGGTGAGTTCCTAAATCAATACGACTCCATGAGATAAACAAAAATAGTTTTATAAGTCTCATCGACAGGCTTGAACAACCTACACCAATCGTTCCTTAAGTTTAAAAAACAAACTTACGAAAATGACAAACACTTATATAAGTGTAAATAGGATAGCTGGTGACATGTTTGCCTAGACTACCTTAAGGATGAATGACTGCAGCGTTCAACCTTTGAAGGTGCTATCGGATAAACATTCCCAAACAATAACAAAGACAAACAAACACATCACAAAAACAAAATAAGAATGAACAACCATGAAACTTAAGCAAATAACCATAAAGACCTAACATTAACAGGCTTTATACAAAAGCCAAGCAAAGTCATAAATTGTTCAAAGGGCCTCAGCCCACAACCACCAATGAACCACTACAGGTTCAGACAAAAGATAAAAGTGTTTAAGACACAACGACATAGTTAATTGTTTTACAAACCACAGATGCTAAGAAAGCTACGAATAAGGGGTTCAGGCGTCATTACCAGAACCTGAAGGCTTGGAGGCTTCATCCTCATTCCTAGCCTTGACCACCTTAGCTTTCTTCGCCTTCTTTCCCTTCTTGGGCAGCTTCTCAACCAGACCAGCTTCAGAGGCTTCAACACTGGCATCCTTGGAAAGTGTATCAGTCATATCCAAGGTCTCCTCACTATCACCCGAATGTGCTCTCTTCTTGGAAACAGCCTGAAGCACCTTAGCAGAAACGGCTTCGTTCAATCCAGCAGGCTTTAACTCCTTCAGCTCCTGTAAAGGTTTCCCATAAAGGGAAGAAACTTGGGACACATAGGGATAACTGGAGTGTTCCATCTTGAGCACATTCTCCTTGAAAACATCTAAGGAGTTGGGTTGATAAAGAGGAGATTCTTCCAAGACTTGACCAGAACTGCAAGCTTTGAATTGAACTCCGCAGAATGAAGGAGATAGGTAACAACTTGCTGAAAACCTTCTTCAATCAACCATTTGTTGTCACCTTGAGCAGCAGCAAGAGAGATTTCCAGTTCCTTTTTCTGACTCTCAAAAGCTTTCCTCTCTGACTCCAAGGCTAGTTGATCTGCTTCCACCTTCAATCTGGCAGCTTCATGCCTTGCCATCTCAGCCTCATGCCCCTTCTTCAGCTCATCTATAAGGGCAATCAAGGTGACCTCCTTGTCAGCATACTCCTTAGCATCCCTTTTCATGTCAGCAATGGACTGCTTCATTTCTTTCTTCTTCTTAGCAAACTCACTGTACTCACCCATGACCTTCCTAAACCTGCTAATCCCCTCTGGTAACATGGCTGCCAGATTACAGGTTCCTACCATCATCTTTGCTAGAAGAGCATCATCATCCAAACCCTCGAGACAAGCCTTAGCACCAGGAGTAGCAAAGTGTGCTAAGACTTCCTCACATACAGAAGAAGACTTGAAACTGTCAGTTGCCTTCACATTCCACCCAGGCACATAAACACCCCCTTCATCAAAACTCCCAGACACATCTGGTTCCCTCACCACCTTAACCTTTTTTCCCTTACTCTTCTTCACCACCACATCCACAACAGTATCATCCACCGTCTGATCTTTCTCATCCTCAGAATCCTCAATGTCATCGCTAACAGTTACTGCCTCAGAAAGATCAGCAGATTTAGCAGCTTTCAGCAATCGCCTGCTTGACCTTCTTGTTGAAGCCTTCGAGGAACTGGCTTTAGCAAACCCCTTGACATTGGGAACGGCAACATAGTTGGTCCCATCATACCGACCCTTCTCATACTTGGTTAAAGCATCTTCACCATCCGCTGCTTCAGCATCAGTAAATGCAACACCAGAAGCATCATCAGCTTTAATGAAATCCAGAGCAGACATGACTGCAAAATAAACAAAGTATAAGAACCAAGCAAAAGGAAAACAATGAAACCAATAACGAGCAAAAACTCATACCCCGATCACCCTTCATTATAACAGGATCTCTACCAGGCTTGTCCCAGCGAGTGCTAACCCCAGATAATACTAGAAATGGTTCAGCAAAAGGACGAAGCCTTGAAGGACAGGCCCTAAGAGCAGTTAAAAAGCTATGATCAAGTTCAGATTCTGAGGGTTCTGCCTCATTCAAAACAGCCTCAGGAGACCTCCAAACAGGCTTAAAAGGGAAAATCGAATCAGAAACCCAGAAAAACTTGGTCTTCCATTGACCAACAGTAGTGACATGAGAAGAAAGGAGGTTGGTCTCCGCTGATGAACCCTCGAAGGTGAACCAGTCACCATTCTTAGCAAGACGAAAAAATCGCCTAAACATCAGCAAGGTAGGATCATAACCTAGGGCTCTGCACAGACATTCAAAATGCAACACACGGCCAACGCCATGTGGATGGATTTGACCAAGAGACACTCTATAATATTCAAGTACATTTAAGAGAAAAACAGAGAAGGGATGACGCAGATTTGCAAACTCAAAGTGACGACAATATAAAGCCACAGAACCAGAAGGACAATCAGAAACAGCAAGCTGCTTGGCTGGAGCAACAGGATTAAAAGAAAGGTCTATTTCCCATTCAGAACAGAACGATTCAACCTCTTTCTGAGAAAGGGTTGAAAACGTAACGGCCATATCCTTCTTAGCACCCATTGTGCCTATGAAGGATGATCAGTACACTAGACAAGGAAAAAGAGAACTAACCTGATAATGGAAAAATGAAGAAACCCTAACGGTGGAAGAGGCGATTGTGAAGAAGAAAGTGAAAAAATGAGAAAGGATTAAGTAAAAAATGAAATGTAAAAGGGGGTTAAAAAGAAACAAGAAACGGTTATATTATTTAAATATAACTGTCATTATGACATGCAATAATACAGCCCTGAACAGACTGCCACATGTCACATCAGGGTCAAATCAAAGTTAAAACACTGAATATTAACCGCCTAAATCACAGCGAACCCTCGAACCCTTCAAGCAAGGAACAAATGACAAAAACAGTCAGAAGCTTTCAAGATAACTCGTCAAAACCTTCTGACTTGGGGGGCTGATGACGTGGGTAGCTTAAAGGAAAAACGAATAACTAATATTATGGAACAAACGCTTGAAAGGTTGGAGCCTACAAGGGTTCTACAACCGGTGGTGACACAAAGTCAAAAAATGACTTGTCACGTCGTCCCTTTCATCGAGTCAAACAAACAGGACTGATGGAGTAACATCAGCCCATAGACCGCAGGTCAATAGCACTCCCTTACCTTTTGTGGCATGTCCTTTTGTTGCAATCAGGATCAAGGTTTTATGCTTTTTTCTTTGAGTAGATCCTTTCTCTATAAAAGAGAAGCTCAGGATCAGATTTACAACACACCAAATCTATCACTCACTTCTCACTCTAAATTATTCTCTTGGTCCCTCACGTGTGGAGAGCAATTCTCTTCACTCGAGTTCCAAGATCTTCTACTTCTGATCTCGAGTTTATCTCAGATCAGAAACAAAAAGCATACATAATAAATAATTCAAGCCTTGAACCTCCTTCTACGTTTGCAACGTAGAAGGACACCACGACCTGCGTTTGGCAGATCGAATCCCTTGAACCTTTGAACCTCCCTTGTGACTCAGGACTATTGTTAGACAGATATTTGTTGTAGCAACAAAGGGCTTGACAGATTCTTATCTGAACGAGCTTGAAAGCGGAAAACATGAAAAAAACAACCAAAATTTAAAAAAAAAACAAAAAAACACATAACTTGAGGCCAAAATTACCAGTAGACGAGAAGACCTTGATGGGCTGAATCATGTGGCAAAATGCCGGCGGCGGTTTGACCAAATTGCATATCAGACCCGGATTCCGTTAGTTAAGGTCTCACTTTCGTCAACCGAGATTTTTACCTTGAATTTTGCAACCTACATTTCTTTAATTTTTTTTAACCTAAAGGCTAAAACACATAAATCACTAAGTGGTACAATTTACACCTCCATTTATAGTTTGTAATTTAGAAAAATCGGCAAACCTACCAAACATTATTTCCATTTAAAAAACGCACCTATGTAATCATTTGATCAATTATTTAAAAATTTATCAACTTCTCTTGAGTACCCTTCTCTATATTTTTTATTGCTTCTATTCTACGTCAGTGTTTGTGGGGTTTATCATTGCAATTGCCATGCTATCTGAAGAGGTATAATCCGGAACGGACCTCTGAACCGTTTTGAGCGGGTCACCATTTCGGACTTACTTATTTAATATTAATATTGTTTATTATCTTGTAACTAACTCGTTAGTGAGGTTCAGCGTTACTGGACCTAGGACTTGTAGAGAAACCCCTAACTGGGCCTGGCCCAATTATGTTAGGGGGTCCATTTGGGTAGCCCATTGACTTGGGTCCATTTGGAAAACCCATTAGCTTCCTATATAAAGAGGCTTCCACCTCTTGTATTGGCAAGTTATGAGCACACCACTTTTTTACTATTAGGTAGAGGAGAGTTTTCTCCTCCAAGCCTAGGCCCCTCTCTACAGTCTCATCCTCTCTTTCTCTCTATTATTGCAGATCCGGTTACAGAAGATGGAGCGCACTCTCAACCTCACTTTCTCTAAGAGGAAACAAACCCACTCAACCAACCGGGTAAGATTTTTCCTCTTCACTATCAATATAACTTGCAATACTATTTGAATCTAAATTTACTTTCACAGCTTCAAAATCTTAACAATATATCAACACACACACTAGGATTGATATTTCATATTTGGTCATGTTTTTTGACCAAAAGATGTGGACACTATGCAATTTGATTCCATTGTAAGTAACATTATTATGTATAGTTACTTTCTAAATGTGCAATGGGAGGTACTCTCCTGCAAACTTGAGTCACGAGAATGTAGCTAAAATAATAACAGTGGGCCCCTTTTGTTTTGTGGACCAGTTTCTGGACCTAGAGCCCATATGTTTTATTAACTACTAAATGCTGGACCATTATGTGTTGCCCTTGTATATCCCTTTACTTTCTTTTACTTGTCTTTAGATATCCGACGAATTTATTTCATGGGGTCACCTCAACCAAATTAACTTGAGCTGACAAGTGACAATAGTCTTTAATAATGTGTGTATATGTTCAACAAATACACACAATGGTAATCATATAATGTGTCCCGATTTAACTTATGCTAAAAGTTTAAAACAACTTCAAAATTCTCCGGTTATCTATCTTTGGGCCTAACGTGGATGGTGAAAAATATAATACGTTTAACTTCCTAAATTATTAATTATACGGTATTGCTAGAAAATGCTTAACATTTTTGTTAACTAGGAGAACATAATAACATAACATAACATAAATTAACATAAATTCACGAGGCTTCTAATACCCTGTTAACCAACGGGGTCATGTGAAACGTAAATAGCAACTTGCACTAGGCAAGTAGCTGGAAACCAATGGAAGCATAAACCATAACCGATAACTTTACTATAAAGGAAACAAACGTTTACCACTATGCCAACCAGAATGAGAACTTGAGACCTCTATTAAAAGGGAATCAGACTCATACCGCTACTAGTAAATCTGTGCGATTTATCACCCAAAATTGTGTGTGTGTGTGTGTGGGGGGGGGGGGGGGATAAGAAACGGTTAATCACAACCAATCTCCAACCGAATTGTTTCTGTTGTACAGGGCTGTGGCCAACTAGCGAACATTTTTTTTAAATTGTCGGTATCTGGTCACTAATTTAGCGCATTCAGTTGTGTTGGCATTTGGTTAGAAATGGGTCGCAAACTCGCATTACCAAACATATATTTGTCCTCAGAAATTTTTGTACGAAATTGGGACCTTAGCTGGTAGTGTACCAACTTCATCAACCTTACATAATCATATATTTATTTTATATAAAAGATAAGCGTTAGCAAATAACAACATTCAAAACAAGTTATATTTCTGAAATTAAAATAAAATACAACAAAAGAAAAAAACACAAAATAAGAAAAAGCCTCATCTTCCTTTTTTTTTTTTTTTTTTTTTTTTTTGTACACAACCTCAGAGTCTAGACTTTATCTGGAGAGGGCTATATTTCTTTTGTTACATTTTTTTTACCAGTCAGCATACAAAACTTAAAAACCAAAAACAATACAAAAGTTTAAAACAGTTACAATATTATTTATGAATCTTTATACTTATTGCATCTTTGATCTCAAAAAACTGGCATAATGATTGGTTTGTTTAGTTTCTTGATTCCAAATCATGCCAATATCTTGTGCAACTCTAATGGCATCAAAAGATGCACCCGAAAGACCTCTTCCTGTGAACCCAACTGCATAAACTCCTGCTTTCCCTTTCCACCCTTCTGGAAATGGTCTTATGGGCATACCCTCCTTCGAAAACAAACCATCTTCCTGTTGAATGCATGTGGTTAGCTCACGGGTATAAATGGTATTTCACTATCAAGATTTTGTCGTAAAAACAATGTTTTCAGAACCAGACTACACCGAACTGGTTGGGCTGGAACCAGACACATAACTGGTCCGGTTGTGTGTATTTAGACCGCTTTCGTTTGAATCGGTTGGCTACTACCTGTTGGGCCATACCGGATTTCAATATTTTTTTTCATTACAAAATATCATTTAATGATCTCTTTACTACTTTAAACTCGTTATTTTGCTTATTTAGCGCTTCATAATTTCTTAATATACTTAAATCCAAAAAAAATAAATTATTATTATATTTTATTTTAAATTCATTATATTTTTATATATTCTATTTTTAAATTTAACGGGACCGCTCTGTCTTACAGTCTAGTCTAGTCTAACCTAAGGCGTCCGGTTTAAAACCCAGTCTAGTTACAAAAGTTTGCATAAAAGATATTACCTTTAACCATGAAGGAACATTGCTGCAATACCCGGTTGCCAAAATAACCGAATCTATTTCAAGATTTGCTCCATTAACCAGCTCGACCCGACCCGAAGAGAACTTCTTGATTCCTGGAACAATCTGAATTTTCCCAGATTTAATCTTTTGTAATGCACCAATATCAAGAACAGGAGTCTTCCCTTTGGTGTTCTTTAACTGTAAAGGACCCTTTGTAGGCCTTTTTATACCATATTTTTCTAAGTTCCCTAGAATGCACCTTGCAAGAATAACAAGTATGTTGTCAACTACTTTTAATGGCAGCCATTTAATCAGTATAGTTGCTAGTTCAAAAGTAGATTTCCCAGCAATCTCTCTAGGAAGTATGTGCACCTGTTGATCATAATAATAAAAACAAGTTTTAGAATAAACAAAATAAGTTTAAAGTACGTCACTATGTCACTACTAGAAAACTGAGCATTTTAAATGCGTAGGAAACTGCCAACCGTTATTGACAGTTTTTTTAGCAAAAATGATTTTTACTAAAAATATGTTGTGGAAAACATTTTTCCACTAACATTTCCTACGCATTTACGACAAAAACTTTTCTTCGAAAATTTTGAAAATTTTCCCTTTTCTAGTAGTGCGTTGTGAATTCGACCATTTTTTTTACATAAAAATGTAACTAACCGAGCTTCGAACCACCATCGATGGAAAGGCGTTATGGTGGCATAGATCAAGAGACACTTCCATGCCAGAATTCCCACAACCAACTACCAAAACTCGCTTTCCTTCAAAAGCCTCACCCGACCGATAATCACAAGCATGCATAACGGTCCCTTCAAACTCATCCAACCCTTCAAAACTAGGCACTACCTTCTCAGCATTCTCTCCTGTAGCGACCACGAGCCATCGACATATATACTCAACCTCACGGTCATTAGTCATGGTCCTAACACGCCAAAGCCCACAAGTTTCATCATATTTAGCTGACTGGACCGACTCATTGAACCTAGGGGTAATCTCAAACTTTTTTGCATACGACTCTAGGTATTCGATAAACTGATATTTGGTAGGGTATTCGGGGAAATTTGGTGGGAAAGGGAAGTAAGGTAGTTGGCAAAATTGTTTAGGGAGGTGTAGTTTGAGGCGGTCATAAGTGTTATGTTGCCAGAGTGAGGCAATGCAGTCGGCGCGCTCTAAAATGACAAAGGGAACACCTTGTTGGTGTAGCCCTGCGCCGACTGCAAGGCCTGATGGGCCAGCACCTACAATGACTGGCCCGTTTACTAGTATGCAACGACGGGAGAATAACTCCTCATGTTCAAGAGCTTGATATACCATTGTTGGGCAATGATCAAGATTGTTACAACAACTACAATGCATTAAAAGAGAGTAGTTGAAAAGATATTGAATTTTGAACAAGACAAACAAGTTCTAGATTGAAAGAATGTGCTAACACATGTAGGTATGTATGTAAGAGTAATGAAATGTGTGGAGGGGGTGAGAGAGGGATGTAGAGGTATATATAGAGGTGCATGTGTTTTGGGATTAGAAAATGATGGCCCTTAAGATGGTCCTTTTCTAGTTTTCTGAATGATGTGTATGTGATTCAATCTTTCACATCTAATCATGACTTGTAACTCATGCAAGAAAAGCTGTACACTTTTCTCTGGACCTTTGTGGTACCTATAAATATAAGCTAGCATGGGCGCAACTTATTAAGGACCGGGGTGCACAGGCCCTCACCATTTTTTACATAGTTGTGTAAATTTACGCGTTTTCCTTCGATTTTTTTTTCATATTGAGTCTAGCCTCTCCTGTTTTAAGGGTGGCGTGGCTTTCAGCCCTCATAAAAAAATAAATAAATAAAATAAATTCAAGCTTCGCCACTCTAAGCTAATATTAGTTACTATTTGTGAGGGTCATATCTTTATCTTTCAATGTGCACATTGAAAGAATTTCAAAACCAGAAAACAAACCTAGGGGAGAGCAAGGGCCCATGAATATGGTGTACACTGATTTGGCAAACCGAAATTATAAAATGTGACTACAAAAGATTAAGATTCTAATTAACATGGATGAAAAAGCATTAACAAAAAGCATGAACACAACCCTAAGTTTGGCCAATTAATTAGTTTCTAAGTTGAGTGCTTTTATGGAATTTGTGTATGCCTTTTTACACTTGAAAAGGATTTAAAGAATACTCATGTACATTTACAATTTTACATAATTTAAAAGATTTTCAAAATTCTGCTCACACGAAAGATATTAATTCCATCATCTTTATAATAGTCTAATCATAACTTCTTTAGACCACTTGTAAGCTTTAAACCCTTTCTTAGTACCATTGTCACATGCACCCTATACTAGCAATGTCTAAAGAATGAAAATTCATTAATCTAGGAGCAAAAGTACATGTAATTAAAGTTGCCAAGTGTTATTTTATTAACTTATTATAACACTTTTTAAAATATTGAATATGACGTTCCAATGTTGTCCTTTATATCTACGTTTTGATAAAAGTTTTATTTATTAAAAATCAAACGTGTCAAATGTAATTAGTTTTATGGTTTTCTTGACATTCCTGTATAAATTTTACGAAAACGGTGTTGTACCCGCAATAGCGTATTTTTTCCTATCGTACGCTATATCGAGTACCGACACTGTGACAAACCGAACTGATACCATCCAAAGCCGGTATTCCTTTTTCCGGTTTTCAATACAACCATAATAGTATCCTCTTAAGAGTATATCTTTTAGTTGCTAAACCGAGTATCTGTATCATATCGGTATTGTAAGGAACCTAGGGCTGTTCAAATCGCTCGTCGCTCGTGGATCGCTCGCCGATCGTTCGGAAAATGCTCGAAAAATGCTCGCTCGATTGTAAATGAGCCGATCGGCTCGGTTCGGTTTGTAAACGAGCCAAGCACGAGCAAAGGTTCGCTCGGCTCGGTTCGGCTCGAATAAATTATTATTTATCTATTATATATATAATTATATATATACACACAAATCATATTTATAACTTTATACATAAACATTTGACCCAATATATGAAAATAAAATATGACTAGCTTGTTTATCAAATAAAAATTTAACACAAAGTATAATAGTAAAAACCCTAAGTCGTCACGTGACAGCCTTAACTTCTTTATGTTATTAGTCGTCTGTCGCTTGATATCACCGTACGCCACAATGCGACAATTGTTCTCTATAGTATGCTCATTGCCTCAACCTATGCCTCATCCTTGGACACTCAGACCTCAATATTAGTGTCGTCATCGGACAATTCCACCTTAGTTGTTACTCGACAACGAAAACATTGAAGATAATATCCCAATTTCATGGTTGTCAAAATTACTCTCCGCTCGTTTCTCGCTCGACGCTCGCTCGAAAAAAATTGTGCTCGAACAATGCTCGCTCACTTTTCAGCTCGGTTGTAAACGAGCCGCTCAGCTCGGTTCGATTTCTAAATGAGCCAAGCATGAGCAAATGTCCTTTCGGTTCGGCGCTCGTGAACAGCCCTAAAGGAACCACACAGATACTGTCTGAAACCAGTTCCTGTTCTCCGTTATATTTTGATTGGACTATTAACCGTATTTGTACTTTATTTTTGTACTGTTGTCGATCGTGCATAAGTCGTTACCCGTAGCTTTTTTTCCCTCTTGCTTCAATATTCCACGTATATGGTTTGTGTTCATTGATTGTTCTCACTAATTTTCTTGGTTGAGTATAATTATTCTTAGTTTATTCCTGGCTTTCGCCTGGTGCAGTATCACTAAACACGTGGTAACAGAGTGTCGTACAAAGCAAAATATTCAGATGGTTCACACGCAAACATTGTTCATACAAGAGGTCACTGCAGTAGCGGGGCTTGGAAAAATTTTTGGGGCACGAAAGTCACGGACTCTTAAAACGGAAAGGGCTGGACTCAATACATATAAAATTTCCGTACAAAAAGCATAAATTTACAATACTGAGCAAAAAAGGCAGGGGCCAGGACACCCCTCGACCCTTAATAAGCTTCGCCCATCGGCCGTAGTACGTGATAATTTATAGATTAAGTTGGAACACATACACAACAAATATTCTTGCTGACAACTTCATTAGAAGGGTTATGACACAACCCGTTAACACTAGAACTCGACAAGAGATTAAACGTGATAGTGTTTGCATTGGCGAAGCATTTAAGGGGCGGGGAGGGGCGGCCGACCCCCCAAATTTTCGTTTAGAAGTTTCGAGTATATAGTTTTTGTATGAATTTTTTTTGTATACACGGTTTCGACCATCGTTTAAAAAAAATAGTTATATAAACCAAAACTTTAGCCCAAAACAAAGTAAATGTAAAGCGCAAATCCTAAAGTCTTAAGCCCAACAACTACATGAGCGGGATAGTAGATTTAACGAGCAAGTGATGGAGTTGCTATCTCTTAGCTACTCGAGCTCGGCTTAATAAAAAGCTCGAAACGAGCCAAACCTGAGTTAAGCCTTAGTTTAATATTAGGTTTATTAATATTTAATAATATTTACCTCCTCATTTAAGTTTGATTATTGAGCGAGCCCGAGCCGAACTTCATTTATCGAGCTCCGAGACTATTATTTATATAATTCTTGTCTAAAATATTAATTAATAGATAGTAAACGAGCCGAGCTCGAGCTCTCATAAGTTTTTCGAGCTCGATCTTGGTCGAGCTCGGCTCGTTTGCACCCCTACCCATAATTGAAGAATTCAAAAATCTTAAACGTCGACGGGCTGAACTGTAAATCTTCATCGAGGTAACAACCCTTTGTTTCCTTTTTAATGTATTAGTGTCTTTATTCAATTGTTTGTTAAACATTGCTTACAACTTTGATAATTATTGTATTTAGTGTTTGACTTGACCCGAATGGAATCACCGATCCGAACATATCACCTGAACAACTATAGAAATTTTTTTAGGTCCCGTCCCCTGACCGCTGACTTCTGACCCCCCGGTTCACATTCTCAAGCTTCACCACTGAGTGTTTGGAGTATACGGGTTTAGGTTATAAACGATCGACACGTTATTTATAACTCATATAGCAAAACAACGTAGGTTTATAAATAAATTAGTGTAATCGAATATGAATTGTAATTTTGTTTTTTTATAAATACATGTTGATTTGCCTTATGATTTTTAACGCAGTAAGTGAGTAATGTCAATAGCATGTCGTATTATTCTTGTTATTAAAATGCTTATATTTAGTTATGTTAAATGCGTCGTCACATACAAGTCGTTATATTGAACTGATTAGGCGTGATATGCATCTTTTCATGAACCCATATTAAGCATTTCTATGTTATTTTTAAAATTGCACGTTTAGTTGTATGTGTCATACTTGGGTTTAAAAGTCGTGTTAAAGTGTCATGTCAGTACAACGAATCAAGCCTATAGCGGCAACAAAAGTCACCGCTATTGCCCTTGCTTGTCGTCGCTAATATTACCTTTAGCGGTGACATGTCGCCGCTAAAGGTTTGTCAAATTTTTTTGTATTAAAAAAAAGCTTCTACATATCTTTGTATACAAAAGCTCTAATTTTTTTTTTGAAAAAATAATTTTTACATGTTAAATTGAATTTTTAAAACATATTTACTTGAGAGAATAATTATTGACCACACATTTTTCTAAAACAATTTTTTTTGCTCAATCGTCCATTTTTCTGCAAGTTTTTTTTTTTTTTTTTTTTTGCATTTTTATACATATGTATATACGTGTTTAAAACTACAAAAACTAGTGTTGTACATATATGTACATACATGTGCAAATGTATATAAATAATTTCACATACATGTATAGAAAAAAAGTTATGGGTAATAGGATCTTATTTTAATGTACATGTGTGTCTATACGTCTTAGATTTAAAAAAAGTATCAAAAATATATGTTTGACAATATACACATATGTATAACTGAAAATGTAATATACACATATATACGTATACACACACAAACACTATAATTAAATATAGCTTGTACTTTTGTTTTTCTAATAAAATTGTTTTAGTTGTGCCTTATATTTTTAACGTGTTTACTGAGTGATGTCGATAATCAGAGGCGTCCCCGAGTATTTATGTACCCTATCCGAGCCATTAAAAAATATGCCTCTAAGACTTTAACGAATTAAATAATTTATACAAAATCTAAATTCAAAGCTATAACAATTACTCAATTCTTATAATTAACAATTAATATTAGGGCTCAATTACGACTACTTCAACAAAACCTCCAATTATCAATTTGTAAAAATTATCTAATTAAGTAATTACACCCAATTTTAAGGCACAACAAGACACCTAATTGCAATAATAGTTCATCAATCTGGCGACAAACATATAAAATACACAAAGCCTAAGTACCCAACAAAGTAAATATGCTACACTGAAAGTTATAAAACAAAAACATAAAGGCGATTTTTATAACTGAAATTTTAAAGCTGTTAGAATTTTTTTTAAATCTTAAATATTAATTTTAAAATAAAATTACAATCTAGATGATGATAAACAACTAGACATTCAACTCACAAATTGCAATTTGGAATTTCGACTCTCAATGTTCGTCTTTTGTAGGTGACATCGTCTAAATATAATATCGACTTTTTTTATTATTTTTTTTCCACCATGTGAATATAATATCGATGCTTTTTTTTTATTTTTTTTTTGTTTATTAGGATGGTGTTTGGCTCTCTTTATTTACACCTACTTATGACTTTTCCAAAAAATCAAGTTATTTTATAAGTGTTTGGATGGTGGTTTGAAAATGACTTTTTGGGTTTGAATAAGGTGAAAAGGAGATGGAAAAAGAGATAAGTTATAAGTTAGGAATGCGTGACTTTTTGGAAAACAAAAAAAGGAGGTGGAAAAGGAGATAAGTTATAAGTTTATCCATACATTTCTTAAGTTAAATGGGTATTAGGCTAATAAATGTTATGGGCTCTTGCTTAATTAATTTTTAAGTTTTAAACTGATTATTATTAGGCTCAACTTTTAAGTGTAAATGAGTTTTCTATTTTAAAAAAATACACACACATACACACACACATATATATAGGAATTTTATAAAAAAATTTGTGCCCCGGTGAAAATGGGCCCCAACCGGTTGACCTCCCCAGCTTGGGCCATAGCCGGCCCTGTCGATAATCATAATACATATCCTGTTATTCATCTAAGTGAACTGTTTATATATAATAAGTTAAATGTATCGTGTCATCCTGAGCTATAAGCAGGGCCGGCTCAACGCTTTTAGAGGCCTAAAGCGGACTTTGAAAATGGGGCCTTTCCAATTTTTAACTTATATTATTTTTGTTGCTTTAAATCAACCACTATATGGTGTTATCGTGGTATTCTTTTATATTATGCCAATGTTTAAGAAAAATAAACTAGATTATGTTGTAAGTATTATACGAATTGTTTAATTTCAAAGCATATATGTTTACTGAAAAATTTAAAACTAAGTAAATATGAAATTGCCGTTAAAAAAAAGTAAATATGAAATTATAATCGCTAAAAGTATAAATCCTTAAACTTTAATGACTAAAAAGTAAAAACACCTTCTTGTCTCTTACCCCCTTCGTTGGTGACTATTGTAAACCCAAAAACAAAAAATAATATATAATTTATTTTTTTCCAAATTAGGGGGCCTTTAAAGGTATGAGGCCTAAAGCAAGAGCTTTAATTTGCTTGCCTTGAAGCCGGCTCTGGCTATAAGAGTGATTAGTCGTGTTATATGTATCGTTTCATGTAACCTGCTAATCAAGCATGTCCATGTTATTTGTTTCCTAAGAAATTGACACATTTAGTTAAATATAGTTGTGTGAAAGTTTCCTGTTGAGGACGCACGCTAAAATACAATGCAAACTCATTAACTCTTTTTCCATGTAAAGAGAGTTATACACACCTAGACGACTATTTAACGTTATTCACATTGATTAAGATAATGATCACGCCATATGCTAATGTTGACAACTAAACTAAATGTTTTACATGTTATTTTCTTTCTCCGATTTCATATAAGCAGTACTTTATATAAACATACTTTTTTATCCAAAGAAATGTGTTATGTTGATTATATCGGATCTAAAATAACTAAGGTGTTAGCTAGTTGAGTATGAAATTTTGAACGACATGCATGTGCGTAAATATATTTTTTTCTAATTTTTATTTTTTCTTTAATATTTTTTTCTTAATAATATTTAATAAGTAAAATTTAAGAAAATACAAAGATAAAACAAACGTTATTTTTATTCAACTCGATTTTTCTGTAACATTTATGTTGAAACAAAAAAAATGTGTATTTATGTTTTCTTAGAAAGTATTAGACATTGTAATTCACGGGTAGCTCAGTTGGTGAATGAACCGGGTATCTCTCTTGGGGGTCCCGAGTTCGATTCCCACAGGGGACATAATAAGAAATAATGGATGACTCCTGGCCTATGGTTACGAGTTCGAATCCTGATCTCGCCTGGGTTTTACCAATCCTTCACCGCCGTGCCTACGGGCGGGTGAGGGGTTGGGTTTCCCCGGTTTCAGGAACTGCATGTGCGGGCCTGACTACGCCAGTCACCCGAGGTACATATGGACCTTCCATTGGGTTCATCATGGGGGTTTGTCCATAATGTAGGGACTCCCTTGGATAGTTAGGCAGAAATGTTTGTTAGCCGTTCAAAAGAAAAAAAAAGTATTGTACATTACATATAATTTGCTAAACAGAAAGTAGAAACTAAAGAAGATGCTTAGAGGGGATTTAGGGCTCATACCGGAACCAAATAACCAATAGGTGAGTTTAATTTAATTATATATGAAGATGTTTCTTTTGGTTGCACAATATTACCAATTAGGTGTTTTTAAATCGTGCGTTGCGTGATTCTGATACCCGACTTGTTTGAAGAATAGGTAAAGTTATATCTAGGTAGATGAATCCAGGGAAAACGTTAAAAATTGTTAAAGCACGTATGCAACAGAAAAGTAAACAATTTTTTTTCCTTTGTGATTAGAGATGTAATTATACAAACGACAAAGTATACATTCATGAAACATTCATTAATCATTTGCTAAAGTATTATAGGAAAACGCAAGTAAGATGTTAACTATAGGTACCAAGCAAAAAACACAAAACTACCGTGGGTACGCCACACAGTATAAAAAGATGTCCTCCTCGGCTCTACATTACCTACAGAAATAATAAGATTTAGACTATTTAAAGCAAAGGAAGATGATGTGAGGCATACAAAGCAGATTACCTTTTTTTGAGGTTGCGGAGGAAACCCGATATCATCATGCAAAGACGACACCGTTCATAACAAAGTACCTTTATATAATACACAAAGACTTAGGCGCGTAATGATAGCTCGACCAATTGCGCGGCCATAGCAGCATTACAGCCAACAATTGCATTACACACGCACTCATCATAGCCCAACAGCTAAAAATACAACCGACAACAGGGGAAAAATACCATCAGCAGCAAAAACACAGCCGCTAACAGGTCAGGTCCGGTAGCCATTAACAACCATCAGACCACAACCCAAATCATTTTTCGAAAAGAAGGACGATATGATACATAAAGGCTCAGACGCGTAATGATAAGTTGACCGGTTGCGCTGCCATAGCACCATCACAGTCAACAGCTGACTTGCGCGCGCAATCATCATAGCCTAATAGCTACAACTACAACAAAAAACAGTGGCATACAAATCTAAAACCAGCCCACAAAGGCTCCAACCTGAGCTATCGGCCAACGAATGTGTATAAAAAACAAACTAAAAAAGGTGGCCCAACCCATAATTAATGGCGCACTGTTCAATTTACACGGTTATAAATATATTTAGATTAGATAGAAGGGCACAAATAATACCCGGTTGCGCGCCATAATAGCCGACATCTGCATTCTGCACTCTATGATCATAGCTTAATAGCTATAAAGCCGTCAAATACCAGCATTGATGAACATTCTTAATCCCTGTTCACAACCACGGAAATGAGACATAAAGGCTCAGGCGCGCAATGATAGGTCGACCGGTTGCGCTGCCGTAGCACCATCACAGTTGACATCTGCATTGTCGACGCAATCATAATAGCCCAATACCAATTAAAGGCAACGGCAAACATGACATGTTTAAACCTTTGCTGATCAGCCACAAAAAGAATCAGAAGATTACCTTTACTAAACAGCGTTTAAAAAGCATCTTCAAGTCCATGTTGTAACCCGTCATCTAGCCGACCATCATCCTCGCAATCACAATTATTCAAATAGAGTATCATCCGACAACCATTATGAACATTCTTAATCCCTGTTCACAACAACGAACATGATACATATAGGCTCAGGCGTGCAATGATAGGTCGACTGCTTGAACTGCCATAGCGCCATGACAGTCGACATATGCATTGTTCACGCAACCATGATAGCCCAACAGCCACAAATACGATTGGCAATGAAACAAAAGTAGTATTAGCAATAGAAAGACGGCTGCCAAACAGCAACACTGAAAGCCAGTGCAAAACACCACAACACACCAACCAGATCATCAAAACAGTTTAGCCTATTACATCAAAGCTCAGACGTGCAATGCATGAACATCGAATATGATACATAAAGGCTCAGGCATGCAATGATACGTCAACCGGTTGCACTGCCATAGCACCAACACAGTCGACATATGCATTGTTCACACAACCATCATAGCCTAACAGCCACAAACACAATCGCTAAAATAAAGTACTATTAGCAGTACAAAAAAACTACCAAACAACAACAATGGTGTAAAACAGGAAAACATACCAAGTAGATTATTACAAAAGTTCAACCTGTCACATTAAACCTCAGCCATGCAATGCCAGCTGTTACAGATAAACACTGTAGGCAATCGCCACAGTCAAATACCCAGAAATACAATTGTTGTAGTTAGGCGTTGAACTGCTACGATGGACGAACGCAACATGTTTATTACACAATTAGCAAAGGATCAAAGTAGGCTCCAGATTGTTGGATCCCTCACTAATTGGATGATAAATATGTTGCGTTCGTCCATCGTAGTGGTTCAACGCCTACAGATTTTAACCAACCATCCTACTTTCTAAACACACACACACACACAAATATCTCTAATACTCTAATCATTCAAATAAAGTATCACCCGACGATCATTATGAACATTCTTAATTTAGCCCACCATCCACAACCATAAAACACTACCATCAGGTTGATCATCTTAGGCGCTATCTAACCAACCTATTCAAATAGAGTATCACCCGACGATCATGATGAACATTTTAAAGCCTTGTTCACAACTACAAAGCAACTTCGTGTACACCCACATGATCCAGCCCAACCATGCATAGCCACGAAACACCATCACCAAAATTTAACCCCTCATCTAACAAACCATCATCCTCACAATCACAATCATTCAAACATAGCATCACCCCATTCTTAATCCCTGTCACAACCACAAAGCACGTCCGCCTAGACGCACATGAACCAACCCCAACATCCGCAACCATGAACAGCCAACCGACCACCATCGAAACCTTGGAAAACACCGCTTCTTCATCTTTCTCGTCCAACATCATCATCAAACCAGTATCGTGTCTACTGTTCAGATCCCAAAACACCCTTTTAATACTTATGATAATAATATTAATAATAACAAAACTAACAACAACAACAACAACAACAACAACAACAACAACAACAACAACAATAATAATAATAATAATAATAATAATAATAATCTTTACCTGATGATTGGATGATCTTTTAACAACCACCAACCACCGCCGTGTACAGGTACATCATCGGAAGCCAGCACCATCACACAAAACACCACCGTGTATAACCACATCACCCACAACGACGAAATACCACCATCAAACCCGTAATCGAACCCACCACCATCGAAAACCTCAAAACCACGCGGCATCATCTTCATCAACCACCATCCTTGGTCACCGGCACGACCATCGTTCATCACCGTCATCCCAGACAAAGCCTTCATCTTCAACAGGGATATAGAGATAGAGACACAGATGTTTGTGTGTTTTTAGAGAGAGAGAGAGAGAGCGAAGTGTGTGTGTAGAAGTGTTTGAAACAAAGAGAATAAAGAGTGAATGAAATTCAGTTATGTGTATGTTTAGAAGATGAACGGTTACGTGTAGGAAAAAAAGAAGAAGAAAACGTGGCAACCTTTCAAATGACCAAAACACCCTTAAAATACAAATTTTTTTTTTAAAACCGTCCCAGAAAGACTTGAACCCGGGCTCCGTGCGAAGGAAACACAAACCACAACCACCACACCAACACCTCAAACTTGTTTATGATTTAGAAACATTTGTATAAAAAACAAAGTAAAAAAGGTGGGCCAACCCATAATTAATGCGACACTGTTCAATTTACACGGTTATAAATATATTTAGAATAAATAAATAATTAAGTTAAACATATTGATTACAAAAATTTAATTACCATACAAAGTACACAAGTTTGGTTACACTACTCTATAATGAGAATATTTGGGGTATACGATCTTCATTACCTCATTTTCGGAAACACCTCATCAACAACCTATTAATGAAATGTCACCGTAACATAAAGGAAAATTATATTTTCGTCAATTTCATTAGAAGTGTTTTGCATACCTCATTCCAAAATTTATATCCTTCAAACAACATAGCGATAAACAATTATCTAATGGTCAAACATTTTGATCTAACATGATCAGTAACCTCTAACGGTCAAACATTTTTAATTTTTGTCAATAAATGGGAAACCCTAACAGGCGTGGGGGCGATATCCGGTAGCCGTCTAAACACCTACGGGATAGTGATGATCCTAGCATAAGAACAACATTTCATGTTACTAACATCTCTGATCGTGTGACGGGTTTAAAACTACGTGATGCTTTTTGACCGTTTGTTACGGTAACGGATGCGTGGGTTCCAAGACGGCGTAGTGTGAGAGGACATGTGTTCGGGTTCGTTAGATGTGAGAAGCTGGTGAATCCGTATGATGTTCTACCAGCCTTGAATGAGATAGTCATTATGGAGTCAAAGATCGCTGTTTCATTGGCCTTGTATGATCGGTCCCATATGAAGATTCCGTACGATGTCGTCGGGGTTGCTAAACAAGCATGGGTTCCTGAGAAAAGATTGTGGTTGAGGAAGAGTTTCCTGTTTTGACCAAGGTTTATGGTTCGACGTCTGGTTCGAAGAAGGTCCTCAAGTTGGATAACGGGGGTGATGCGTATCCTTTGCATGCGATTAGGAGAGCAGTTGTTGGTTCTTCGGATAGCATTGCTCGACTACGTACGATTAAGAAGATGCTTTTCGAGGCTGGGTTTGAGGAGGCTGCCGTTTTGTACCTTGGTGGGCTAACGGTGCTTATCGTTTTTCGGAATGCAGATCATATGAATATGTTTATTGAGGAAAAGGAGGACTTGTGGAAGGACTCTTTGGATTCGGTGTCACCTTAACTGGTCAGGCGATTCCTTTTGAGCAAATTGCCGTTTTGAAAATTGTTGGTTTGCCGGTTGTTGTTCATGATAACGAGGTATATGATAAAGTTGGTCGCTTGTACAGGAGTGTCGTCTGGCCATCGGATTTCTCATGGAATAGGGAAGACAATTCAGTTGGATATACTCATGTACTTACCGATATACCGTCTAAAATTGATGAGGAGATCATGGTCGAATGGAATAAACACGGGTACAATGTGTGGGTGGTGGAAGAGGGCTCAACATGGGTACCGGAATTTGAGTCGGTGGAGTTTTCGGTTGGTGATGATGAGATGGAGGAGGGTGAAATTCGTGAGCCGGCGCCGGAAAATTTGGATGATATAACGGACGGTGATGGGCCTGAAAATTTTCCGGCTATTATTGAGGCGCAAAATCAGGATGGAATTAATGGTGAGTTGAATCACATTGATTCGTTTCCTTCTGAGGAGTCTGTTGATGGCGCCGAAAATTCAAACACTGTGGGCCTGAGTTCCTCTATTGGGCCGACTGAGTCTTTTTCCACACCTATTGGGCCAGTTCTAGACGGGTCATTTGATTTTAATGTTGGGAAGGGCCCAAACTCTTTCAAGAGTAGGAAGAGGTCACGTGTGTTTTTTCACAACTCTTCTGAAGATGTCATCCATTCTAGCCGAACAGTAGAAGACCTTGCTGATAACTCTTTTCAAGGTTAATATTAGCCATTCGAAGGCTGAAGTAGTCGTTCAAAGGGTGAGTTCTATGGAGATGGAGCACGAAGTGGCTGAAGAGGTGGTTGGTAACTTGGATGCTTCGGCTACTGTTCATGATGAGGGTGCATCCGGCTCGGTTACTGTTGCTACGGAGGTGGTTGAGGAGGCGAATATTATTAATGCGGAAGTCGTTGCTACGGTGCAGGTTTGCAATCTTGTTGGTTTGAATTTACAGCCTTTTTCTAACTCAGTTGCGCAAAAAATTGTTTCGGAACAAAGGTGTTTAATCGATGATGAATATATTGTCGATAAACGTCCGTGGGATTAGGGCTCCTGGTAAAACGGGCTGGATTAAAGCGTTAAGGTCCTCTAATGGTGTGGATTTTGTTTATGTTCAGGAATCGAAAATTGCCGAACCTTCTGTGGGGTTGTTATCTCAATGTTGGGATAGCAATAGGTTTGACTTTGATTTTGTTAATTCTGTTGGGGCTGCCGGTGGTTTAATTTGCTGGTGGGATCCATCGGTGTTTTGAAAACCTGGGGTTATTCGGTCGAGACATGTTCTGGTAATCTCGGGTTTGTTGGTTAATTCTAACATCTATGTTAATTTAGCTAATATTCATGTGCCTAATGATCCTGCTGATAAACGTGCCTTTTGGAATGAGTTATTATTTTATAGGTGCTCCTTGAATGGGTTGTGGATTATGATGGGTGATTTCAATGAGGTCTGTAGTTCTGATGAGCGGATCAATTTGGAGTTTTTCCCCCCAACAGGCGCCGGCGTTTAATAGTTTTATTCTCGAGGCGGATTTGTGTGAATATAATATGGTTGGTAATAAGTTTACATATATTTCAGGGGTGGGGGATAAGCTGAGCAAGTTGGATAGATTTCTGGTTTGTAACGAAACCTTGTCTGCTTGGCCGAATGTTATTATTTCTTCACCACCGAGGTTTTTGTCTGACCACTGTCCTCTTCTTTTTTGCACGAGGAATACGGATTATGGTCATATACCCTTTCGGTTTTATAACTCTTGGTTGGAGTTACTGGGGTTCGTGGAGTTTGTTAACCATATTGCACCTCTTTTTACCTTCTCTGCCCCCCCCCCCCCCCCGGATTTTGCCTTGGCAGCCAAACTAAAATGGTTGAAAGGTAGGATTCGGTTGTGGGTAGATGCGGAGAGGAAAAAAAGGAATGCGAATCTTGTGAACTGTAAGAAGATCATTGGGGACCTGGAATCTGCTGCTGAACATAGGCCGCTTTCTGATGTTGAGTTGCTTGATAGAGCAAACGCAAGGAAGTTAGTTTTTGAAGAAGAGCGGTTAAGGGCCTTGGATGCTAAACAAAAGTCGCGGGTCAAGTGGGCATTAGATGGGGATGAGAACTCAAAATATTTCCATGGTATTATTCATCTTAATTCGGCCAATAACCGGATCCATGGGGTGCAATGCGATGGGAGTTGGATTGATGAACCGTGTCTAGTAAAAAATATTATTGCCTCTTTTTTTGCTGATAAGTTCGATGCTCCTGATGGTATTCGGCCGGATTTCATATGTCCAAATGTGAATCGTCTTTCTGACGAGGAGGTTCACAGTTTGGATGGCCCGTTCACTATCGATGAAATTAAGGGAGCGATTTGCGATTGTGAAGGTGATAAGGCTCCAGGGCCGGATGGAATCTTACTTTTATCAAAAAATTCTGGCCTGTCTTAAAAGAGGATTTTATGAGTCTTTTTTTCGGATTTTCACACAAAAGGCTTTATATTTAATGATGGCTGTTTTTCGGCATTTATTGCCTTAATTCCTAAAGGCCGCGACCAGGCTACGTTAGCCGATTACCGCCCTATTAGTCTGGTGGGGGTGTTAAACAAGGTACTTTTTAAGGTCCTTGTTGGTCGATTGGGTAGAGTGATAGCCAGACTTGTGTCGGTTGAACAGACTACCTTTTTGAGTGGTCGTAACATCCTTGATGGTTCCCTTATTCTTAATGAGATTGTCGCATGGTTAAAGAAGACGAGGTTACAAGGCTTATTGTTTAAAGTGGACATCGCCAAAGCTTTTGATTCTTTGAGTTGGACTATCTAGATAACATTTTGGCTCAAATGAATTTTTCTTTGAAATGGTGCGGTTGGATTATATCTATCGTGCGGTGCTCGCGTGCTTCGCTGTTGGTTAACGGGTTGCCTTCCTTCGAGTTTCCATGTAAACGTGGTCTTCGACAAGGTGATCCGCTTTCCCCATTCTTGTTTATCCTTGCTATGGAGGGGTTGTCTTGTATTATAAAGAGGGTGTGTCAAATGGGGGTATTTCATGGCATTCGGGTGGGAGGCTCGGCCCCTTCGATCTCTCACCTTATGTATGCAGATGACGTTGTTTTTTGTGGGGATTGGTCTTTTATGAATGCTCGAAACTTGAGGCGACTGTTACGTGGTTTCTACTTGGTGGGTAAATTTACTTTTATCCATCTTGGGGTGCCGATGGCGTGTAATATGAATATGGTTCGGAGTTGGGATCTGGTGATCGATAAGGTGAAGAAGCGCCTTTCTACTTGGAAGGCCAAGAGCCTTTCGTATGGTGGTTGTATTACCCTTCTTCAATCGGTTCTCAGCTTGATTCCTTTTTGTTATTTTTCCCTGTTTCGGGCACCTATTCAGGTAATTGATTCTATTAATTAAGGCGTAACTTTTTCTGGTTGATAAAATGGCGTGGGTAGCATGGGAAAAAGTTATTGCACCGGTTAAATACGGAGGCATCGGCCTAGGCTCCCTTAGAGATGTAAACTTGGCCTTATTGCCTAAGTGGTTGTGGCGGTTTAAAAGTGATCAAACCCCTCTTTGGCGCAATGTCGTATGGGCTATTCATGGGAGTGGTCGTGGATGGAATTGTATCCCGGTGAAAGCATCATTGGGGGTAATTGGAAGCAAATAGCTAGTATCCCGCGTCTTTTGGATTCTTTGGGCTTTCGGTCTCACCAACTCCTTAAAGGGACGGTTAAGAGCGGCCGTAGTGTGCTTTTTTGGCATGACTGGTGGATATTGGACGAGTTATTAATGTATAATTTCCCCTTGCTGTTTGTGCTTGACTGGAATCACTTATGCTCCGTGTCTGACCGTATATAGTCGAATGGCGTTGTTGCACTCTTCTTCTGGGACTGGAGGCGCTCTGATTTCTCTTCGGACGAACAGCTGCAGCAGCTGGGAGCTCTTTGCTCCTTGCTGCAAAACGCTGCAGTCCACCAGGCCCATCAAGGCAGCGACGAATGGACCTGGACAGCAGGTGGGACAGTCGGGTTCTCGGTCATGGTACTGCGGAGCTGTATTTTCCGGGCATCAAATAACCTTCCAACGTGTTTATTTGAATGGTGTAACTGGGTCCCGAAGAAGGTGTGTATGGTCGCATGGAGGGCTTTTCTGGACAAGTTGCCGACTGTTGATGGGTTGATTAAGCGCAATATTCAGGTTGAATCACCGATGTGTAGGATTTGTGAATCTGGTGCCGAGTCTGTGGACCACTTATTTACCGACTATCCGGTTTTTGCGGATGTTTGGTATGGGTTGTTTGCCTGGTGTAATGTCCCGAACCCTTTTCATTTTCATGTCAGTGATTTATTGAAGCTCCATCATACGGCAAAGGTTGGTACTCGTCCCAAGAAGGCGTTCTACAGGGTGATTCTTACGGCTTTATGGAGCATATGGCGGGCTAGGAATGATTATATTTTCAACCAAAAGCAAGTGACGGCTCGGAAAATCATGGAGGAGATGAAGGTTAAAAGCTTCTTATGGATCACTCATCGCGGCAAGATGACGGCAATGTCTTAGCCGTCTTGGTGTCTCTTTGATACGTCAAAAATGTGATTTTCTTCGGGTTGTTTTTTGGAGAGTTATGTTTTTCTCTTTTTGGTTCGGCTGTTTTGTTTTTTCGGTTTGTTTGTACTCCCGGATTTCCGGTTTTGCTAGTGTCTTGCTAGCTTTGGAATAAAGTTTGTTTTGCTGTCCAAAAAAAAAACCTCTAAATTTTTCTTTTGAATGGCTAATTTCCTTTACAACCCCAACACTTTTATCACCACACCACAAGGTTGGGGCAACTTCTGAATCTTGATTGTAACATAAATAAGTAAACTGTAACACATTATAAAAAAACAAAGAAAGAAAAAAAGGATTTCACGAATACTAAATAAAACATGTTGTTTCAGATGTTACCAATATATCACACCCTTTGATTCATCCATTTATGTCGTACAAACAACATTATGTTTAATCTAATGAATTAGTAACTTTCCTAAACAACTTGGTTGAAATTGAAACAAATAGACATCTCCAAGTGAACAAAAGATAAGATTGTGGGAGCATTAATATGTATCTTAAATGTTACCAGGATATTAACAAGTTGTCAAAAGACATTACGAAGTTATCACATTTATTTGATAGTCAATCAATCGCATCCAGATGGCTTGGTGTACGTGGAGGTCAACCACTGGAGTCTCGTGTAATGGAAAGTTCCAAACTAATTTAAGGGGAAGTTTTATAGGATTGCAGTTAGACATGCTATGCTATTTGGGACGGAATTATGGGCCATCAAGAAGACACAGACATACAAGATGGAGGTAGTAGAAATGAGGATGCTGAGATGGATTGTGAGCACGCAAGGTTAGACCGAATAAGAAAGGAGATTTTTAAGTAAATCTTAGGTGTGACTAGTATTGTGAATAAGTTAAAGGAAGAGAGATTAAGATGGTTTGGGCATGTTAGGAGGGGAGAGATGACATGGCTAGTTAGAGTAGTGAAAACCCTCATTGTACACGGGATGAGGGGTAGAGGTAGACCTAAATTGAGTTGGGATGAAAGGGTTAGGTAGAATTTTGTTAGAGATGCACCTCTTTGAGGACATGGTCCGGGATAGAAAGTTATGAAGACATAGGATTAAGGCTAATGATTTTTAGGCGAGGGTAAAAGTGTGTCAGATTGTTGGATTAAAGACTTAGATGTAGATACACTTTAGATGAACTTTGCTTATGATTTATGACCTTGATTGACTATTTGTCGTTTATCTTGTTTTGGTTGTTTATATTTGTCCTATGTTACTCATTAATCACTTGTTTTATTATTAGTCATTTAATAGTTTCTACTTATTTAGTTTGACTTGTTTGTCTACTATCCATTTGGAGCCGGTGGTCTCTTTACAAGCAGTCTTTCTATCTACATGGATGGAGGTAAGATTTGCCTACATCATACTCTTCTCAGACCCTACTAATAAAATAGCTTTACTATTAGTGGGACGTATTAGGTATGGCTGTTATTGTTGTTGTCTAGTCTAAAATTAACTTGGTTGGAAAAAGAAACAACTACTATTTTTAACAACACAAGAAAAGGGTCATCATGAAACCACTGAATGTAACATATAGCATAACACGTTTATAAGTGAAAGTTCAAGAAACGGATTTGACACATGGCTTGCATGGATGATTAATGGCTTTAGGTTATAATCCCACTTTGTTGATGTTCCGTTGATTCTTTCGCTTGGCGAAGAATGGTGACTGGTTCACTTTTGAGACTTCACAAATTGATGTTGGTTTAATTTCTTCTTACATAACCACATTGGGGTCATGGAAATATATGTTCTTTTGGGTATCTGAGTCTATTGTTCCATTTAAACTCGTTTGGAGGCAACCTAATGCCATTCTGAACGAACTTGAATCTTTTGAATCGGAGTTGGATAAACGGTTTTTAGATGCCCTTAAGGAATGTCCTTCAAGGCTTCGGCCTTTCCCTAAACCTTTCTTAGTTTTAATGTTGGGTCAGTTTCTTTTAACAATTCTTATTTATGAACACTTGTTTAGATCTATCAAAGTATATTTGCACAACGGAATTAAAACAAGTGTATCAAGTTAAAGTTTCACTTTTAACCGGAGTTATTACTCCGCCTCAATCAATGAACTAACTAGTAAATGAAAATAAAAAACAGTAAATGCTTCAAATGATTCTTAAATATATTGAAATGGCTAACTACAAAAGTTTTGAAGGATTCGTGTCTGAAATAGTGGGATGAACCCATCTATTTATAGACAGACTAATACATACAAGTTGAGTATACAAAAGATTGTAATACTACTAGATAATACTACAGCAGGCTGTAGTATTGGAACTTGTACAAAGACTTTAAACAAACTAATATAATAGTAAACTACTGAAATATAAGGGCGGTGGGAAGCTTCTAACATAACTGCTGATGAGTGACAAATTGCTGATGAGTATTCTTTAGAAGTTTGTCTTCAGTAGTTCTTCAGAGAGTTGTCTGGTTCGTCTTCAGAACTTCCGATCTTTACCCTTCAGCACTTGTTATCTGCTTCTTCAGTACTTGCAATCTTCTTCTTCAGCAGTTTCCATACTTAGAATAATATTGCAGAATATGATTAAGACTAAGGTATCAAAAGTGGTTTCGTCAATCCTCTTTGTCCTTATTTAACCGGTGTCAGCATTGTTTTGGATAAATTGTACCGAGATCCGGAACCTATGAGGGGTGATCATGGTATGGATTCCCTTTTTTGATTTTGTGACTTTTCATTGTTATTTAGGCTTATATTTTTCTTTGTTTATTGTAGTCATGTCTACCCTTGATTTCATTAAGAGCGATGATGCTTCGGGACGTAGTGTTTGATGATGTCAAAGCAACACCTGGTGAGGATGTTGTTACCAAGTAACAAAAGTGTAGGTACGATGGTGTGAATTACTCAAATGTTCCAAATGTTAAGGGATTTACAAAGCAGGATCCCTCGAAGCCTTCGACCCGACGATCAAGTCGTCATTTGCTAAAAGGTGCTAGCTAACCAACCACTTTAGAGCATGTGGAGGTTAGCGATGACATCAAGGCTTCAGAGGATCAAGAGGTTCAAGAGGGCGATCAAGTGAATGTGGTTGAAAAGTTTCCCACTATTTCGCATGACCAAGCCTTGGCTTATCATTAGGACCGGACCAAGTATAAAGACCATACCAACCCTAAGTGAGATTTTGATAATTGAGGATTAAGCCTCACAGTGTGAATGTTTCCAAACACAAATGGGCTAATCACTACTCATGGGATTAGGTTAGCTTACAAGTGCATTGGTTGTTACATACCATGCGTACACTCATAAGTCCTCCCACTTCTTATCAAAACACCCACAAGACCAAATACTAAGTGATAGTTTTAATTAATTCATCAAACAAAGTTTAAAGTAGAAATAATTAAACAAGATAATAAAACACTACTCAATAAATAAAAACTATATAATCCATACCAAAGCAGTCTTCACCCTAGCAACACCCAAGAATCCTAGCCAAAGATTGGCATTACAACATCTACACTAAGTTGGTTTTTCAAAGAAAAGATGATAGTGGTTGTTTAAGGATTAAAGAGGGTTTTCGGTATGATTTATAGTGATCTCTCTCAAGCTCTCACTCTAGTAGTGTTTACAGAGTGATCCCAAGCTCCAAAGGTCACTTACACGACCCAAAAGATAGCAGAAGTGTGAGGGAAATTCGGGTGGAATGGGATGCCCAAAATGTGGAGTGGAGGCCCCTATTTATAGGCAATTCAGCCCTTGCATGCCCATGCTTCCAGAGTTGGCACACCCATGCTCGACAACAGGTACTGTTGCAGAGTCCTTGTGCGCAGAAGTTGTCCGTCTTCACGGGTTGCACGACCGTGCCAAGGGACTTGGCATGCCCGTGCTTGCTGGTTTGTGTAACCGTCTTGTCAGTTTGGTCGGTTTGAAGCCTTGGGGGACACATTTCATAAGGCACGGCCGTGCCAAAGTGGTTGGCACGCCCGTGCAACCTTGTAGGGTTGACTTTTGCCTTCTGTTGACTTGTTGACCCGGGGCAGGTGCACGGCCATAAGTATGGCCGTGCTGCATATGAATCAGCTTCAAAAGTCTTAAATTCCTTGTCTTTTATGCCGTTTCTCACTTTTTTCACTTTTTACCCTCAAAGCATGCACTTATCAACAAAGAAAGACAAACCGTGATAAAACCAAGATAAAAGCATAATTTTGGGTGAGACGTAGATGAAAATACATGTGTAAAACCTTTTAATTTTGAGACACATAAGTTTTTTAACATCGTTTTCAGTTTTAGTGGCAGTGTTACCATTTAGGTTGCCTTGATGAGTGGCCAACACTTAGCTGATGAGCTGTTTCCAAAGGAAATGTGCCATCATTTGGGCCATCATCCGAGGCATGAGTTGAAGACTTGAAGGCTTTCTGGTTGGATAAAGTGGCTTGTTCCCATAGGGACGCTCATGGTTGCACTTCAAGCGATGGGTAAAGAGGCCATAGCTTGTTCCTAAGAAGTGGGAGCAGGTAATGGAACACTTGAGACCGGTGATTGCAAAAGCTGGTCTGGTGTGATCTCATGCCCTATGGGTGCACTTTGGGCTAATGACTGGGAGGTGAACAAAGGGAAGGATGTAGGACTCGGCCTCCCAGGGAGGTAAGGACTTGGGTTGAAAGGGGAGTAAGTTGTACTGGGACCAGCTTCGAGGTGAGATGGTGTAGATCGTGAGCTTGAGGGAGGGATGTGAGGAGGAAGAGGTGGTCCGGGTGAAAATGAATGTTCAGACTCGTCATAGTCTAGCCTTATCCTTACCCCTTTTTCCCTTTCTTTGTTCACGTGCTAGTTGAGAGGAGATCTCAATTGTAAGATTTTCTTAGCTACTCCCTCGGGCGTTAAGTCTATGTGTTCTAGTGTACGCACGAGGCCGAGTTAAGGAAAGGCAACCCTTGAACGAGAATGGTGTGACACCCGTCGAAATCACAGGTCATATCCATACACTTAGCTACATGTTTACAGTATGCATATCATTACATGTTATCATTTGCATCTTAGTTGGGCTATACAGGGTTCCAACGAGTCAATCCCGAGGTTTGCAGTCTAACAATAGACACACTAGTTAGTTCAAGCCCTCAGTTAGTCAAATATTTCATGCTAGACTATAGGAGTTCCATGCAAAACCCTAACAGTGAGACATCCATGCAATTGAACATACGTTTTCAAATTGTTGCACCGACAAGAACAAAAACAAACAATGTTCATGAACAAAGAGGTTACCAACGTGTATTGTAGAAAACTAGTACATATACGAACAATATGTCCACCTGTAACCTCAAAACTTGATCCATATAGACTTGTATGAGTATGTGAATCAAGCAAATACACTATCACTTATACATACATACATACATACGGCTATACATACACATGTGCATGTACACATCACAACACAATCCCATCAAATCCAAGACATTTACCTAAATGAGATCATAGTCCACCCTAGTCAACAAAACTTACACAAGTTGACTTGCCAAGAATACCTTGTTCTTTCCCTATGCGTGTTTTCGGCTCACATGTTCCCAAGACAAGGGAAGTGTGCAATGTTTTGGACATTATCTAAACCATGTAGGACACACTCACACCTTTATATATATATACGACCACATACATGCATAACCATAAGGTGAGGAAGTGACAAATACCACTCACACACACACACACATACGATCGCATACATATATACACATACCTTCTCATTTCCTAGTCACCATGCTTATGTAGAGACACTTAAACCTATGCTTAACACCAACATGGAACAAGCTTTTCCCATCAACAATTCCCAAAACATTTGACCCTACATAATTGCCCACAATCATCCAAAGTTTTTGGCTAGAACCTTCCCAAGACAAACTACACTTGTTTCAAGGTCAACCTCTTGCACTAAAAGGGCACAACATAAAACACTTGGACATGATTTCCTTGTCAAACTTACCACAAATAAAATGCCCCTTCCCCATGTATTAGCGGCCGAAACCCCACCCCATACACAATCCAACAAAGCTTCAAATTCAACATATTTCCCTAGCAAGCCTTTCACCTTTGCACTCCATGAAAGCAAGGTTTTTTCCTTCCATTTTTGTGAGCCAATGACACTTGATCATCACCACCACCACTCGGCTATATATAGAGGCACAAGAGCTCATCTAGATCACACCACAACACCATATGTTGCACTATGTAGATGCGTTTTTGCGACTAATGATTAGATGTGTTAACATGTGTTAAAAGTGGCTAAAAGGGGCGAAGGAAGACTGGAATGGGCGAAGGTGAATAGTTAGTGGGCGAAGGAGTAGGCAGATGGACGAATCTGGAACTGGATAACCTAAGAAGACACATTCGACCACTTGTAGTGGGCGAATGTGGAAATGACCCACGTTCGACCAGTGAAAAGGGGCGAACGTGCAGTGTCTATATATAGATTTTGTGATTTTGTAAGTTTAAGCGAGTCATTCAGTGTGTGTGTTTTTGAGGTGTGTTCCAGAGAGGTCTGAGAGTGGTATTTTGTGTGCTAGATTAACTGTAACTGATTTGTAACCAAGTATTTGAATGAGTTAATCTATGAAAAGCTTTAAAATGACTTTGATTGTGTCTTGATTGAGTTTACATCAGTTTGTTCTAAGCTAGGGTTTCCGCACCTGGTTTAGTAACTTGTATGATCATATAATCCTGTTTTCGTGTCAAATCACATCCTCTACAAAGTGGTATCAGAGCATAGAGGATCATACAACAACAAATTGATAAACTCAGAGCTGATTTGGACATTATTTTCATAAATTCACATCTGTTTTCACATAAAAATGGTTTTTGAGTGTTTTTGAAAGAATTAGAGTTGATTTTGTGGATAAAATTCAAAATTCCATGTATTAAAGTTGTTCCAAATCATCTCCGAAGCAAAACCTAATCAAAATCATTCAAATTCACAAACTTTTGAAAATCAGAGATCAAAATAACCGTTTTTCAAAGTGTAACCGTTTTTCAAAAGTCAAAATGGGCGAACCTGGAGTGTTCTGGTCGAAGGAGTGAGTTTTTGGTCGAAGGTGAGTGAAAATTTGGACGAACCTAGAGATTTTTGGTCGAACCTAGAGTTTTTCAGTTGAATATTTTACATTCGGGTCACATTTTTCACTTTCGGGAGATCGTGCGGGCGAACCTGGAAACCAAACGGGCGAACCTGGAACTATTTGGGCGAACGAGAAAAGTGTTAGTGTATTTTTTTACTTTCTGGTGAGATTTCACATTCGGGTGAGTGTTTTTGGGCGAATCTACTTCAAAAACGGACGAACCTGAAGTTTACTGGGCGAACCTAGATTTTTTTTGAAAATTTTCTAAGTGTTGAATTTCTCGAAGTTCGTGATCATGTGGCGTTATCAGACTACTCCTACACCAGCAACTACACAACCACAACAGCAGGTGATGGACCCATGGACAGTGGCAGCACAGAAGACGAGCACACAGTCTTCGCAGCCGGTTAACTACATGACTCAAAGTGCATCTCCAGCACCACAGTCTGACTACTGGGGAGTAGCAGCAGCGGTGGTAAACACTCAAACTACAAATGCTATTTCCACACTGATTAATGATTTGTCTTCAGGTAGCGGGACTCGGCCACCGAAGCTCATGGAGATTCAAGAATACAATCAGTGGCAGAAAAAGTTCAAAATACATTTGGAAGGCATGGGAGTGGAAGGTGCTGAAGCATGGAACATGATTGCTAAAGGTTACACACCACCAGTTTTGGAGAACACAGGTGAACAAGTGCCATTGGAGAGCATGGCTGAGGATGAGAAAAAGAAGTTTGCTGTGGAAAAGAAGGCGTTTTCTCAATTGACACAGGCAATCACAAATGATCTTTTGCATCAGTTTGGGACTTGCACAACTTCTAAGGCATTGTGGGAAATGCTTAAAAGGAAGCATGATGGAAATGAGAAGACTAGAATTTTGAGGAAGGAAGAACTCATAAAGGAGTTTGAGAACTTTTCTTATGTTGGAAATGAAACTTTGAAAGAACTAACTCCTAGATATAATCATTTGATATCTGAATTGTCTAGCTATGATATACAGATTCCTATGGCAAAGCAGGTGGAAAAGTTTGCAGATGCATTACCACCAAACTGGGATCAGCATGTGGATGTTCTGAAGGAGAAGGATGCTTATCAATACTGGTCTCTTCAGGAGTTCATTGAGAAGCTGGAAAACAAAGAATTGGAAGAGAAGAGGAAGGCTAGGAGAGCACAGATTCCTCAGAATCCAAACTTATACTTTGGAGGATCTTCAGTTCCAGCAAGTACAAGCTCAGGAGGGCTAGTTACACCACATGTTGCATGTATATCCAATGCTGTAGAATCACCGACCATTAACTATCATCAACAAACTTCATCTTTATCACAACCACAACCACAAGTACCATACCAATATTCATACATTCCACCATTCTCCCCAAAGCAACAAGCAGCTTTCTACACTACTAGTCAATCTCAACAACAACCAATGAACCAACCTAATCAACAAACAGTGGTTTTGGAGACATCTAATCTTGGAAATGTGACAGTTGAAGTTGCTCAGCAACACATTGCATTAGTCTCTGCAATGGTCTCATCCTACAATGGACTAGTTGCTAGTCAAATTGGGAATAACAACTTGACCAATGAAGACTACGCACAAATTGACAAGGAAGAGATGGAACTCATTGATATTCAATGGGCCTTTGCGAGCATAATGCGAAGAGCAACGGAGTTTATTGAGAAGACAGGAAGAACTGATTTGGGAACTTCTCCTAACACAACCTACGGGTTCAATAAGGAGAAAGTGACTTGTTTTAACTGTGGAGGGAAAGGTCACTTTAAAAGAGAATGCACCCAGCCACCAAAACAAGGCAATAGGAATCCATTCAATGCCACCTATCAGAACCGTCAACAACAAAACCAAAACCAAGTTTCTTCACAAAACAACAACAACAACTACCAAAATCGTCAAAACAACTTTAATAACAACCAAAATAGACAACCAAACACACCAAACCAGACACAAAACCAAACACCAAACAATACTAACCGAACAGTCATACCAATCACTACACCAAATGAACAACAGAATACCAATCAAGCATTGGTTACTCAACAAGATGAGAGGTTTGACTGGTCGAGTATTCAGATAGGTGTTGAGGAAATCACTACTGGGGGAAATGTGGCTTGTGTTGCATATCAGGTTGATATTGAAAATTCAGTGACGATGGAGGAGAAGGAGGAAACTGAGGTTGAAAGTGATGAGTCTGAGGCTGAGATGGATGGGAAATTTGAACCTGTTATGGTTAATGCTGAGGTTGATGTTGAAGTTCAAACAGAAGAGACAAATTCTGGAATTGTGATTGATACTGTTTCTGATATTTCCGAGGAGTGTGAATCGGTTTATTCTGATTTAGACAGTGAATCGGATACGGAAGCAAGTGTTAATTCTCTTGATGAAGATATCGATCAGTTGCTTGCAGAAGCAGATTTTCTGATGACAAGGAAGTCATGCATTGCAGATGATGCTTTCACAAAGATTGATTATTCCAGATTCTTTGCAGGAAAGGAAGCTCATTTCGCATTAATGGCCATGACTGATCCGCCAAAATCTGTAAGTTCTGCATGTAGTACTGATAATACAAGTGAAAAATATTGTGGTACATGTGATAGATTGACTGAGGAGATTAAACAACTCCGTGTTCAACGTGATAGTGCTATCATGAACAGTCAATCTACTCGCAAAGAGTTGAATGCTTTTAACAAAGTATTAGATGGTTACAAAAAGGACATTTCCGACTTGAAAAACACTTTGTCTTTAAAACAATTGGCAATTAACAACTATATCAATGAAATTGAAAACACCAAGTTGGAAATGGCAGCCATCAAATGCTTTGCTGAGAAAGTAAACAAAAAGTTGGAAAGTTATAAGCATATTGCTTATGTGGTAGACCATATCATTGATGATAAAACAACCAATTATCGGGCTGTACCATCTCCGGTTCTTTTTGAAAACCATAATTGTCACCAAGTGACACCGGAGAGTTTGGTAAAATCTAATTCAGCATCGGAAAATGAATCTAATACTTCAAGTATTGGTGATCCAAATTCCGATGTTAGACCGATTTTGGGAATCAATGATGAGGGTGTTACTGCTGAGAGTGTAGATTCAGACTCAGAGAGTGATGATACTGGTTGTAACCAAACTGTTAATGCATGTGAAATTCCAAAAGAAAATCACATCATTACAAATGAACCAGTTTCATCATCTCAAATTGTTCCGATGAGAAGTGTTCATCATGGGAATAAGTCTGAAAAGAATGTTGTGAAGAAAGATCTTAATGTGGTTAAGAAAGATCTTGAAAAGAATGATAAAAACGAACAATGTGACAAACCTGTCAAGGTGTTTTATCGGATGGAAGGATCCGATAAGATCATCTCTGACGAGGACTTTCCAATTAAAGATGTTAACTATGCTAAAATTGACAAGATTTGGCAAGAAAGTACTATTTGGTTCCCAAAACATGAGAGAACGAATGAGATTCCACCAGCTTTATTAAAGAAGTTGTATTTGGATGTTCCTCAAGAACCAAAGGTCCATGTCACAGAGTTTGTTAAACCTAAAAACAGAGCTAATGGTTTTAATGAGCCTACTTACTCAAAAGGGCCACTCCCTGAGAGTTTAAGGAAGCAACAGTACAATGATCAATATCCTGTTAGATCATTTGCTCAACCAAATGCTCCGAATGTTTTTGAAGAGTACCGTGCGTGCTTTAAGTGTGGGGAACGTGGGCATTTACTTGCTCAATGTCCATATGTAAGGCACAAAAGGCACGAAGTTGAAGTGAGGAATTCTATGCGAAAACCGATTGATCATTATGTGCCACCTCATAGGAGAGTTGTTCCTCAACAACCACAACCGTTTTATAATCATAACAATTTTCAACAAATGAGGAACACTCGTCCAATGCACTATGATAGAAGGAATCGGATTGCTATGGAACACTCATGGAGGAAGCCTGTGGTGAACACAACAGTTGATAGGCAAAAGGTTCCACCAAAACCGATTGTCAAATCAAATGTTGGACCTAAGTCTGTTAAATCAGATAAGGTTACCAAGAAAGTTACATTTGCTAACAATGTTCAGAAACCGACTGAGAACCCAAAGTCTCAGATTCGTATTTTGAAAAGATCTGAACAATCTTGGACACCCAATGGTACTCCAGGAGCCTCAACTTCAAGGGTTAATGAGAGAAAAGAAACTGTTTTGAACAATCAGAAAAAGATTGATCAAAAAGTTGTTCAAAATGATTGTGAAAATGTTACTTTGAAACCTGATGTTCAAAGACCCAAGACTCAGGCTTGGGTCCCCCGAAAGAACTAACTGATTTACTTTTTGTGTGCAGGGAGCTTCAGCTGGCCCTATTAGCATTCTTTGGATTGTTGATAGTGGAGCTTCAGGCCACATGACAGGGGATCTTGCGTTGTTGTTCGACGTGAAGAACATCAATGGAGGGTATGTAGCTTTCGCAGGAAACAAAGGCGGATATATCACAATGGAAGGAAGTGTGAGCAATGGGATAGTGAGTTTCGAGCGGATTTCGTATGTGAAGCAGATCGACTATAATTTGTTGAGTGTCAGTCAAATATGTGACAAGAAATTTACTGTTCATTTTGATGACAAATCCTGCTATATTCTGAAACCGGGCTTTACAATTCCTAAAGAGTGGATAATGTTGAAGGCACCTCGCGTCAACAATCTATACATTCTTGATATGTCCAAGGCGATGACATCTCAGGGGCAGATAACATGCTTTTTGTCCAAGGCAACAGAGAAAGAATCGATAATGTGGCACCGAAGAATGGGGCACATTCATTTGAAGAAAATGAATCAACTTGTGAGAAATGGACTTGTCGATGGAGTAAACGTGAAACATTTCCATCTAAATGACAAGTGTGTGAGTTGTAAAAAGGGGAAGCAACACAAACAGTCCCACAAAGTGAAAAAGGTTAACTCTGTTGAGATGCCACTTGAGCGACTGCACATGGATCTTTTTGGACCGGTCAAGCGCAAAAGTCATCTTGGAGAGCTTTATTGTTTAGTCGTCACTGACGATTACTCAAGATTTTCATGGGTGATGTGTTTGCAGAATAAAAGCGACACTTTTATCAATCTAAAAGTTCTGTTCACTCGATTGGAGAATCTCTACAATGTGAAGATAAAGAGAATTCGGAGTGACAATGGGACGGAGTTCAAAAATGCCAAGATGGATGAACTTTGTGAAAACAAAGGGATACATCATGAATATTCGGCTCCGTACACCCCTCAACAGAACGGTGTTGCTGAACGAAAGAATAGGACTCTAATTGAAGCGGCTAGAACAATGCTTGCTGATTCAAATCTTCCAGTAATGTTTTGGAATGAGGCGATTTATGCAGCAAATTACACATTAAATCGGGTTCTAACAGTGAAGAAGTTTGGTAAAACATCTTATGAGCTGTTACACCGAAGGAAGCCGAACTTAGAGTATCTAGAACCTTTTGGGGCGCCATGTACTATGTTGAATCCAAGCGAAAAGTTTAGTCCTAAAGCCGAGGAGGGTTACTTTGTTGGATATGCAACCCCGCTCAAACGGGTATACAACAAGCGAACTCGTCGTGTGGAAGACTGGGCTAACGTGGATGTTCAACGATATACTCAAAATATTCAAGGCACGGGTCCTGATTGGATGTTTGATTACAAAGACTTCTTTGAATCATTCAATCTAGATAGCTTGGTTGAAGAAGCTGTTATTCGATTACTTTACGAGTGTGAAAATGCAACAACTTCACCATTGGTGCGTCCGATCACCGTGAACCCCCTACCAGCTTCTAATGATACCAATGCTCCTATACAAGAGGAAGAAGTATTTCAAGAGGCTTCAACTTCATTAGACACTTCAGAATGTGAAGATGAACATTTTCAAGAAGCTATTCTTGATCAAGCTGAAGAACCAGAGGCACCGCTAGTGAACCCAACTCCAACTACTGATGTGGCTTCATCATCAAATACGGGTCATGATCTGGATGCTGTAGAGAACTTGACTGTTCAGACGGGAGTGCAAGTACCTAATTATCCGGAATCTCGGATTCATCGTATTCACCCGCTGGAGCAAGTAATCGGTGATCCTGGAAGCAGTGTTATGACCAGAGGGCAGCTTAAAAGCGTTAATTCGCCAGAGAGTTTTGGTGCTTTAGCTTTATATGCCAAAATTCAACAATCTGGTAGTCAAAATGATTGGTCGTTTGCGTGTTATGTGTCGCAAGTAGAGCCAAGGACATACAAGGACGCTTTGAAGGATGATGCCTGGGTGGAAGCTATGCAGGAGGAGTTATTACAATTCCAGAAATTGGGAGTTTGGACGCTCACGGATTTGCCGCCGGATAGAAAGAAGATTGGCACCAAATGGGTGTTTAAGTGTAAGAAGGATGATCGTGGGGTAATTGTTCGTAACAAAGCCAGATTGGTCGTGCAGGGTTTCCATCAAATCGAAGGGATTGATTATAACGAAATCTATGCACCGGTAGCACGAATCGAAGCTATTCGGATGTTCCTCGCGTTTGCTTCTTACAAGAAATTCAAAGTCTATCAAATGGACGTGAAAAGCGCATTTCTGTACGGGAAAGTCAAGGAAGAGGTGTATGTAGGGCAGCCACCAGGCTTTGAGGACCCAATCCACCGGGATAAGGTCTACGTGTTGAACAAAGCTCTCTATGGCTTGCACCAGGCTCCGAGGCAGTGGTACGAGGAGCTAAGTACATATCTTATCTCAAAAGGATTTAAGCGCGGCCTCGTCGATTGCACCCTCTTTACGAAAAAGATGGGAGATGATTTGCTTCTAGTACAGATATACGTTGATGATATAATATTTGGTTCAACTAACGAGCTTTTATGCAGGGAGTTCGAAACTGTCATGCAGGAAAAGTTCGAAATGAGCGCAATGGGGGAGATGCAGTTTTTCCTAGGCTTGCAGGTGGACCAAAGACCCGACGGGATCTTCATTCACCAGACGAAATATGTCTCCGACATCTTGAGCCGGTTCCAGATGGAGGACTCAAAGCCGATGGATACCCCGATTCAACCCAATCACGGGATTGGAGTGGACGCTAAGGGGGAGCTGACGGATCCTTTTACATACAGAGCAATCATCGGATCTCTGATGTATTTGACGGCGTCTCGACCAGATATTATGTACGCAACGTGTCTCTGTGCCCGTTATCAATCGAAGCCGAAACAAAGTCATCTGACGGCGGTCAAGCGTATCCTTAGATATCTGAAGGGTTGTCCCTCAAAAGGACTTTGGTACCCTAATGATGATAATTTTGACTTCATATCTTTTAGTGATGCAGATTGGGGCGGCTGTGACAAAGATAGCAAATCTACTACAGCTGGTTGCCAGTTTTTCGGGAGCAGGTTAATCACCTGGCAATGCAAGAAACAGACTTCCGTAGCACAATCTACCTGTGAAGCCGAGTACATTGCAGCCTCGAGTTGCTGTTCGCAAGTACTCTGGATTCAACAACAAATGGTGGATTACGGTTTGCAGTTTCTTAAAACCCCTATTTACTGTGACAACGAAGCCGCAATTGCATTAACTAAAAATTCGGAAAATCATTCTAAAGCGAAACACATCCGGATCAAATATCATTTTATCCGTGATTGTTACGCTAAGGAATTGATTGATATGATCAAAATACATACTGACTACCAACGTGCAGATCTGTTTACTAAAGCTTTTGATCGTTCACGCTTTGAATATCTTTTAAAAGTAAACAATATAAAGGAAAAACAGGACTAATCGGCACCTCGGTTTATCGCTTTTTAGTTTTTAGTTTTTATATTTTGCTAATTGGGAATTTCTCTTTGCTAATTGGGAATTTCTCTTTACTATCGTAATCCTCAAAGAAGTTGATGCTTTCGAAGGGATTGTTTAATCCTCAAAGAAGTTGATGCTTTCGAGTGGATTGTTTCTTTCAAATTTTTGTTTTTGTTTTCAGAAAAATCAAAAATCCCAAAAATATGTTCTTTATTTTAGGGGGAGCCATTTTATCAGAAAAACCAAAAACATTATAAAAATCAAAAAGACCTAAAAATTAGAAAATCAAAAATGATTTCCTGGTAAAACAGAGGAAATGATAGTACATCAGTGGGGATCTGACACAGGCTAAAGAATTGTATAGTTTATGAGGCGTGTGTTGACTACGTGTGATATGCTGATAGGCTTCGTAGACTAAATATTGCGTGCATTAGTGATACAAACATAACGAACTACGCGTTCGTGGCTGAACACCTCATGGGCATATGGTCTTAGTACCGTAATTTCGTTTGATAGGATTGCCAAAATCTGAGGTTTCGGGTCGTTATGTTATGGTTATCCGGGATATTCTGATAAACTTTTGTCGTATTGATTTACGGACCTAGTTTTATCAGAATATTTGCTAAAAGAGCTTAATTGCCAAAACCGGAAGTTACCGAATTGAGGAACTTTATGTTTTAATTGATCATAGATCATTATTACATCGTATTGATCATCTGATGCAAATCAGTGATTAATATCAGCCTCAACCTAGTGTATACGCACATGTTACTCTGCTGCATTCAATTGCTGACCTGTACACCTCTGTGCTATATACTTTGTAACTTTTACGGATAACTCTGGCATAATCACGCGTTACGACGAAGCTTTGTGCAATTACTTGATACGGGAGTATGTCGTGTGTGTGGGCACCACATCGTGTTAGTCTAATACACTTAACTCGTATCATTTTAAAGCATTGCGTAATTGTCTGCATGTGAGCTTACGTGGACCACAATATCAGCAATTGCCGTGTCACATACTGTTTCTAATGATAATATTAAACAAAAAGATCAACGCTGTGATCAGATTTCTCAGAAAACTGATATGATCCTCTGACCGGATTTCACAAAATGTTTACTGCTTTCATTTACTTTGATGCATTTTATTTTTGTTGTAATTTACTTTTATTGTCAAAAAGATACAAAATCCAAAAAGATTTTAGGTGTGTTTTGATAAAATTTCAGAAAAATCCAAAATTTTTGCATTTATGCTTTATTTTTGATAACCGGGGATGCTGGATAGTCAATTTCTGAGATTTGACAACACCATCTGGGCTTTGTATCATTCTAAATGTGAAAATTTGTGATTTGGAAGCTTAACGGATAGAAAAATGTTGAACGGGATTCGAATTTGTAATTTGGCAAAATTTTTCAAGATTTCCATTTTACATTCGCCCTTAAATGGGACGAATGTGGAAGCTTTTCTTCCTTCGGGTTGTTTCCAAACGGGCGAATGTGGCTTTTCACCCATAATCTACTTTCGGGTGACATGGTTTTACCTTCGTGTCATTAACTTGGGGCGAAGGTGGAATATCTTTACGTTCGTCCAAACGAAACGGGCGAAGGAGGGTTCTATATATAACCCTTTTGCAGATTCGACCCCTCATTCAAATTTTTCAAAATTTTTCTTCGTACCAAGACCTTGTTGATTTTGAAACTCTTGCTTGTGTCTTTTGATCTTTGCATCTCACTGATCCTTTTCATATAACTTTTACAGGTAAAGGACAAGGATTGAAGCCGGAATCGTTAGTTTTAATAACCGGACTTAGGGTTTTAGGGTTAACGATGTTCAAGTGTTTGTTAATGATCCATGTTGATAGAAAATCATTCCATATCAGTTTTAGGGGGAGAAGTTTAAAGGAATTAGGTTTTAACAATTGTTTCAGCAACGATTGATCGATTGGAAAACTAAAAACCCTAATTCTTATTGAAAACTGATATAGAATGAAAATTAGGGGTAATTGATGTTACTCGAATCTTAGTCGGACATATTAGGAGTGTTTCTGATCAAAATTAAAAGTTAATAACATGATTTGGAAAATTTTCAAATTTTGGTCAAGAACAGGTTTTACCTTCGGTCTGTCGATTGGACGAAGGTGGAACAAAATGGGCGAAGGAACTCAAAAACGGACGAATGTAGTTGTCTGCTTAGAATTAATTAACATTCGGCCTAATTGCTGTACATTCGACCACAATAATCTACATTCGACCACTTCATTTTGGACGAATGTGGAATTCCAAACTTCTAAAATTTTCAAGTTTTGTCGATTTCGTGTTTTGACGTTTATTTTGATTTTATGTTTCAGATGGCTGAGGAACAAGCAAATATAGATATTCCTGTTGAGACTGCAGTTACTGATCCTGTTCCAGAAACTGTACAAGAAGGTGAATCTTCAAGCGGTAATAAATGGCCGTTTGAGAAGAATCACAATTGTTGCGCATATCTGGGAGATGTGGAGAAAAACGTGGAGTTCACAGAGATTATCAAGTTTCTGAAAAGATGTAGAGTGGTTTATGCTTTGGCTACACCAACTATTATCTACAAGGATATAGTTGAGGATTTCTACAACAATGCGAAGTATGATTACTTTGATAATCAGACTATTATCAGAAGCAAGATTCAAGGAATGGAGATGTTTATTACTGAAGCAGATATCAGAGAAGCTCTCCAGATCAAGTTTGAAGTTAGTGAGGATCCAAGAGAGTTGTCATGGACTGAGCAGAAAGCTTGTTTCCTAAGGATGAAATACAAAGGACCGATCACTGATGGTTCTATTTACAAAGGGAAACTGGGAGTACAGTTTAAGTATTTTGCTCATGTCATTATACACGTGTTTGGATGTGTTAGTGGAGGATATGACGTGATGAGGAAGAGTTTGAGCTCGTTAATGGTTGCGTTGACTCTCAACAAACCATTTAACGTTGCTGGGATGATTTTAGATCATATGTTAGAGATGTTGAAAGGGTTGAAGCTTAAGAAGTTCATGCTTTATCCTAGATTCCTTATGATGATTTTTGATCACAAGTATCCACACCTGAAGAAAGATCCAACACAGATACTTGTTATGGATCACATGAACATTAGAACTTTGGCTAGAATGAAAGGTTATAAAGGTGTACCTGAAAATGAGAGACCACCTTACAGGAGGTTGTTTGGAGCCTTGGCTAGAGAGGATTACAATGATCCAGGGAAGAACACAGCAAGGCATCCTGATAGTGATAGTGACAATGATGATCCGTTGGTCTATGCTGATGCAAGTACAAAGAGAAAAAGACAAGTAGTCAATCCTGGAGCCAAAGGGAAGGGCAAAGGAAAGACTGAGCAGGGGAGTTCAAAACAACAAGCTGAGAGGAAGAAAACTACTGCAAAGAAGGGTACTAGTTTGGTAGATGAAGAGTCTGTAGATTCAGAGGAGACTGAGACTGAAGAACAGTGGGATTCGGATGCTGAAAATGTCCGGACTACCAAACAAAAGGCCACTTTGGTTGGTGAGTCTGAATCACTAAACAGATCGATTGAAGAAGCCAAGAAGAGCAAGCAGTCTGTTGGTGCTGAAGATGAAGGGCTAACAGTGAATTTGGACGAGTTGAACGAAGGTGAAACTGTAGTAGTTAACTTGCCCAAGCCCAAACACAAAACCATGGCAAAGAAGACAAGTACAAAGCAACTCAGAGAAAAAGAATTAAACCTACTTTTGAGAGGAAAGAGATTACCTGAAGCTGGTACATCATCAAAACAATCTTCACCAGCCACTAAGAAACAAAAGATTGTAGAGGCAACAAAGTTACCAGTGGATCAATTCAATATTGCACTGGATAATGTTCTCAACATGTTTACAAAGCCTCAGAAAGAAAAAGAAACAGAGATTGAGCCATCGAAGTCAAAGTCCAAGTCCAAGAAGGTCACTGTGGATGACGATGTGATGAAGCAAGTGAATAAAAAGATGGACGACATGATGAAGATGTTAGTGGCTCAGCAAGCTGAAATTGCCAAGTTCAAGCTGAATGAGGAAAAGATGCTTCAGATAGTTGTAGCTTCAAAGTCAAATCAAGATGAGATTGACGAGAAGGTGAAGAAGCTAGAAGCAAAGAATAAAAAGCTTGAAGGAAAATGTTTGAGAAACAAGAACAGGTATAAGGCGATTAAAGAAGATAATAAAGAGTTGAAAGCTGAAAACAAACGCCTTAGTGAGCTAATTGACAATCTGTACAATGTTGCACCCAAGTTGAAAGAGGGTGAGGAGGATAAAGAGAAAGAGGTTGAACAAGTTGACTTTGAACCATCTGAATCTGACAAAGAGGAAGATGAGGATGATGAGGATGAAGAATCGGAAAAGAGTGATGATGATGATGATGATGATGATGCTGAAGGTTCGGGAAGTCAAAAGGAGGATGAGAGTAGTAGTAGTGATGATAATGATGGAGGAGATGATACTTCTAAGTTTACATTCGAAAAGAGACCACCTTCAAAGAAGAAGAAAGACACAGGTCAGTCGAGTTCAAAGAAGAAAGGAGAGAATGTTGAGTCTGATGAGACTGTGTTTTGGAATGAGAAGGTGAGATCCTTATCTGATGATGCAAAACAAGTATATAAGGATATGTTAGAGAAAAGAGAATGGACCATTGAGTTCACAGGTCGTTTTGCTGAAATATTCCAAACTGATGACATGCGTTATGAATTGGAATATAACGATCCTGATTTGGAAGAAGGGGAAGTACCTGCATCTGTGGCAAAGGAGATCTTCGATGGACTTGCACAGAGGGTAGGGAAAACATTTGAAGAATTTATCGTGGATGAGTCGATTCCACATATTCCTGAAAAGGATATTGGAAGTCACTCTGATGACAAAGACACCCCTGAATTTGAAGAAGTTGAAATAGAGGATATCACACATGAGGAATATCCACAGTACTTCAGACAAACTGATGAAGACTTGGTGTTTCCTGATTTTACTGAGATTCCTAATACGTCTGCAAAAAGAAAGGCAAAGCAGAGGAGTGCTGAGTTTGTAGAGAAAGTACTTGGAGCTGACTTGCCAGAATCTTCAAATAAGACTGATGAATTGAAAGAGTATTTGAAGAAGTTAAGACTAATGAATGAAAACCGACCGAAGCCTGAAGCTCAAGGAAACTTTTATAGGTTTCATAATGCGAAGTTTAGAGGAAGAGCTCTAGGTTGGACATACTTAGGCAGGCTGAAGTGTTTAGCTGCTAAGTGGGAATCTGGAATCTTGTACTTTTACAGATTCATTGACTTGCTAACTCTACCATACTGGGCGGTTAGAGATTTGTGCAGATTCCAAATGTCGGGTGCTTCAGTGAATAATTCACATGTCGGTTGGTGTGCAGACAAGTTGGTTTGGGAAAGCAGAACTAAGTGGAACAGATTCAAACCACAATATCCCCGGAGGAAAGTTCACAGGGATATTGATCCCAAAACCAAGCTGAAACGGGTTACCTTGATTTATAAGGCACCTGAAGTGATGAGAAAGATACCTTTGATGCCTATGCCTCAACACTTCAGTGCTGACTTCATTTTCTGGTATTATGATTGGAGGAAGGCAGAAGCAGTGATTGTGTTGAGAGATGGAAAGGACAAATACAAGCATGTTCATGTATTTGATCCTATGTGGTTGATCAATTGCACCTTCGAAGACATCATCATGCTCTTTTATAATCCGATTCATCATGAGCTGAACGATGCAGATCAAGCAAAGAAATACACACAAGTTGTTGGTGTTTGCTTTGCTTATGACATTAATGCTGGTAGTAATTTGGAGGGAAAGCTTGGCAAGATGGTGAAGATGGCAAATGTGTCAAAGCCGGTAAAGAGAAAATTAGAGCCTGAGATGACGACAGAGCAAAAGAAACAGCTCAGGATTAAGTTGCTGAACAAAGCCATGGACGAAGACAGAAGACGATCTAATCAATAGTCGAGGGGGAGTTTGTAGATGCGTTTTTGCGACTAATGATTAGATGTGTTAACATGTGTTAAAAGTGGCTAAAAGGGGCGAAGGAAGACTGGAATGGGCGAAGGTGAATAGTTAGTGGGCGAAGGAGTAGGCAGATGGACGAATCTGGAACCGGATAACCTAAGAAGACACATTCGACCACTTGTAGTGGGCGAATGTGGAAATGACCCACGTTCGACCAGTGAAAAGGGGCGAACGTGCAGTGTCTATATATAGATTTTGTGATTTTGTAAGTTTAAGAGAGTCATTCAGTGTGTGTGTTTTTGAGGTGTGTTCCAGAGAGGTCTGAGAGTGGTATTTTGTGTGCTAGATTAACTGTAACTGATTTGTAACCAAGTATTTGAATGAGTTAATCTATGAAAAGCTTTAAAATGACTTTGATTGTGTCTTGATTGAGTTTACATCAGTTTGTTCTAAGCTAGGGTTTCCGCACCTGGTTTAGTAACTTGTATGATCATATAATCCTGTTTTCGTGTCAAATCACATCCTCTACACACTAACACTTGAAAACCTCTCATTTCCTTCTTGTAACCATTTGGCCAAAGAACAAGGAACCCAAGAAGCTTGTTTCGATCGATTCACACCACCACTAGGGAGTTCCAAGTCTTCATCTATCATCTAGGAGCTTTCTTGTGAGGAGTTATCTTATTATTTTCTTGTATTCTCGGCTATACACTTAAGGTATAACATCCGAACCTTTATCCCTATTTATACATCATTCGACTACATGTAGAGCTCACCCGAGACATATACACACTCGCACACCACATTAACAATGAGTTTTTTCAAGATTAACTAACTTAACTACTTAAGTTTTATGTTAAAGGTTCAATACTATAGCTTATACATACTCACCCACATATATGTGATTATATACACATTAAAACTCGTATATGGACATTCACGTACCCACACATACATGAGAAAGTATGCGTGAGAGTACGGGGTTGAGGCCGGCCCAAGCTAAGCCAAACATGTTTAGTTTTGTAACTTATACAAAAGCTTACCTTTAGGAAAGAAAGGCAGAGACAGGGAAGACCAACCCCCAAGCCCGGTCTTTGAACTAATAAGGCTTGCTGGCTAGTGAGTTAGTATACCTGTTAGCTTAAAAGTACTAGTTTGAAAGGCTCGTTGGAATTGCGGACCGATGACTCGCTTGTTCAGTACTGCTAACTATTATTGGAGGATTCCGTCCCCTCGGGACTACCAGTAGTTAGAGACGCTAAAAACATGTGTTAACAAGCTTAACACAAGAGTTTTCTCAAAAATCTATGATAAACACTAACATGTGTGTATATTCAAGGACAAAACATCCAAAAATGTCATTTTTATACAAAACTGTCAAAAGATGTGTCCATATGCCACCCTAGACTTACATAACTGAGACATAAGTAACACTCGGTAAACAATTGCATGCTATTTAGAACAAAACATAGACTTAAGGTTGCCTTTAAATGAACTTAGGGCATCCCAGACCAGACACACCGCATCAGGATCAGTTCAGTATAGTACAAGTATCCAGATACCAAGTGAGTATTCACGGCCCCTTTTTACAGTTTTTATATTTTTTCGGGGGAAAAACATGCGTACAATTTTTAATTACAAATCATGACTATTAAGTGAACATGAGACATCATGGTTCAGGATCCATTAAGCCCTCGTGGCATACATCATACCATAACCATTAGCTATGGACTTAGCTATGAAACACTAGGATAGATCTATTGGGTTGGCACCCCCACTCTTGGTCAGTCGCTCTGACCGGATGACAAATATCAAAAGAGTGCTTGTATTTCACATTATTCATTGTCTTTAGTGTACAATGGGCGAGGCACAACATGTCAAAGTTTGGTTATGGGCTCATGTCAGATCTCATATTGATTATTGCCCTAGCTAGGCAATGATTTAGTCGGTTTTGGATTACATGTCCATCATATAGAAAACCCGTGAACTCACCAACTTTGTGTTGACCCATACATTTTACATGCATGTTTTTCAGGAAATTAGCATGGATAATGGAACTTGCAAGGGTCGCGTGCGAGCATTTGTGGGATACCTTCTTTTGGATTGTTGTGTTGTCATAATAATTTAGACATTTACATACAATGGTTTTAGTGTTAAACAATTAACGTATGTTGGACGAATTTGGTTGTTTAATGAAAGTTCCCGCTTTATTTTGATTAAATGCTCGTGTGACCTTGGTGCTTGGAAATCTTTCGAAGTCGCACCTCGCGTTTCCCCTTGGCGGGGTGTGACAAATGGGTAGAAGTTTAGAAAAAGGGAGAACTCCGGGGACGTGGTCCCTGTGTGAGTGCTTCCAGGTGTAGAGAACATAGTGGATCTGGTCAGGGAAGTTCGATCTATGTTGGGTGTCTCATCAGAGTTATGAGGCACTTAATTCACTTCCTCTGGAGACTCTTAGTCGGACATTCTAAGAAGTTGGAGCTACACAACTGATCTACAAGAAAAACTTAACGGCGCAGCCTCACGGTGGGCGCCAACTTGTTGCTACAACAAATATTTGACCAACGTTAATATTGAGTTACATAGGGGTAAAAGGGTTAAATGGTTTAAATTAGCCAAACATAGGTCGTGGAGTCCCTGTACGTTGCAACACGTAGGTGGGAGATTTAGTTACTTTAGTTTGTTGTTTATGGTTCGGATTTGAGATGAACTCGAACCAGAATATTGTTAGAATCTTATCACTTTGAAGATGTGATGTGTGAGGAAAAGATTATGCATAAAGCATAATATTCTAGAGAGAATAGAAGGGGTGTAAGGGATGATTTTGATAGTGAGCAGGTCAGATCTTATTGACAAATAATCTTCTATAAGAAGAATGGCAGAAGTCTCGATCCTAGGTTGTAACAAGGGACTTTCCACTTTAGCTTATGGAAGGCTTGAGACCTGCGGGTAAAAGCATGCGTTCTCCACACATGGTGGCTGTGTCCAAAATTGGAGAGTCAAACGAGAAAGTATTGACAAGACATGTTAATGACTTGTTCTCTTTGCTGATCACAGTTTTCACCTTCTGAGCCTTTCAAGCCTTCAACCTTTCAAGCAGTTTGTATGTTATAATCAGTTTTTTAGCCTTAAGCTACCCACGTCATCACATACAATATATACACGTTATGAGTTAGAATTACTTTATAGTTTTATTACTCTAGGCATGACATGTAGTAAATTGGGTTATCCATTGCTACTTGGGACAACAATCATAATAAATGTTGTAATGATTTATCTCTTAACTGCATCTTTAAGTTACCTTATAAATTTATTACATTGTCGCAACAACTTGCGGCAAGTATAATGCTAATTATCCTATATGTTAATTTCACAACTTTGGTTAATAGTACCTCTCAGTAGGATTCGAACCCAGATGAAGTTCTGATATTAATAATATTACATCGCCACAACAACTTGCGGCAAGTAAAATCCTAATTATACTATATGTTAAGTTCACAACTTTAATTAATAATGCTTTAATATTAAAACCAACTTTTTGTATCTTGGGGAGTTTACCATAGTTAAAAGTTAAAGTTTCCTCAATGTTAATTTCACAACTTTGATGAGCAGTGCTTTAATATTAAAACCGACTTTTTGTATCTGAGGGCGTTTACTATAGTTAAAAGTGAAAGTAAACGAGCATCAGGTACATAGATTTAGTGCATGATGTTTATCTTACATAATAGCCCATCTCAATTACAGCATGACCCAATTCACTTTAACCCAACCCTTTTTCAAGATTGTAATTATTTTCTATTTGGACAATTACAATTTGACAAATGCCTCACTCCTAGAGTTTTTCTTATAACTTTTAATATATGATGTTTTATAAAATTTAGAATATACAGTTGCGACGTTCTTATTTTTATCTATGTTGCGATGTAATTTTCTTTTAAAACGGAGTTTTGTGTATTAACGTACAAGTCATCTAAGCAGCTTTGTACATATTTAAAGTTGTATAAATATTCAACTTCAATTTTTCCACACTTCAGCGCATTTGCTAAAATGTTAGATATGGGTTTACATAAAGGTTTTAGCACATGATTTTTTTTTTACTGTGTTTGTACTAATGATTCGATATGTAATGTGCCACATGCTTTTGGATTTGGAAAAGTTACTTTCTTCGCAATTTAACGTTACTTTTAACATTTCGTCTACGTTGCCATTCACGTTTTGTTTAGAATTAACCCGTCCGTCATAGAGCGCAAGTGCAAAATCCTTATACTATCTAATGTCCAACTTAGTTTAACTTTGGCTTGTGCATTTAATATCTTCTGAAAATCATTAGCTGAATTAGACCGGTTGGAGTCATGACAAAAGCAAGGGGCAAAGCCTGGCACATAAGCGCAACCTAGGCCTTAGGGGCTTTGCCCTCCAAACCACAAAAACCATGGGTGGTCAAGGGCAAAACCCCATATTTTTTAATCAAATCATTTTTTATTCATATTCATTAAAACATTATCTTATATGTTAATTTCACAACTTTGATGAATAGTTCTTTAATATTAAAACCAACTTTTTGTATCTTAGGGAGTTTACCATAGTTAAAACTGAAAGTATCCTATATATTATTTTCACATCTTTGATGAATAGTGCTTTAATATTAAAACCAACTTTTTATATCTTGGGGAGTTTACCGTAGGTAAAAGTGAAAGTAAACAAGCTTCATTTACAAAAAATTAGTGCATGATTTTTATCTTACATAATAGTCCTTCTCAAAACCCATTTCGTTATAACCCAACTCTTTTACAAGATTGTAATCATTTTCTATTGGGTCAATCACAAATTGACATATGTTTCACTCCTAGAGTTTTTCTTATAACTTTTAATATAATAGTCCTTCCCAAAACCCATTTCGTTTTAACCCAACCCTATTACAAGATTGTAATTATTTTCTATTTGGTCAATTACAAACAGAAAAATGCTTCACTCCTAGAGTTTTTCTTATAACTTTTAATATATGATGTTTTAAAAAATTGAGAATATATAATTGCACTTGCTTGTTTTTATCTATGTTTCGACGTAACTTTCTTTTAAAACGGAGTTTTGTGTATTAACGTACAAGTCATCTAAGCAGCTTTGTACATATTATTAAAGTTGTATAAATATTCGACTTCAATTTTTCCACGGTTTAGTGCATTCGCTAAAATGTTAGATGTGGGTTTACATAAGGTTTTAGCGCATGATTTTTTTTTATATTTTTTTTACTGTGCTTGAACTAAACATTGGATACTTAATGTGGCGCAACATGATTTTGGATTTGGAAAAGTTACTTTCTCCGCAATTTAACATTGTGTCTACGTTTCCATTCACGTTTTGTTTAAAATCAACCCGTCCCGTCATAGAGCGCAAGTGCAAAATCCTTGTATTATCTAATGTCCAACTTAGTTTAACTTTAGCTTGTGCATTTAATATATTCTTAAATCAATAGCTGAATTAGACCACTCGGAGTCATGACAAAGGCAAGGGACAAAGCCCTGGCATATAAGCGCAACCTAGGCCTTGGGGGCATTGTCCCCCCAAACCACAAAAACCAAATAGGTGGCTGTGGTGGAAAATTCCGACCAAATAGGTGTCTGCCATGTAACTGTAGCGGATATGGCTAAACAATCACCGAACTAATTTTCTCTACTGGTTTGTTAATTCGATTTTAGAACACATAAAGTTCCTACTGAGGAAAGGTATCAATTTCAATAGTATTATCATTAATATATGTTTCACTCTCCGTATGTACAGTATAGACGACAAAAGGATCTTAGTTTCGTTGGTTTACCCGTCCATCTGGCTTCACCTTACTTCAGGTTTGTTCCCTCGGTTACTTCTTGAATGATTATTCATATATGTTGTTCGTTTTTTCTTTGGCTTTTTGTTGCTGCAATTTTTATGTTGAATTTGTTGTTCTGTCTAGATTTCTGTCATGAATCTTATTTGAATTGCAAATGGGTTTGTGTCAGTTTATAGTATAATTTTGGGGCTTTTACTCCATCTCTTCTTTTTATCTTATATGAATGGAATATAAATGTTTTAGGCATTAACTTAACACCTTAACAATTAAGAGCAATAATTTTACTTTTAAAGTTTAGTGTAATCAATATAATATTATTGTTTGTTATCATGTATTAAAATATATTTTCTATCTAATTAGATATTTAATGTACGACATGTTGACGGAGAGAGAATCATTTGTTGTTCGTATAGAATCCTTTGTCGCTTCTCAAAATTAGAAAAGTGATTGGTCTGTTTCAGGAATTTTAATATGTGTAATAAAAAGTAGTTTAATTGAGTTTAGTCTGACTTTAGTTTTTTTTTTTTTTTTGAAAGGAAAACTTCATTCAAACACTACAAGCGGTCCTCAAAACAAGGACCCCCGGGCAAGCAAACGAAATTACATCAAGTCTAACGGGTATTTACCCCAATTAAGCCAATCTATATCTTTCCATCTACTTCTATTACGAATCCAAAAATACGAAGTCGACTTCACCGTTTGAACCATCTCTACGGGTCTTCGGTTTTTGTTATTGAAAATTCGAGCGTTTCTTTCATTCCAAAGGACCCACATAGTAGAGTAGACTATACCTCGAAGAATTTGTCTTGCACTCTTTGAACTTGTAGTCGCATCCGCCATATTAATAATATCAATAACATCAAAAGCATACGTAGGTGGCAGTCTGCACCATGTTTCGATCCTGTTCCAGACTTCATTAGAGTATGTGCAACCTGTGAACAAGTGGGAGGCTGTCTCCTGAACCGAATCACAAAACACACAAGAAGATCGCTGCAAGTTCACTCCGCGTTTAAGCAGTTCCGCGGTGGTTGGCAACCGATTGCGAGCTGCTCTCCAAACCAAGACTTTGCATTTTAGAGGGACCCAGCATTTCCACTTAACCTTTGGAGCGTTAGCGTCTGACACATTTTGGGCTATCGCCTTTCTAGCCGAAGCCACTGTGAAAATTCCATCTTTATTTGCTTTCCAAGTCCACTTATCATGCCCTCCAATCCAATTGAAGCTGTGAATATTCTCGAGCAATTGAAACAACTCATTTAGCTCTAGGTAGGTTGAAGGTGGCATTCTCCAATCCCAATTCAAAGTTTTAATATTATCCGCACAGTGAAGTCTATCGGCAACTTTGACCCATTTATTTCTTTCTAGCTTGAACAGATGAGGATATCTAATTCGTAGAGGTTCTTCTCCAATCCAAATATCACCCCAAAATGTAAAAATCTCACCATCACCAATCGAGCCACTGAAGAGGGAATTATAAGTCAAGCCATTTGTTAGTCTTTGTTCTCCCACTTTAACGATTTGCTTCCAACAACCGCTAGCCGAAGCACTACAAGGTAACATCGCCCATGGTCTACTCGATCCATGACAACCCAAAATGATTTTCTTCCACAAACTATCACCTTCTATTTTAAATCTCCACGACCATTTAATGCTCCAAGCCCCCAATCCACCTTCCTTCTTTGGATTTGTGATAATGCTCCAAGCCACCCAAGGGATTTTTTTCTCTTCACTAGCTCCCGCCCATAAAAGCCGTCGCATAATAGATTCTAAATTATCGATCACGGCCTTTGGAGCTTTGTAAAGAGAAAAATAATAAAGGGGTAAACTGACAAGGACCGAATTGAGAAGAACTAACTCCCTGCCAATAGAGAGATTTTTTGCTTTCCACGATGCCAACCGCTTCTTAACCACATCTATAACCGGATTCCAGTTACAAATCCGATGCATCTTAGCACCGACTTGAATGCCTAAATAGACAAACGGAGTCACGCCTCTTTTACATCCCAAAATCTCCATCATGTTATCAATTTCCACTTCGTTCACACCAACCCCAAACAAGTTTGACTTATGGAGATTAATCCGTAAGCCTGAAAAAATGTAAAAGATTCGAAGGACCCTGGCGATACCTTGGATGTTCTCCCTCGACCATTCACCAAGGATAAGCGCATCGTCCGCATAGAAAAGATGCGAAATATCAACGTTGTTTTCTGAAACGTTAATGCCTTTGAAAACCGCAATCTGTTTCCCTTTCTCCAATAACCAAGAAAGGGATTCCATCACAATTAAGAATAGGAAAGGTGAAATAGGGTCGCCTTGGCGAAGACCTTTTTCACATTTAAAATCAAAAGTTGGGGAACCGTTAACAAGCACCGCCACTCTAGAGGACTCCAAAATGCCTTTTATCCAAACACACCATAAAGAGGGAAAGCCCATTTGAGACATAATAGAGATCAAGAAGTTCCAATTGACGTTGTCATAGGCCTTCTCGAAATCTATTTTTAACCTAAAAGATTTTTTATTTCTTCTTTTCAACCACTCCATCACCTCAGTAAGATCGAGCGGACCGTCAAGAATAAACCGGTCCGAGAGAAAAGCCGATTGAGATTCGGATATCACTTGACCCACTACCCTTTTAAGACGGTTAGCAAGAATCTTCGAGATTATTTTACTCACCATCCCGATAAGGGTAATAGGCCTATAGTCTTTAAGACCCAAAGGCGTTTTAACTTTGGGAATAAGAGTAATAAAAGCCGACCCGCAACCTTCACTAATAGACTCGGTCCCGTGAAATTCTGACATAATCTAAAAAAAAGTCCTTCTCTAATAAATTCCAAAACCGTTTGACAAACCAAAAATTGAAACCGTCAGGCCCAGGCGTCCTGTTCGAGCCACATTCAAACACCGCGTCTCTGATTTCTTGTTTGGAAAAAGCGACTATCAAAGAAGCACTATCTTGGTCATTAATTTTTTTTCAGACCCGAGCACTCTAACAAAGCCCGAGATGGGACTGTTTCTTTGAAGTGATTTCTATAAAATCGCATAACTTCTCTTTTAACCAAAAAGGGCTTTTCAATCCAAACCCCATCGATCAAGATACCCGGAATAGAATTTCTCGCTTTACGACCATTCACCACACTATGAAAGAAACTAGAATTCTCGTCGCCAAGCGAGGCCCACTTCACCCGGGATTTTTGTCTAATATCCCGGGCTTTATGGAGCTCGATATCTTCCAAGGCCTTTTTACATTCTAACCAAACCCAAAGATCCGCCTCCTCCACGTCATTATCCTCCATGTGAATCTCTAAGTCATCCCTCTCTTGTCGGAGTTTCAACTCCTTTTCAGCCTCTTTACTACTAACCACTTTGAACCATTCCTTTAAGCAATCCTTTAGACGCTTCAATTTGTTGTGAAGATTAATATCCGCTGAGCCGTTATTAACCCAACCTAGTAAGGTAGATTGAATTAACTCCACACAACCGGGCCGATCCAACCACGAGTCAAACAAACGAAAAGGCTTTGGTCCAAAGTTCCTATCAACCAAAGATAAAACCAGAGGAGAATGATTTGATAAATCCCTGTTGAGAGCTCTCACATACGCATTAGGCCACTTATTAAAAACGTTGTCACATACGGAAACTCTATCAATTCTGCTCCATTTACACACACCTTTTCTATTAACCATGTACGTATATCTCCTCCCTTTCAAGTTGTATTCTCGTAACCCGACTTCATCGATAAAATCATTAAGCTGACGGGCGCAAAGCGGATCAAAAGACGAGTTATTTCTCTCGTCCCTACTACGAACAGAGTTGAAGTCACCAAAAAGAATCCACCACCCAAAACCCGACACAATAACATTCTTTAATCTCTCCCACAGATTGCGCTTGTCACTAGTAGATTGAGGGGCGTAAACATTGATGATATTAACCCGAACAGACCCATCCAAAATCGTTCCCGCCACATGAAGGAAATTACTATCTTTAGTCACGGAGTCTCTAGAGAACACCTTTGGATCCCAAATGCTAACCAAACCATCCGAGTTCCCATTGGCGTCAACAAAATCAAACTCAAAGCCTAACCCCCCCCCCCCCCAATAATTAGAAATCACACCCAATTGGATATTAATAACCATAGTTTCTTGCATGCCTATGAAAGAAATCCCAAATCGTTTTTAATCTTTTTAATCCAACCCGATTTTCCACAAACCCCAATACCACGAATGTTAATAGAGAGACAATTCATATCTTACCCCTTTGTAATCCTTCTTTTTTAATCAAATCTTTGATCAAATCATTGCAGGTGCTCAAGTCGGCACCGAGTTTCGCTCCTAGGGCAATGGTTTCGGAAACTTCCACAGCTTGAAGTTGCTCAACATTGTTACTATTAAGCTCTAGAACCGAGTCAGGGACATCCTCGAAGCCTTCTTCAATAATCGTTGGTTGTTTATTAAGGTCCAAGTGATCCCCATCGTCAAACTGTGAAACATCCACTTGGGCCTCCAAGTCCACATTGTCATCACATATAAACAAGCATAAAACATGGTGTGGCTCTAATAATCATTTTCCATAAAAGAGCAATTATATTCCGTTAAAAATTAGTACCCTTTTGGTTGACTACTGAGTCGTTTATTTCTATTTTGTGACTAAACACATGAAATTTGCAGCTCTAAAATTTCCGCTCCGAATATTGTTATTTTAGGAAGGTGTGAAAGACAAATCTTTAGGACTTTAGGCCAATCAATCATTTGTCTTTTGTTCTTGGTTTTGTATGCCTATTATTCTTTTAACTTGACTTTAATAAATAACCAAAATGGAGAATAAGGGGATTCAAAATACAAGCTTGCTTTTAAATATTTCGTTTAGCCACTCTACCGATGGCTCATAGTGCATCGATGAGTAGCCTGTGGGAGTCAGCAACACAACAACACCTGAAAGCCTACAAGGCTTCAACCTCATGCCTCAGATGATGGCCAAAATGATGACCCGTTTCCCTTGGCAGCAACTTATCAGCCAAGCGATAGCTGCACATCAAGGCAGCTCAAATGGGAACAACCTTACAAGCCTTGTAGTCTCTCTTGTTTCTCTCCACAAATAGCCGACTATGAATTCCCCAATAAACTAAAAATACCGTCTGACGTAAAGACCTATGATGGAACCGAAGACCCCGAGGATCACTTACAGATCTTCTCGGATGGAAGAGTGGGGAAGCGCTGAGTGTTGCCTCATGTTTATGCAAACACTCGTTGGCTCAGCTCGCATCTAGTTCAATGACCTCCCAGTTGGAAGCGTCCGATCCTTTGACGACCTAAGCATAGGCTTCTTGACCAACTTCTCTCAACAAAGGCGTTGTGTTAAGGATGCTGCTGTCATTTTTCAGATCAAGCAAAGAGATGATGAGAGCCTCTGAAATTTCATTGAACGATACAAGAAAGAGGGACTCACATACGTCGGTGCTGATGAAAAGATGAAGGTCGCAGGGTTAATGAATGCTATCAACTCCAAATATCTCATCCGAGATTTTAACAAAAGTCTCCCAAGAACCCTTGAAGAAGCCCTTGAAAGGGCTGAAACACACATTCGAGAGGAAGAAGTCGTGGATATCAAAGAACAAATAAAAAAGGTTGCCAACTGGAGAAGCTCTAGTCCAAGATGAAAAAGGGGCAGCTACGGGTCCTATGAAAAACGATCCAAGAGATCACAACCTCGAAGGTCTGAAGGTCGAAACCCTTCAAGCTGGGACAGAACGATAAACTTTACTGCTTTAACAAAAACCCCTCAAAAAATTCTGGCAACTGAGGAAGTCAAGCACAACTTCAGGCCTCCCCAGCCTCTACCGAAAAGCAAAAGAAATGAAAACTCCAACCAATATTGTGAGTTCCACGAGGAGAAGGGACATCACACCAATGACTTCTTCTAACTCAAGAAAAGGATTGAGGAAACTGTCAAATCTGGGGAACTAGCTCATTTGGTTAAAGGAGTTAAAGATAATATTGTCGAGGGCAAAAAGAAAGAGGTCAACATGGTCCGAGTTAAGCCAGAAACCCCCAATAAACGTCCTCGGTTGGAAGCTTGAGAACGCCAGTGTGTTTGTTTTCCACCACCTGAAGGAGAGAAGAATTATGATCCCCTAGTCGTGGAAGCCTTGACAGGTTCCACCAAGACACAAAGAGCTTACATTGATATTGGATCCGCCACAGAGATCATGTTTGAAACATACTTCAATTTACTGAGCTCAGATGAACGCTCCAAGCTTCAACCATCTTAGTCCTGCATCAAGGGTATAGCTGACATACCCATCTAGCCTTTGGGGCAAATAACACTTGATGTTAGTTTCTCTGAAGGAAAAATGTAAAGAATCGAACCGATTACTTTCATAGTCCTCAACCTACCTTCAAGCTATGATGTTATCATCAGAAGGCCAGGTTTGGTCACCTTCGATATGGCCGTCTCTATCAGCCAAAAAAGTGTAAAATTCCATACTGAAAACGGAGTGGCAACCCTCCAACCCTCCAATGAAGTGCTCATGATAGAAGGGAATGAAGAGGAACGAGACAAACGAGGTTTAAGCATTTACCCAGAATATCCTAAACAAAGGATTAGGGTCAACACGGACCTCCCCAAAGACATACTCTTAAAGCTTGAAGGGTTTCTCAAAAACAATGTTGATGTCTTTGCTTGGAATCCCAGCGATATGACCGGCATTCCACGAGATATCGCCGAGCATGAACTCAGAATTCCCCCTGATGTCAAGCCGGTAGTCCAGAAGAAATGAAGCCTTGCACCTGAAAGAAGCTTGGCAGCTTGTAGCAGCCGGGATCCTTCGGGAGGTCAAATACCAGTCATGGGTTGTTAACTCTGTAATTGTCCGAAAGCCTGATGAATCCTGGAGGATGTGTATAGACTTTAAAGATCTCAACAAGGCATGCCCCAAAGACTACTACCCCCTACCTGAAATCGACCTTAAGGTTGAGTGGCTTACAGGCTTCCCATTCAAATGCTTCCTGGAAGTCTATAAGGGTTACCACCAGATACTGATGGAAGTCTAAAGGTATTTTCTGCTATCGAAAGATGCCTTTTGGTTTGAAAAATGCAGGTGCTACTTATCAAAGGCTAGTGGATAAAGCTTTCGCTGACCAAATTGGCAAGAACATGGAAGCTTATGTTGACGACTTGGTGATCGAATGTAAAAACGAAGAACAGATGCTTGAAGACATACAAGAAATGATCAACAACCTTAAGAAGATCAACATGAAGCTTAACCATGCCAAATGCTCGTTTGGGTTCGAAGAAGGTAAATTCTTGGGGTATATTGTAGGAAAGCAGAGCATCAAAGCCAACCCCAACAAGGTGCGAGCTGTTCTAAACATGAAATCTGCTCAAACCAAAAAAGAGGTGGAAAGCCTAAATGGGAAACTTGCAGCCTTGAAGCGTTTCATGTCCATGTTGGCAGAAAGATCCTTACCCTTCTTCAAAACCCTTAAAGGGTGCGCTGATAAGAAGGATTTCAGATGGACTGAGGAGGCTGAGGAAGCCTTCAGCCAAATGAAGAAACATCTTGCCTCCCTTCCTACAATCACAGCTCCCGAAGCTGGGGAAACGATCTCTGTATATCTATCAGTTACTGACGAAGCCTTCAGCGTTGTTCTCACAATAGAACGAGACAAAGCTCAGGTACCCGCTTACTTCTTCAGTAAATCTTTAAAATTAGCACAGGTCAAGTACCCTCCTTTGAAAAAATTAGCCTTGGCCCTTGTCCAAACAGCCAGGAGGCTGTCCAAACAGCCAGGAGGCTTCGAAGTTATTTTCAGGCACACCCAATACAAGTGGTCACTGATCAACCTATAAAGAGTGTGCTTGAAAAACCTGAAAACTCGGGAGGATTAGCCAAGTGGGCTGTCGAACTAGGTGAACACAAAATCACCTACGTCCCGAGGAAAGCAATCAAATCACAAATACTTCCCGATTTTATTGTTGAAATCCCAAAGGAAGAAATGGTTGAAGTCAACATCATCATTGATGAACCCCCTGATCCTGAGGCCTGGAAGCTTTTTACTGACAGAGCTTCTAGCATCAAAAGGTCAGGGGTTGGCCTTGTCTTAATTAACCCTGAAGGGTTGGAATTTACATATGCTCTTCGACTTGATTTTCAGACCACTAACAACGAGGCAGAGTATGAAGCCTTGATAGCAGGGTTAAATCTTTCCAAAAAGATGAACGTTCAAAGGCTTCAGTTCTTCACTGATTCACTGCTAGTGTCAAATCAAGTGACCGACAGTTTTGTTGCCAAGGAACCTAATATGAAAAAATATAGAGAAAAGGCAATGGAAATAATGAACACATTCCAATCTTGCAAGATCAAACAGGTTCCCCGTTCACAAAACAAGAAGGCCAATGCACTTAGCAAGCTTGCTTCCTTGAACTTTGCACACCTCACCAAGAAGGTGTTAGTCGAAGTACTCAAATCTCTTTCTACTCTGAAACTTGAGGTTCAAGACGTGATCACTGAAGTCAGATAAAATTGGATGACTCCCCTTAGAGCCTTTTTAAAGAATGGTGAGTTGCCCCAAGATCATATAGAAGCTGAAAGGGTTCAGATCAAGTGCAAGCAATATGTGCTTCAAGATGACATCCTCTATAAAAGGGGATACTTGGCCCCGTTGATTCGATGTGTGGGTCCGGAACAAAGCCAATATTTGATCAAGGAAATTCATGAAGGAATATGTGGATCTCACTGTGGACCAAGAACGGTGGTGGCAAAGCTCATGAACCTCGGATACTTTTGGCTATTCATGTATCGTGATGCAACCGAGCAACTAAAGAAGTGTGAAGCTTCCCAAATTCATGCTCCTATCCCAAAAAGCCCAAAACATGACATGGTTCCCATCAACTCATCTTGGCCATTTCACAAATGGGGAATGGACTTCGTTGGTCCTTTCCCTCCGGCCAAAGGAGGAGTCAAGTTCATACTTGTAGCTGTGGATTATTTCTTAAAATGGCCTGGAGTAAAATCCTTGGGAAAGATATCCGAAAAAACAGATCATTGAATTTGTTTAGGAACACAAAATATGTCGATTTGGTCTTCTTGGGGTGTTGGTCACCGGCAATGGTAAACAATTTGTTGAGAAGCCTTTCAGCTCGTGGTGCAAAGAATATCGAATTACACAAGTGTTTAGTTCAGTAGCTTACCCTCAATCCGACGGGCAAGTGGAAAGAATGAACCCAAGTATCATTGAAGGGATCAAGACCAGGTTGGGCAGGAAGGGATGTAAATGGCTTGATGAGCTTCCAGCTTCCTAGTGTCATGTGGGCCATAAGGACCACAGAAAAAACAAGCCATAGAAAAACACCTTATAGCCTCGTATTCGGTTCTGAAGCTATAATTCGTGCCGAAATAGGCGTTACCACACCTCGAACGCTTCACGTAGATGTCAAGGCCAATGAAAATGAAGCCTTACTCAACCTAGATCTCTTAGAAGAAGCTCGAGACTTGGCAGCAATCAGGGAAGACAAGTATAAGCAAAAGATGGAATCCTACTACAATGCTAGAGTCAAGCTTGAACGCTTCAATCCAGGAGATCTGGTCCTCAGAAACAATGAGGCAAGCAAGAGAGAAAATCAATGGAAGCTTGGACCCAAATGGGGGGGTCCCTACACCATCCTTGAAGCCCACAAAGGAGGGCCCTACAAACTTGTCAACATTGAAGGAAAAAAGCTTCCCCGCCATTGGAATGGCAAAAACCTTAAACGGTTCTTAGTTTAGCTTTTATGAAAATGTTGTTCATCGATCAACTCAATGTAATATCTCATCAATGGATGAACGAACCTAGTGGTTCTCGTTTGGTACTTGTCTTTCTATCCTATCAACAGGTTAAGAACCTTGCAAAAAACTCCATGGCATGGGCCATGTAAGGGGATGAGCTCCCATGCCATATCGCTCAATAGGTTCAAGGGTTGAATGAACCTCTATATAAGGGGTGAGTTCCTAGATCAATCCAACTCCATGAGACATACAAATTTTTATACGTCTCATAGACGGGTATGAGCAGCCTACACCAATTGTTCCTTAAGTTTTTAAACAAACTTACAAAATGCTAAAAAACACCAAGTGGTGCAAATAGGATAGGCGGAGGCTTGCTTGCCTAGACTACCTTAAGGATAAGTGACTACAATATTTAACCTTTTAAGGTGCTATTGGTAAAACACCCCCCAACAAACACAAAGGAGAAATATGCAAACATATAAGAAAAACAACAAATAAGCTAAACAAACACATAAATACCTAAAAAAAAAGCCATAAGGGCTACCATTTAACCATAAAGGTGGTTTTAACAACCACAAAAACCTAAAAGTTGTTCATAAGACTTTAGCAAGCCTACCATAATACCTAGAACCTTGGCAGGTTCCTTAGTAGGATATTGTTCAACCACCACAAAATATTTTAATTGTTTACAAACATGATGCTAAGAAAGCTACGACTAAAGAGAAGGCATAAAAACACTTAAGCTGCACTACCTGAAGCAGATGGCTTCGAGGCTTCAGTCTCTGCAGCATCAGGCTCAACAGTTTTATCCTTCTTCGCTTTCTTTGTCTTATTGGTCTTTTTCCCAGCATCATCACCACCAACTCTAGAAGCATCCAGCCTAGAATCTTTCAAGCCTCCTTCATCAGCATCCAGGGTCTCCTCACTATCACCAGAATAAGACCTTTTCTTGGAAAAAGCTTCAAGTAGCTCAGCACACACTGCCTCGTTCAGGCATGAAGGTTTTAGCTACTTAAAGTCCTGCAAAGGTTTACCATAAAAAGATGAGACTTTAGTGACATAAGGATATGTCAAGTGTTCCATCTTCACAACAGACTCTTTAAACACATCCATGGACTTCGGATGGTAGAGGGGAGATTGTTCCAACACTTGCCCGACTTCATGTGCCTTAAACCCGGCCACATATCCAACATGTTTTTCGTGATTAAGAAGCTTGGTGTAAACCTCTCCCAGTGCAGAGTTAAATTCAGCGGAATGGAGAAGGTATTTGACCACCTGCTGAAACCCACTCACAATCAACCACTTGTTATCTGCTAAAGCATGGGCAAGCGAAGCCTCCAACCTTCCCTTCTCCTTCTCAAAAGCTTTCTTCTCAACCTCCAAAGCAGCCTCTCTGTTTCAACCTTAACCCTTGCAGCATCACACTTAACAGCCTCTGCTTCATGAGCTTTCTTGAGTTCATCAATAAAACAAATAAGAGTCATTTCTTTTTCAGCATACTTTTCAGCATCCTTCTTCAAAGAAGCCAGGGAAGCTTTCATCTCTTTCTTCTTCTTTGCAAACTCTTGGTACTCAGCCACTCTCTTTCTAAACCTGCTAACGCCCTTTGGAAGCATCGGTGCAAGGTTGCAGGCTCGTATCACCATCTTAGAAAGTAAAACATCATCATCCGTACCTTCCAGTGTATCCTTCACACCAGGAGGAGCAAAATGAGCTAAGAGCACGGCAGAGCATCTCAAAATGTAAAACCCTGGCCAACCCGTGAGAGTGCAACTGGTCGAAAGAAACCCTGTAGTATTCTAGTACATTCAAAAGAAAAATGAAAAGGGGTGGTGAAGGTTGGAAAACTCAAAATTGCGACAGTATAGAGAAATTGAACCATCCGGACAACGATCAACCAAACATTAAGTCCGGGAGCAACATGATTAAAAGAACGATCGATTCCCCTTTCGGTGCAGAAAGTCTCAACCTCTTCTTGGGTAAGAGAGGAGAAACTAACTGCCATGTCCTTCTTGGCACCCATTAGACTTGGAAGGATGAACAGACGAAGCTAATGAAAGAAAAACTATCCTGATTGAAGCAATGAAATGAAACCCTAAGAGAGAAGGTGAAGGAAACTGACGATTGAAAAGAGTGAAATCTGATTAAGTAAATAAAAAAGAAGTTATAATATAATAACTTCTAGATATAATCATTAGATCCATTAAAAACCGTCACTAATAAGGCTGACACTTGTCACATCAAGTGTCACTTCAAAATTCAAATCCAGACGTGTAACCGTCTGAAACCAAGTCAAGCCTTTAACCCCCGAACCTTTTAACCACTATAAGTTGAGTAAAAATTCAGAAGCCTTTGAGCTACGCCACAAACACCTCTGACTTGGGGGCTGATGACGTGGGTAGCTTAAAGCAAAATAAATCAATAACATTGCACAAACTTGCTTGAATGGTTAAAAGGTAAAAAGGTTACAAAGCTGATAAAGCACTGAGCATAAAGAACAAAACAGATGACCTGTCTTGTCATCACATTTCTTGGTCAAAGTCCCCAGCTGTCCACACCCTGCATGTGGAGATGCTGCAACACAGGGGTCGCAGGTCCAAACCATTCATCGGCTAAAAGTGGCAAGTCCCTAAGTTGCTACAAGGATCAAGAGTTTATGATTTGTCAAAGAAGAAGATGATTTTCCTATAAATCAGATCACTGATGACCATCTTACACTCTTACTTACACATTCTTCTATTCTCTTTGACACTTACGTGTGAAATATTCTCTTTATCACACAAATGTCTCACTTGAGTTTACAAACGACATTCTGGCTTTGAGTACCATCTCAAACCAGAATTATAACAATCAAAACACAAAACCCTTAAACCTCCTTCTACGTTTAGCAACGTAGAGGGACACCACGACATGCGTTCGGCAAAACTAAACCCTTTCCAAAACTCAGTACTATCGTTGGTTGAATATTTGTTGTAGCAACAGAATCCATTTTATTTTCAAAGATTATTTTCTGATTCTTTGAAAGTTTCCATCCTCATATCTATTCACATTTCTATTCTCTCATTTATTGGTGTAATACCCCGTGAAGGTACATTGGCAAAAACCACATATATGGCTTTAGGTTCTATGTGGATATTGTTATTAATGTAACACTTCGAAAACAAATATGGAATTGAGTTTCTATGTTATTGAGAAATCATTTATTTATTAGGGTAGTGTTTAGTATGTAGGAATGTGAAGTAAAATGGAATGTAGTATTTCAATACAACTAGGTGTATTAATACACGCGTTGCGCGTTATTCACATGACGCATTAATGCGGATTTTTCAAACTCAATATTTAAACAAACTTACTCAATGCCCAACATGTTAATTCAAAATTCAACCAATATGATGAAAACCCACAATCATTCGACTTAACCTCACCCAGAAGCCATGTATTTAGTCATCATCAATGGGTACACAACAACCCACACAGAAGCGAACCGAAGATTAAATGGTGAATAAAATAATAAAGTTTTAGAATAAAATAATATGAATAAAATGATAATATAGTTACTATGAATAAAATAATAATATAGTTAATATGAATAAAATAATAATATAATTAAAAAAAGTTTTAAATAAAATAATATTATAATTACTATTCATTTAGAATCACTATTCATTAGGTTTGTTTATTAATGTTATGTTATATATATATATATATATATATATATATAAATTAAGAAAAAAAATGTTTGATTGGTTTGATTGGTCAAAGTAATAGCATCATTCGTTACCTCGTTCAGTTAATTCTCTTTAAAAACATCAAATTCATTTCATCAACTCACCCTTTTTTTTTTCATTTAACTTCCTCTGTCACCCTTCATCATCACTATCACCACCACTCATCATCATCACCACCGACCAACACCACCCACGCCCAACCACTGACCACCGACACCTACCATGGCTATCACTTGCCACCCACAACCGCCGACCACCGCCATTCATCGCACCGACCACCACCACTGCGGCCGCCAGTACTTGTCACTGCCGCCACCCACCCACTGTCGTCGCCACCACCGACCACAACAGAGACGGGATTCGTTGAAACTCCGTTAAGTTGAGAATTCGCGAGAACTCCATGTAACAGTCTTTTACTTAAAAAAAACAATTGCTAATTAACATATCTTATATTTATCTTATTGTTACGGAAACTAAAAAAAATTCAAATTACATATGTGTAAAGCAAAATTACATTGTCTAAAACAAATTACCCATGTGTAACTATCAAAAATATTTATTTTATGTCACTTTTACTTGCACATATAAATAAACAACCCACAATTTTTTTTTTTTTACAGATTTTTTAGTTATATATTCATTTATGTTTTTGAATAAATGACTAAAAACTTGCGTGAGAGGTAAAATTTCCAATAAAGTTTTCAAATTCTCATAACTCAAGTGTAGTTCTAAAAATTTCCAGATCCCTTCACTACGCAAGTAAAGACATGCCTAGTCGTGCCAAGACCATCATTTACTTCATGGCCATCTTCATTTTTGTTTTATTTTTTCATCTTTACTTTCCCTTTTTTATTTATCATCTTTTTTTTGATGAGATCAGAATTTTATTTGATAGGCGGTTACTAAAATTTACTATTATATATTGTAGTGGATTACTTTTGGGTCGTAGCTCATGGTGTTTCCCCCGGTTAATTAATGACTTCCACATAAATCTTGTTTCGTAATCGATTTTTGTTGGTTGGTTATTTTTGTTGTTTTGTCTTTGCTTCCGATTAATTCGTTAATATGTGTAAAAACTAAATAAAATAAAACATTTGTGAATGTGTTTCTATATATATATGTGATTTAATATTGTAAGTTATGATAGTGTATGCATCTTCTCACCTATAAAAAATATAGAATTGCTTCAAGAAAATTTCCTACATCTATTCCCCAACACAACCAATTAGCTACAGCCTACAAGTTTAATTAGCCTTTAAAGTCTCATCTTGTATAATTAAATAGGTTTTGCAAAGTATAACTTCAAAAAAGGAATGCCATTATGACAACACTACTATTGACATATTAGTAGAAATTCAGTTTAAAGAGACGTGTCCAGGAGTAAGATTCAAACCAAACACGTTATTTTCAATACATCCACCACTAAATTAGTTAATTTCTTGGTTTACAATCTTTCATGTAGCTAAACTATGAAAAAATCTTTCTAGATATCGGGTCTCGCAACTAGATCATCAATGGACCAAAACAGTAGATATCATGAGCACACTAACTACCTAAGGATCTCGAACGCGGCCCATGGTACCATGATGTTCACGAGGAAGGATATGAGGGAGTTTAATGTCCACGAGGTATGGCCAACAATGATCGATAAACGGCACATGGAGCAGGTCATCTTAGAGGTGTATTCATGTTGGAAAATGAAACCACACACCCCACTTCCTTCATTGTATCTCCCTATCACATTGCTGGCTCTCAGAATCAAGTCCTTTTCGATCTTGCTGATTAACATTCTTCAAAATTCTTTCTTGGGACCACCAGAAAATCACTATTTTATCCCACATATCCCTTGTTATTTGTAGCATGACATTCGTGGCAAATCCATTCTATAATCGAATATCGAGCTCACTCACACACTTGTGTTTAGAAAATAACTAGGGTTTATGTTTTGTTACATATAATAATAACATATGATGCATTACCCAAGATGCATACACGTATTATGCTTAATTAGGATGATTAGTTGGATGGTTCTTCAAATCACATGGTTAATTGGGAATTTTATAATGAGATATTAAACTAACAAAACTACTTTCTTTTCATTGATTACTAATTTGAAAAAGTGTGTAGAATATTATACACTGCGACAACACATTGAACAAAATAAACTATTTGTTCTACAACTTTAAAGTTTTTTAAATATATAAGAAAATTCTGAAATATAATATATCATCTTTTTTTAAAGTAAAATTGATATATGTGAACAAATTTAGTTATGTATAGAAGTTATACTTGTGTACGTCATGCGTAGGTTATAGGGTAAGTATCTAGTGGAAACCATGATGAGTTGTGGAAACTATGAAACTCATCCTATGGATCCCATGAGGCCACGTGTCCAATTCTTCAATTTACTAAAAGGGTATTTTTGGCAAATCAATTTTTTCTGAATTTATGACATATTCAGATCTGACACATCTTTTTAAACTTCTATAATATCTCTCTCTATCTTTATCATCTATTTCATTTTCAAACAATTCAAAAATCATCTCACTACTCTCTCTCTCTCTCTCTCACACACACACTTCTCTCTCACACACACTCCCCTCTCTCTCTCATCTGATGATGCCATGGTGGACCTCCGGCCACCAACCGCACAACCACAAACCACCCTCATATCCTAAATCTAATGATACAACACACACACACACACCGGTTACTGGAAAGAGATAGAAGAAGATGAGACCGGTGGGTCTCCTTCGCGTACGACGGAGCTCCGGTGATGTTACCCCCAACACAAACACAAACACACCTACACCCCTTCGTCTAACAATATTCTAGAGAGAGAAAGTGATACAGAAGGAGAGAGAGAGATCGGGACAGAGGAGAGAGAAAGAGTATCTAGAGAGAGATCGATGGAGAAAGGGAGAGAGAGAGCTGTGGAAAGAAAGAGGAAGGTCAAAACCGGTGGTGGTTCACGGCGGCAGTGGCTGTGCCTTCAACGGTTCTTCATCAAAAACCCATCGTCAACCCCCCTGTTCAGATCTGGTCCTCTGGTCCTCAGATCTGTTCTTCATCAAAAACCCACCGTCGTTAAGCCCTCTGCAAACCCACCACCACCATCAGCCATGACACCCACCATCGTCTTCAACTCTGCAAAACCCACCACCACCATCGTCCGTCGTCCTCAGCCTCAAACCACCACCACGTCTTTCCTGTTTTCAGATGAGAGAGAGAGAGAGAGGGCCAGAGAGATAGAGAGATGTTTGTGTGTATGAGAGAGAGAGAGAGGGGTCACGAGAGAGAGAGAGAAAGAGGAGAGAGATAAGAAGAGAGATGTATTGGTGTGGGTTATCTCGGTTAACTATAATGGTTAATCTGGTTGTGGGTTATCAATGGTGGTTGCTCGGGTTGTTGTATGGCAAGACAACAATAATATTTATAAACAGAGGTTGGTGTGGTCATGATTTTGATTTCTTGAATAATCATGTCTTCTTTATTGTTACCAAAAGGTTTCACAAGACTTTTATGTATTTATTATAGTTCTTTGGGGTCAAAGATTGTAATGATCTTGTCTCAAAAACATTAAAATTCCAAATATCTTTTGTGTTCTTGTTATTGTTTAGCCAGATTTAGTGAGTTACATTTCTTAACTGGTTTAAGTACTTTATTCTTATAAAACTGGATTTTGTAGTTTGTATTAAATTACAATAAGTGCCGGTTACATTGTTACAAATAGAACATGATGTTGGTTCTTGTTTTTGAACAGATGTTTGTTTCATGTTACAGTTTGGTAACATGTAACATAAACGTAACCTGTATGAGTTACATGTTATGTTTTTTGTTTTTTTTTTAGTTACAGAAATGAATCATGTGTAACATAAACGTAACCTGTATGAGTTACATGTTATGTTTTTTGTTTTTTTTAGTTACAGAAATGAATCATGTGTAACATCGTAGCTAGTTACATGTAATCAATGTTGTTGACAGATAAAGCTGAATAATTGTTACTTATTAAATGGTAAAAAATTGAAAAAAATGTAAAAGCAAGGAAAAAGATAGGAGAGAGAGTCAAGAGAGAGGAGAGAGAAGAGATATGAGAGAGATTCAGGAGAGAGGATAAAGAGTTAGGAGAGAGAAGAGAATTAAAGATGAGAGAGAAGATGATTTGATGTTTTTGTAGGAGACAAGATGGTTACTTTATGGTAAAATATGATTTACCCATTCTACCCTTCTTCACACTAGAAACAAAAAATGACATGTTTTTTTGTAATAAAATAATAATGATGAATCTCAACCATAGATGGTTGATGATCAATGGTCAATATTGGGTTTCTTGAGTTTCCACAACTCAAGTGGGTTTCCAATTTAACCCAACCCGTAGGTTATATTACCTATATATGTGTAGATAGACAGGTTAAAAAAACATATGAACAAATTCATTTGATGGTTTTTTTTATGTATGTAACATAAACATTTGCAAGAAATAAAAATATTAAAAAAAGATAAACCAATATTAAAAAAATATAAACCGCTGATCAAAAAAGCAAACGATCTGGATTGACTGGCCTATACTCCTACTAATGTGATCCCCATTACTTCAAATCTATTCTCACTAGGTATGCTGTTTTTACAATATTTCTAATCTCTTAATAATCTAATATTTAGTTTTTTTAACAACAAAGTAACTTACGCTTAAATACTTTTGCATTGAGGGGAATCACCTTATATCACACCATCTCATCGAGACAAAATAATATAATATTATTTAAAGAATCTCATGATCCTATATACATATATGTGTATATATTGATATAATATACATTATGGGTGTAAGTCTTTAAAGTAGGCATGTGCATGGATCATTGGTATAGTGATCACTAACACTTCTTTTCATGCAAGAAGATGAGAAGCTAGTGTTTGGTCCCTTGTTACGATATTTCTACTAAATGGCATTGGAAAGAGAGTAAACTCTACACTTTTTAAATATGTTGTCATCATGCTCTTTTAAAGATAATCTTTATTAATATTACAAAGTACACATACATATATATACTGCCAGTCATGCCAGCAGCCTCTTCTATTACTTCATGAGATACAAAGTGGGAGGAAGGTGGTATCCCATGCATGCATGGGTTGCTCATGCAAAAATATGGTAGCTAGCTAGAAAGTAACATAGCCAGCTGCATAGTGCATGTGTATGTTGTTGCTATGAAAGCTCTACTGTACTTTCCCATGCCTATACTCCTTTTAAACCTTTTATACAAGCATTCTAATATTATAACCAACATATAAAAGTTAACAACTCCTGCCCACTAAATAAATATATTAATATAACTACTTAATTTCTTTACACAATCACGCGTATGGATGATCTAGCAGACGAGTAACATAAAGTTTCACTTATACATTCAGATTAAGGTACAATATTCTTATATTCCTAAGAAGCGACTCCTACTTTTGTTAAGATATTATTATATCAAGTGGCAACGCGCCAACGCCTATATGATAAGATTCGAATCGTTTTTCAAGTCTAATACTGTCATGTAGTCTCATTATATTATAATTAAGGGTGCTAAACGGGTAGTCTCTGTGGGTCCAGCTTGACTCGAACCTAGAAATTTTACATGAACCTGAACATGACCCAAACCTAGATATTAACTTTTTTTTCGTAATAATAGGCAATTTTGAAGATGGAATAGTGTTTTTAGGTATTGCGTGAAAAAAGTTGTGAAAGTAGGTAGTTCGCCGGATTGATCAGCGAACTTCAATTCTAGATTTTGTCCATTCAGCAATCTTCAATGTAGTTCACCGATCCATTTAACAAACTTCATATATCCATTTTACATTCATCAATCTTATATTGAAGTTTGCTGAATGGAGTAGCGACCTTGCTAATTAGAAAGTGAAGTTCGTTGAATGGAGTACCTATTTCCACAAAAAATCTCATGCCACACCCAAAAAAACTCTTCCTTCTTCAAAAAATGACCATTATTGCAAAAAATTCTAGATATTTTCTCATAAATATGAACCCAAACACGACCCTACTATTCGCAGGTTGACCCAAACAGGAGCCGTTCGCCTGATTAGCTAAATGGGCTCGCAAGTTCAATCTGAAACTAACCCAAACCTGTTTAGACTAAACTCAAACCCGTAAATTTCGTGTTATGTTTGTATCACAAATTCACACCCCTAATTACAAGTTTCACCATTACACATATACTGTGGTTCAATAGCATCATCTTTTATATCCATCTTCTCATTGTTATTTTTTAATATCAAAATATATTAACTCTGAAGTAAGTTTAATTATTTCAAATTTGAGTTCATGGTAATTTTTACCCTTACATTTACAACAACAATACATGAGGTATATATTGAAATTTTATGTTGATAATTAGTTTTGAGGTGAGAAATATAAACAATTTGTGAAGTTCTTTGTAGCATCCCAATATTGCCCATGTATACTTTTAAATATAGATTTGGGGACTTGTTTATAAATTCAAGTTTAAAGGCCCGTTTGAAAAAAAAAACATGCATGTTAAAAGCTGATATTGGCAATAGGATATCTATTATGGTTTCGCAAGTTTTTACTGTCACGTCAAAAATTTGTGCTGCCATATCACGTCAAAAATTTGTTCTGCTATGTCATTGCCACATAAATATTGTAGGAACCGCTCGTATATAAAATAAATAAAAACAAATAATAATGCGATTACAACTAAATAAGAAAACGAATGCAGAAATTAAAAATACAATTACAACTTTAAAGAATCGAAATACAAGAAGAAAATAGAAACAGAAAAGACAAGATGGCTGAGGATCGTGTTGAACACGGGGCCCTTAAAACAAATTCCGAGTCTATTAACAAGAACTCGTTTTGTTTCCCAGGGTACAACAGCCGGAACAGCAAGAATGCTGCCGGAGAAGACTCTGACCCGAAGTGTACCTGAACAGCAGGAAGAGTTCACGAACAGATTGCTGGAGATAGTAAGAGTGGTGAAGAACAGAACAGCAGTGTGTTAGAAGTGTGTAAGGTATGTCTCAACCAAAGGTCTCCTTTGATATTTATAGAGTCCTATGCTTCATCAGTTTCGGAATGCATTAAAAACGAAAAATAAATGTCATTGAAAGTCTTCAATGGCATTTATTACGTTCTTAAAGTTTCAGACGAAACTGTTTGACTGGACTGTTACACTTCTGATCTGAAGCTGCTGAGGAGCTGGAGACTCCGCGCGCGCGCAGAACGTAAGTCTCACTCTACGTCAGTGGAAGCTAGCACGCGCCTCTGCGCACAACGTCTTTAACGTTTTACGTCACTCGAGCGCCTGCGCGCAGGCGCACAACGTAAAGACGTTTTACGTAACTCTATCGCTGACCAGGGCGCTACCTGGTTGTTTTGCTCGTGCCCGCGCGCATCCACTGCGCATCCACTGCCACTGGTCCTCTGCTAAGGACCACGAGCCTTTGTTCAAAAATACTAAGGCGGCTCTCAAGCGGCTCGCGGTGATGCGAGTGTGCGAAGTGCAAAGTGCGCCACATTGCGCCCATCGCCCACGCCACGCGCGCGTGTGCGAGTGCGTGTGCGAGTGCGAGTGCGAGTTAGGGTGCTCCGCACCCTTCGCGAGTTCCATAGAGTGAGCTCCCATGAAACAATTAGGAAGGAGTGTTCCTCCTTATATACCACTCATGGTATTATCATTCTTCCTATGTGGGACAAGTTCCCACTTGTTTCATTTCAGCATCATATGCATTCTTCACCAATCTTTGAGCATCGATATCTCATTCATCTTAGCTCCGTTTTGGACGTGGTTTGGTTCGTTGCGAAGCTCTCACAACATAGAACATAAACCCACAAAGAAATATATAAATAAACATCTGTTTCAAATATATATTTTAGTCCAAAGTTAGGGAAAAATCATTTTCCCATATTTTGTGAAAATACTATTTTCACCAAATTTCCAACAATCCCCCACATGAATGGAGATCGATCCGTTCTTACATGTTTCCATGATACAATTCGACAGTAGAATGTTGCAGGATAGGTAGGTTTTGCCTTTGAACCTTCCTTTGTGAAGCATACTTAGCTTACTAGCGGTCAGTAGAACTTGATGTCTTTGAACTGTCCCCCGTTTGTGTAAACGACAATACACTTCACACAACACCCCACTTGGTTTAGTCAACTCCTCATTGTCGTGTCCTTTATGGTCATGGACACTCCTGGTTCTGCGAGAGCTCTAGGATTTGCGCCTCCCCACAAATCCATTCGAAGCGACCCTACTTCTCTCTAACATAGGTGATTCCCATGAATCATTAAAAGCAAAAGTTAAATTGATTTACCACAATCATTAACTTATGTATGCTTAACCTCAACACACTGTCACTGATATGGAATGGACTAGGAAGTATAACTCCCTTTAGTGTTTTGGGGTGCCCCCCACAGTGACTCCCTTTTGGTCATATGATTAAGTTGTCCTATTGAACCTAGATCTTGGGATCTCCAGTCAACTAGGTTAGGTTTCCCTCATACTCCCTTTTTGCGTGGGCTTTAGTCCCATTCCTCTTGACGACTTATGTACTACCTCTTTGCTTAAGCCTTTCGTTAACGGGTCCGCAATGTTATCTTTTGACTTCACATAGTCAATCGTGATAACACCCGTTGAGAGTAGTTGTCGTATCGTGTTATGTCTACGTCTTATATGCCTCGATTTGCCATTGTACATTGAGCTTTGAGCTCTACCAATCGCCGATCGGCTGTCACAATGTATGCAAATGGCTGGTAAAGGTTTACTCCATCTTGGAATATCCTCCACAAATTGACGTAACCACTCCGCCTCTTCTCCAGATTTATCTAAAGCGATAAATTCCGATTCCATCGTGGAGCGTGCTATAACCGTTTGCTTCGAAGACTTCCAAGATATAGCAGCCCCCGCAAGTGTAAACACGTAACCACTTGTTGATTTGGAATCTTTTATATCCGAGATCCAGTTCGCATCAGTGTATCCTTCAATCACTGCTGGATCGCGGGTATAATGCAGCCCATAGTCCCGTGTGAATCTTATGTATCTAAGCACCCTTGTTATACTTTTCCAATGTTCATCACTTGGATTACTTGTATATCTACTTAGCTTACTCACCGCGTATGCTAAGTCGGGTCTAGTACATGTCATTAGATACATTAGACTACCAATGATCCTTGAATACTCTACCTGAGCAACACCCTTTCCTCTATTTTTAACTAGATGGTGGGTGGTATCAATTGGAGAACGAGCTATAGCCTTATCTCCTGAATTGAATTTTTCAAGGATTTTGTCCACATAATGAGATTGAGTTAGAACAAGACCATATTGGGTTCTAAAGATTTTTACTCCTAGAATAACATCCGCTAGACCCATGTCTTTCATGTCAAATCTCGCTTTCAACATGTCTTTAGTGGTTTTAACCATCTTATCATTACTCCCAACGATAAGCATATCATCCACATAGAGACATAAGATCACATAACCTCCTGGCGTGTCTTTGCAATAAACACATTTGTCGCACTCATTTATTTTGAAACCATTATCAAGCATGACTTGATCAAATTTATGGTGCCATTGTTTTGGAGCTTGCTTCAAGCCATACAAAGACTTGACTAATTTACATACTTTGCCCTCTTGACCTGGGGCAGAGAAACCCTCGGGTTGCTGCATGTAAATTTCTTCTTCTAAATCGCCATTTAGAAATGCGGTCTTTACATCCATTTGGTGAACATCCAAATTTCTCAAAGCCGCAATAGCAAGAACCAATCTTATAGAGGTTATTCGAGTTACAGGCGAGTAAGTATCAAAATAATCTAGACCTTCCTTTTGTCTAAATCCTTTGATCACTAACCTTGCCTTGTATTTATCAATACTTCCATCAGTTTTCATCTTCTTCTTGAATATCCAACGATATCCAAGGGGTTTGCAACCCGGTGGAAGATCTACTAACTCCCAAGTATGATTTTGCAATATAGAATCAATTTCATTCTTAATTGCTTCTTTCCATTGAGGTCCTTCTGATGAGGAGACCGCTTCGCGGTAGGTGTTGGGCTCACCCTCAACCATGTAACTCAAGAAGTCTGGACCAAATGATTTTGCAACCCTTGGTCTTTTGCTTCTTCTAAGGTCACCATCCTCAACCTCAGGTCGTTCATGTATTTCTTCTTGAAATTCATTGTCAACCAATGTTGATGGGCCTGCTTGGTCATCGTTAATTGGTATTGATGATCTAACAAGTGTTTGTCCTAGCATAGGAAACACATGTTCAAAGTACTCGACAAAATTAGGATTTACCTCCATGAAAGTGTCTTTGAGTACATCGGGATTCTTGGATTCATATACAAGAAAACGATGCGCAGTACTTTGATGTGCATAACCAATAAATATGCAATCAACAGTTTTGGGGCCTATCCTAAGAGCCTTAGGAGGTGGTACAGTCACCTTGGCTAGGCACCCCCACACTTTCAAGTATCTGTATGAAGGTTTTCTACCTTTCCATAACTCATAGGGAGTCTCGTCCCTAGTCTTTAGAGGTATCCTATTCAAAAGATAATTAGCCGAAAGAATGGCATCCCCCCACATTTCACTGTTCACTCCCGAACTTATCAACATGGCATTCATCATTTCTTTCAATGTGCGGTTCTTTCGTTCCGCGGTGCCATTTGATTGTGGGGAATAAGGTGGTGTACACTCATGTATTATGCCACTTTTTGCGCATAAATCCGCAAAAGGTGCAACATATTCACCACCTCGGTCGCTTCTTACGGCCTTAATTTTCTTTTTAAGTTGATTCTCAACTTCATTTTTGTATAAGGTAAACTTATCTATTGCCTCATCCTTACTTTTGAGTAAGTATACGTAGCAATACTTGGTGCAATCATCAATAAACGTGATGAAATATTTATTCCCACCAATTGTAGGAATTGCCTTTAAATCACAAACATCGGTGTGAATTAAATCAAGAGGTTCGGTTATTCGTTCAACCGATTTGAAAGATGATCGTGTTAGTTTGGATTCAACACATGCTTCGCATTTAGAATCGGATTCAATGTGGAATGTTGGTATGCTATCCAATTTAATCAAACGACGCATTGATTTAAAATTTACATGTCCTAGTCTACCATGCCAAACATTTGAAGACTCAAGCATATAAATAGAAGTAGTAGGAGTTTTATTCATTGAATTGTTCACAACCATTACATTCATTTTGAACATACCATTAAGGGCATAGCCCTTTCCTACAAACATTCCACGCCTAGAAAGAACAAACTTGTCCGATTCAAACACTAGACGAAATCCAAACTTGTTGAGCATCCATCCCGAGACGAGATTCTTGCGTATGTCTGGCACATACAACACCTTGCTCAACGTGAGGTCCTTCCCCGAAGTCATCCTCAAGATCACATCGCCTTCACCCTTGATGTCGGCAGTAGCTTTATTCCCCATGTAAAGCTTGTCATCACCCGCAAGTTCCTTGAATGTAGAGAAAAGAGCCTTGTCTCCACAAACATGGCGGGTTGCACCAGTGTCAACGAACCAGCCAGGTGGGTTGTCGCCCACCACGTTGACTTCATCATCAACCATAGCACCTTGCTCAGTTATCATTGCTACGAGAGGCATGCCATCCTCATCCACCATATGCGCACGCTCACGCTTAGGCTTCTTGCATTGGTTGGCGCGGTGGCCTGTCTCTTGGCAGTTGTAACAAATACCAGAAAAAGGCGCAGGCTTCTTTTTCACAGCCCCCTTTTTAGGTCCAAGATCCACCTTCGCTTTCCCTTTGTCCTTTTTCCCCTTATTCTTGTTGCCCTTGGAGGATTGCCCAACTTCCACAACATTAGCCTTAGCCAAAGCTTGAACAAGGCTACCTTTTTGAGCAATTCTATTGTCCTCTTCAATACGAAGACGAACAACAAGTTCCTCCACAGTCATCTCCTTTCGTTTATGCTTAAGATAATTCTTAAAGTCAGTCCACGAAGGAGGTAACTTCTCAATCATTGCTGCCACTTGAAATGTCTCACTAAGTGTCATGCCTTCCGCATGGATGTCATGAAGTATAATTTGCAACTCTTGGACTTGGTTCATCACAGTCTTGGAATCAACCATTTTGTAGTCCAAGAAACGGGCTACAACGAATTTCTTCGTTCCAGCATCCTCCGTTTTATACTTCTTGTCTAAAGACTCCCATAATTCTTTGGCAGTCTTTATTGTATAATAAACATTATACAATCCATCCACTAGGCCGTTTAACACATAGTTACGACACAAGAAATCCGAATGCTTCCAAGCATCTAACGCGCTCTGAAATTGAACGTCGTTCTCCCCATCCTTAGGTAGGGGAGCGGTTTCAGTCAAGAACCTCGCAAGGTTCAAAGTGGTCAAGTAGAAGAACATCTTCTGTTGCCACCTTTTGAAGTTCAAACCCGAGAACTTCTCAGGTTTTTCAGCATGATTGGCCACAGTGGACGCTCCCACTGTGTTGGCAGGCAAAGGGGTACCAAGAACAGCTTGGTTCACGTTGTTGTTGTCACTAGTCGACATTCTGAAAATTTTAACCAAAACACGTTACTATTTTCAATTTATAAAACTCTACACGTTTATATAAAAATAATGTCAACTTTTAAGACAAAATAATAACAAACTGTGGCTTCTAAGTCCAATTTTGAAGTCCAACAGAAAGTTTTTATTTCGTTTTTAGACAAAGGTTTTAGATGTAACCGAAATGTTTTCTAACAAAATAACACACCGTAAGCTTCTAAGTCCAACTTTGAAGACGAACAGTAAGTTATAATGATTCGAAAAACCAAAAAATCTGTTTTTAAAACACAAACTAAGTGAGACAAAACTGGTTTGAATCACAATTAGAAAGGTTTTTATTATACACGAACGGTGTTTTAAAAATTTGTTTTAAGATTGTAGGAACCGCTCGTATATAAAATAAATAAAAACAAATAATAATGCGATTACAACTAAATAAGAAAACGAATGCAGAAATTAAAAATACAATTACAACTTTAAAGAATCGAAATACAAGAAGAAAATAGAAACAGAAAAGACAAGATGGCTGAGGATCGTGTTGAACACGGGGCCCTTAAAACAAATTCCGAGTCTATTAACAAGAACTCGTTTTGTTTCCCAGGGTACAACAGCCGGAACAGCAAGAATGCTGCCGGAGAAGACTCTGACCCGAAGTGTACCTGAACAGCAGGAAGAGTTCACGAACAGATTGCTGGAGATAGTAAGAGTGGTGAAGAACAGAACAGCAGTGTGTTAGAAGTGTGTAAGGTATGTCTCAACCAAAGGTCTCCTTTGATATTTATAGAGTCCTATGCTTCATCAGTTTCGGAATGCATTAAAAACGAAAAATAAATGTCATTGAACGTCTTCAATGGCATTTATTACGTTCTTAAAGTTTCAGACGAAACTGTTTGACTGGACTGTTACACTTCTGATCTGAAGCTGCTGAGGAGCTGGAGACTCCGCGCGCGCGCAGAACGTAAGTCTCACTCTACGTCAGTGGAAGCTAGCACGCGCCTCTGCGCACAACGTCTTTAACGTTTTACGTCACTCGAGCGCCTGCGCGCAGGCGCACAACGTAAAGACGTTTTACGTAACTCTATCGCTGACCAGGGCGCTACCTGGTTGTTTTGCTCGTGCCCGCGCGCATCCACTGCGCATCCACTGCCACTGGTCCTCTGCTAAGGACCACGAGCCTTTGTTCAAAAATACTAAGGCGGCTCTCAAGCGGCTCGCGGTGATGCGAGTGTGCGAAGTGCGCCATCAAAGCGCCACATTGCGCCCATCGCCCACGCCACGCGCGCGTGTGCGAGTGCGTGTGCGAGTGCGAGTTAGGGTGCTCCGCACCCTTCGCGAGTTCCATAGAGTGAGCTCCCATGAAACAATTAGGAAGGAGTGTTCCTCCTTATATACCACTCATGGTATTATCATTCTTCCTATGTGGGACAAGTTCCCACTTGTTTCATTTCAGCATCATATGCATTCTTCACCAATCTTTGAGCATCGATATCTCATTCATCTTAGCTCCGTTTTGGACGTGGTTTGGTTCGTTGCGAAGCTCTCACAACATAGAACATAAACCCACAAAGAAATATATAAATAAACATCTGTTTCAAATATATATTTTAGTCCAAAGTTAGGGAAAAATCATTTTCCCATATTTTGTGAAAATACTATTTTCACCAAATTTCCAACAAATATAAACTCATTCATTTAATTTACATTTGAGTATAATGCTTTTGTTGGCCCAAAAAATTAGATCAAACACAAACACAAAATATTTAGTGGGATGAACTCGCGACTCTTTCTATTCAACTAAACGAATTTCACGAACTTACATTCAAAGGGACGATTAAAAACATTAACCTAAACCCCTATTTATACTAAACTAACCATACCAATCCTACTCAAATACATCTAGCAATTAGAATATAAGACTAACTCACATCATTATCTCTTATAATTAAACCAAACTGGTAATTCTAAATATTTAAATAATTAATTAATTACTAATTAATTAAACCCTTCACTTTAACCCCTTTAACTTTCAACTTATATGACGTTTAGCAATAGCTTTTACTAACACCATATATTAAAATAATACATGAATTATCTAAGTTATCTATATTACATTATAAAGGAGGAAACATGGGCAAATACGTTCAAATTGTCCAAAGTTAAGATCGCATACCAAGGGTTTGTTTACAATTTCCTAAATTTTACCACTTTTCTTCCCTAAATAACCCTAGAAGATAATCAAGTTTTATATGAAAATGGAATTCACCCAAACTAAATAAACATACGGGATAACAATATTTTTGAACAAATTTCATATAATGACGATGAAAGATAATAATTTATGTTACCACAATGAACAGTGACCTTCATATGATAATGTATACAATATCATAGTATTACTACATGCTTTTGTCATGTAAATGAACTTTATCATTTAGTAATGTGTCTTCAATGGCACGGTTATGTAGATATGCAATGACCGGACAACTTACACAAGAGTAATGTTTATGTTCATATTCGTCTGTTACAGTAACATAACTTTGGTAAGATTTGTTCAATAATGAGTACATGGTTTTTGTGGTGAATTGCAATTAGTTGCAAGTGCGGTGCAAATTTCTTTCTTTTTTTTTTCTACGAATACTTGTCAAAACATAGGGTACACATTTATATTCTTTTTGTGTAACTTGCGGCAAAAAACTTAAGTATCATAGTGTTATATTGTAACCCATTTGTGGATCCCGCTGCAACGCGCGAGTAAACCCACTAGTAACAAATAAAAAACAAAGTTGTGATGGGGCTTTTTTTTCATTAGATGGTGCAATTAATAATTCCCGTCATGGTATCAAGACTTTCGTTTTGCATTGCGACTTGAATGGGCCTCACGCCCCATAAGGTTGGGCTGGGGAGGTGTTAAAAAGTCCAACATGTCAAGGAACGTGAGTCCAAAACAGTTTATCTTATAGTAATTTTAGCACAAATTTAACGGAACGTTTAATATATATAGAACTAGCCGATTACCCCGGGAAGGTCCCGGGGTTGATAGGAAAAATCCTAAACTCTCATCACAGATCACACACCATTCCACTTAATACATGTATCAATTCTCTTAACAAATTAAACTAAACTGATATAATGGAACTTACATAACCACCAATACCTCTATCAAATCTGTTAAGAGTAAACTTAAGTGACATAAATTAAGCTTAACTGAATGTAAGTAAACTCAACTTAAAGTAACTAATGAAACATGTAACTCAACTCAGCTTTAAGTACCTAATGAAACATAAATCTATTATACTATACAACTCAACTGACATTGAAACAGACCTATGAGTAATAGATGTAAACAATCTTCCAATACATGTATCAATTCTCTTAACAAATTAAACTAAACTGATATAAATTAAACTTAACTCAACCTAACAAAACTCACCTCTCTACAAAAAATAAAAAAGAACAATAATCTATTATCTATTATCTATTAATATATATATATATATAGGGTAGGGTTCCTGTAGGAAAATTGAATTGTGTAGGAAGTATAGGAAGTGTTTTCAACCATTGGATCTAGAAATGGATGGTTTAGATTTAAAGTTGGGGTTTGTTAAGATTCCAATAATTATATTTTAGTAATTAAGGGTATGATGGTCCAACAAGTGTTTTAAATGAGGGTAGTAATGTCATTTTCTTATATTCAGATTTAGAAACTGTTTGGTATATCCCTTAATTCATGCTCCTCTCTCATATCTTAATATTATTATAGATTATTATGTTCTCTCTCCTGCATTCAAAGCTCCTTCATCTTCCTAAAAGAAAAAAAACCAACAGAACCACCAAACCTATTCATTTGCACTGGTCCTTCATCTTATACATTCATCTTCAAATCAAGTTATATGTGTTTTTTAACAATTCAACTCTTTTTCGTATAAAACACTACTTATTCGTACATGTTAACAAAACAGCCAATAAAACACTACTTTTTTTTGTATAAAACACCACTTATTCGTACATGCTAACAAAACAGCCTATAAATCTTGTTTTGGAACACATGTTGTGAATCAATACTAGCTTGTTATATAACACTCTTGATATTGAAAAACACTGTTGATGTCATATAACACACCTGAATGAATGAGATATGGAGATGTAGAAAAATTGGAATTAGATAGTGTGAATTCGAATTTAGCTTAAATTTAGAAACATAAATGAATTTAAATTTTATCTACCAAATTGAAATATGAGAATATGAGGATCTGTAGTTACAAGTCGGAAATTAATGTAGATCTAAAATAAAGATAATGTCCTACAAATGTGGGATTACATTAATTTAAAAAAAGTAAAATGTCTTTAATGCCCTTAATCCATAAATTTGATCCAATGGCTAGAAATCTTTCCTACACTTCCTACACAAATCAATTTTCCTACAGGATCCTCTACCTATATATATATAAGGTAAAGTATATGGAGGAAACCCTCCTTATTTGGTAAACTCTGGAAACTCTGACTTCCCAACATTTTTTTTTTTTTTTGAAAAAAATAGGGTATGTAATATACATTTTTTTAAGCATTTTGAGTCAAAAAAATCGAAAAAGCGCCGAACGGTTTTTTTTTAAAAAATAAAAAACGTCTACTGTTTACATATAGTTAACACATTGTTAACACCTGTTATTAGCGCTTAACATGTGTTAGTCAAAATTTTATTTATTTTTTTTTTAAAAAAATACTCGGCGCTTTTTTAATTTTTTTGGCCCAAAATGCTTAAAATCATGTATATTACTTGCCCTATTTTTTTCAAAAAAAAAAAATATTGGGAAGTCAGAGTTTCCAGAGTTTACCAAATAAGGAGGGTTTTCTTTATATCCATTCCCTATATATATATATATATATATATATATATATATATATATATATATATATATAAAGGAGAAGGGTGTTAACCTCAATAACAATCACTAAAAAAACAAAAACTAAATCTTTAAGCATGAAATAAGGTGAATAACAGTAATAATATCATACCTTCGATCTAACCATGAACCTTATGCCTCGAATGCCACACCACAGAAAACGAACCTGATCCGAGCTGTCTCCCTACCACGTAATCCCCAACCGATCGACCTCTGTACGAAGACTGAGTCATAATAATAATAATAATAATAATAATAATAATAATAATAATAATAATAATAATAATAATTTCACAAAAGTAACATAAATTATAAAAAACAAAGCATTAAGTCATTAATGGTGTGAGGAGCTCAAATACACAATACACAGCTTACGTTGTACACATGCATCCTTAGATATGAAAACATCAAATTTTACCTGCATAAGAGAATTCTAGAATCTAAGACGTATCTATGTATCTATGACGTCAGAGAGGTGCAAGTCTAGCAAATTCTCCCTAATCAAGTCAAACCAATAATACCCAATTATCCTTGCAGTACTAATATTAAATCACACACACACATACAAACACAGATCAGACGATCAGTCCTATAATAATAGATTAATTAAATAAAAACCAACCATCATACTGTACTGCACATAACATAAACCCTAACAAAAACCAAACGAAAATAAAAAAGAAGAAGCAAACTTTACATGTTACACTCCTTAATATCCTCATTAGAATGCTTATAAACACAGTCTTGTTCACGGCACTCTCCGTACAATCTAAAAAACCTACAAATAGGCATCCTTGATTTATCATACTGATGGAGGAACCCACAGGCCTCTCCTTTCATACAGAGGCTGCGAAGCCAGTGGCGGCACACGGTTTGCCGGTAGCTTCTACGGCCGGAAAAGTTGTTAGGGGCGGCGGATGAGTCGGTGGCGGCGGAAGGAGGGGCGGCGGCGGCGGCGGAGGAGGAAGGTGGAGCATTGTCGGTGGGTTGGTGGTGGATGACGGGGACGGAGCTGTATTAGATCCAAAGAGGAGATGGAAGATATGGGAGAGAGAGGAGCTAGGGTTTGAGTTTAGGAAAACTGAAGATTATTTGAGAGGTGAGAGAGAGAGAGACGTGAGAGAATGAGAAGAGAGAATAAATTACTCCAAAACAATCACAATCTAACTGCTAAAATACCTTGATGACATTGTTGTTGAGATCAACATTTCCTTTCTCACTCTAAAAATAAAGACTTTACCCTCCACCATACATTGCTTTCACTTTCAATTGGCTCAATCATGAGTCTCCGTCAATACTTTTCTACACCTACTGTCAACCCTCAACCCCCAACAAACTACCAAGAGTGATTTACTTATAGTTATTTAACATCAATATAGCTGAATTCAAACTTATTGTCAGCAAAGGTCTACTCAAAGTCTCAAAGTACATAAACATAGTCACATCTCTCCAATCCTTCACACTCAATCACTGTATGTCCATAGTATTATAATCAGTAATAACTCATTGTCATCACCACTCTAAATCAATTATCTACAATCAGAACAAAGAAATATAAATCATTTCGACTGTTACCGTATCCCCTAACTGTCTAATACACTACCATCTCAATTACATTATTCTCGTATGGATTTGATTCCTATATTAGCCACTAAAAATTACTAACAAAGTACCACTAAATTTGTTCAACTCCAAGACCAAATTTTGATAACAAACTTTGGACGTCTGTGTATTTTAAAAATGCTTGACCCCTCTACTATTTCTTTAGATGTTTTCCTAGAGATCGAGTTACGGAATAAAAATTAATATTCGAACATCAAATCTTATATTTGATTGAGTTTAGCTTTACTTCACAAAACTGAAAACTCCTAATATCGAGACCTGTAATCTACTTTTGTACATATGTACCACATTCCTAAGCAAACTATTTCATCCAAAAAAACTACTCTTTACTACTCTGTTTGCAGATGATACCAACAACGGAACTCTAAATTAACAACAAAATCCCTTCTCTCTTTCTACTAAAAACCCAAACGCTTAAATTAAAACATTCCACTAATAGGACATTGTCATCTTAAATGCTTATTCTACTCTTTTCTCTTAGGTTGAGTTGGTCGTTCGAAGGTGGTACGATGAGGAAGTTGTGGTGGTTTGACGAAGTACTGTTGAGAGGAGTGGTGGTAAGGAGCGTCGGCGGTGTACGGTGTTGTAGGTGGGTCGTTTGCAACGTTTGGTGACAACGGAGATGATAATCTCTAGTTATTGTTGGTGATGTTGTGTGGTGTGGTGGGATGATGGTGTTACGGTGTTGGGTGGACTGTTCAAGAAGGTGGGTTTACGGTGGCGAGTAGCGTAAACGATGAGAATCGAACCGGATATTGCAAAAAACTCGGGGATAAGGAGACTGGACCGGTTTTGACGAAGATGATGACGGTGTCGTCGCCGGTGTGCCGCCATGAACGACGGTATTATCAATTAAAGTCGATATTATTAGAAGCATAGATCTATAAAACGGGAAGCTATAGTTTCTTAATCTGCAAAGTAAATGATGGAAAATAGAACAGGAAGCTTGTACGTATAGATGTGTGTACCTTTATTTCGAGATCTTATGTGATAGATAAAGAAGAAAGATGTGTGATGTTTGAAGTGTGACGGCGAGGGGAACCACAAACCATGCTTCTACGTTTACGTGTACGTCGAATGAAGGAAGAGAAGAGAGAGAACAATGAGATGGGAGGGTTATGAGAATTAGGGTTTTATGTTTTCCTTTTTTTTTAAATAAAAAAACAAAACAATTCAAAAACACTAAAACCTTTCAATTACAATGTCACGTGGCGATTTCAAGGGGGGGTTGAAGGAACCAATGGACGCCACGTCAGCAAAAGGGCTTTGTTTTATATATATATATATAGATATGGAAACATGTTACGATCGCCACCCTCGACCATTTTACCAATTGCTCATTTTGGGAATTTTTTGAGAGAGAAGGAGGTCAAAGAGCGTAGCACCATTTCTATGTCTTTTTAGGTTGATATGCATACTCGTCAATTTTTCTTTTTTGAAAATAAAGAATGTTTCAAAGAAAGGAATGGCTTTTGAGAAATAAATAGCTTTTGGGCTATAGCATGGTTAGAAAAGCTTTCATATATATTGGCATCTAAAGTTAACCTTAACTAAATTGCAAACTTAAAATACAACCACCTTATCCAGTGAATTCCACGATTAGCAAAGCTAAGAGTAAGGTCTGAGGAGGGTGAGATGTAGGCAAACCTTACCCCTAGCCTTACTGATAAATTGAAAACTTAAAATGTATGTTTAAAAGGTAAAGTTTAAAGGAAAAGGGTAAAGCATAATGTTAAGAATGTCAATACACTGTCAGATCGTCATGACTTGTTCCAGTTAAAGTGTGAAACCCAGTAGTGACGATTATTGGTAGGACATGTGTCCATGAAAGTCTTTGTGACAGGTCGTCCCCAAAATTAGGTTAACATTGACTCTAACTTTGACATTATATTGATAACTTTAAAACGAGCCTAGCTATATGGTGTTAGCCATTTGGAATAGGTAAACATACTCTAGTTAGTAGGAAATGCAAAATAAAACCCAAATGAGCCTTGCTATTTATCAAAATTTACGGGAATTGATATGCATTATCGAATAACCAGTAATTGTCCATATTATATGGAAACTACGATCATCTAAACCTCAAAAAAATCAAATTATGTTATTAGTACTCAATTAAATTCGAAAACGACAACACTTTCTTTGAATGAAAGCTTTGTTTGCAAACCCGACGTTACATCTGTAACACAACCAACAACCATAAGTCTAATAAGTTATATTAAACTTCAAATAAATCAACATTTACTATTTATAATGAACTAAATCCAATAATATCAAAAGTTTTCAAAGATAGAAACTTTAGTTACAAAATTGATAAAAAGTGATACTTATGTACTAAAATAAGACAAATATCAACCTTAAAGCCTAATATTTACTTAATAACATGGTAACATTAAAATTTTAGTAATATTAATTAAAATTTCAAAAATATAAATAATTATATAAAAAAACTTTTTTTTTTTGTTAGTTAAAAGCTTTCCTAATTAAAAGCAACCCGTTTTCCAAGTTGTAACCCAAAAACCCTAAATCTCCTTTTAAATCTCTTCATTTAGGGCATGTTTGGATAAACTTATCTATACTACATTATAAAGGATGAGACATGGGTAAATATGTTCAAATTGTCTAAAGTTAAGAAGATGGCATGACAAGAGTTTCGTTACAATTTTTTAAATTTACAATTTTTCTTCCCTAAATGCCCCTAGAAGATAATCAATGGGTATTTTAATGCATAATTAAACATTCTAATTATTATATTCAAACAACTTTATTATTATTAAAATAACATAATCTTTCTAAACATATTTGACACCCTCATGAATTAATAATAAATTTCAATCATGGACAAAAAATGATTTGTGCCAACGCAGACTGCCCAGCCCACATCAATAAGTTACTCGTCTTTACCTCATATTGAACCACACGATAGGCTCATTTTGTCATCAATTATCTCATTACGGTGATAGCTCGTCAGCAATGCATCTCGCAGCTATAGAACCTTGCTTATGTGATTCTAAAGCATTTGAGAAGGATATCAAACAAAATTAAGTAATTACTACGTTTTATTAAAAAATTACATTTTTATATAAAAAAATTATATATAACAAAATTATATAAAAAGGTTTCTACACATACAAATATGTACATATATACACCTTAAAAAGATTGTAAAAATCAATAAAAGTCGAACTTTACGTAAAAATAATAATTGCGATGCCTTTTCATAAAAAAAAGTGTGTGCATGAATTTGTTCACGAACCCAAACTAAACCGAACTAAAACTGGCCTTTCAAACCGGCAAAACCGAGGCCGAACCGAAACCGGTTCGACACATTGGGGTTCGGTTCCTAGAAAAAACCGATCTGTGCACGTCTATAAAGTTCTCAGGTTGGGAGGTCTTATGTGGAATATTTTCAACTAACCTAACTTCCAATTTCACTTTTCGATGCCACTGATAGAAATTTATGGTGCACTTGATTAGCAGTTTTATTGCATTGCTTTTATCATGTGGAAAAAATTATGGGTATGCTACTTTACAGGTTGCTAATGTGGATCTTATAAAGCTTTCTTCTTATCAACAATCTCTCTAGATTTGGCACTTTATACATAATTGAGTGGGACTATTAGTATAATAATAGTTGCTAATGAGTCAAACCGCTACTTCTATTTTTTTACCGGCATGTAAGTCAAATTGCATATCTATATCTATAATCTATAATCTATAATCTATAATACATTATAAAGGAGGAGTGATGTACCATATTGGAATTTTGATATGGGTACAATTTTTAAAGCAACAAGTATAAGAGAATAAAGCTTATTTTATAAGGGTATTATAGGGATATTAGGGACAATTAAGACACTTTGAAGGGTAATGTAGACATTTCACCCATCTTCTCCATTGCAATATGAAAATTTTGTTCCGATATTGTCCCTCCTCCCTTCTCATCTTCTCATTCCTGTAACTGAGCTATCTACAGAAGGTGCAATGAAACATCAGCATGAATTACGATATCAATGCAAAATTAATACTCTCATTTATATTTCAGTTTTCTACCTTCTTATACTGATGGATACGCAGAGAGAAGAAGAGATTTCTCATCAACAATCATTGCAATCGTTTTCTCTCCCATATCTCATATAAGCCTCAAATTGTGAGTGATTTACACGTCAAATCCAAGCTAACTACGGCGCCATCGCTGTTACTAAGCCCTGTATCGCCACCGTCTCTGTTTCTAGGTATATCCATCATCATATTGCAATCTAATTCAACATATATCTAATGTATTTCTTATTATTGTTATTGGATTTACAGGAGGGTTACACATGAGCTTGATGTCCGATTGGGTGATTCAAGCTTCCGTCGCTGATTTGCAGGCGACCGTCATCTCAAAACAGGTAATTTTTTAAATTTCTTATTGCAATGGACACTTGTCTGACGGTGGCGGATATGTAGATTTCTTGTTCCCCGTCTAGAAACCAATTGTTAGTGTAACATATTTCCTTTGCAAATGGGCCACCAACCCAATTGGTTAATTGTGTTGATTTGGTTGTGATGTTGGTGTGATTGTTGCAGGTGGACTGGAGAGAGTTAGCCTCGTACCTTTTTCGTAACATTGTGCAGAGGTGTCGCCATAAAATTACTGGTACTTTTTATCTGTTACATGGGTTCTTGTGATTTAACGTGATAATTTCAAAGGTTTGTTTTTTATTATCTATCAATTTTATTCTGATGTGAAATCTATATTTTTATTTGTTCTATTACATCCAATTTTGTTAATAAACTGTTCACTTTCATGTATATTGTTGAATTTCAGTGGTGTTTCTTGACGTTTTTGATAGTTTATTTTGAATGAGTCACTTTCATATAACTCAATGGTATTTGGATACTTGATGAACAATAAGTTTAACCTTGCACGTTAGATGTTCGACAAAATGCCCTAAAGAGATTTACTATCATGGAATGTGATAATTACCGACTATTTTTCATAGTTGACACTATTATTTCACATTTTTTGTTCATGATAAATTTATTTTCGTAGCACAAAGTGGGATTGGCTTTACAACTATAGATAACTTGGCCCTTGTGAGTGTTGAGGGGTGAATTTTCTCACATCTTGCTAAAATATCCAGGCTGCTTTCTCGTGTTCCACTTACATTTTTTTGTTTGTAATTTGCCTTTATGTGATGCTTTCGCAGTACTGGAATGGCTGATGTTCCAGGTACAATGTCAAATCTTCTAAGTCCTATGGCTCTACTTATGACTATGGATTGATGATTGGCATGATGCTGGCAATCTTTTTGGCTTCCTTCGGACTATGCAGTCCTTGGTTTGCTTCAAGATCATACTTCAGGTACAACCTCATCATATCTTTGTTCTTTATATCAACCAATGCGTCATAACATTATGAATAAAACCAGTGTATATACTTGATAAAAACCATACATTATTTAGTTATGTTTTAGTCAAATAGTGCATTGGAAGGGAGATTAAATATCGTACTTTCTTGCCTTGTCTATCATTTTCTTGGTAGACATACATCTATTATTTACCACAAGTCTGGGCATTGTTCTCTAACCAAATTCGTGGTTTTCGGATCGCCAATATGCATATATAGTGGATGTTAAGCTGGTTTATTTAAATAGTTAGTGTTATTAGTGTTATGGTTGACTGTTTAACCTGCTTAACTAAAACGATATTCTATTTAAACTGTTTACAACTCGATAATAAACCATTTACAAACCTACCAAGGCGTTTGACTTATTTAAATAAATGAGTTACAAAGGATTTTATGTGGGTTATTTGTCTCGATTTTAAGATTGATGTATTTAAGATGAATAAATAGGAGGCGTGTTTTGTTTCTATCAACTTACAAGCCGAAAAGAAACAACCGCCACCTCTGTATGTGATACGTTTAAAACAATTTGACGTAACCTAAAGCGACATATATTGTCTGCTTAATAAATAACAATTGTTTGATAATACATTTGTCATTTTCTAATAGTTGCTCATAACAAAACATAATATGTTTCTGGATTCAATAAAATAATTACATCTTTGATAACTGTTGTACCAAAACAGGTGTAAAATTGAATGGGTTCGCTTGCTAAAGCAAAGCCAAGGCTGGCTCACAAATAATACCTTTGGTGTAACCATTACAGCAACCTCAGTCCAACAAATCATAGAGCTAACCTCTCCGTAGATTGATCTCAGGTGTAGAAAGTCCTAAGAATCTTCTGGAAGCGTGGCGGTTTGCAGCAGTTATCTCCTCTCTGCTTTTGATGCACGTTGGTAATATTAAGTGTATCAATACTGTAACATCATTGGCTGGTTTGCAGTAGTTATCTCTGATAAGTGTCTCAATACTGTATCATCATTGGCTGATTTGGTTGCAGATTTTCCACTCTGCACGAAATAAGAATTACTCTTTAATCCTGTAGACATATAATATATAAAAGTATTTTAGAGTGAAATAAATAAAAAATGCATACCATAACTAGAAACCGGACCTGTAATTAAAAGAACATTCTTTAAACTATTTTCTTCATTATTGACTTCTATTAGCGATTAGAGGTTAATAGATCCATGTAATCTAGCAGCTTATTGGTGTTGAGCATTTTAGCATGGACACATATATGTGGGTAGTTAAGATTATTGTATGTTTATTTCATTATTTCATAATTCAATGATTATGTCAGATTAGTTTAACTTTTTCTAATAGAATACTAGCATATATGTCTGTAATAAAGATATTGGAGTTGAGCAGGACCATTATATGCAGTTCGGCATTTCTTTTTGGTATTTTCGTAAATGTAATTTCACATGATTTTTATTTATTTGAAGTTAGTATTATTTTTGTTTATTCACAGCTCAAATGTTTGCTGAAAGGTATATGTATACCTATTAATGGTGTATTATCCGCAACTCGCCTTATGTTTAGTTGATTATTAGTTGTGAAACAAATTAAATGATATTCAATGTTGTTGCTCCTATTTTTGTTACTGGATAGAAACATGTACATTGAGTTATTGGTTCTTACGGTTTTGAAGTTTATACTGTTTTTATTCATTTGAGGTTAATATTATTTTTATTTATTTTTTAACTTAAATGCTTGCTGAAGGGTTTATGTATACGTATTTTATCGTGTATTGTCTGCTTATTTGCTTATTGTTTGGGTTGCTTCTTAACTGTTAGACAAATTAAATGATATATAATGTTGTTGCTCTTATTATTGTTTGGTTTGCTGATTAGGTTTTTTGTTTTTGCGGTTTCTATGTAAATATTTTTTTTATTTATTTGTGTTTTTAATGGTCGCGACAAAGTGGTGAGAACTGGAATCGCTCAGGTGTTGACTGTGATTTCACAGACTCAGAAGGCCGCTCTTAGGGATGCCTACAAGAAGAAGAAATACTTGCCTCTTGATTTGCGTCCAAAGAAAACTAGAGCCATCCGCAGACGCGAACCAAGCATTAGGTATTGCTTATTGGCCTTTATGTTTTTTTTTTGTATGGCCTCTTGCAAGTATATTACCTGTTTTAAGTGATTTGATTTGTAGTAGTTCGGTGTCTTGAGCTTAAAGCTCGTATACCGATACCATAATGATTTGAATCGATAATGACCGTACTCCAGCCACAAAGTGGGGAGGAATTCCACTATTCAGGATCAACCAACCTCTCTAACTCAAACCATCCAACCTTCAAAGGGTTCTGTTATTCTCAATGCATCAATGACTTGGAAGCATTGTGACACTCTCAAACGCGCGCAAGAGAAGCAGAGATTGCAGCGAGCAAAGCGTATGCAAAGAAAGAACACGCGATCAAGCTTGTATTCAAACAGGCGTCCCAACTATTTGCATGCAGGCAATGTATCTATATTCTACTGCGCCAAAACAAGGTCAAGGCCCCTTGGCTTCCTGTATTTTTTAGAAATAGTTTTTCAACTAAATATGTTCATATTCAGGAACTTATAGCTCGAGTAACTTGTGCCTGCATGCCAAAGCATGTGTTTTACCTTTGTTAATGACCCTTAATTGGCTATTTCTTCATGGGCTAATGTTGTATAAAATCAACTAGCTTGCAATGTTCAATCCTTTAACCTTTTTTGTTGCGATGGTTATTACCTTTGAAATTTCTTGTGCTAACATCAAACCTTGAACATCAAACAAGATTTAGATAGTTCTCTCTTAAAAACCTAACCAAAACTTACCCGCGGCAACGCGCGGGCATTCCCACTAGTGATATATAGAACGTAGCATGCTATCATGTCTCCTTGTAGACTTTAAAAAATTACCCCACTACGAAGCACAAGTGCTTATACACACAAACATACACCTTGCATTTTGATTCTTTTAATCGTTTTAATGTTTGAATTATGTTTCCACCCTGTATTGTCGACTCCGCCGCAACGCGCGGGTTCCCTGCTAGTAACTTATTACTTATCTCCTTTTTCACCTCCTTATCTCCTTTTCCAAAAAGTCACACATTCCTAACTTATAACTTATCTCTGACCATTCTCCTTTTCCACTTCCATCCCTTTCTTGCAAAGTCGTGGATCATCAACAATCATCAAGCCATCATCATAAAGTTCTCAAATACATTATCAATCTAAAGTAATCAAAGTTTAATTTATGTTTAATCCTTTAAACCCTACAAACTCAGGTCTCTAACCTAAATATTATTGTTTTTTAATCCTTTAATCCCTACTTAAGGGTGATTTAAAGTCACGGAGAATGGTCGGATCAGCAAAAGCAACATCAACCGCTAAACAACATCTTTGGTATGATCATGAACTTTTTTTTCTTCTGCGTTTAAAACATAAATCAAACCCTAAATCATTTAACTTTATTATAATGTTAGGATTGTAACATGAATCCATGAATGGTTGGTCATTTATAATATGTCTTATACTCGATTGATGCTTAAAACATGTGGGTTCAATTAACTCCGTTAAATAATTAGACTTTTTTGACAGATTTTATGAAACTACTATGTTGTTCTGGCAATTAGTTTGATTTTCGGCTGGACTGGAAAAAACCACCAAACTACATGGACGGTTTTGGCTATTAACTCTAAATTAATAAATTGGGTTAATTATAGCCTAAATTTTTTTGGCGGAAATTCAAGGGTGGTGACGGCCTCACCAAGTGACATGTGTCACCACCCCAATCACTTTATTATATATAGATATAGATATAGATGTATTCAGTTTGGTAAGAATCTACTTTTTTTTTGTATTTTGATTGGTGTTGCTAGGAACATTGATTACAAAGGTTACTAAGTGGTTAGATGCAGCATATGATTCTTAGACACTAGGTAAATCTCTAGCTAATAAGTGATACTAATCACCCCACCATGCACGCCTCTTAAATCAATCGTCATCATGACATATCACTTGATACCAATTTGGTTTTTTTTTCCAAGTTCACATCACAGCTTTAGAATGTCTCGAGGAAGTGACAAAGTTGTACAATGACTTCAGTGGAGCAAAATGTGCACAAGTAGAATAAGAAGTAAGTTTTAGGAATTATCGAGTGTTGATCATCTACAAAAAAATCCTAAAAAACGACATCTTTCTTTTACGGTACATACATTTTGTCACTTCATATTATATTTGTTTATCCTGGAAAGCACCCGAGGATAAACTAGTGTATGAGATATGTAAACTTTTGTGTCAACACAGATTGTACTTTATTAACCAAGAACAAAGATGCACAAAAGTCTAACAAGGTACAAAATACAAAAAAACCTCACTACAATGAAAAACCTCTCAACACATAAGTGATTATCACAAGATAATCACAATACATGAAGAGAAACACCAGTCACAAGATCAAGACGATCTTAGCAACAAAACCCTAATATTGTTAAGAGATGAGAGAATATTGAATAAGTGAGTGAGTGAGAGAGAGAGAGAGAAAGAGATAAAACGATCAAAAAGTGATCTGGTGAAAAAGAGGAGGTCTTATATAGACCCTTTGGAGGCTTCTATCAAGGAAACACAAAACTTTCAATGAGAGCCACATGATCAAGATCACACGGATCAAACAGAAATGGAAGGCCAGGATCTTCCAACTATAAACACACCATATGGATTAGGCTTCCACCTGAGATTGGCTACTGAGCTGGACTCCCTCCTGAGCTAGACTCCCTTCTGAGCTGGGCTAAAGCCTGCCTGGACTAAACAATAAAGAGCAACCCACTTCACTTCTTGTAACACATTAAAAAGTCATGTGCACCTACAAGAACACTTATGCAACATATTAAACTACCAACTCTAAATAATGAAATTGAATAAAAGAGATTTGTATATATATTTTCAACACTCCCCTCAATTTTATTATTTGAAGCAGTTGAACATTTTTACCAATTCACACATATTCTCATGTTGAGAAGTAGACAAGCTACCTTTGGTGAACAAATCAGCAAGTTGATCACTAGTACCAACTTCATTAGTTTTAATAATACCTTTAGAGATCAGGTCTCTAAGGAAAAACAAATCCAATTCAAAATGCTTGGTTTTATCATAAAAAAAAGGATTTGCTGCAATAGATATTGTAGCTGAACTATCACAGTTTAAAACAACTGGAAGGTTGACTTGAACCTTTAGTTCAGATAAAAGATTTTTTATCTATATAATTTCATAGGCAGTTGAACACATAGCCTGATACTCAGCTTCAGCTGATGATCGGGAAATAGTAGCCTACTTTTTACTTTTCCAGGATACCAAGCGATTACCCAACATAACACAAAAACCTATCATAGACTTTCTAGTTTCTATGCACTTAGCCCAATCAAAATCTGAATGAGCAACTAAGTCAAACTTATCACTTTTACAAAAATGAATAGCAAACCCAGGAGCCTGTTTTAAGTATCTAAGAAGCCTTAGAGCAATCTTAAGATGACCCTCAGTAGGTTTATGCATAAATTGACTCAGATAGTGCACTGAATAAGAAATATCTGGTCAGGTATGGGAAAGATAGATTAGCTTTCCTACAAGTTGTTGGTATCCTACTGGGTTAGACACCAACTTATCATTTCTTTTGACTATTTCAGTCAAAGTATGATTTTGTTTTATAAGACATTAAATTGGTTTACAGCCTAACATCCCATATTTAGCTAAAAGTTTTGTACAATACTTCCTTTGGGTTAGGCATAAACCATTATTATCCCTAACAACCTCTATACCCAAAAAATACTTTAGCTCACTTAAGTCTTTGATCAAAAAATTTGACTTAAAACAATTTTTAACATTCTCAATCTCAAACTTAGAATTACCAGTAACAATTATGTCATCAACATAGACCAAAAGAACAATAAACACATCATTAACATGTTTAACAAACATTGAATAGTCACACTTACTTTGAACAAATACAAATTCAATTAAGGCATCAACAAGTTTCTTGTTCCACATCCTAGGGGCTTGTTTAAGCCCATACATGGATTTTTCAGGTTTACAAACTTTACTAAACTCAGAATCAAGACCTTCAGGCAAAGACATATTGACATCTTCATACAGATCACCATATAAGAAAGCATTATTCATATCTAACTGAGAATCATTATTAGTATTACAATTTTCAAAAATATTTTTCTCTTTAAAAGGAAAACAAGATTCAAAAAACTTAACATCTCTAGAGTAAAGAATAGATTTACTATCAAGACTATAAATTTTATAACCTTTTTTCTCATGAGAATACCCAATGAAAACACACTTCTCAGCCCTACTCTCTAATTTATTAGACTCATTTAAAACAGTGCAAAAACACAAACATTCAAAGATTTTTAGATGGTCAAGAAAGGGTTTGAAACCATATATCATTTCATAAGGGGTTTTTCCATCCAGCAAAGAAGAGGGAGTCCTATTAATCAAATAAGATGCAGTCAGAACACAATTAGTCCAAAACTTTACAGGAACATTACTTTGAAACAGTAAAGCTCTTGCAACATTTAACAAGTGCCTATGTTTTCTCTCAACAACCCCATTTTGTTGGGGAGTGTAGGTACAAGTAGTTTGATGCACAATACCCTTATCTTTATAAAATTGACTCATTTGATGGTTAAGAAATTCTAAACCATTATCACTTCTTAGAATTTTAACCTTTTTACTAAACTGTGTAAGAATAAGATTAACAAAATATTTTATGTGTTCAAACACCTTTGATTTATGATGCATCAAACATACCTAAACAGCCTGAGAAAAATCATCAACAATTGTTAAGAAATATTTGTGTCCTTGACTATCAGCCACCCTATAAGGACCCTGTAGGATCGACTTTCGGGTCACCCGACAATCACGAGCTTGACTATTCAGAGTACGGAATCCTCTAAAAAGGTTCAGATAAGAGAAAAAACAATGAAACAATGACAAATGAGGTATCAACACACACAAAATAAGGTCAAAGGTTGTATTGATTAATCAAAACAGAGCACATGTGTTTACAAGACCAATCTCAGACCTCCGGACCTTGGGAAGGGTGTTTGAGGAATGTGTGATGTGACAACTAATGATTAGGACATTGATTGGATGCTTTTATACCCCTGCTACTCATGCAGGACCTTGCAGGCGAGTAGCAGAGCTATCCTATATGCAAACCAGGCGATTAGGAGCTATGGCACATGAAGATCAGGCGATCGCCTCTATGAACTGCTAATCGCCCTCAGCATCCAATTTACCCAAAATGACTTCCAAACACACCCAAACACCCTAAATAATGTCCAAACATCGTATATACTAGCCTAGGGACATCATGTACTAACATACCCCAAACATCTATATGCACAAGTTGTCCTAGTTCAAATGTCTTATGATCACTCAGAGGGAATGGTTCCCTGTGTTGCTTAGCCCTATGACAGACTTCCTAAGGACCATGATTAATATCTACTTTCAGTTTTAATTCAGGTTTAATAATATTAACAACCTGATCAGATGAGTGACCTAATCTAGTATGCCAAATATCAAACATATTAACACTGTTAAAACACACGTTAGCATTCAAACTAGCATTAGCACACATGTACAACCTATCAACTTGTTTACCAGTCACTAGGACTTTCCTTGTTAACAAGTCCTGAATATAACAAGTATTCTCATCAATGTACAACTTGTTGTCTCTAGCAAGCTTATGAACAGAAAGCAAATTCACATTGTATTCAGGCACTACAAGAACATCTTGCAAAATCACATTATCAGCTAATTTTAATTTTCCTATTTTAGTGACCAAAGCAAAAGTTCCATTTTGATGCTTAACTTTAACATTGAAATCAGAAACATCAATATAATCAAATAGATCCTTATCATCTTTAATCATATGCTTATTAGCACCTGAATCAACAATCCACCCAATGCCCAATAACTTACCATTTAAACTAGTAAAACAATACACATTGATACTAAATGCAGTGGCATAAAAAAAACCTACCAGACATATTACAATTCAGAGATGATTCAGAAGTCTTATCATGCAAAAGACTTAGCAGTTTATTAACCCGATCGCTAGTCAAAGAAGGAGGCACAGAATTAGATCCATTAGTACTAACATTATTACTAACAACTGCCTTCTTGCCCTGGTCGCATCTAGACTTAGTCCAAGGAGGATAACCATTTAGTTCAAAACATTTGTCAACAGTGTGTCCCACCTTATTACAGTGGGAACACTTCAATGACTGATTTGGGCCTCTAGGAAACTTCTTGTTATTTTTATAATTAAAACCTTCATTATTTTGAACAAACATAAAAGCAAAACTGATAGAAGAAGTTGTTTTAGAACCACTGACAGAGGCCCTATGTGATTCTTCTCTAGACAGAATGGAAAAGCTTCTTTAACAGAAGAAAGTTCAGATCTAATCAACAGGGAAGTCCTAACATTTTGATAAACAAGGTCAAGTCCCATCAAAAAATGCATAAGTTTAATCATGTGATTATAACCATTGAACTCCTTAGAAGCATCACAAGAGCAAGAAGGTAGTTGAACAATCTGATCTAATTGTAACTACATAACATTGAACATATGATAATAATCTGCTACAGTCATACCATTTTGACTGAATGAATTTAGTTTTTGATAAAGATCAAAAACTACAGAACCATCAACCTTGTTGTATGTTTCTTTTAAATCTTTCCAAACTTCAGAAGCAAGTTTGGAATATACTTGACCCATATAAAGTTCATCAGAAATAGAGTTTAAAATCCTGGTTAGAACAATAGAATTGCACCTATCCCACTGCCTGGCTGAAACAGGATCATCGGTGGGTTTAATACAGTCACCATTTACGAAACCAAGTTTATTTTTAACCTGAAGACCCAGAATCATAGCATTTTCCCGAACAGTGTAATTTTCAGTTCCCTTTAATTTCATATTTATTATAGTAAGATTTATGGAATCACTAGCATGAAGATATAGAGGGTCACTAGCATCGAGTTTACTGAGTAAGGTAACAGGGTTAGCCAAAGGGCCAGGACCTGGGGCAGGACCAACAATAGGTCCTTGCCCACCAGCAGTAGCAGGATCCACATCACCCATATTTCACACAAAACATGCAATAACACAAATCACACACACTATCACAGAGAACAGACAGTCAACACAAATCAGATAGGCACAGATTCAAAAACAACCATAGATAATAAAAGAATACAGAAGAAAATAATCAAAAATAATCAAAATCAAAAGAGACTGGTGAAGCCACGTAGGTGATCCAGATCGTTGGTTCGTCACTCAAGGTGCCAACGCAGGTCCTTACGTAGGAGCCACCTAGACCTAGGCTCACCAAAAAACAAGACTCAACCAAATAATGAGCCAACACTCACGCCCCCTAACCCGTACAGTGCTCCTAGACATAACAGGTAACGAAGGAGCAAAATAAGGAACAATCCTACCGGGTAGAACCCAAGTTAGGGTTTCACCACAACTCATAGTTCGTAACCTTCACTTAGGGTTACGAACTAGAGAGCAAACAGAGTATGCAAGTCCAAGCCAACAACAACAGATCTACCAAGCCAGAACCAGATCTGACTAGATCCAAGTCTCAGACCACAAACCCAAGCAACTCAACAGTGGAAAACAACCAGAATCAAGAGCCTATGGCTCTGATAGTGCACTGAATAAGAAATATATATACAAATCTCTTTTATTCAATTTTATTATTTAGAGTTGGTAGTTTAATATGTTGCATAAGTGTTTGAGTTGGTAGTGTAATATGTTTCATAAGTGTTCTTCTAGGTGCACATGAATTTTTAATGTGTTAAAAGAAGTAAAGTGGGTTGCTCTTTGTTGCTGTGATTGTTTGGTCCAGGCAGGCTTTAGTCCAGCTCAGGGAGGAGTCCAGCTCAAAAGCCCATCTCAGGTGGAAGACCAGTCCAGATGGTGTGTCTATAGTTGGAAGATCTTGGCCTTCCATTCTTGTTTGATCCGTGTGATCTTGATCGTGTGGCTCTCATTGAGAGTTTTGTGTTTCCTTGATAGAAGCTTCCAGAGGGTCTATATAAGACCTCCTCTTTTCTACCAGATCACGTTTTGATTGTTTTATATCTCTCTTTCTCTCTCTCACTTATTCAATATTCTCTCATCTCTTTACAATATTAGGGTTTCATTGATAAGATCGTCTTGATCTTGTGACTGGTGTTTCTCTTCGTGTAGTGTATTGTGATTATCTTGTGATAATCACTTGTGTGTTGAGAGGTTTTTCATTGTAGTGAGGTTTTCTTGTATTTTGTACCTTGTTAGACTTTCGTACATCTTTGTTCTTGGTTAATAAAGTACATTTTGAGTTGACACAAAAGTTTACATAATAATAATGGTTGTCGAAATATGATAAAGAAAACATGTTAGGAAACTAAAGAAATATAGAAATTTAAAACAAAACTTACAAAAATATTATAAAATGATGATAAAGTATTTTTTTAGATAAATTTGAAAGAGAAAGTATACGGTACAAAGCTCCTTAACATACAAAGTATAAGAAGCCACTATATTATGCCACCTGTCCACTTAACCAAACCCCAAGTAACCTAATTAAACCCTAATTAACTTCAATTGCAGTTAAACCCAAGGGCAAATGAGACATTTTTTCTCTGTAACTGATTAATGCAATCACGATCTATTTTTTTTAAACGATTTCATAATATACGTGAACGATTTCAAATTCGGATTCGTATTATACAACATCAGTCGATCAAACACATTTTTCGAAGAACAAACAAATCGAGTACACCAAATAAAAAAACTGAAGGTGTAAATGTAGAACAGTGCAAAAAAAATGATTATAGAGAATCATTCCAAAAATAAAAAAACAGAGCATGGTTACTAAATGTAAATGAAGAAGATTGAATGTATAAACGTAAATGAATGCTCTGATTTTTGAAAACCCACCACTTGAAACATGCTCTGTTTTTTTATAAAATACAGAGCATGGTACTGAAGAGAAAGTGGGAGAGTGCGTCCAAATAAAAAAACTGAATGTAATTAGTGCGTCCAAATTTTGTATCCAAATATGAGTGCGTCCAAATTTCTCTGCAAAAATTTGTGAAACAATTTTTAAAGGTGCGTCCAAAACAATTTGTGAAACAAACATGCGTTTATATACCATTTGAATTCATCTATATACACTTTTCACAGTGCGTTTATATTCCTTTTTTTAACAAGTGCATTTCCACTAAAAACCCGACTCACTGTTCAAGTACATTTCGCTTTCATGATTTCAAATGATTAAAAGTATGCAATATTACCTATATATGTTAGTTTACAAACTCTCATGAATAGTGCTTTAGCCCGGTTGTATATATTGCTTATAAATATTGTTTACTAGCTAATTACCCTGGGAAGGTCCCGGGGTTGAAAAACCTAATATGATTTAATAAAAAATGATAAAAGAAGAAAACATTCCAAACGTATTGAAAAAATGAATAATTTATTATGTTTTGCGTATTCTCGCAACATGGCATTTTGTGTAGAACCCTCCCCTATACAGACACATATATTTTCAAAACTAATATTATGTTGATAACTCTAAGAACCGCATAAAACACATACATCAATGTTATAAATAACCCTACTTTGCAAGTATGAGGTACAATTGTCGTAGGGGAACTGATAGCACTATAGCAGGGCCACTCTCGAGTTGTGATCTCCAACTATTGGCTTCGAATCATAGTATATGCAGCAAATGAAGCCATCGATTTTAGATACAAATCCCAATATAACAAAAAGAACATGTTATCCAATTGTTGTACCACCAGGAACCTATAAAAAAACAACACAAAAATAACTCCAATTTAGGTTTCAAATTCACTAAACTAAGTCAAAATATTCCTTGCACACAAGATTACTTGTCTTTCATTTCACCATTGTCTAATCAAGTGAAAATTTCTTTTAATTTGAAATTTGTAGTAACATTTAGCAAAAGATACCTACTTAACCATAAGGTCCATGAAGATGTGAAAGGTGAAACTAAATACCAGCATTAGGATGAATATCAATTAATATATGCGTACATTATTTATGTTATAGCTTAAAACTATTACATATGACTAATATATCAAAGAATATATATATATCAACTTACCTTTAATTTTTAAAATTATAAAACCACTTTTTTAATAATAAGAATCAAGCATTTGAACAGTGTATAAATCACTTTTAAAGTTTAAACAATCTGTAATCTTATTTTTATATCTATTATACTTATTACAAATATAATTCAGATTAAATAATTATACAGATGAAGGGAACTATATAGGTTAACTAAGGATTTTTTTTTATGAATCCGTCCATATCAAAAGGATCACTTTGAAGAAATAAACCATATTTTTCTTTCTATTCTTTCAACTATGATGTTTCTTGCATATAATAATTATCTACAATAAGCTGTTATGCAATCAAATACTCACATAAGTTAAAGAGACGATGATACCCAGGTGAGAAGCCGTAAAACCATGTCTCTTGCTAATTGCCGCAAAACCATAAATTTGAATTCCATCTTCAATGTCGTTAATATTATGCCTCTTGCCTAATAATGCAAACCCAAAACTAAGAGGACTAATATAAGTAAGTCTGGTCATTAAATGCAATTCTACTAAATGAATCCCCTTGATCATCAAGCTTTGATAAATGCTGCAGTAACCGCACTTTTTGTAGCCTCTATCGTCCTATCCTTCATGCTTCCGCTTATATCAACAACAAAAAGCACTTTCTTCCTAATAACCTTTTATATGAATAGTAAGCATTAGCCTTCAGAAAACTACATCACATTTAGTTACATTGAGAAAGATTTAAAAGGAACCTTTTTGCTAAGATCTGGCTTGGAAATAGATACAAATAAAGCATCTATTTCTGGTTGATAGAGATTGATGGTGGAGACTGCAAAAAGACACCACGAAATGCATTGCTTCTGGTCAGTACTCAGTGCATGTTAGGCAACATTGGAAGCTACTATCCGTTCAAAAAATGTTCAATCCCAATCAAACCGACAAATACAAGATAATAACATACATTAACGGATTAAAGCCAAAACTCATGAAGATATATTAAGCAAGCCCTATTACATTCATCTCCCAAATACTTCAGTAAAGATTGCATCTTGCACAGTAAACAAAATCAATATTCAATAACTCACAAAACTAACATGTGAACAGATAATTTATAAACCAAACATTAACCCAAACAGATTAGTCATTAGTCAAAATCTAAATAACAAAATAAAATAAGGAAGATGCGACAACAGGCCCACACCAAAAGGTAAGTTAAACTTAAGAATGTCATAACCACATTAAAGTATTAAACACACTAAATATAAAGTCATTTTTAATAACCCTTGACAATAAACACCACAATGGATCATTGAAATCACATTATTTGGACCTAACTAACATATCAAATAATGCATAATAAAACATCAAAAACATAACAAACAAACACTTACCCTTGAGTGGGCTTCTCCTTCGAGCTGCAAAATACAAAACCTATATCATAACAAAATTAATAAAACAATCGTATCAAATCTTTAAAAAAAAAGAAAAAAAAACTTTAAAAAGATTGTTGACCAATTGGTCATATTAAATTAATCCATTCAATGATTCTTTGTAAATCAATATTCATACAAAGGGATTATTTTATGAAAAGATTCTTCGAACATATTCATATAACAAAATTACCATCAATGTTGGTGTTTTGTTGGTTTGTTGATTCGTGAGTAACGAAACACTTAGATGATAATAAAAGAAGCAGAACAAAGATGGAACACATTAGTGATGTTAATAAGAACCTACAGAAGATTCAATAAGGATTCGAAGGATTATTGATTGAGAGAATAAAGGAGGAAAAGGTGAAGAATAATTGAGAGGTGAGATAATGAGGAGGCGAATATAATTTTAGGGTTTTAAGTTATTCCTTTTTTTTAAATTAAAAAAAAAATTAAAAACACTAAAATCTTTCAATTAGGATGCCACATGGCAGTTTCATGGAGAGGTTGAAGCCATCATTGCACGCCACGCCAGCAACTATCAATTCTTTTATATATATTAATAGATGAATAACATTGCAATGTTTCGTGCAGACCAGTTGGTTGGTTCCTTGCCTTCATACACTTGCTACCCAGGTTCGAGTCTGTTGACACTCATTGCTACTTTCGTTTTTTTTTCTTACCACCTCATTCCCACTATTTTTAACACCTGTTCAAGCTGTTGCTTGCCACGTGCTAGCTGACTCATATTTTTCCATCAGATCAAAACCCTCTCTCCACGGTAACATAGGTTCTTTCACACAACACAACTCACCATGTTCCTCTCCACGTCTACTGTAGGTTTCTTCCAAGGTATTTTTTCCCTGTGTCCACCGTTTTCTTCCTTGCTGCAGTGTGCGTCTTTGTTCTTCTTTATTCAAAGGAGGTTTGCCTTCAGATTAGATTTTTGAGGGGGTTTTTTTGGGCACGCCAGTTGTTCGAGTAAATGCCTCAAAGGCTTTCTTGAGGTTGTCATGTTTCTTCAGGCCTAACACCCGCTTCTTTTTTCCCCAGGTTTCTCTACAACAGTATTGGATGCAGGTATGTGTTCTGTTTAATTTGTTGTTTTTTTTATCAGACCTTGTTGCAAGAGTAGATGCGAATGTGTTGATTGTTTCTTCATTATTCGTGTTGTCAGCAACTTATCTAACAAACATTGTATCATTCCATTCAATGTAGTTTACCAGCTTTACACTATCCTATTAGAAACTTTCCTAAACGCTTTACACAACATTTAATCCGAATCCTTTAGTTTGCGGTGGTTCAATTCGAGGGTTCCAAAATGTTTAAATTGTTTATCAACGTTCGCGGTGGTTAGTTTGAGGTTCTGGGTTCGTCAAGGAAGATGGCAAGCAAAGCGGTGGCGCTGACACATGAGAATCGGGAAATGTTTTATAGGTGAATACATCAGGGTAGGAGATTCAGGGTTCCTTGAGTTTTGTTACTTGCGGTTAGATAAATGCCAACAATTTGGAATTAGTCCTGTGCTTTTTGGTACTTGCAGTAGATAAGAAACAACCCATTGCAAACTTCTCTACATTCTTTTTTAACTTCTTTCGCTATTGGTACTTGTAGTAGATATGAAATAATCAACAAATAATGACAACAATTTTGAACCAGTGTCATGCTTTTTAGTGCTTGCATTATCTAGCATACGATTAGTAGGTTACATGAATATGCGTTACATAATAATACACAGTTGCAAGTTCCATACTTTTATAACAGTTCTATTAGTATGCATCAACTGTATGCTCCTGCAGGTTCCACGCTTTTGTTAGTAACTTAATTATATGAATATGCATATGATAATAATACATGGTTACAAATTCCATAGTTTGTTTAATAACTTTTTGGTGAGCTTCAAATTATTCCTTTGTTTATTTCTTAGGTAGCTACAATGGTATGTGTCATAGGAAACTGTTTTCCCATGCTTACCGTGATTTCGTTTATGAATCCAACTATGTGCACGTATGTGGCTGTTACATTGAAGATCATAATTGTTATTTTTAAAAGGGAGTTGCATTTGTCCTAAAAAGACCGGCGTAGCCATTATTTTAGCCTGTTTTCCTTGCTGTGATAATTCATTCAAAAGGATATCTGAATACAATTTAGACTGTCCTGTGTTTATGTTCTTTCTGGCAAAACAGTTCAGACAACTACTTTGTTGCTATATGTATGCATCTATATATGCATCTGTCTTTTTTTTGTGTTTTGTTTTGTACATATGTATGTATGTATTTGTTTTCCCACTGAGACTTTGATAAACAGGTGTTTCTTTTGTTTCAGTGTCCACCTGGCTTTGTACATGTTTAAAACATTACACATCTATTACAGCTGACTCATACATATTGTTTACTAACACGCCATGTTACACACAGGGTTTTGGATACAGGCAATGGCAAAGGATGACAATCGAAGTGTCGTGGAACCAAAACTAGCACTAAATTCCTGTTATCGCCTTGAAAGCTACGCGTGTATTACTCCAGATAACTACACCAACACGTTGGTTCACCCAGCTTTGATAATTTTTGGTTCAGCAACTCAGATAACACCTGTCCCAAATTTTCCTGACATACAGAAAACATACTTTGTGATTGCTACACGCCACATGGCTGATGAAGGTACCCAACAGTTTCTACAAATCTATTATAACAACACATTACCTGCTAATATGGTTTGCTGTAATCACAGGGGACAAAAATCCAGCCAAAAGGCCAGCAACTGACATCTAAAGCTTCTGCAGCCAACAACCGGCGACGTTGCCTGGCTTTTGTAACTTTTGTTTTGGCTCCATATTAATCAGCTGACGTTTTAGGTGCTTTTTTGGATACAGCATGCAGTTAAGTACTACTTCTACCTATTGCGTCCCACCCACTATATTTATAACACGTTTTAACCCTCTATCACAGCAGCTTGTTGTATGACTGTTTTTTTGTCAGGCTGTACTCTGATACGTAACTGTTTATAACTTGTTGTATGGCTGTTTTTTTTGTTAGGCTTCAATCTGATATATAGCTGTTTGTTAGCCCTTATTATTTGTTCAGGTTACTCATTAACATACTCGAAGGTTGCGCAACACGCAACAAAACATCCACCTAGTTGCATTAATTAGTTATGTATAGCACTTTTGTTTCTTTTAGCATGTGTGCATTTAGATATTTTATAAATATCAAGAAGCATACTTGATTTGAAAATGAGTGCATGGAACAGAGTGCTGCACATTCAAATATTCAGCCGCACATTCAAATTATATTCAGATGCACCAATCATTTAGTATAGACGCACGTTTAGTCAAATTTAAAATATAATGTTCCTTTTTTTATACTTATCCCATTCACATTGATTGCACCAAATTTCATCTTCAACCTTTTGTCTTTGCTCCTTTATGATAAACTCCAACATTCAAAGGTACCACCTAACTCTCCTCTCCTCATTTCATTTCTCACTCATACCTTGACACATCATATCTCTACATATGTAGCTTTTCATTTCATACACTAGATATATCTTTCTTTTGGTCTCTGTTTTCCACTTGTAAGGATATTTTCATTTTGCAGGTGCTTGTGGAGTGCTAAGGTGAATCTATTGATTTAAGCGGTGATTTGGGTTCTGTTGGGAGGCTCATTATTTCAGATACGGACATACCACCGTTCCTATCCACTCCCATCACGTGATGGTAAGTCTCTTCTGGACTTGCAGATTCACGAAGTTTAGACTGTAAGTGGTTTACAAGGGGCCAAATGAGATAAACATTTGTTTTTTTTTTTGAACGGCCAACAAATTGGAATCACTCACGGAACACTGGAGTATCATCGTGCCACCAATGTTGCCACACGATCATATTCCACCACCAAGTCACCAATTCAGGAGGAAACTCATAATTATGAGAAAACCCCCTTTGTGAGATTCGAACTCAGGACCTTATGGTCCCTAAGTCATATCTCACCACCAAGATGCCGCTGAGCATAACATGAGATTTGAGGCTCATACAAATACATGAGTGCGTTTTATTTGTTTTGTCAAACCATGAGTGCGTTTTTATTTTGTTTTGTCAAATACATGAGTGCATTTTTATTTATTTTGTCAAATACATGATTTTTCAAGGTGCGTTTAAAATTATTGTAAGTGCGTTTAAACGCCCCTGTTTTCATCAACTTTGTCTTCTTCGTCTGCAACTTTTTTTAACCTAATTTTTATGTTTAATCATACTTATTGAAACAAAATTCGAAAGTATTTGACAACTATTACGAGTGTTTATTCATAATTGTATGTTTTTCGTATGATTAATCGTCCCAGTGTAAATCTCTGTTTTTTTAATTTTTTCGTTTTCGTTCATTTGTGTAATCGAATGTTTTTTTGTTATTTTGATTTTGTAATCATTCAGATTGGTTTAATCGATTTCAATTGTTGAAAAATTTTGTTTCGATTTGATTCTTTTGTTATGATTTGAAAAAAATTTAGACGTTTTTTCCTAATTTACCCTTGGTTAGTTTGACCCAAGTATGATTAGGGTTTTTAATCAGCATTTAGCCATCTTGTTAATCTAATGGCTGAGATTTCTTCTTACGGTTTGTACGTTAAGAAGCTTTGTACGTTATCTCTTCCCAGATTTTTAGTTGGATTCATTTAACTCTTTTTTAGAAAATAAATAAAAAAAATAGGCCGGGAGATAGTGGTAGACGTTTCCTTAGGTAGTTTTTAATGGTTTAGCAGTTGAACAATATTCTGATTGTGTTTTATTAATTGGGCTAACATCAGATGGTTTATTTAATTAGGCTCACATAGAAGGATCATACATGCATGTACAAGTTACAATCTTAAAAATAACCTCTTTAACTTATACATTAATTACAGTTTTCACTCTATCTATCTACACAAGCATATGTATGATAATTGATAAATAACTATTATTTTGCACATCTCCAAGACGATATATTCACCTCAAGTACCATATTGATAATTCATATATGATTTACACATTACACGTACGTTCTAGGTGTTTTCGACCCGATATTTAGGGTCTTATACACATGTTATGAAGAATATGTTGGCATGCTACATTGCTAAAAAAAAACTAATCTGGTATATATATTGAATAAAGGTGGTGAAGGTTAAAATCCTTCTATACTCTACATGAGAACACCTATTGATTTTACAGATCTAGCTTAAAGGATGCTTTACACCTTAAACAATAAGGAATCTATCTTAAGCTACAGAAGAAGAAAAAAAATATACAAATTTGCATTACTCTACTAGAAATTTAAAGTCTGGATTTTCTACAAGATAACAAGTAGGTTTCATCTCTGCAAAATCTTTTTCGTGGAGGGAGTTGACAAGATCATCAGCCGTAAAGGGCATGCTGCAAACAAAAGAAAATTAAAAAAAAATGAATAAAAACTGTAACTTTGTTCATGGTAAGCTATTGCTCACCAAGGATCATCTTCCAGCAAAAAAGAGGTATTATCGTCATTCTCCAAGCCTTCCGTTTTAAGTTTCAAATCGGAAATAACCTGCATAGAGCTGAGAGGGTGAGAAAGGATTGTTGCAAAGAGAACAAATAATCAAAGCAAATTAGTAGAATTGGCGAAATGCAGGTAGGCTAAGGGGCGGGTCGGGCTTTTTGTAATGAAAACATTCTTTTTGTCCATTTTTTAATATAGTATGCAAGGCATAAATTAGTTGATTATCATTACAAAAACAATATTATTACAGTAATAATCTTATCTTTCATAATTAATGACTTTGGAGGCTGTATGCGTTATGAAGAAAAAAAAAGAAACATTGGTCAACTTTCAACATAGTTGACCTGAACCCCTTTTACCCAAATTGACCCACTTATAAGTAAACGGTTTGGAGTTCACACTTTGGGAAAATATGGAACCTCTAACCACTAGAGAGTAAAGAGATAATGGATTATTACAATTTCATTCTTACCTTTGGTTCTACACTTGGAGTTTTGTAAATGTCATCCGCGTAGTGTGTGCAAAGTTTGTAAAGTTGTTGAACATTTAGCATCTGAAACACGGTTACCAATCATAAAGAAAATTTCATATGGATGCTAGTTGAATACATACATGAACAAAGAGACTTACAGGACAAAGGTCGGTTATGAGGTGATCATACTTAATTTTAGACTTCTGGTGCACGACCTGCAAAATATAAATGGTGGAAATTTTTATATACCATGATAATTTGACTAACCGTTAATAGAAAATGCTTTCCATACGAATATATATAGTTTTGTTAGAAAGCATATTAAGTTGCAGAATATGATAAATTTTTGCAATAAGTATGCATCTTAAAGTGTTTATGAGGAATAACATAAGCATACCAGGAATCCGACTGCCTGCCTTGTGTGCTTAAGTTCATCCCATGACGAATCTGCATACTGACTTAATGAAACTAGTTAGAACTACTTATTTGATTGCAAATTAAATCCATGTAGACGTGTCGAAAGTCCAAACTAGAGGTAGTAATTTTGACCCATTTATATGCAAATGGGTGAATTTGTAATAGTATTGCATGATTAAAGGATGTAAAAAAATTAATGTCACTGTAATAATATTGTTTTATGACCAAAGTTAACATATTAATTAGGAACTGAAAGCAGAAATGAATACCTCTTCTGTGGCATGACTACACCATAGCTCTAACTCAGTTAACCCTGATTTTAAATATTCTCCATGGCTAAATGTGCAGCATTCTCGACGTAAAAGAAGGCTATTTGTCTCAGAGAAAAAGAAATCAGTTTATGAATTAATTAAAAAACTTGTCATACATTCATCTAAAAAGACAAAATCTACCTGTTAAATAGTTGTACATTAATGTAAGAGAAAACTTGAGCAAAGATCTTCTGATCAAGAACTGTTGGCACCTGAAATAATCATGTTTCATAGGGTCAAAATAATAAGTGTGTAATTTTTTATCATTAATTTTGTAGTAAAAATATACAAAATAGCATACATGGTATTCTTCCAAAGTTTTGAGCATGCCATTTAGGGATTCTATGATTTGTCGCCAATACATCGATGGAGGAGTGTTACCTTTTTCTCTTGCTGACTGAATTGTTAAGAAAATACGAAAATGAGCACTATAAAATGTAATATTGGGAGGAAAAGCCATAAGAAAACCGTGTGTACCTGAATACAACAAGCGATGTTTTGTGACAGTTCTTTCTTCAAATTGTCACGAACGATTCCATATATTTTTTCGACGTAAGCAGTTAGTTGCATCTTGAAAAGCCAAGCCGGCTGCTTGCCATCCACTTGGCGGACAATTTCAAGGTTGGAATATGACGGGGATTTGCGAAAGCTCTACAGATATTAATTAACAAAGCATCAAATATATACAAAATTCACAAATGAAAATAATTTTATATATAAATGGAGGTTAACTAGAACTCAATACTTGTGCCACTCTTCCAAATAGTGATGTAGGTTGAGGGGGTTTCCCTGAGACAGTGCTTAAAGTCTTTTGAAGCAAAAACAGCAATGTAGACGTGGAAGAGAGCCAATAAGCCATATGTTTATTGTCTTCCTCTTTCTGGGAAAGTCAGCGTACAGTCAACGTACACGTTGATTTAGTATCCCTTTATAATCATTAAATTAATAGAAAAAAATGGTATTGAATTTTGCTGAAACATGATTACGTGTTAAATGTATGATCTCTCACCTGTATTGCAGCACCAAACACATTGATAATACGATCGAATACGTTAGTTTTTTCTGCTTCAAATAGTTTCCAATGTAGAAGGCTTTTGTATATGACATATGTAACAACTGGTTTCCCATTGCTGAACCCAAGATCTTCTGTAGTTGCTTTGATAAGAATATCAACATTCTCCTGTATCATATTCAGTCATGTAATTCCATCAGAATTCTCTATTTATCTAAAACAGAAAACAAAATGACAAGTGAATTAATTAACCCAAGTTCAAACACGTACACGATGTCTGTCAATAGCCGATTGTCTCATTGAGCTATCAAATCTCGTCATAGATTTGCCGCCCTGGTGATCCTGTAAATTATGGATTGTCCTTGAAATCACCTAAAAAAGTAATAAAGACAAACCATTTTTGAAACTAACTGAATCTTTTAACTTACAAGGTTGCCGTTTTCTTGACCCTGCAAGGCATCGAAACATAGATAATAAGATATAATTTTTACATGAATTCCAAATAGGACTTTATTAATAAAATTGAGTTAATAGCCAAAATCGTCCCTGAGGTTTGGTCACTTTTGCCACTTCAGTCCAAAACCAAACCTTTTACATCTGGGTCCTCAGTTTTATTTTTTTTGCCAAATTCGTCCAAAAAAAGGTTTGGGTTTTGCTAAATTCGTCCCTGAGGTTTGGTCACTTTTGCCACTTCATTCCACAACTTAAACGTTGTCAGGGACGAATTTGGCAAGAAAAATAAAACCGAAGGACTCAGATGTAAAAGGTTTGGGTTTTGGACTGAAGTGTCAAAATGACCAAACCGCAGGGACGATATTGGCTATTAACTCAATAAAATACATTGTGTCATTTTAACCTTAGAAAATGAGAAAAGCTTTTTGGAAGCTGATGTTGACAACATGACTTGTTGCCTCAGCATCTGTTCACCGATCTCCATGTCATTGATCTTGTCTTGAAGCCTAAAGTATGAAAGAAACATGAATAACCACATAACCAAACACAAGTTTGCTATTTCATATTTAGAAAGTAGAGATGATGTTAGTTCTGTTTATCTAAGGACTGAGAAGCATTTTAAAGTAAATTTATATAACCTTTGCGTTATCGCTTGCATCTCAAGTATCTTTGATTCTGCTTCGTTGACCTGCTTTAACCTCTCTTCACTCAACTTATTGCTCTCTTCACATCTTTTTTCCGTTTCATCAATTTTCTGTTCCAGTGAACTAACCGTATCCTGCAATTGTTTCAAAAAAACATGAAACGCAACAAATCAAATTGGGACACTAGTCAGCAATTATATATGTTTTACTTCATAAACTCTACCTTAAGGTTCTCATTTTCAGTAGTTAGCTTATCAACAATCTCCTTGCTTGAAGCCTCTTTATCCGCACGTGCTTCCTCAAGTTCTTTCTTTGCAGCCTCTACTTCCTTATGCAACAATTCTTTAGTTTGTTCGGATTGTTCTTGCATCTCTTTAAAAACAGACTGCCATTTTGCATTTTCCTGATTTTTTGTTTCCTCCAAACCAGCCTAAACAAGTTAAAAGGGTAAGAATCACGCATAAAACTGATAGCAAAATAACCATGACGGACAAATTAACAACAAGAACACATAACTACTACAATACAGTTAAATCAGCAAACAAGCACTTACTCTAATGCGCTTCTCCACTTGCAATCGCCAGGTCAGCTCTTCAACTTCCTTTTCCAATTTGGATTTGGCTGCTTGTAAAGTATCAGTATCCTTTGCTTTCTGCGCACCAGAATAATTTTTTTAAGCTTCGCATAATAAAGTACCTAGTGTTGCATGCATATCAAGGATTGTAGAAAATGTCTTCTAACACTATGGTCATTGTATTCCAATGATGTACAATAAGATGAATGTTCTTTTCATGTTATTGTGCATTTCATAAATTCAAATTAGATTCAAAGGATTTGCTGAATCTAACTGTAGAAATTTCAGACTGAAATAAAAAAAATTATTAAAAACCGAACTGTTTTTTTCAAAACAATTGCAGGTGGAAACATAAACTATGAAAGATACAATTACCAGTCTAAGGTGCTTTAGTTCTTTGCGTGCCAGTCTAGCTCTCCAGAATGATTGAGTGGTTATTGTTGCTTTTTTCAACGTACGATAACGGTGTTGGGCAAGATATTGTCGGCATTGGGTCTGCGAGTTGTCCAGGGTGTATAAGTTTGAGAAAATTCATTATAGTTCATTATACAAAGTACAAACATTTTGTTACATCACTTTAAAATAAAGACAACCCCTAAAGGTCATGATAAATCTTCCAACAAAATCAATAGAACTGTGTGATGAAATATTAGAAGATATTAGTGGACTGAATTAGATATTGACCTATATCATTATCAAACTATGAATATCTTGGTAAATCATAATTCTCAAATGCCAAAAATATTTTAAATAACAATGAAGCAGATTATATGTTCTATAAGACATTAGACGTCGTTATGCATTTATATAATCTTTGATCAGTCTCATTTTGGTCCTACTCCAAGATATTTTGGAAGAAAAGAATTATTTAAGAGGAGAAAAGGATAATGACTTGTCAAGTATTCCTAAATTCATCACCAATTCTAGTAACCTGAAGGATGACGGCTGTTGTTTCACGCCTTTTATAGCGATACTCATTTCGTGCAGCCATTCCACGCATTCCATTTTGAATCTTGATAGCGGAAAAAGCTAGATTTTTGAAAGCTTTCCTCTTGACAAACATGCGTCCGTCTTTCTGAATCCTCAAAGTAGCCACTTCTCTCTTTCGGGACTCATAACGACAACGTCCAATTTGCCCTGAAATCATTTATTATGAGAAAAAATATCAAGTTCATAAAACATGCAGATGGTAACACTAATATATACCTCTACACAAGGATTGTATCTGTATTGATGAAAACTTTAACGAGTTGAACTTCTTGCGTGCAGAATAAGTGAGAAATTTTCTCTGAACTTTGCTAGCAGATCTTCCCAAAACTTCACTTCTGCGAGCATCTAGTTCTGCCATCTGACCAGCTCTTAGAAATACTTTTGTTTTACCAATCTGAAACAGTTTAAATCAGAGACATTGCAACGGTGAGCATATTATCACAATGAAATCTGAGCAGCACAAGTCAATGATTCAACATGCTAAGGTACCTGATAACCTTTAAGGTTTGCCTTCTCTAGAAGCATCTTTGAAGTTTTGATATCATCGTTGCTGCAATTAATATCAAATAAAGTTAAAACTGATACTATAAGCACAAACAAAAAGTCCATACAGCCACCTTTTTGTCACTTCATCAGGTGCAAAGATTTTGAAGCGGTTAATAAACTCTTTAAAAGGTTTACGAGTAGGAAATCCAGCCATGCTGATCCTAATCGCCTCCATAACTCCCTGAATGACATGAAGTTGTAGACTTGGAAATGTGTGTGTTTAATAATGAATATATGATAAATCCAAGGTGTATGAACTTACACCACACCGTAGTTGTTGCAGTATGTTTTGATTCTCAAAGATAGAAGGCTTTAATAGATTGTTCGGTTTCACACAACGAATGTAATGTGGTTCTGTGTGACTGAGAGTCTCAAGCAATGCTTGTAATTGTTGCTGTAAAAAAGACAAATTAGAAATTGAGCTGAAATTTGATGTATGTAGTGGATCAAAATAATATTGTACCTTAAACCGTGTACCAATTGATGAGAACTTTGATGCTTTCGACGACTCTTCTTGTGGAGGTGGGAATAATTTTGACACAAAGGAGCATTTTGAAGCATTCAAGAGTGCCTGCTGCTCTGCAACAACATAGTCCTTGTTCTTATCCAAGAAAAACTCGGTTTGATATGTGACCTGAAAACATTTCATTGTAATATATCATGTTATATTGCCATTATTTAAGTATCTTTGGATTTTGAAATTTCAGAATTAGTATATACAGAACTAAAAATGTGTACCTCTCCAGCATAATGATCAATGTTAAATGCTGAGTTGGAAAGCTTTGGCTTGCTAAAGCGCTTATGATCTTTGAATGTTTGGAAAAGCTTTTCAGCAAAGGTTTCATGTGTAGATCTTGGAAACATGCTACATAGGGATAACATCTTAAGGTTAATTCAACAAATATAATTGACTATGCTCTAACTTCTCAAATTTCCTCTAAAACAATTACTTGTCCATAGGCCAACAACAGATTACATACTGTCAACTTTGCAGTAAATAACCGAAAAGGTCAATTTTAATCGATCGAGTTGATGACGTAACACTATGAAGCACAAATATATATAGATATATATATATATACGTATATATAAATTTCTAGAAGTCATGCCAATTTTATGAAATGTCTACATACCAAGCCTCATCCAAAAGAGCAAGGATTCCTCCTGGTTTCTGAAGCAACGAAAAAAAAAACACAGTTAAATTAAGAGAGGGGCATAATAATACTGCAAATTTTCAAAGCACATAAAAGATCTGCATCATGACTATTAAATCAGGCAGGGGAAGCTACTGGATTAATAAACAAGTTGACATTGTTGATTAGCAAACTTCATTAGAAAGAATTTGGAAAGTGAGCAGTGGCGAAGCTTGAAAATTCAGACCGGGGGGTTGGAAGTATATAACTAACTTTAAAAAAGGGGGGGCGTATATACCAAAAAAATTCTATACGGATGCTATATAATCAGAATTTCTGAGCGAAAATTCAGGGGGGTCGGGCGACCCCAATAGAAATAATAAATCTTTAATATGTACAGACCTTCTCAATGAGATCTAAAATATCTTGATTGTCCACAAACTCTATGTAACTCCAATCGATTTCCTCCTTAGTATATTCCTCTTGCTCCATTTTGAAAACATGCTGATGAAATAAAATGATATACCCGCTATCAGCTCAAACTGTATGTTTGCTTCAAGAATTAACAGCTTAGTTATAATTTATAATTCTTATTTACAAACCTGATTAAAATGTTGCTGAAGTTTCTCGTTAGTCAGATTGATACAAAATTGCTCAAAACTGCATAGGTCGTTATGTTTTATATTAATTTTAAACATTCAAACCAATATGATATAACATGATAGGATATAACACATTAAATATAATATTTATCAAAGTAGAAAAACTATCGGTTCAAAACCAAGGTCTTTCATGCAGTGATCTGCAAGATATAACCTATGATAAATGATGTAAACAAAAGCGTACCAGTTAAGCACCTGTTTGTCTTGAAACTTTCGAATCCATAGATGTCGAGAACTCCAATTATAGATTTTGACTCTGGATCTTGACCAATCGATTCATTAATCCTACCTACAATCCTAATTCATGAAGATAAGGAACATGAGATATAGATCAAACCGAAAAAGAAATTAGAAAAATAAAGATACAATAACAATCTTCCATTAAGATCAAGTATACCAGTCAAATAATCTTGTATAAACTATTTTCGCCAAAGCATCTCTATTCAAAGCTGCAGCCATTGGATCAAGCGACTTTTTGATGCTCTCATCACGAGTTACAATAACACGTTTGCAAAAGGAATCTAGAAGTGCCTCCTCATCACACCTAAAAATGACATGCATACACATCATTACACTTGTTCATAAGGATTTATAAGAAAATACCTTAAAATCACACTAAAAAAATAGTTACATCAAAAGTTCAGCAGCAGTTTTTAGATGAGACCGGGATTGATCATCCTTAGGTTTAGATGAATCAGGTTCTTTGTCCTTGACAAATTCAATATTGCCTAGGTGGAGAATTGCAGCCACAATACGAAATATAGCCTCCTGTACAAAGGGAAGATGTTTAGTTGAGGTTGTAACCAGGTGGTTCATAAGTATAAGATACCACACACACACACACACTATACCTGTTCACTAGAAGAGATTCCAACTACATCCATAGCCTTTCTTGTTGCGATATATTCTTTAGACTCATCCAGACCACTCAGTTCATAGCAATTTGTTTGATTAAGGTAATGAAAAGTCTGAGGCTTACCCAATTTGTACTTTTTAGACACCTGTGATGCACATATAAACTGGTTATAAATGGCGATGGATGCTATGATCTCAAGAATGCGCAATTGTGACGAAGATATTTGCCAAATTACTAATAAACAAGAGGATAGCACAACGCCATTAAAAGATAAAGTCACATATAAATAAAACTCAAAATACTATGAAACATTGGTCAAGCATAGTATGATGTTACATCACTAGATTAATACTCCTTAATAGGTGCAACCTTTGACTTTGGCACATATCAGATCAAAATACTGATACTACACAATAGTTTGTACATAACTTTTTGTTTCGATGTCCACAAATATGAATCACCTGCTTGTCTCCATTGATGAAAAATAAATATAAAAACTCAAAAAGAAACAAAATGCATGAATGCGGAAAACTCTTACGTCTGGAGGCGCTGCGCATATCATATAAAAACAATGATAATTTCTCTCAGGGTCAGAAAGTTGACAAACACGTGATCGTTCCAGCAAATAAGTTCTTATAGCAGCTCCAGAGATTTTTCCGCGCTCATTAAATTGGATTTCAACGAACTTACCGAAACGACTGCCATAAAACAACATTTAGTTAACGAAAAGTACTTGATCAAAAAGAGGATGCATTCAACTTTGACAATATTGCCTATCTTAAACGAAATATTCACATGTGAAGGTCTAAGCACCTTGAGTTATTGTTTCTGACAGTTTTTGCATTCCCAAATGCTTCTAGAACCGGATTTGACTGTCAAAAAAATGTGTGAAGAAAATCAAACCAAGCTTATTTAGTATTGAAGCACGTTTGATATATATTCAGAAAGAAGCTACAATAATTGGGTCCATATTTCATCATTAGCAGCATGCACGGTATACATTAGATTATTATAAACATTGTATATTTCTCAAATGTATATCAACAAAGAAGCATCAGTATTGGAGCTAAAGATTTGGGTAGCAAAATATAATATTACTTAAGTTTCAAATAAATATTTCTCACTTCTAGAACTTGTTGTTCCACAGTCCTCTGTCCCTGCGTTCCAGGACGGCCTCCCATATAGGCAAGATACTGCATAAGATTTTTTGTGCTTTCGGTTTTACCAGCTCCACTTTCTCCACTAACAAGAATTGACTGGCTTATTCCTTCATTAACCATCTGCCTGCATTCATACAAATCCTTAAATGATATATGCAACAATATTTCGAAATCAGTAATATATCTAAGACAAACAACATGAGCATAAAGAATCAGTAATACATGCCTGTAAGAAGCATCAGCAATGGCATAAGGATGTGGACTCAGCTCCCCAAGAGCTGCCCCTTTGTATTGCCCCATCATATGTTTGTCATATAAATGAGGTATTCTTTTGAAAGGGTTCACAGCTATCAAAATATTTCCTGTGTAAGTCTGGAAAACAAATACATAAGCTTATCTCAAATATAACTTATTAAAGGAATTTGCAAATAACGACTAACGGGGCATGGGTTTGTGGGAATGAGGTTGATACACATATTTGGTATCCTCCGTACCTCATTCCTGTTCAACCCTGTTATCTAACTCATACTTATAGTGATTCATGATTGCAAACCAAATGCTACATATACTTACATAAATTTCATCCATATTATATCGACTCTTTAAATTCTCGAGAACCCCAGGCTCATGGAGATAAGCTAGCTTTGTCATATCATCCACTCCACATGAAGGAAATTCAGGATCTTTAGGATACGCATGGGCTGAAGTAGTGACAATCTACAGGACACAATTGCATCAGGAATCCATAAAAAGAAGTGTATTCTTGTCAAATATTATTGTGATAACAATGTGTTATGTATGCCGGTTTAAAAAACTCAATAAACAATAACCTTTAAAATATCAATGCCCATTAAAGTATTGATCTTCCCCTACCCTTTGACAAGTGCAAACCAATATAATATCTCCTAAGAGAAAGCCTTTGAGGTGCGTTACATACAAATCTCATGTCTTGAACCTCATTTACAATTCAAGTCAATATCACTACAGTTATTTGAAATTTAATATACTACTCCAGTGTGTTGTATTCAGATTTCATATATCAAAATTTTGTTAGTTTAAAAAAACACAAGTAAATGACAGCCCTATTAACTTCCATTGTCCACATTGGTATACATCTTTTGCACCCTTGATGTGGTCGGTTTCTGCTATATATTATGGCTACTTGCTAAAAAATTAAAAGCATTCCGGAATCAATCAACATATCATAATCCTGAATAGTTGAGTCCTTTACACATACAATCAATTTAACATTAATTTTAGAGGGGAGTTAATGAAGGGAGACCATTTCTTTGAGGAGCGTGAATGGCGTTATGGGTGATGTGGTAGTTAAAGATGCCTATGTGTTATGAAGAGGCATCAAAGTATACCCAACAGCCTTAAATGAGCAAGTTATTTAACTACTCTTTATTTAATATATTGAATATGTATTTATGTTATAGTAATTATTAAACAGGTTAATCCAAACACGCCATGTTTAATAGTGGGCTAACATGGTAACCCATTCAATCATTTCGATTAGCTTCTTCCAACACATATATGGGAATGTTGTACTACAAAAAACATCGATATAATACAACTATAAAAGATCGATATATACGAACATACGAGCAAGCTACCGTTGGAAATTATTTCGATCAATCACTCTAACCATTTATCGACATGTTATAACTCCATAAGGTAAAGTCCTAACAAATTGTAAAAATGATACAACAAATGAACTTACTTCTTTCCCTGATGTAAGCTTGACTTTAATATTTGCACCATTAATTTCCAAAACATCACCATCTATCCAAGCTACCTCAGGATCCTCCACCCATACTTGAGATCCCACTATTATATTGGTTGCAGCAGCCTTCATAACAGATTATACACCACATGAATATTAATTAACACAACATTAACAAACAATGATGACGTCATTACCAACAAAACAAAAATAAAAAAAATAAAAACCCTTACCATTTCATTAAACAACCAAATCCACACCACAAAAACCCTAATTTCGGTCTTCAAAGCTGCAAGGTTGCAAAAACGACCTAATAACATGCATGAACGATCTTTTTATAACATGCATGTGTATCAAAACATGATATTGATCATTGAAGACGTGAAAATGGAGGGAAACAGGATGATGATAAGGTTTGTTCATGCAGAAACATTAAGGAAATGTTGCAGAGGTTGAGATTATTGAGCAATGACCTCCGGCAACGTTTCCGGCGACACATAGATTAATATTTTGACGGAATTTGTTCTTCTCCGTCGTGTTTTTGGGGTTTCGAATATTGTTTCTTTGAGGAACAACGAGACGCAACGAAGAAGGTCGTGTTAACGATTTATTATTTCATGTTTACGATTTTAACCTTCTCGCGGGGATTCTGTTTTCAATAGTTTGTTTATATTCTCGTTCGATAAAAATTTATAAAGTTAGCCCCTCAAGTCGTGTCATTTTTTGTTTTGATTTTTTTTTGTTACGCAACTTTGCAACATGTAGCTTATGTAATAGACTAATAGTTTATCTAATGTGTAATGTTTGGTTGTAATGGCATGTATTATTAAGGCTGTAAACGAACTAAACGTCCGGCAAATGGTTCATAAACCTTTTGTTAGGAAGTTCGTTTATGTTCGTTTGCTTAATAAATGAACGAACACGAACAAGAAATTCGATCAATTAACTAAACAAACAAACATGAATAAAAAGTCACGTTCGTTTGATAGCGTTCGTGAACGTTAAGTAATGTGATTATTTATGTTCATTAGTAAAACTTAAAAGTTTTTAGTTTTTAATTTCCCTCCTAACTTTATTTCCACATAAAGATAAATCATTTTCCTTCCTAATTTTTATGGCTCCGGTTATTTGCACAAGGTTGAAATTTATCCACACAACCCTATATGGGCCGCCGTAGAGGGCTCTACGGCCCGTAGACTCCATTTTTTGCTTCCTCTACGGGTCGTAGAGCCCTCTACGGCCCGTAGGTAATCATTATCAATGATTGGCAATCATACAATCATTGGTGATGATTACCTACGGGCCGTAGAGGGCTCTACGACCCGTAGAAGAAGCCTTATTTTTTTAAGAATGAACAAGGAAGAGATGGATGTTTATGATGCCTACGGCCCGTAGAGGCCTCTACGGGTCGTAGACCAAAAAAAAAACGTTTGGGACAAGGTTCGATCTTAGGCACATTATAACACAAACACACACAAAGTCTTATTTCGTATATGGGGACCATCTGGGCTACCAGTTCGCTGGTTTCTTAGTTGGAAAATTTTAATATAAGATAAACCAGTCTTAGGCACCCTCTACGGCCCGTAGAGGCCTCTACGACCCATAGAGAGGTTTTTTTTTTTTAAATCATTTTAATTATTTAATAATTAATCCCGAGCGTGTAATACATTAACACAAGCATGTAAAACATTAATACAAATTTATAAAATAAATTTTAATTGTTTAATTTTTTTAGTTTTTTAATGTCGTCTCGATAAGCGTGTAAAACATAAACACAAACGTTCATATAACCAAACGATAAAACTAAACGTTAAAACATTTACACAACCGTTCAAAATAAAAATTGTTTAAAGTTACTACATAACAGAATCAGAAATAAAACATCGTATCATCAGGCGGCGGCGGCGGCTGCTGCGAGGACGTCCCGGGCTGCTGCTGGGTCTGCTGCGGGGTCTGCTGCGTGCTGGGCCCTAAAGTCGGTGGGACACGAGTCTGCATGCCCAGCTGCCGATAAATATCCTGCTGCCCAGCAATCATCCAGCGCATCGCCTCGTCCTGCCGATCACGCCACTGACGCATCTCCTCGGCCTGCTGCTGACGCCAAGTGTCCTGCTGCTGACGCCAAGTGTCCATCTGCTGACGCCACGCACGCATCTCGGCAGCCTCTGCGGCAGCCGCACGAACGTCCGCCCTAACATCAGCAGGCAACCTGAGAGAGTGATAAACGCGCCTAGGATTCTGCAAATCCTCAGGCTGCTGCTCTGGCATCTCGACGTCCCTCAGATCGCCCCCCTCCTGCTCAGCAACATAATGCAACCCAACCTCCACAGCATCACCTGCAATGGATAACAATAAATAATTAATAATTAATAATAATAATAATAATAATATTCCAAGATTTTATATAAAAAATTGGGCAGAGTTTCCCCTGTTTTCGTGCAAACCAGACAACACAAGTTGTCTACAAGTTTCCCAAGTAATAATAATAATAATAATAATAATAATAATAATAATAATAATAATAATAATAATAATAATAATAATAATAATAATACCTCCAAGGCCCTGGTGTACCAACGGCTCGTGCACAAACGCCAAGCCATCCGTCCCAATCAGATAGTCGTAGGGTGGATGATCCGGCGTCCTCGCCGTCTTCGAACAAGCCATAGCTCTCATAGTGGGCTGACCTAATGGGCTGAAACAAATAAACAAACTCATAAACATTAACATTAATAATAATAATAATAATAATAATAATAATAATATTAATAATAATAATAATAATAATAAGAACAATACCTGGGCGGTAGTGGCGGAAACTGATTCCGGTTAACATAACCGAAATATTTATCAGCATTGCAGCGCTCGGCAATCTTGCTGATGATCCCCCCGCATGCGATGGCTCCCCGCAACGGCTTATGGGGGAAGGAGGCAAAGTACTCGGCCATGCACCGATGCAAGGCAATCGGCGTGCCGGTGAGTATGCAATATAGGTACATCAAGTCCGTCTTCGTCACCCGCTCGTTACAGGTGCAGCGTGCCGCTAAGGAATAGGTAATGCAACGGTGAATGTAACGAACCACGGGGTGACGAATGTTAATAATAATAATAATAATAATAATAATAATAATAATAATAATAATAATAATAATAAGATGAAGAAGAACAATACGTCTCAGTAGGAGTCCCGAACTCTGGACCACCAATGGTAGGCCACCACGCAAAGAGCACGTCATCAGCAACACTAGTGACACCTCTAGTGTAGACATCCTGAACATTAACATTATCATTAATACTAACATTTAGAATAAGAACAAAAATAATAAGATATTAAGATTAAAAATAAATAATATTAATACCTCCCCAAGCTCGTCGGGTGTGTACCACTGGGTGAACGTAGCCCACCCATCTAGGGAATAACCATACTTTTGGCCGAGTATGGAAAACTCGACCTCCTGGGCTGGTGGGTCTGCCGTCGATTCGCGGGGCAGCGGAGGGTCACCATCCTTTCGTATCCGAAGGCGAAAGGTGGATAAGAACTCTATCACCAACGGCCGATGGGCCGGCGCGTTGGCGTCGGCAAAAAACCGGTCCAACGGGCTCCCTTCCGGGATCCACTCTCGTGCAATCTCCAGTGCACCGCCCGTAGAGCCCTATACGGGCCGTAGATGATGATAAAAAAACAAAACGGTTTGGGACGAGGATCGAACTTGAGCATTTTATCACACACACACATAACATTCTTATTGTAACAATGGGGACCATCTGGGCTACCAGTTCGCTGGTTTTCTTATGGAAAAAAATATATATAATATATAAGTCCAAAAGCCAAATTTTTTTAAAAAAATAGAACTCTACGGGCCGTAGAGGTCTCTACGACCCGTATGAAAACAATTTTTTTAAAAAAATTTGAAGTTGTTTTATAAAAATAACATTTTTTTAAAAAAAAAACCTTTTTTTGTCTACGGGTCGTAGAGACCTCTACGGGCCGTTGAGGCAAGGGTCTCTACGACCCATATATGGCCTCTACGACCAAGTTCCATAAAAATAACATTTTTTTAAAAAAAACCTTTTTTTGTCTACGGGTCGTAGAGACCTCTACGGGCCGTAGAGGCAAGGGTCTCTACGACCCATATATGGCCTCTACGACCAAGTTCCAAACCCATACGGGCCGTAGAGAGCTCTACGACCCGTAGATATGTTCCCTCTACGGCCCATATAGCCCTATACGGGCCAGTAGATTTTTTGGTTTTTTTTGTATTTTGTTGTTTTAATTATGTTTTATAAGTTTTTTTATAAAAAAAACGTTTTGATTTCTTATTGTATAGGTAAAATAATAAAAAAAAATCTACATAATAAATCATTATACATTATAGAAACAAAGTTACACCGGATCATCAGAATCAGAAGAATCAGAACTACTAGGACTACGAGTAAGGTCACAATACTGTGGAGGTCTTTGAGATAGCGTACGTCCCGCCTCTATACGATCCCCGTATAGCGCCAACCATGGGCTGCGTTCTACATCTACCCACGTAGACCATGCTCCACTCGGATATGGCATTGGAGCGCCGTCTGCTAGCTTAAGCATGATGTAGTGGTTGCCGTTCACGAAGGCTATCGATATGATACGATGTTGTGGTACGCTATCAGGATGAGTAAACAAAGGGAAGACAGTGCACGCTCCTTCAGCGGAGAAGAGTTGAACAACCACACCAAATACCTGAGCAATCAGTAATGCAGTCGCAGGCACTTCCATCCATTTTGAATAGGGTGCGTTCCCCGTTCCCCTCCAATCTAATGTCGAGTATATGTGGGCAAACCCGTCATCTCTTGTAGAAGAACTTGGCGCATCATCTCTTGTAGAAATAGTGTTGAAAACCCTTTCCCAATCTTGCTGGCTGTCCCCCATCATCTCTTGTAGAAGAACTTGGCGCATCCATTCCCAGTCTCCCTCCAGCAAATCTAAAGCCACACATGCAGCTCGGAATCCACAGTTACCGTCCGGCTGAACATCTTGAATGTGCGTGACAAACTGTCGAAAAAGGGGATGAATCGCGTGCTTAAATTCTCGACACGCAAATCTATACCTGTCACCGCCAAATATTGGGAAATCATGATTAGGGAAAATCTATACAAACAGTGGAAAATCATGTATGTATGTATGAATAGTTATTAATGTACCTGTTCCCTACTAAGAGTGGAAAATCTCTATCACACACTTTCATTTTATCTTTACCCGGATCTGATGGCCTACGTCTTCTAGCAGGCTCGTCCTCCTACAATGGATAACAATAAATAAATAATTAAATAATAATAATAATAATAACAATAAATAAATAATTAAATAAATAATCAAAGATTTTATAAAAAAATTGGGCAGAGTTTCCCCTGTTTTCGTTCAAACCAGACAACACAAGTTGTATACAAGTTTCCCAAATAATAATAATAATAATAATAATAATAATAATAATAATAATACTAACCTTTTCTTTCGCATCCTCCTCCTGTTTTTTTTTCTGTGATTTTTTAGTTGGGCGCCCGCGAGTATTCTTTTGTTTCTCAGGAGGTTGAGTGTCAGTCATACTTGGATTTACCACCGACTTTATTTTTGACAACATATTTCTTTGAACCCGTGGTGGTTGAGACTGTATTGCTTTTTTGACTATTTCCCACTCACTCGCAAGGTCACGTTCCCCCACTACTACTTCCGGTTCGTAATTCAGTCGTCTCCAGAAGACGTCTACTTCGGACAACTGTATTTTTATTCCTGTATTTTATAATAATAATAATATTATTAATAATAATAATTATAATAATAATTAATATATAATAATAATTAATAAAGTAATGGTATTACCTGTATTTATATACGAATCTAATCGACATGCACACGGCAACCCAGAACTCGTGAAAAGCTGGTGACCACAAGTATTTTTTTTGTTTCCTCAAATTCTGTATATAATTTATCTCACTTAACAACTTTTCGATCGCTGCATGGGAAACTTTACCGAGTAGGTCCTCAAAAATCGGTATGTCATGGTGCACCTTTTTCACCGACAGACTCTCTTCAAACGAGTGGTTTATTGCCCTCTCTTGTGACGTTACCACATCGTCTACAATCATCACAAGTTTGTGGAGCGAGTTGTTAGGCCCCTTAATGTGCATCTTAAACCTTGAATGCTGGCTCTCAACTCTGTTGGTCGTATACTGACCAAACTTGTAGTTTGTGTCTGTCCATGCAGAAACAAACCGTTCTTTGTAGTCACGTAGCCAGACCCGGTCTACATAAACAAAAACATCTGTAAAAAATAGAACAAAGTTATTTGTTAATGTGTGTATGCGTTTTAAACTAAATTAATACGGTGAATGTACCATCTCGTTCGTCCTGACATAGTCGTTTGTAGAATCGGTCTAACCAGTGTCGGTACCATTCTGGAGATGAAGATCTACATAGTCGCTTAAAAGATTTCACAAATATTTTCCAATCTTTATCTCCAAAGGCTTTTCTGCAGTGCTTCAATATATTTTTGTGAATGTGATACCTGAATGCATAATAAAACTCGTAATAATAATAATAATAATAATAATAATAATAATAATAATAATAATAATAATTACCTGCATAACAACTTTGAAGCTGCTGGAAATACAATGTCGCATGCATTCATCAAGGCTTTCTCACAATCAGTTATTATAGCACGGGGCTCCGTACTATCTTCTAGCAAATCTTTAAGCCTTTGTAGCACCCACAGGTAGTTATCATTTTTTTCACGGGAGATAAATGCATGGGCGACACAAAACGACTTGGATGTTGATGTCATACCCACAACTTGAACAAACGGAAGTTTATGCTCGTTCGTTTTGTAGGTCGCATCAATCATCAGCACATGCGGGAACGCACGCCATAATCTGTGCGAGATGGGATGGACAAACAAAATATCCTCGATCGCTTTTGTAGAGGCATTCTTCCGGGTGAAGTAAATAAATTCTTTTTCCACCAATGTGGTTTCGAGTACCTGCATAGCAATAATAATAATAATTAAAAAATAATAATAAATTAGTAGTAGCAGTAATAATAATAATTAATAACAAGAGATAATAATACCTGCATTTGAGTCCTGCCCCCGTATAACAAATGCCTAACCTTGGTTATTGTGTTATGTATGTCTCTTAAGATGCAGGGACTATCCGGGTTTTGTTTTCTAACGGCCGTATGTATGTCTACTGGCGTAACATTTTGAAAGTAAAGTGTATCCACCAATTTTAACTCGCCCGCACCCAGCCTCCTAGCATACGCGTGACCCTCGATGTGTTGGAAAGGTTTGTGATTATGTTTTTGGTTCACGACCTCCAAAATATAACCATCGTGGCCGGAGTGGTATTTCCCTTTTAGTTCAAACTTGCAATCACATTTTTTGCTCCCCGTCTTTCGAACCGTGGCTACACTACGATGTACGCCACTACGGTCACATCGTATCCATGCCGTCGTCACCCTCCTATTCGGCCCCCTGCCATCCGAAACAGTACGTCCGTATACGGTAATGTAACCATTAATTTTGGCCCTTTCATAAACCCAATCTGTCAGGTCTTTAAGAGACCCGAATACCTGCAAAATTTATATACGAGTTCAAATAACAACTAATATATACGAGTTCAAATCTCACAAACCCTAGAACAAATATATGTACGGGGCTAAATATACGAGTCTAAATATGTACACTATTACATATACACGGGTCTAAATTATAAACAAGTGTAAATACATAAACACACCTGATTTGTTTCAAACGAAACCTCCGGGACAAGTTCGTCGCCACCGTTATCACCTCCCTCGTGCGATCCCTTGAAGCTGCCATGACCCTCCTCGTGCGAATGATAAGTCCCGTACTCCTGGTTCAAACCGGGCAGCAGGTTCAAATCGGGTAGCAGGTTCAAATCGGGAAGCGCATTCCCGTCTTCACCGTGAACAACGGATCTAACCTCCTCCTCACCACGTTCCACCACGGGTCCGAAAATGCTTTCCGAGACGTGAGATATGCTATACGAATGCTCCCATTGCTCCGAAACATTACTGTAGTGGCTCGAAGACATCGCGGTAGCTTGGAATCGATCAGATTTTTCGTTCTCCGTTTTTTTTAAAAATTTCGTTGTCTGAGAAAAGGAGACAAGGAAGAAGGATTTATCTGGACCTCTACGGCCCGTAGAGGTCTCTACGGGCCGTATAGGGTTAAATGCTCTCAACAACCCACTTTTCTACGGGTCGTATAGAGCTCTACGGCCCGTAGAGATAAAGAATTTCAGACTGACACACTGAAAAGTCAGTCTGTTCATTGATTATACTCGTACCTCGTACCCTATACGGCTCGTAGAGGTCTCTACGGGCCGTCTAGGGTTTAAATGCTTCTCACCAAACCACCTCTACTGGCCGTAGAGAGGTCTACGGGCCGTATAACTGACCAGCATTAATTACACTGACACCCTCTACGGCCCGTAGAGCCCTCTACGAGCCGTAGAGGGTTGTGCAAACTTAAAAGTTGTTATTGTGTAAATAACATGCCTCATTTTTATTTCTCTCCTAAACCTTTTCCCTCCTAAACTTACCCCCATAAACATTAATTATTTAAGTAAATGTTTTGATCATTCTTGCATTCCTAAACATGAAATTTTTTTTAGTTGTTGGTCATATTAAAGTAATGGAAAACTTTAATCTTTTGTTTTGATTTCTTACTAGGCAATTGAAGATGCTACCGATTTTACCTGCATAATTATTATGAAGAATTTAGGGAAGTTGGGCATTCAAAAATCAAGACAAGTTTTTGGGATAATTATGAACTTATGAAATAGGATTATCATGTATTCATGTCTAAGTAATTTTGGATCATTATGTTTAAGTTTGTGTAATTTGACTTATCGTTTAGTGGATGTATTTTGTTTACTGGTTAATGTTAACAATGTTTTTTAGTTAGATGCATATTAATTGTTTGTTTATGTTCAAAACTCGTGTTCATGAACAGTTCACAAACAACTAAAATTACTTAACAAACAAACACAAGCATAGAATTTCGTTAGTTATTGTGTTCATGAATGGTGTTTGTCCAAGAAACCTTATCAAACAAACACGAACAAAGCCTTATTCGTGTTTGTTTGTTTGGTTCGTTTACAGCCCTATGTATTATTACGTAAAAGTTTTTATATTAGTGTAGGATCGTTTCTTATCTAACAAGAAATGAATTCACGGGGTTTGCTCGAGAATAGATGCGGAAACAATATACTCGAGTTTGGTAGATTATCTAGATGATATGAATCAACACACAAACACAAGAAATAACACACAGTTACTATCAAATCACTCAGATTGATAAAGCTCATGCAGAGCAAAAAGTTACACACTCTCTAACACACACGTAGAAGATAAACAAATGAGAGAGCTAATGAGCTAGGTAGGAGACTGAGGTATTTATACTATGCCTCAATCTCCACCCACAATCTCTTTGTGTTGGGAAGACAGGAGGCAGTCTCCCTAGACCAACTAATCACAGTTTTGTAACTAGGTATACAAAATACATAATAAAGACCAAAATAAGATAAACAACGATAAACCAACACTAGCTAGGGACTTCTTGCACTAACAAACTCCCCATTTGGACCTAACTTGTGTCTTTGGTCTTCAAACACTTTGACATCTTCAAAAAGAATTCGAGTCTTCAGCAAGCAGCAACCAGCAACACCTTCAAACAATAGCTCGGGTAAGCTTTGACCAATCACATCTAGCGTGGATCTTGTTGACATAGTAGAAACGGATTACACAATGGAACTTCAATGCTTGCTCGATATCCTCAGGAAGAAATTGAATAGGATGATGATATAGAGAAGCTACATCCTCTTCTGAGCAGTTGATCATCCATATTAGGTCGAATACCCTGAGTTTCTGAGAGATCTTTGGATCATTCTTTAATACGATCACCGCTTCAATAGTTGGAATGTCATAAAACCATAAGATAAACTTATCAGAAAAGTTCAGCTCAATCGAACCAAATGGTAACTTCTTCATGACTTTCAGTGGTTCGATCTTCTGCTTCCAAACAGGAGTTCCTATTCTTGGAATGATCTAATTCGTCTTGTAGCTCTTAGGATACTAAGGTCTCCACCACTTCCCATCAAATTCAATTTCTCTAAAGACAACAACTTCGAACTGATCCATCATAAAGCTTGAGCGAATAGGCTTCAATCTCATCATGTCTCGGATATACCAGTAAGGCAAACTCTTCAATCTGACAATCTGACAACATGATCAAAATACAAGATGCCCATTTCAATCTTAGCTACTATGGCTCTTGCATGAGGAACATATGACTAGTTTAACTTATTCCTAGGCATCTTACTCCAATGTCTCTTGAAAACTGAAGTTGGCTATGGTTCATTGAGTTTGGCTGCCAAGCATTCTTTATACCCTGGCATCCACAAATCACACATAGTCATCACTCTTGCCCTCGTTTCCTTCACACTTCTAGGCACTAGATCTTCTTTAGATTCGACTACCTTTTTAGCTTGATTAAGTTGTTATTCATTAATATCTGGGATCGCGACATTTCCATCAGTTATCACATATTATGTCATCCTTCTTCTAGATTAATTTCAAACTCACGCAGTGTGGAAATTGAATATCTTTCATCCTTCAATTCTTCAAGAGTGATCCCAAGTACACTTGCCATCTCTTCTCTAATCATCCCTGGAGGAATCTCACCTTCCTCAAGATCTTGGTGTTAGGGAATAGTCACAGGGTTTCCATTATCATCAATGAAAAAGAAATCCGAGAATGAGTGAGTGATTTCCACTGGTACTGACCACGTAGCAACATTTTCTTTCATAATCTTCCTTCCAACAACTAAAGGCTCCCCCTAAGTGGACACACCACCTTGAGGATCATCGCCTTTCTTGCCACTCTTCTTAGATTGACATGAGTACAATTGGGAACTATGATATGTGGCTGCTGCAGATGAGCTGCCAGCACCACTTCCACCTTCACCACCCCGATCACCACCCCGATCACCACTATCTCCCCCTTGATTGTCACCATTGTCATCGTCGTCATCATCATCATCATTTCCATCATCATCTTCTTCTTATTTATCTTTCTCAAATTCATCACCTTCCTCCTCATTTCTTCAGATTCAGAGAAGATCACCCATCAATTTGTCAACCTGCTCTTTCAGTTTCTTGTTCTTTGACTCATACACTGTCATCCTAGATTCATAATGAGTGTTGGCTAACCTTAGCTAGTTCACTTCAGACTTCACATAGTCTGTTTCATCTTTAGAACTCTTCAGCATGAGCATATACGTCTTCTCCCTTTCACCCATGGCTTCAATCATTCTTTGATTAGCCAAGTTTTAAGCTGATTGTACTTGGACTAAGCTAACAATGTTGTTGATTTGGGCTTGAAGAGCTACAAACTGTGATTTGGTTGTAGAAAAAGATGTACCAGCTGACATACACTATTGATCTTGTGGAATAATGAAGCTCACCACAAGATTTTGAAAGGTTTGATCAACAGAATGTGAAAACTAGAAAGGTTGGAAGGCTAATGTCGTATCCAATGCAAAATAAGTTGTAACTAAAGTAGTTGCAGTGGCCCCTACCCTCGGCATGGGAGTATGCAGCATCTGGGTAGACAAGTTGGATGGAACAGGAGTGGTTGTGGTTGAAACATTTTCTATTGTTGCTACTGTATGTTGTTTGTGTTTTTGTTGTCTTTAAAGGATAAAACCCTACAATGAGATTCAATCCTTGTCTTTTAGCTCGAACATTTCCTTCGAATGTTTAGACACCTTTGCTCCCTCTTTCACAGACTGTGTTTCCTTCCTTTTTCTAGTGGTAGGTGCTACTGGAGCTGCTTCAGACAACATATTGTAATCAGGATCTGCTTCATCTTGACCAACACAGAATTGGACGATTGACTTGAACCATTTCTTAATCTTTCCATTTCAGCTTCTCTTTCCTAATCTTTCTTTTCTCCTTTAGATTTTCATTTACAGCCTTTGCCATTTGATCACCATGGAAACCAGATTTGGTTTCAGAAGTTGTGCTACTATCATCCTCTTCCTGTTGTCTTTAAGGTTCCAACACTCGGACCAGAAACTAGGGATGTCTGCAAAGTGGTATTGAATTCGGTGATAACATTATCAGTCGAGAAAAAGTCACCAGACATGCCTATCTTTGGAAGTTCAAGTTCAGTTCTTTTTTGTTCAGGTTGGGCTTGACTATGAGATTCGGGTGCTGAAGTGGTAAGGCCTTCAGCTTGAGTTACTGGAACAACAACTCCTCCCTGATCTTTACTTGGTTTTGTTGCTAGGAAAATATCTTCAACATCAGAGTCACTGTCATCATGTCTCCATTTGCCGTTTGGAGGAGGCATGTAGTCAACTTTAGCAATATATCTGATCATCGTTTTCCCTGGGGTTTTCCTTTTGTTTTGACCTTATGTCCTTTTCCTCTTGATATAGTCTGTTCACTTTGATGCTTTAACTTCATTTCATCATTCGGGTCTTTTGGAAGATTCTTTAAAAGACGATCGAAGATGATTTGTAAAAATCTTGGATACATCAAGAAGTGTGGTCGCTCGTTTGTGATCATCGCCTTCATGTGATTGAATATTAGAGCCAAAAAATTGAAGGGCCTGTTAAGGATTAAAGAGACCATAGCACTCAATTGTTGCTTGGACAGTCCATCATAACCTCCTCTTCATGGACCCAGATAGTCAATCACAACATGAGCCAGATACTTGTAAGGGGGAGTCAGGTTGGATTTGTTTAGAAGAGTCAAAGCCACATCATCATCGTACTTTATTCACAAGAAACATCCACGAACAAGTAGATCTAGTAATATTAGTGGGTCTTCTGCTCCATCTCCAAGATGTAGACATTCCCTGATAGTTTGCTCTGAATTGGTGATATCTTTATCAAGAACTTTAGAAACTATCCCAGGCGGGTCACGAACTTTTAACACTTCAGCATTCTTCCAAAATGATCTCTAATGAGTGAAATATGGAACTCTATCTTCAAGATTTGCATAAAATATACTGGAGCATTTCAGAAATAACAACACATCCTTCACATTTCTCACCAACTTGTGTTTTTCGTTCAAGTAGTTGTGCATGTCGTTCCATTCCTTAGGTGGATTCGCCATTTCTGTCAAATACGCATCAAACACGACAAATGCTGATTAGCTAAGGTATTGATTTTGATTGCTATATAATTATTACAATGTGGAAAATTGCAAGCTTTCTAGGTCGTCTTAAGAAAGGTCATGTCATGTATATAATAGATTGTATTTTAAGTTTTAACACAAGTTAAATGGTTTTATATGTTCTTTAATTGGTCATACAATAAATTTGTTATGCACATGTTGATTAGGTGATGGATGAATATCAGAAGACGCATGGTGATTCATGTGTACAAGCAAACAAACCGATCAAGGTCCGTATCTTAATGATGTTTTAACCAGGTTTTCTTCTTTTTTTCATTTTTTATTAAGTCATATTAGATTTTTTAACACCGGGACCTTCCCGGGGTAATCAACTAGTTTTTAATATTTCCTGCATTATTTTATATATTTTTACACAGTAGATTAATAGTCGGGCTATGGGGGCTACTCTACATACACAACCCCAATAGTGTATATTGGCATTCATGTTATATCACCAAGCCGTATAATTAGTTATATGGGTCGTAACATTGTCAGTCCGACATCAAGTATTTCTTTTTTTAGTCAAATAACATCATGCGAGCCAGTGGCGGATCCAGAGGGGGTTCCGGGTAGGGCTGCAAACGAACTGAACTTTCAGCGAACAGTTCATGAACCGTTCGACGGGAAGTTCGTTTGTGTTTGTTCATTTATTAAATGAACGAACACGAACAAAAAATTTTGTTCGTTTAACGAAACGAACAAACATGAACATAGGTCGCGTCCGTTCGTTTATGTTCGTGAACATTCGGTAACGTGTTCGTTTATGTTCGTTTGATGACTTCAAGTTTATTTTGGGTAGATTACAGAAAACATCAAGTTTAAGATGCGGTTTTAGTTTTTTGAGACCCTACTGTAGGTCCTTTTAACGGATCGATACAAGCTAGATCAGATCTATCAAGGTGCGGAATCCCTTGATAGATGTTTATGCAAACTATGAATCGAACAAACGATGAACACGATGAATAACTATTAAAACCGTCTTCTATTGATTATAAACAGATTACAATCAATTCAAGACAACGTTGTAGACACACTAACAACTCTCTACTGAACAATCTCTCCAAAACTCTTAATAAAAGACCTAACCCTAGCCTACACCCCAATGCACATATTTATAGTGCATGGGCCTGAGAAGATGGACCTATGAAGATTCTTGTGAAGATAAAGACTCCTGTGAAGATAAAGATTCCGTGAAGATAACTATCTTCTCAAGGTATCTTCTCAGGATATCTTCTCAAGGTATCTTCTCAGGTATCTTCTCAAGTTATCTTCTCAGGATATCTTCTCGGAATAATATGTCTAACTAGATATGTTTGCTAGGGTACAATAAAGACTATTACACGTTATACAAAATGACTATCTACTAGCTATTGTATCTAGTAAGCTGTTGTCACACAGAAATGCACCAACAAACTCCCCCTTGACAGTAGCTTCTAGATGTCTTCATCTTTATGCAACTTGATGACTCTAAGTCTTTGGATTGCTTCAGCTTCAATGTACTAACAAACTCCCCCTAAGCTGATGAATCCAATCTTTGAGTTTTGTAACCACTTTGAGTCAACTGATCATCATGATCTTCATATTCTTCATCTGGTGAGTAAATCTTTCAACTTTTATGAGTGAGCATTAATGTAGATGGAGGATCTCATCAGGAAATCTTGACTTCTGCACTTCACTTTGATAACAGCATCAATCCATGCATCTTGATTTCTGCACTTCACTTTGACATCAGCATCAATCTGTGCTCTATCACAAACAAACACCTCGAAAGACATATTAGCCAATTTCACATTAAAGATAAACCAATATTTATCCCGATATGCAAATGCGTATGCAAAAACACAATTTATCAGTTCAAAATGGAAGACCTTAAAAAGAAAATATTTTGGTATTTTTGTTTTAGAATATAACTAAAACAAAGCAGAAAATATTTACAATACATATTTTTGTGAGAATCATGTGCAAGAAGATCATATCAGCTTTGTTAAACTGTTTCACACTCTCAGTTAATTTCTTAATTTAATTTTGTGAATAACAATCCAAGACTATTACCGATATTGTTTTTCCACTTAAACAAGCTACACGAAAGTTTCAAAGCTTTTACCTTGTGATATTATCAAATGTATTTTATACCGGTATACCAGTGTGTCCCACAACATGACATATCCCAACGATCAAGGTATGCACAAAGCTTCTTCGTAACGGGTGATTATATTGTTGCCATCCGTATTATTTACAAGGTACAAGTCACATCGGTGTACAGGTCAGCATATATCTAGATGCAGCAAAGTGACCAATGTGAACTTAACCAGGGTTTGGACAAATACCATTACATTTTGGTACGAATTTTAGCTTTGGGCTGTTTGAGATAGCCGTTTAGCATATTGGGTTTTGGCATTTATCCTTTGGATTTGCTCTTTTAAGATATCCTGGCTGTGCCTAGGTCAGCATGTTTCTGGATGCAGCAGAAGGGCAGCCAGGTTATCCCCAGATGTTACAACAATTTAAAGACCCGAAACCTCAGATTTTGGCAATCTATCAACGCGAGATTTAAGATTATGAAATCATACACCAATGATATGTTACCCACTTGGTACACAGTCCTTTATATTTATATCACTTGGTAAGCCGATCTATTCATGTCTCTTGCCTACCGATACATCATATGATGGAGCTGTTATCACATTGAAGCACATTTTAAGTTTATTTTTAAGTGTGACAATCCAACTGCTGATGTACTATCATTTCTTCTCTTTCACGCCATGATTTCTCATTTTCTGAATTTTTCAATGTTTTTGTATTTTTAGAATAAATTATATTACTCCCCCTAAACACACGCACACACCTAAATCTTTTTGGCTTAGGGAAATTTCTCCCCCTAAATTTTTGTTTTTCTGAAAATAAAAACAGAAATTTAAAAACAAACAAACAGTCTCCCCCTTTAACCAACAAAAGGCTTCAATGTGAAAAGAAGAATAATATGTATAACTTTAAAGAGCAGGAAGAATATCTTCACCAAAGTAAACCATTCGTTACCATTGGTAACCTATAATTCACCTCAGATAATTTACAGGAACAACCACTGTCGAACAAATCAACAGTCCTCCATAGTCGTCCTGCACTCACTCAACAATTCAGTTAGTACGAGGAACCCAGACTCTAGTAGTCTTGGTTTGACCTCGTTCATTCACATAAGTAAACTCATTTAAATGTCCATTACACCTTTCAGGTGACTTGGATCTGTTGCTCGTTGATTTTTGAGACTGATAATTGGAAACATATTGATAGTGATTACTTGAAAGGTATTGATTCCGATTATCATACCCTGAATTTCTGAAAATTCTTGGTTGATTATTTGAGTTATGGAAACTCCTATAATCATCTCTTAGAGAGTTTACATGTTTTTGAAAATTTCTTTTGTGAAAATTTCGATAACCATCATTCTGGTATCGATTTTGATGTTGGTACCTATTTGATTGACCATTATAATTATTGTATCTTGGTGGCTGATTTCGTGGTCCATCAAATTGTCCCGAACATGAAGTCTGAGGATGTGTTTTTGATTGATTTTCTTTAGAACGTGGTACTTCATTTTTACCCTTATCAACCCGATTCCCATCCTTAGCAACTCCCTGTTGTTGCTGTTGAACATACTTCTTATTCAGCTTCCTCTCACCAGATTTTTCAATTATCTTAAATGGGCAACAACTAGCAACATGCCCTCTAATGCGACAGTTAAAGCAAGATCTTTTCTTAAGCTTAGATTGAGGAGTAGACTGTGAAAAAGAGGGTCTAGAGTCATGAACCACATTGGAAACTACTTCGGTAAAAACAGTTTCTATTTGTCCCTGAGCAATAGACGACATTGGGATTTCACTATCAGAAAATATCTTGTCATTACCCTTAAGTTTATACAACTTCTTAACAATTGTTTTCTGATTTGATTTCCTAATTTCACTCTTCTTGACTTCTACAACCTCATTCATCTTTTCTTTAATGCTGTTTGATCCAACAGATTCCTTTTCTGCAGAATTAGGACTCTTTGGCAAGTCAATATCCTGAGATTTGACTATAGGTGGATTACCATTTACCGCATCAATGAACTCTTCCTTAGAAGGCAAGAATGAGTAGTTCCCATTAAAGGGAGGGGGAACATCATTGTATCCTAACCCTGCTGACTCATTCCTATCCTTTTGTGAATCTATGATGATGTTATGTAGGTACTTGGTACTGCGACACTGTTCAACCTGTCTGTTAAGTTCTGCTATCTTAACCTTTTGCTCATCTATCTCCTTGTTTTTCTCAGCAATGACCTTTTGTTTGTCAGCTATGGCTAGATAAACTAGATCCAGATAAGCGATCTTATCCTTAACTACAAGGTCTAACGCCTTACGGTCCTTTTCTACAGCTTTTAGCTTTGTCTTAAGATTGTCCTCCCTAATCCTGTTGCCCAAATTAAACTCTTTTTCCTGATCTAGCAGCACAACTAACTCAGTGTTATGTTTAGCTACTTTATCATTTTCAGCAACCAATAAGGCAATTTTCTCTGCATAATCCACACATTTTTTACATGCATTAACAATAGAGGAGAGAGAAATGTGTACCTTATTGTCGACAGAATCGAGTTCAGACATGTATGCAATGAACTCCTTGGTAGACATCCCTTCTGTGTCTTCGAGATCAATGATGCCAGTCTTGACTTCACTCGCATCATTTACCTCCATAGCATCAAAAGCTTCCTCTGATCTCACTTCCTTTTTCTTGTCCTCAACGATTTTTGTCAGTAAAGCTTGAGCACCTGTTCCCTCACCTGATGTATTTTGTTGATCTGGCATGACCATCTTTGGGCTCTCACTGCTTTCTGAAGAATGACTACTTGAGCTCTGTCCTGAAGGGCTCGGATGAATGTAACTCTTTACTGTAAGATGTCTTTTGACAATGTCCCACAACGCTTTTGAACTGTCTTGCCTCTTAAACGTGAACTCATGTTGAAGCTTGTCTGGTAAAGATTTGTACAAAGTTGCAAAAGCTTTGCCTTCAGCATCATGCATTTGTTTATCAGACTCTTGCATTTCGCTGTACGTTGGTGCTCGCTTGATGCCGTCAATTCCTTCATAGGCAGGTTTTACATACCCATAGATCATACAGTCCTACATTCTTTCATCCTCAGATTTTATGAATGATTCGAATTTGGTTCGCCAGTCCTCAAAATCCTCAACTTTTACCAGTTTGGGAGCAGTTTTAATTGCAAGTCTAATGTCCATTATATCTCTTTCAAGAACGCAGCCAAAAGTTTCAAATAGATTTTGGTATACCTGAATCAAAATCTAAATCCAACTTGTCAAATAAAAACCCTCTCATTGATCAATATTAACGTTCCGATTCAAAAAAAAATCGCTTGAAAAAATTTTGAAAAAATATTCTCACCAAATTTTTCTACGAGTATAATTTTCGAATCCTTAATCCCCAGAAAAATTTGCACGAAAGAAAATTTTAACGGTTTCCAGACTTTATTGGTCTGAATTCAAGGTTCAAAATTTGCACGAAAGAAAATTTTAACGGTTTCAATGGGTCAGTCCAAAGAGTCTAGTTCAACTCCGATAATCCCCTACGATCCAAAACGTTATTGGTCTGAATTCAAGGTTCAAGAATTAAGTTCAAATTAAATTTTTTTTTTTTTTTTTGTTTTTTTTTAAAAGCTTTGTAATTAATCGGTGACGTGAATTTATTAAAGGAATGTGACTATTAATTATTTCAAGTTCGTTGAATTTAAAGGAAGATGACGTGCCATTGCGTTTACCAATATTATGTTGAGTATCAAGTATGTTTGGATCATTATGTTATATTTTGGATGGTTCTGGATAATGTCTTGATATATATGAAAATGATCCTATTCGAAAGTTAAATATATTTCAGTTTGTGCTTATTTCCATTCATGTACACTTATTTGTGTTCGTTTGTGTTCATGAACACTTGTTTATGTTCATGGATGTCCGTTTGCGTTCATGAACAAAATTAACAAACGAACACGAACAAGAGCATTTTCTTAACAAACGAACACGAACAAAAAATCTCGTTCGGTAAGTGTTCATGAACTGTTCGTGAACACATATATTCCTTTACATGAACATGAACAATGCCTTGTGCGTGTTCGTTCGGTTCGTTTGCAGCCCTAGTTCCAGGGGTTCCCGAGAACCCTCTCGATTTAGAAAAAAATTGAAAATTTTAGTGGAAAAAGTTGAAAAATAGTGAAAATCAGTGAAAATTTATGAAAGGAACCCCCTAGAAATCATTTTTTGATTCGCCACTGATGCGAGACATAAAGGACTTATGGGCCATATGACCCATATGATACGTTAACGGTATCTATATAATATGTCCATTGGCGGTTTTGGCCCAAGCCGGGGAGGCCATCCGGCTTGGGCCCATTTTTATCGGGGGCACAATTTCTTTTATAAAATTCCTATATATGTGTGTGTATTTTTAAAATAGAAAACTCATTTAACACTTAAACGTTGGGCCCAATAATATTCAATTCAAAACTTAAATATTATTAACTCAAAGCCGTTAACATTTATAAGCCCAATACCTATTTAACCTACTAAATAAACAAATAAAAAAGAGCGCTTCTTTCTGTTCATAGTTGAACTTAGTTGATACATCACAAAAATTTAGCGAGCGTTTTGAAGCATATGAAAGAAGAATGTTATTTCCCAAATGTGTGCATTGCATATAGAATGTTATTGACCATTCCAGTCACGATGGCATCCGCAGAAAAGAGTTTTTCAAAATTAAAGTTGTTGAAATCATACTTACGATCCACAATGTCCCAAGAAAGATATAGCGGGTTAGTGATGATAGCTATTAAGAACGAAATCATAGATTGTATAAAGTGCAAAGAGTTGATCCATCAAGTTGCTAGCAAGAATACTAAGAGAACTTAACGAATCATCGGTTAGATACTAGTCTATTAGGATATGTAAATTAACTCGTTCTAATACTATTATTTTGCAATTGTTATGTTTATTGCTATACTATTGATCCACATAACATTTAGTTAAGTTATTTAATCTATTAAAAATTAAGGGCCATATTTTTTAACAGCTTGGATAGGGCACGTAAATTCTTGAGGACGTCTTTGAATATGTCGATGTCTCTGCCCCTTGATTGTCTTCTATTCTTGTATTCTACTAATCTTTGTTTGAGTTGATGAGTCTTATATGATCAATCTATGGTTTGATCGTATTTCAATCTCGTGTCTCCTTTTCGTTTTTTCTCAATAATTCTTTACTTAATCATATTTTTTAATGTTATGTATTACTATTATTATTACTAATACTAGAAAATCGTAAGTCTTGTGATTTTTTTTTTTTTTGAAAATTTTAAAATGAATAAATGTAACATGACGATAATCAAAATTCTTCTAGATGACAACAAATGTAATCTTTAACACCCGTCTTTAAAAGGTATCAATATTTTATAAAGATTCCAGAAAATTAACATGCATATAATAATATTGTTAGTGTGGTCAAACTAAAAGACCCAGTAATTTGGCAGCAAATGTGATGCAATTAGGAGAAGGTTTCAACAAAACAAAATATGGAACCAAATGGCTAACACAATAACACTTGACTTCTTCATTATTCACATATCATAAGACTTGTTCTTGACTTCATTATTCTCATATCATGTGACTTGTTCTTGCCCATATTTTGTACCAATGCTAATAAGACTCCTATATATATGCATATGACAAATGGTTCTCATCACATACAATCAAACATACAAAATAAATATATTTGTTCTTCTATAATGTCTACCCTTAGCTACAATGACCTATATCGGCTTTTCAAGACGCTTGACCAAAACGACGATGGTCTTATTAGTCCCAACGAGCTCCAATGGCTTCTCGACGCCATGAAAGTGTCTTCAAGCGTCGAAGAGCTAGAATGCTTAACCGGGAAAACCAGTCTTAGTTTTCCCGAGTTTTTAGAATTTTATAGTACGATCTCAAAACAAGAAACCGAAGGGGGAAATGACTCGGAAAGTGATCTTTTTAAAGCGTTTGAAGTGTTTGATAAGAACCGCGATGGATTCATTTCCAATGAAGAGCTCGAAGAGGCGTTATCAAGAATGGGATTATGGGACGAGGCGTGTCACATGGATGTGAAGAGTATGATCAAAGCATATGATGATAATTATGATGGCTTTCTTGATTTCCAAGAGTTTAAGAAGATGATGGCTTAGACACATTTCAATTCATATATCAATTTCATTAGTTATATTTTATTTATATCAATTTTATTGTATGAATCTACACATTTGATTAAAAAGATAACAAATGCACTTGAATCATGCCATAAGACTTTATTACAAACATATAAGAGGTCTACCCTGACCCTGACCCTGACCCGAACCCATTGATCCCTCACTTCTTCTGCTGGTTCTCACCGACTCCAAGCGTGTTCTTGACACCTTCATATGCACCTTGAGCCATGTTAACCACCTGCTCTCCGGTCTGTAATCAATCGTGACAAACGAAAAACAATATCTCACGCGTTAATTATCACAAGAAAATAATAATCTATGAACTAAGGGGTGGTTAACCATGAACCTGCTGGAGGATGCCAGAGGCCTCTTCCTTTTTCAGTTGAGCCTGACCCTGCGACGTATCGGTAGCCTCAGCAGCCTTCTCTGCAGCTTGGTTGGCTGTGTCTTTCACAGCACCCACTGCATTTTCGGCCTTGGCCTACATCCAATGAAACATGTTAATAACCTTAATGAAGTTAAGTTTGTAGAATATACTGGCATGTTTGTTACGAAACAAATAATATGTTGAGAACCGCATAATGCATTTCTATGTAGTGCATAAAATATAATCAGAACCAGTTGGTTGGTTATATAACCGTCTTATGGATCATGTCTTATACGCGGTTCTTGAGGTATTATCGAGTGGCACTATGTATACATATGTGTGTGTGCGCGCGTTTGTGTGTTTTAATATACCTCAGCCTTGCCATGGGCTTCTCCTGCGCTCAAGTTGCTAGACATTTTTATATTTGTTGTTGATAAATGGTGATTGTGATTGTGATGGTGGGTTATAAAGGTAGAAGAGAGGTATATATAATGGTGTTTGTTTGACAGGGTTATTACACGTAAATAGCTTAATCCTGGTTTTTCTGCCTTTGAATTGGGCATTCCCCTTATAACCATTGATTTTTTGTGGTTTTCAAACAATGTATATACATTGGATTTATTGGGTAGATCTTTACAGATAATACAATCCATTGATTTTGTCTTGTTTTCTAAGAACGGTAATTGTGGTGTAACTAAACGATGCATAACGTCTTGCCACATCACTGTCACGTAGAAATTAGCGTTTACTAACTCATACTTTAAAACTATCACGATGTGGTTTAACTGAAAATTAAAAAAAAAAGTAAAGAAAAAAACTAAAAAAGGTAATTCGTTGGAATAGTACCCCCACACCTTCCCCTTCTTGGCTCCCATGAATGGCATGTCAGAGTCCCTCGCGGTGGTTTGAGGCTTTAACATGGTAATGTGGCATGAGACGTCATGCTACTAACAACTAAGTCTAGAAAAATATATATAGTGTGTGGTAAGGTAAAAAAATTCACCTAAGTTGACCTAAATGAAGTATTAGGTTAACGTTTAGCAATTTTTGTACTGAGTTATAAATGGAAATAACTGAGTTGACCAGTAAACTAGTTGTCCCATTTATTGGGTCAATTTAGTAAATAATGAGACGTTTAACTTTTCATGTGTAAATGCATTTGAATATAATGTATTTAACAAAAACAAAATAAAAAGGTAAATTATTAAGTAGAGAAGGGCGTGTTTAGTACATGACCAACTTTAACTAAGTAAAGGTACGAACTGCATAAATACTTATAAGAAGTGTTGACGACATACAATAGAAGAAAAAACATAAATAGAGAGGGAGTTATGTGGTTACATAGACGCCCTTTTTTATCAAATGTATATATAAAGTATTGTGTTTTAGTTCTCTGCTAACAAGTAAGGATTTGCTTAACATGTCTAAATTTAGTTTTTCCAAAAATGTGACATTATGAGCCAACTTATAATTAATGATAGCCATGACATTGGTGTTAACTCCATAGGTATGGACCAGGTTTGTGTCCACGGACTAACGCACAAGGAACGGTGGCCAAACTCCACCCGTATCACAAGGTGGTCTGCCAACACATGGTCTGGAATCCCGAACTTACTATTAAGCGTTGTGGATGCTCTAGCCATGTTTTTTTAGGTTTTCGAAGAAAAAAAAAAGTTAGTAACTAATTATGTTACCGGACTAAAAAGAGATTTAAAAAAAAATGATAACGTAGTAGTTATAAATTATATTATTAACACATAAATAAACCCAAGGCATTATAGCATAGTGGTATCTTGGTGGTGAGATAAGACTTAAGGGCCATAAGGTCCTGGGTTCGAATCTCACAAAGAGGGTTTTCTCATAATTATGAGTTTCCTTCTGAATTGGTGACTTGCTGGTGGAATATGATCGCGTGGCAACACTGGTGGTACGATGATACTCCAGTGTTCCGTGAGTGATTCCAATTTGTTGGCCGTTCAAAAAAAACACATAAATAAATATTTACTAAAATTATACTGTATTTTAAGCAAATTTATATTATTGTAAAAAAAACTTCTCTTTTTCTGACCTAAAGTAAGAGTAAAAGCCTATTACATGGAGGGCAAAAATGTAAATTAACAATTAAAAAAGAAAGTAATGAACAATAAATGAACAACAAGGCACTTGTTTTATCAAGAATCCCAGTTGGATGTTGTTATTCTAGTACTCCTGTGGATAACGTAACATAACATGTCTGGTCAGTGACCACATGAACCGAAGCTCAATCCATCACCACCACCTTAATAAACATATGGTTTTCTTGATCTTCTTCACACGCGTACACCCACCACCAACTTTGCGGCCACTGCACCACCGTCAGCCACCATGGCCGACGGTGTCTCCGGCAGCCTCTTTCTCCATAAACCCGTCACGTATTATTATTCCTCTCCGGTTGCAAGCCAATCGTCGGTGGGACTCAAATGCAGAGACTTTTAGAACAACAAACTTTGACTTTGACTCCATAGATGATGATGATTTTGAAGATGATGATGATGATGACTCAAGTCAGTGGCTTGATATTCTTGAGGACTTCATTGATGGTGTGTGGATTTTTAAGGTATTTTTGTTTAATATAGTTTGACTTTGACTTCTAAAAAGTCAAAATTGGTTAGAAATGAAATAATATGCCTAGAAATTATATAGTCCATGTCAATTTTAATTTTTAAATCTGGGTCTTGGTTTAAATGAAGTGTGACGCCTTAGGCGCGAGGCACAGAGGCTAGCGCCTTGTGTAGGGTGAGGCGTGCCTAAGACGGGAAGCGCTAGAAAAGCTTTTTTTAGGACTTTTTAAGCTTGAGGGGAGCGCCTTGTACACCGGGTTTTTTAATACGTAATCGCCTTGCGCCTTAGGTATGAAAAAAATCTTCATACGTGCCGCTTTTTCGCTTTGCACCTCGGTTTTAGACCTTTTCGTTTTGTGCGCGTTTCAAAACCAAGATCAAGTTGTCATGTTATGATACTAATGACCTAAAAGGTCAAACTTTGACCTGCTTCTTGCACATTTGAGATGATGCAAAGTGAAAATGAATTAATATATCCACAAATTATATCTTGTCAATGTCAAATTTTGAATCTGGGTAGTCATATTATGATATTGCTTATCTCAAAAAAGTCAAACTTTGACCTACTTCCTGCACATTTGAGATGAGTAACTGAAAAATGAATTAATATATTTATGTATGTATAACCAGTGCAGGTATTCAGATCATTTGGATGGATGCTTCCTGCAATCATATCATCTTTGCTATTGACATCAGGGCCAAAAGCATTTTTGATGGCATTAGCTATTCCGATGGGTCAATCGGCACTTTCTTTGTTGTTTCAAACCGTATGGGGAAGACCGAGAGCGAAAACAAGGAGGCGCGGCAAGAGCAAAAGAAAACAACCGCCACCACGGCAGCCACCACGTGGTGCCAGTTATATGGATATAGACGACGAAGAAGAGTATGTGGAAGGAGAAAGAATGAGAGCAACAGGGTATCAAACATGGGTTGCTGGAGATGGGTCAAGTAGTGACAAAACCAACGGTTCGTCTTCAAGTTTTGGTGGCTGGGAAGAACTGGATGGAAGAACAAGAACAAGATCTAGTAAAGATGGAAAGCGGAAGCAATCGAAGAGTAAAATGAGCAGAAGAGTGAAAAGAAGTGAGACACCGTTGCTTTTGAGATTGCTGATCGCGGTCTTCCCATTTTTAGGTTCATGGACTAAACTGTTATAAACTTATAAAACCATATGAATTTTCACAAAAGTATTGATATTCAGTACTATGCGAGAATAATATTAGATAACAAGGTTTGAAGTTGATTACATTATCATTCGGTATTGTAACGAAAATTGATGCATCAAACTAATGTAATTGAAACAAAATTTTGACCTCTGGTAGTATGAAATCTTGGTTATGAGCGGCTGCGTATGTAGGTCGATTGGATTATTTTTAATCGCCTCCATTCTTCAACCGTTTCTTTTCCTTTCTCTTCTGATCATGCAACCCTGAATGACAAAATGCAACATAATTAACAAAATAAAAGCAGGGTTATTATTTAGAAAACAAAAACCGAGAGGGGCTTACTTCTTTTATCCTCTTTCCTCTTTCTTCGTAGGTTGTCCAAGTTTCTTCGTTTTTCTGCAGCCCCTTTAGTGTCCATGGAAATCTGAAAACACAAAATGAAGTCATCAGAAATATGTTTACATGTCTATGCATATAGATACATTATATATGATATTCCACTTTATAGGCAATTTTAAAGTTGAAAAAGAAAAAGATACTGATTCGGCAACATTACCTCCTGGCCGCTACTCCTGAGTGCTTGGAGTGGTTCAACACAATCCTGACCGATAACAACCATTTTCCTCTTCTTGTTGGTATCTCCTCGGTTCCCAGAGTCCGCCAATTTCTGCTTTGCTAATTCTTCAAATTGCTGTTGAAGAAGAGGCGATATACCAGCCTGCAACAGAAAAAAAAATGTCAAAAAGTCATAGGACGGGAGCTTAGAGTTTAGGGTTTAGGGTTTAAGGTTCAGGGTATGATTAAATCTTCATGAAAATAAACAATGCTGAGAAAGTTTCTTTAATCATACCCCTGCCAAATATCGACTTGAGAATGTTTTAGGTTGCAGTGGACGAGAAAGCAATGAATTGAGTTCCTGCAGTTGAAGCGCATGAAAAATTGGTCAAAATCAGCAATGGAATGTTTCAGTATAATGAGAATGACATTTGACAGTAAGAGAGAACCTGTTGTAGCTTTTTAAGTTGAGCAGAACTTGCTTTCTTTTTCCTAATTTTGTTCGCTCTTTCATCCTCACTGTCATTTTCATCTACCATCAGTTCGATTGATTCAGCGTTTCGTTGAAACCAGCTTTGATCGGCCTTGTCCTACAACAAGATGTTTATGAGGACTACAAGGTTGCAAATTTATAAGTAGCTGTAAAACAAAATTTGTACCAACCCCTAAGTTCAAAAATGGGTTACAACCACCAAACCTAGTAAATCCCACATATAGCAAGGCTGGAGAGGGGGTGGGGGTGGGGGTGGTGGGGTGTGTGTGGGGGAGGGGGGGGGGGGTGTGGGTTAGAAAGCTACTAATAACAATAGTGATGAAAGTGTACATGGTAAAAATAGAGAGATAACATTAGAAACAACCTATAAACATAGCTCCAAGAAAATAAACACATGTAAATCTTAGAAGTAATGAAGGTCGCGAAAACCTTTAGAAGTAATGAAGGTCCGAACGTATCCGAACGTTCTCGCTGCAACAGTCCCGCCGCCGCAAAACACTGTGCCGAACCCTACTACTCAGTCTGATCAATCAGCCTCCAACAGGCGTGGAAACCGAGGCAGAGGCGGCTCATCCAACCGTCGGGGCAGGGGACGCGGACGCTCCCAGCAATCATCTCCTTGGTCCGCGTTTCCAGGTCAGCCACCAGCTTATCCAAACTGGGCATGGTGGACTCCTCCACCTTGCCCCTACCCGACACAGCAGTGGCCGCCCAGTAAACAAGCTGACCAGCAGGCGGCTCCTTCGGTCCAGTACTCTGCTTTCCCACCGAATTATTCCCCTGCCTCATATCCCCCTGGGTTTAATCAGATGATGTATAATCCTTTGTGCCCAACAGACTTGAGTGCTGCTTTGTCAAATATGCAGGTTAATTCTCCAAACACGGCATGGAATTCTGATGTTATGGATACCGGGGCTGAGTCGCACGTCACAAAGGACCCAGGTAAAATTATACTCCCTGATTCTACTCCTATATGTCGTAATATTTTGGTTGGGAATGGCATGTATTTGCCAATTAATCGGTCAGGTACGGGCTTTCACCCTTTACCAAACCGCACTTACATCCTCCCACACATCCTTTATAGCCCACAAATAATTAAAAACCTAATTTCCGTTAGACGTTTTACTCGTGATAATCAAGTGTCAGTCGAATTTGACCCTTTTGGTTTTTCTTTGAAGGACCTCAAAACTAGGAAGCACCTTTCGAGACACAATAGTACCGGGACTCTCTACACGTTCACGCCACCTCAGCTGCCGCCACAAGCCACTTTTCTTACCTCCCACCAACTCCCATGGCATGAGCGCTTAGGACATCCCGGGGCGCAAGTTCTAGATTTATTAAATCGCAATTTTAATTTTAATTGTAATAAGGACAAAAGTCACCATCTTTGCAATTTTTGTCAAATTTCTAATAGTAAAAGATTGCCATTTTATTCTTCGAATACTTTTACTTTTGCTCCTTTTGATATTATACATTGCGATTTATGGACTTCGCCAATTAAGAGTAAAACAGGTTTTAAATATTATATGGTGCTTATTGACAATTTCTCGCACTTCATGTGGGTATACCCCCTTAAGTATAAATCTGAAACTTTTCCCACTTTTGCAAAGTTTCACCAATTAATCTTTACCCAATTTAACCGCAAAATCAAAACCTTCCAATGTGACTTAGGGGGTGAATTTGACAATTTAGCCTTTAAAACTTTTGCCCATCAAAACGGATTACTTTTCCGGTTTTCTTGCCCGCAAACCTCTTCTCAGAACGGCAGGGCAGAACGTATGATCCGCCGCCTTAACGACATCATACGGGCGCTATTGATACACGCGCATCTGCCCCCGTCGTTTTGGGTTGAAGCCTTACACACTGCCACTTACCTCCACAATATACTACCAACTAAACGCTTAAACTTTTACACACCTACCTTTGCCCTCTATCTTCGCCACCCCGCCTATGACCATTTACGTGTTTTTGGCTGTGCGTGTTATCCTAACACCTCAGCTACCCAGCCGCATAAGCTGCATCATCGGTCCATGAGATGTATTTTTCTAGGTTACCCGGTGGTTGGTATACTCGGTTCGCGACCTTCATTACTTCTAAAGGTTTTCGCAGCAGTGTGTGTGATCAATCGTTGTTTATTTATCAGCAAGACCCGTCTAATGTTGCTTATTTATTATTATATGTTGATGATATAGTTCTCACAGCTTCTAATGATCAGTTGCTGCGCACTATTATTAATAATCTATCTCGGGAGTTTGCCATGACTGACTTGGGACGGTTACATCATTTTTTGGGGATCACAGTTACTAAGCAGCAAAATGGCATTTTTTTTGTCCCAGGCGAAGTATGCCAAAGAAATAATTGCTCGTGCTTCCATGTCCTCCTACAAACCGTGCTCGACTCCGGTTGACCTTTCTTCAAAATTGAGTGCAACGGATGGGAATTTGTTCGCAGATCCTACATTATACCGCAGTTTGGCGGGTGCTTTGCAGTATCTAACATTCACTCGTCCTGATTTGTCCTATGCGGTGCAACAGGTTTGTCTTTTTATGCATGAGCCTCGGGACCCTCACTATGCGTTTATGAAACGTATCATACGCTACCTGCAAGGCACCATTGACTATGGCATACGGATCCTGCGCTCGGCCTCACATGATCTGGTAGCTTATTCTGATGCTGATTGGGGTGGTTGTCCGGACTCTAGACGATCCACCTCCGGTTACTGCGTTTTTCTTGGGGACAACCTGATTTCATGGTCTGCTAAACGACAGCCTACGGTTTCACGGTCTAGTGCGGAGGCAGAATATCGAGGAGTAGCTAATGCGGTTGCTGAAACCACTTGGATTAGAAACTTGCTGCTTGAATTACATACTCCTCTGACTCGTGCCTCGGTGATTTTTTGTGACAATGTTTCCGCAGTGTATCTGTCCAACAATCCCGTACAACATCAACGGACGAAACATATCGAAATTGACATACACTTCGTTCGAGAGAAAGTACGTCTTGGCCATGTTAAAGTTCTTCATGTTCCCTCATCCATGCAGTACGCGGATATCTTTACGAAAGGATTATCTCGAGAACTATTCCAGTCATTTCGGTCCAGCTTGAGCGTCTGTCCTCCGCCCGCTCAAACTGAGGGGGTGTCTTAGCCAGCCGACTTTTGAGATATATTTGGAATAGATTATGTTTGTTAGCTAGAGATAATTATTGTATCAATTCATGTATATCCTTTCTTAATTCACGGTTGTAACTTCCCCTATATATAGGGTTGATTATTATTCAATAATACATACAAAACATTACAACCTACAATTGCTTTTAGTAAATTCCAAAAACATCTAATTTATTTAGCAAGTTGGATGGCATTCGCTAGAAGTGGGAATCTTAATTCATTTACTTACGAAACAAAGGCAACACAGCTAGAGTGTTCCTCATTTAATTAACATATTGACCACCATACGCATAAGCAGAATCCGCCAACCTTATAAGATATTAAAGCCTACTCAGATGGGGCTGAATGTGTAATAACAACAATTTTAAAATTAATATAAGCAAATTTACCTGTGATTCCTTTCTCAAAACCCTGTCTATTTGCCTTGCAAGAGATAGCCTCTTTAAAACTTCAGGCATGTATGAAGCCTCTATGGGGAACTGCTTAAAACTTTCCTGGATTCAAAACAGAAATTAATCACAAGAATCAGTTCAACGGCATTGGGTCAAAATAGGTACCTATTGGTACAGGTAGGGTTGGGTTGACCACAACAACTTTTTGTCTAATCTTTTTGAATTTTCATAAATAACCATTGTTTCAAAAAAAAAAACAATCTTAATATAATATGCGTTAGTAAATAGTAATATACGAGCGAGTTTCGACCGGTTCCCTTATTAGCTACTTTTTAGTTTATCGCTTTGACCTGCTAGAAATAAAATGTAATCTGATTTGACACATTCATATACAAAAGGGTCGCAAATCCCGTCTCTAAATGAACTTATGGTCTAATTACCAACCTTTGAAAATGATCTGCACAACGAAGCAAACTTAGACGATTCCTTTGGAGAAATCAGAGCAATGCTGCAGCCATCAGCAGAAGCTCTAGCAGTTCTCCCACTTCTATGAACATATACCTGACAATTAAACCTACTCAGCATATGGAAATGCCAACAATAGCAGACTAAGAAAAAAATTGAAAACAAACATATCAACTTACTTCTGCAGAATGGGGAAGTTGGTAATGGACAACAGTCCGAACACCAGGAATGTCAAGACCCCTAGCTGCAACATCTGTAGCAACAAGTATCCCATGATCACTTCCACGAAAACGGTCAATTGCCTGCAGTTTAAGCGAAAATTAAAGATGCGTAAAATTATGAAATAGAAGCAAACAAAACGACAATATGACATTATTTTGTTGTATAGTGAAACTTTTAATATAAGAAATATTTAACCTTGAGGCGGGCACGCTGTTGCATCTGTGCATGAAGCGTCCAAGCATTGACATTAAGAATCTTCATAAGTGAAGAAAGATGACGAAGGGCTGCAATCGATGTGCAAAATACAATAGTCCGCCCTTGCCCATGAACAGACAAAATATAATATAAATACGCATCTTTATCTTCTTCCTTGCACCTGCAGAGATTCAAGTTTAGGGCTTTCTTCTTCATTTCATAATCAATATAAGGTGAAAACATGGAGAGTAATAAGTGCATAAAAAACAAGCAAAAGTTTGTCATAAAGACCACTATATGTCTATATCGTTGTAAAAGATGTTTTCTTCATGCCCAAAAAGAGGGAAAGAAAAGTACATACTCGATGAATGACTCCTCAAGATTATTTGCCATAATTGATGCATTTGTCAGATCAATAACAGCAGCATTAGATCGCATTCCAGCTCGTTCAGAAAGTGCTTCAATTGAATTTAGTTCACCATCTTGTTTTGTTTTCACAGATCCACGTTTAAGCTTCTTCCTAAAATCAGAAGATAAGGCAATGGTAGCAGAAAACACGAAAGTCTGTCTTTTCTTCCTTTGAAAGCCAGAAGCTGTCACACAGTTTTCAGTATCCTCTGCATGTCCTTCCCTGACCATTGGAAGCATGTCAATAATTGACTGCAACTCTTGAAAATGACCGTTATCTATCATCCGGTCAGCCTCATCCAGCACAAAGAATGACAACGAATGTAACTGCAATATGCATCAGCAAATCAAGATTATAAGCGAGCATAATTTTAACAGTGAGAATGGTAAAAATAAATATGACCAAGCCATCAAACTCTTTCAACTTATGTTGTTTTAACTGCTATCCTTTACACATAGGAAGTCAGAAATTCACCTCAACAAGATGTATTTCTCCACCTGACATTAGTTCCCATAGCCTCCCTGGAGTTCCAACAACAATCTCAGGTCGTCCTTTCAGAAGCCGTTCTTGCTTTTCTGTTGACATTCCACCAACAATCGGGACAACCTTAACATCAGTCCCTACTGCCACTTGCTTCAAATGATCAGTGACCTGATTTGTGGAATACAAACATACAAAAAGAAAAGAAAAAAAAATTAAAGAAATTATCAAGATACAGAAAACACCAGTAAAATGTATAAAATTACAAGTACCCTGTACCTGAAGTGCAAGCTCTCTAGTAGGAGTAACAATAAGTGCTCTTAGAAAACCTTTGGAAACAATTTTTTCATCCGCTTCTCCTCTTTCTGCAGCTTGCCTCTCGAACTTCTCTCTTTCATCAAGAAGACGCTGTAAAATCGGTATGCCAAATGCTAGTGTTTTACCAGACCCCGTCTCTGCAGCCCCAATGACATCCTATAAAAAATGATCAAAATAAAGCAAGTTTAATAATATAAAAATAAAAAAGAAACAATAACAATTATAATAATTAAACCGATAATTGATGCAATCTCCTTAGTTTGTAATACTAACCTTTCCCTGATGAGCGCCTGCCGGTATACAGGCTTTCTGTATAGGTGTTGGTTCCTTGAACTTGAGCCTGCATATTGATTTCATTAGCAATGGATGAAGCCTTAGTTCATACCATGCATGATATTCAGAGTCATCAACTTCATCTTCTTCAACATCAGTTTTTTCATTGGTATTTGCAACTGTTTCGGAACAAAAAGACTTAGAAACCTTGTACTGTAGCTGTAAAATAACAACACCAAACAAAAATGTCACCATTACCATTAACTGGTTCTTCTTCATCGTCCTTAGATTCTTCAGGCTTCTTAGCTTTCTTTGTTTTCTTCTTCTTTTTCTTCTTGCTCTTTTTAACCTCCTTTACAGTCTCACCATCTGCATCCTCCTCTTCCACAACGTCATCACCATTACTCTCTTCCCGTTTCCGCTTTGTTTGTTTTTTCTGTTTCTTCCCACCTTTTGGGATTTCTTCAAGAAGCTCCAATCCGTACTCGGATGCATCAATCTCTTCAAGAGACAAAACACCTGCAGCAACAAAGCAGAAGATTCAACCAAAAGACTCCTAAATCTTTACTCATTTAGCTCGCTTCAATCCATACTTTGATTCACAACAACCCATCAATTATACCCAATTCTCATTATCTCATAAGACAACATAAGCCTTGTGTAAAAACCAAATTGTTAAAAGAAAAAAACGATGTGAACCATGGTAGTCAAAAGCACAGCCCAACGCAGCAAAAATGCCTTGCGTCAATCAAGGCGCACAGGCACTAATCCCAGCCAAATTATGCAAAAAAAAAGTAAAACAACAGTAGGAACAGGTCTGAAACATCTAAAAATAACCTGGAACCAGCCTAAAACAGCTAAAAATTGCCTGTTTAAACCGCACGCCATAGTTGTCAATAGCGAATAGCAGACAATACACTACCGCGCTACGTAGCTATATTTCCTGTTTAGCCATACACTAGAAGAAAACTTTAGAAACATTTTACAATCAAGTAAATATGGAAATACGCTTCTTTATTCTAATAGCCATCGACATTCTTACAAAAAAAAAATTAGTAGTCGCCAACCATCATATAGCGACATACTCCCGCTTCGCTACGCTTTCGCTATAGCGGGCGCTATGCTCGCTACCAACAACTCAGCTATGCGCATTTCCTATCTCAAGAGTCAAGACTCACTTTTTAAACACCTTGCACCTAGACAACAGGCTCATCATCCTTTGCACCTAACTAACCCCTTCAACTATAAAGTGTAAACCAGAAACAGTTCAAGTATACTTAACAATCTATTCATAAGTCTTAACAACCTAAAACCACTTCAAAATTTCATTAAAAAAATCCAGTCTTTCTTTAACACTAATAATATCGAAAACCAACAAAATGTAATAATAGATGAAGAAGGAAACATAAGAGTAAAGTGGGTATATAAATAAACCTCCTTCAAAGTCATTTAATCCGGCGAAAGAAGAGAAGGGGTCGTCGTCAGCGGCGTCAGGAAGGGATGAGGTCCATCGGAGAGAGTCAAGTCGTGATAGTTGACCGGCGTCTGGTTTGGATGGGTTCCTTTGTCTTTGTTTCTTCTTTGGTCGTACAGAGCTCATCTTCTCCGGTAGGGTTTTCACTGATACGGTTGGAGGTTTAAGAGGCTGCGCCGATTTTTTATTTATGGGTTTGCTTTGTTCGGGTGATTTTAGGCTCCGATTATTAATGTACAATCAACATAGCTCAACGTACAACTTTTATTTTTTTTTTTCCTATTTTTTTTGTTTGGTATTGACATCACCATAGTAAAAGGCATGGTCTATTTCCACCCCCCACTTCTATTTTCACCCCCCTGAAAGCGCCTCGCTTAGGCCTAAGCGAGGCGCTTTCTTTGCTTTTTAACTACCTCGGTACGAGGTCAGAAAAAGCTGATTTTTGACCCGAAGCGCCTCGCTTAGGCCTAAGCGAGGCGCTTCGGATAAATTTTTTTTTTTTTTTGGTCTTTTGAGTTTAAGGTTTAACATTTTTTTTTTAAGTCAGACGTTTTTCAAAAAAACATTTTTTATGTCAATGGGAGGGTAAACAAAATCGTCGATCCGACTGTTGATTTCTTTCTGCAACAAGGAACAAAATGTCAGCTTTTTCCTGCCACCTATCAATCTCACTGTCCGAACAACTGAATTTTACTTGCTTGCATGAAAAGTATATTTTAATTGTTCGTTTTGACAAACGTCTGGCTAACCTGTCCAGTTATCAATCTCACTGTCCAACAACTGAATTTTACTTGCTTGTATGAAAAGTATATTTTAATTGTTCGTTTGACAAACGTCTGGCTAACCTGTCCAGTTATCAATCTCACTGTCCAACAACTGAATTTTACTTGCTTGCATGAAAAGTTTATTTTAATTGTTCGTTTTGACAAACGTCTGGCTAACCTGTCCAGTTATCAATCTCACTGTCCAACAACTGAATTTTACTTGCTTGCATGAAAAGTTTATTTTAGTTGTTCGTTTTGACAAACGCTGGCTAATAAATTTTACTGTAATGATCAGAAACATTCCAAATAACTGTTCAATTTCAGCTTTTGTTTAACTATTTTAGCAACTTCCATAGAGAAGTTATCAATCTTACTTCTTGAGTTGAACTTTCCATGATCTACCTTTATCATCTCAGAGAGATATCTGTCAACGATGAAAGGGAACCCGAAACAATAGAAGTGAGATTGATAACTTCTTCCATCATTGTACATATACCTCCTTATCTAAAAACAAATCACATCATTTGTATGAATAGTGACCCTCTGGCAAACCTGCGTATGAATAGTGACCCTCTGGCACACCACTAGAACATTAATCGGTTTCATCTTTGTTTTCTTGAGTTTTGCTTTTTTGGTGAAATGAACTTGAAGAAATGATTTGGTTGAAGAAAGTTGTGTGCCAGAGGGTCACTATTCATACAAATGATGTGATTTGTTCTTAGATAAGGAGGTATATGTACAATGAACTTTTTACGCTAAATAAAACTTACACACAACTTTTTGCTCTAGTGGTGTGGCCTACCTTTTTGACAAACACCTGGCTAACCTGTCCAGTTATCAATCTCACTGGGTTTAGTCCTTTACGCAGGTTTGCCAGAGGGTCACTATTCATACACACAACTTTTTGCTCTAGTGGTGTGCTCTACCTTTTTGACAAACACCTGGCTAACCTGTCCAGTTTGCCAGAGGGTCACTATTCATACACACAACTTTTTGCTCTAGTGGTGTGCTCTACCTTTTTGACAAACACCTGGCTAACCTGTCCAGTTTGCCAGAGGGTCACTATTCATACACACAACTTTTTGCTCTAGTGGTGTGGTCTACCTTTTTGACAAACACCTGGCTAACATGTCCAGTTATCAATCTCACTGTCCTTTACGCAGGTTTGCCAGAGGGTCACTATTCATATATAAAGGACATTAATCGGTTTGATCTACCTTTACATTATTATTATTATTATTTACATTATTATCGTATTTGCTTTACGATAATAATGTAAATAATAATAATAATAAGGAAGGAAGGTTTTTGCAAAAACGAAGGTTTCCGCGTTAATGCCGATCCGATTGTTTAAAGTATCAAGACTATGAAATTAGTAAAACAACTGAATTTTACTTGCTTGCATGAAAAGTTATTTCAGTTCAAACTTTTCAAACACCTGCAACATCTCAAGAGTCGAGGTCCTCTGAAAAAGACATCGTACAATGATTTGGCTTTGCAATATTTGAAAATTATCATTTCTTGACATGCTTGGTAACACCTTGATCTGCAATATATGAAAACAGGAACATTCCAAATAACAGTTCAATTTCAGTTCAAACTTTTCAAACACCTGCAACATCTCAAGAGTCGAGGTCCTCTGAAAAAAGACATCGTACAATGATTTGGACTTGCAATATTTGAAAATTATCATTTCTTGACATGCTTGGTAACACCTCTGCAATATTTGAAAATTATCATTTCTCAAAAAGTAATTAAAAACACTTAAAAATGAATTAAAAACAATTGTTGCGAGTTAGGTTTAGTCGGAGGACCACTTACAATGATTCATCAAAGTTGTACAAATCTGGATGTTTTTACTGGAAAACCAAAACGAGCAATAAACGAAGCGAAACGGAGAGATATAATTTTCTTGGCTTGGAAACAACTTAAAAGAAGCAAAAATGAATTAAAATTATTTTTTGGTGATTAACAGATAATTTTAAAGAATTAAAAGAAAATCAAGTTTTTTAAAAAAAAAGGCCAAAGCGCCTCGCTTTGGTCAAAGCGAGGAGCTTGTGGTCTAATCAAACCAGTCAAGCGCCTAGCTTTGGCCAAAGCTAGGCACCCAAGCGCCTCGCTTTGACCAAAGCTAGGCGCTTTGGCCTTTTTTTTAAAAAACTTGAATTTCTTTTAATTCTTTAAAATTATCTGTTAATCACCAAAAAATAATTTTAATTCATTTTTGCTTCTTTTAAGTTGTTTCCAAGCCAAGAAAATTATATCTCTCCGTTTCGCTTCGTTTATTGCTCGTTTTGGTTTTCCAGTAAAAACATCCAGCTTTGTACAACTTTGATAAATCATTGTAAGTGGTCCTCCGACTAAACATTCGATACCCATTTTTTTTCAAAACATAATTTTTGCATGTTTAATTGATATGTTTGACTTCCAGACTATATTATAATTGATCGTTGGTGGTTTTCATAGCACCTTGTTTGATTACACTCGTGTTCAGCCTTTATCAGGCTGCCTTCATCGTTGACAGTTATCTCTCCGATAAACAACTGTAAAGTTGTTTTACTAATTTCATAGTCTTGATACTTTTAACAACTGACTTTTACTTATGGAATCTTTGTACGAAAATCGAAACCATCTCATTCCATGTTCTCCATATCCATACCTTGTTCCAACCACTAGACAGTACCTGTGGCCAAAAGAACTAGACAGTAAAATCATCTTCTTGTAATTACTTTCAAGTTTTTTAGAATCATTGAAGACACCTTTTCAGTTGTTATCCGAGAGATAACGATCATTTCGTTATCATTGCTAACAGACTTTGACCGATCAACGATGAAGACAACCTGAAAAGTGGATACCGCATTCGGAGTCTGATTGCACCGAATCCAGTCTTTCAAGTTTTTTAGAATCATTGAAGACACCTTTTCAGTTGTTATCCGAGAGATAACGATCATTTCGTTATCATTGCTAACAGACTTTGACCGATCAACGATGAAGACAACCTGAAAGTGGATACCATGGATCAGAGAGATTTAAGCTAATCAAACTCATATCTCAAGCCGGTGCAAGTTATGTTGTAGCATCTTTGATCATCTTCTTGTAATTACAACTTTTTCAGTTGTTATCCGACAGATAGCGGTCAACGATGAAGACAACCTGAAAAGTGGATACCATGGATCAGAGAGATTCAAGCTAATCAAACTCATATCTCAAGCCGGTGCAAGTTATGTTGTAGCATCTTTGATCATCTTCTTGTAATTACAACTTTTTCAGTTGTTATCCGACAGATAGCGGTCAACGATGAAGACAACCTGAAAAGTGGATACCATGGATCAGAGAGATTCAAGCTAATCAAACTCATATCTCAAGCCGGTGCAAGTTATGTTGTAGCATCTTTGATCATCTTCTTGTAATTACAACTTTTTCAGTTGTTATCCGACAGATAGCGGTCAACGATGAAGACAACCTGAAAAGTGGATACCATGGATCAGAGAGATTTAAGCTAATCAAACTCATATCTCAAGCCGGTGCAAGTTATGTTGTAGCATCCTTGATCATCTTCTTGTAATTACAACTTTTTCAGTTGTTATCCGACAGATAGCGGTCAATGATGAAGACAACCTGATAGTGGATACCATGGATCAGAGAGATTTAAGCTAATCAAACTCATATCTCAAACCGGTGCAACACACACTTTCAACCCATTCCTGGTAAACCCAGGGGAAAATGGCTATATTAAAAAACTTCAAGATTATTGTTTTGTTTTGTGGATCAGACGAGGACTTGCCTGTGTCTTGAAAACACAAGGATGACACACGAAGCTTTAGACTCCAAGCGGATCCCTTGATTGCCGCATTTAATGAAATTTAACGCGCATACCGCATTCGGAGTCTGATTGCACCGAATCCAGTCTTCAAGGTGGACTTAAGCACCTGAAAGGGAAGTTGAAATTTTGAATGATGTTCGTCGACTGCCCCTTGAGCGAGCCGCGTTTAATGAAATTTAACGCGCATACCGCATTCGGAGTCTGATTGCACCGAATCCAGTCTTCAAGGTGGACTTAAGCACCTGAACGGGAAGTTGAAATTTTGAATGATGTTCGTCGACTGCACCGAATCTAGTCTTCAAGGTACCATGGATCAGAGAGATTTAAGCTAATTAAAAAACAATTGGAAACACAAAGATGGAAAAATCCACTAAAAAGCCTAAAATTTCGGACCCTAACACACACAAGACGAATGTTGCAACATGAGTTCGACCAAGATGACACACGAAGCTTTAGACTCCAAGCAGACCCCTTGATTTGGGTGGAACAAGGTATCATCAATCTAGTATTAAGCACCTGAACGGGAAGTTGAAATTTTGAAGTTGGTTGATGATGTCAAGCTTAAGTCATTGATAATGATTAGGGTTATTACTTTGTTTTTTAAATTTTTTTAACTTTTTATAATTATTAAATTAAAAAAAATAAAAAAACCAACTCAAAATATCAAAACAACTACCAAAATTAATTACCCCCATGAAGCGCCTCGCTTAGGCCTAAGCGAGGCGCTTGGAATTTAAAAATCAGCTTTTTCTGATTCTCGTACTGACCGTCTCGAATTTAGCTCAAAGCGCCTCGCTTTGGCCTAAGCGAGGCGCTTTGAGGGGGTTAAAATAGAAGGGTGGGGGGTTTAAATAATACAACCCTAGTAAAAACTCCCACGCTTTACGGCGGGCTTTTTGAATAATTGGTTAGACTATATGGTGTGCCTTCCCTTTCCCCCAACTCCCCCACTTGCCACATCAGCGCCACATCATTTCCCCCATTTCCTCCCCCAAAGTTTGGAAATGCATTCCCCCAATTCCCCCATTCCCCCTTCCTTTTTTTATTCTTTTTCCTTTTTTTTAATTATATATTTTATATTTCATAATTATTTTTTTATAAAAATAAAATAAAAAACGTCAAAATAATATAAAAAAACCGTAAAAATTAAAAAAAAATGGAAAAACATAAAAAACCGAAATTTCATAAATAATAAAAATTACAAACCTAAAGTTCACAAAGTAAAAAAAAATATTACAAACTAAAGTTCATAAAAATTAACTAAAAACTACTCGTCATTAACGGGGTTGACATGAAAATTATTCCAAATGTGATCGACCAGATCCGAAACAAGGTTCCCATGAACATTAGTATCGCGTAACGCCCATCTGTTTGATTCTTGTTGGCCGTCGTCAACTGGCTCGAGCACCTCTTCAACCTCATTCGGATCGTAAACGCATATCGCACGACCTTCGTCTTCAATTATCATGTTATGAAGTATCAAACACGCGTACATAATGTATCTCAATCTTTGTGGATGGAATGCACGTGCTGGCCTTTCTATTATGTGCCATTTTGCCTTGATCACACCATACAAGCGTTCGACGTCTTTTCTTGCTGCTTCTTGGCACTTTGCAAACTTTTTCCTTTTCTCGTCTGTAGAATTCTGTATTGTCTTCACAATAGACGACCAACTTGGGTATATGCCGTCACATAAATAATACCCATGCTTGTATTTTACACCATTGAGCCAAAAAGAATCATCGGGGCCGGTGCCTTGAATCATGGGGTCAAAAATCTGAGATCTTGCAAGAACATTTAAATCGTTACACGAACCTGCAACGCCAAAGAAAGCATGCCAAATCCATAGATCTTGTGAGCAAGCGGTTTCAAGAATAATTGAGGGTTCTCCCACGTCACCCCGAGTAAATTGACCTTTCCATGCGGTGGGGCAATTACGCCATGGCCAATGCGTACAATCAAGACTTCCTAGCATGCCAGGAAAGCCGTGTTTCTCTGCATGGTGCGCGTAGATCTTTTCGATGTCGCTTTTTCTTGGCGTACGCATATAAACCTTGCTATATAGCTTCACGACATCTTCACAAAACTGGTACAAACATTCCCGACTCATCCTATCAGACATCCTTAAATACTCATCCCATGAATCACTAGCAGTGCCGTATGCTAATTGACGAATTGCAGACGTGCATTTTTGTAGGGTCGTAAAACCTCGTTTCCCTCTACCATCGTATCTTAGTGTAAAAAATTCATCGTAATTAGCTAAATCATCAGCAATTCGTTCGAACAATCTTCTACTCATTCAGAAACGACGCTTAAAGAGATCGGCAGTGTAAACACAGTCTTCAGCAAAATAGTCGGCCACCAAACGTTCATGTGCACCTTTAAAAAATATAAGACATGTTAATAATTTTTTTTCAAAGATGTTATAAAAAATATAAAACATATTAAAAAAAATTAAACATTTTAACAAAAAAATAAAACATACCCTCACGATCTCTATCAAGCGCCGCACTCCGTGTCAATGGTACCGAAGATGATCCACTCTCGTTTTCTTGTTCCAACTCGGCTAAAATTTTTGCCGTTTCCATCATCGCACCAACGTAAAAGTTTATCACGTTTTGTTCCTCCTCTTCCGACGAACTCATGGTATAAGAAATAGAATTTTTATAAAATTTTGTGGCTAAAAAGTTGTATAAAATGTTGTATGGTGGTGTAGATTGTAGAGATGTAGTGTGTTTTGTTTTGAATTTGGTTTGGTTTAATATATATATATATATATATATATATATAAAACTTTGATTTAAAAAAAAAATAAAAAAAATAAAATGTCAAACGGTAACCCCAACGGCTACTTTTTTGGACCAATGAGGAGAGCCGGTGCAAACGGGATTATTTCCCTCATGTCCCCGAAAAACTCACGGGGGGGGGGGGGGGGGGCGGTGTTCCCCGAACTCACCGAAGCCAAATCAGCACCCCGGGTTCCCTCCCCGGGTGCACACCGTTTAGTCTTAGGATCGCAACGGTGTCCTCGAATAGTGAAACATATACACATGACCTAAATAGTGAACATATTTAATATTGCGCTTTTTCTTCGCAACCTTTAGCCTATAAAATGTTTGTACACTTGTGTTTGGAACCAAACATATGTAGCCTACTGTTTGTCACATCCTGCATTCTATGAAATCTGTGTGTACTTCTCTTTGGACCTAAAAATCTACAGCCGACATCATTAGAGTTAAAAATCTGCAGTGTAATGTTTTATTGTAAAAAAAAAGGATGAGCAACTCAAGCAACAATCTGTAACATTTATATTTAAGAAGATTTGCAACAAAATGCATATTACAACCAATTCTAATAATTTTACAGCCATATACGTACATGGTATGGTTTACCTCTTAGAATACACAAAAGAAAAAAAAAAACAAATCATAAAGCAATTTACCTAAAATTTGGACTTCCACCTGAGTGTTGGGGTTGGTTGCCTTTTTTTTTTTTGTCAGGAATGAGCTTTTGCATCTCTACTAATTATGTTTTTTTTAAATAAATTTCACTATTTATGTTTTGCTTTATGTTGCCTTTACCCAAGCAAAACATAAATAGTGAAATTTATTTAAAAAAATGTAACACCCCAAAAATGTTAAGTAATAATAATAGAGTAGAAATTATATACACGTTATTGCGAATGTGTATGTATGCGTGGATATGTGTATGTATATGTGTGTGTACCCCTAGTTGTAAGTAGTGCATTGGTAGTTGTACACGTAACAAAAATAAAACTAACCAAGCTAGCCACTTAGTTAGTTGGTAGGAAGTTAGTGGTAAAAAGGGAAGGGTTGGACATGACTCAACACTATTCTTGAGGGGTGAGTCTTGGGAAAATTGAAAGACTAACTAAATAAGGGGGTGTTAGAAGGAAAATTGGGGATTTTAGAAAAAAGAAAAGAAAGAGAACGCAGGGAGAGGGAGGGAGGCGAAAATGGGGTCTTCAAATTAGCTTCCATAGCTGCAAATTGGGGTAAGAAATCACCCTAAAGTCCCTGCATGTTCCTAGATTATTAACCTCCTAGTTGTGCTAATCATCTTGGTAGGTGGTAGAATCAAGTTTAATGAACTTGTATGTAGTAGGATGGATTTTATGATTTTGTTGTGATAACTACTTGTTGTGGTTAAAAAGGCATGCTTACTATGTGAAGTAGTGTAAATTTAAAGAGATTGTATGCTAATTCTTGTTTAGGGCTGAAATTTTGAAGAAGAGCTAATTGAGTGTTGGGATGAAGGTTTTATGTTGACTTTTAAAAGTCAACAGAACCCCAACACCAAGAAAGCCCTATGTGGTTTAGTATTATCGCTTAGTAGGAGGGTAAATTGAAAGATAAGTGTAGAATTGGGGGTGTTGTGTTATGAAATAGTATAACCACATGAATGTATGAATATGCACACCACTTGTATGATAAAATGCCTAACATGCTAGTATAGGTGAAATTGTGGGAATTGAATGGTAAACATGATGATAATGTATGTGACTATGAAGATATGATAGGTTATCCACCTTGAACCAAGAATGGTAATGGGTAAAGTATGAAAAAGCTAAAGTATGAATTCCTTCACTATGTAGGTGTGAAGGTTGAAGGTTCAAGTGATCACAAGGAGCAAGGTGCTTACAACAAAGGTAAGTTGGTTACCACCAACTAATTAGTTATGATTTTAATAGTCATATTAGTTATGTATATGTTGTTGTGGATGAAATTGTTGAATGGAAAGTGGTAGGAAGCACTTTGTGGTCACACAAGTGCAAACTAGTAGAATGGTTTCTCATGGTAGAAGCACCCTAACGGGTCAAAGATGTAGAATTACCCTTAACGGGTAAAAATAGTGGAAGTACCCTTAACGGGTCAAAATAGTGGAAGTACCCTTAATGGGTCAAAAAGGTGGAATTGCCCTTAACGGGTCGAATGGTAAAAGTTGTGTTTTCCATGGTTTCATGGAAACACTTGTCTTTCCAAGGTTAAGATGATATTATGGTTTTAGCATACTAATGTTGTTTGATTGAATTGGTTTTAGGTAAAGCTCATGAATGAAGATCAAGTCTCAAGGGAGGTTGACTATGCATGCTCAAGTTCTTTTGGGGTTGGGTACCATGGTAGTAGAAGATCTTTGAGTCATTTAACAAGTTGTTAATATGTTTTGTACATGTCTTCTGAAATGGGTCATAGATTTCCATGGTAGCCAATTAGAACAATATCTTTGTAAATAAAACTAATGTGGCTAGTTGTGGGTAGGTTGATGGACAAGATGTTGAACATGTTTATCTAATGGGTGTGGTTCAATTACTACTTATATGTCTTTAAAAAAAAAAAAACAAACGAGTCTTACAAGTTGGTATCAGAGCCAAGGTTTGAGCGAATCGAGCACATGAGGTGCTTGAACTCAAACCGGAAGCTCGTGGGGAAGGGGCGTGCATTCGATCCGAGACTTGATCAAGGTATGTGTGGGAGTAACGGGCGGAAGAGTTAGTTAATAAACTCATATAATGTGGAAAAATCTTGGTTACAAGATGGCCAAAGGAATGATAAAGTAGAAAGGTGGAAAAAAAAAGTAGTACAGGGGCTACCGTACCTTACGGTAGCACCGTAAGGTACGGCAGCCGTCAGAAACATGACGGTGGGTTGCCACTGCCTTATGGTGGGAAATTGTGCATCCAGGCCACCGTACCTTACGGTGGTACCGTAAGATACGGTGGGCCCTGGGGGTTTTTAGTGGTGCCTTTCTACTATGTATGGATTAAAATCGCCTCTTGTTCGGGAACGGATTGGGGGCATGTTAACATATGAAAACATGAAATTTCAACCCTTGTATGTTCATGATAGAGAATGTGATAGCCCAAGTAATGGGAATGGAAAGACCTATTCTTTAGAAGAATGGATAATATTTGGGAAACACTATGATGTAGTATGCATGTTGAATGTTTGTTGTTATTTCAAAAAATGGTAGAAGAAGGGGATAACTCCGCTAGAGAGCATGAACACCAAGAGATGATAAAAGAACTGATTGCCACGGAGATGGGTAAGGCATGGACTGCTAACCTTGCCAAGATAACACAAGAGGTGGAATCGAATGTAGTGGGGGTAATGGAAGGAATGATGACAAGTAGGTTTGACGAACTAAAGAAGTTGATTGAAGAGGGGTCGTCTGGCTCCAAGAATGCTAAGAGGTGTACTTATCGTAACTTTATGTCATGCAACCCTACGGTATACAACGGAGAGATAGATCCACTTGAATGTCTAAGGTGGATCTCGGATATGGAAGGGGTATTTGCGCGAAGCCATTGTGAAGGCGAAGATGAGGTGATGTTTGCCACGGGTCAGCTACGACTCCGTGCAAAGGATTGGTGGGATAGTTATAGTAAGGAGGTGGGGCAAGAACAAGTGAGAAGCATGACATGGGCGGAGTTCAAGGAGCCCTTCCTGAAGCATCATTGTCCCCAGACTGCAATCGATCGCATTCAGGAAGAGTTTCTGCACCTCCGCCAGAAGAATGAGACCATTGATGAGATCACGAACATATTTCTCGACAAAATGAAGTTTTGTCCAGAATTGGTGGGAACGGAACGGATGAAGATTAACAGGTATCATGCCATGTTAAGGGCGGAATACCGGGAGTTTATCACTGCATCGAAATGCAACACGTTGGGTGAACTCATTGATTGGGCTCGTGAACGAGAGACGGAATTAAAACGCCAAGAGCAACGGGGTGAGAAGAGGAAGGCTGAAAAGACTTGGGAGTCGCCAAAGAAGGCTAAGGGGCACGAACAGGGCAAGAAGGATCCTAAGAAGGGTGAAATACCGAGTTGTAAAACGTGTGGGAAATCTCATACGGGGGAATGCCGCTTGGCGCAAAAGACGTGCTACAATTGTGGGAAGGCGGGACATCCGTTTTATAAATGCCCTAGTCCGGTTCAGTTGTGTTATCATTGTTATGAACCCGGGCACTTCAAGGCGGATTGTCCCAAGCTCAAGAAGGAGGCACCGAAAGAGGGAAAGAAGAATGAAGCTTCAAAGGCTCGTGGAAGAATGTTCCAAATCACCACGGAAGAAGCAAAGAACCACCCCGAGGTGGTGTCGGGTATGTTATTAGTCAACAATACTTTTATGTACGTGTTGTTTGATACGGGAGCAAGTAGGTCTTTTGTGTCTACCAAAGTGATCTACCATCCCACTTTCATTATAGAAAAGATGCCGAGCCCCTTAGAAGTAGAAATTGCGGATAGTAAGAATTATTTGTTACACAATATATGTAGAAATTGTACTTTCACGATAGAAGGGGAGGATTTTGGGGTAGATTTGGTACCCATGCCTATGGGGGAGTTCCAAGTGGTGATAGGCATGGATTGGTTGTCTAAACACCACGCGGAATTCCAATGTAAAAACAAAACCGTGTACGTCACCACACCTAGCGGGAGGAGGGTAAGTTTTATAGGGGATAGAAAAGTTGAAGCCAAGTTGTGTACCTTGGTGGAAACCATGAAGCATGTGCGTAATGGGGGAAAGGCGTTTATGGCCTATGTGGTTGATACCACTATCACCACCCCCAAGATTGAAGATGTACCGATTGTTAATGAGTTTCGGGATGTGTTTCCGGATGATCTTCCGGGACTTCCTCCCGAACGTGAAGTAGAGTTCAAAATCGAGTTGGTGCCGGGGGCACAACCCGTTGCAAAAGCACCATATAGGTTGGCACCCACCGAACTCCGGGAGTTGATGACACAACTTCAAGAGCTACTTGATAAGGGCTTCATACGCCCGAGTGTGTCCCCATGGGGAGCCCCTATTTTGTTTGTGAAAAAGAAGGATGGGTCTATGCGGATGTGCATAGACTACCGGGAATTGAATAAATTAACAATAAAGAACCGCTACCCCTTACCCCGTATTGACGATCTATTCGATCAACTACAAGGGGCGAGTAGGTTCTCAAAGATTGACCTTCGCTCCGGCTACCATCAATTGAAGGTAAAGGAAGAAGATGTGGCCAAAACGGCGTTTAGGACTCGGTATGGACATTACGAGTTCCTAGTAATGTCCTTCGGGTTGACAAATGCTCCGGCCGCATTCATGGATTTAATGAATCGGGTATGTCGTTCGATGTTGGATCGTTTCGTGATAGTATTCATAGACGACATTTTGATCTACTCCCGAAGTGAATCGGATCACGCGGATCACTTACGGGAAGTCCTTGAGACGCTTAGAAAGGAAAAGCTTTATGCTAAATTTTCTAAGTGTGCCTTTTGGTTGAGGGAGGTCCAGTTTTTGGGACACGTAGTGAATGAGAGGGGCATTTCAGTAGACCCTTCGAAGGTGAAGGCGGTGGTGGAATGGGTTTCTCCCAAGAACCCAAGCGAAATTCGAAGTTTTCTGGGCCTAGCCGGTTATTATAGAAGATTCATCCAAAATTTTTCAAAGGTGGCACTACCTTTGACCCGGATGACAAAGAAGAATGCAAAGTTCGTTTGGGGCGAAGACCAAGAAAAAGCCTTTCGAGTGCTAAAAGAGAAGTTGACTAGTTCGCCTGTTCTAACCTTACCTGAAGGGTTAGATGATTTTGTAGTTTATACGGATGCCTCGCATCAAGGGTTGGGGTGTGTTTTGATGCAACGGGGGAAGGTCATCGCCTACGCGTCAAGACAACTCAAACCCCATGAATGTAATTACCTAACCCACGATTTGGAGTTGGGGGCCGTAGTATTTGAGTTGAAAATCTGGAGGCATTATCTGTATGGGACAAAATGCACCATATACTCCGATCACAAAAGCCTTAAGTATTTCTTCGAACAGAAAGACCTCAACATAAGACAACGGAGGTGGCTAGAGTTAATCAAGGATTATGATTGTGACATTGTGTACCACCCGGGGAAGGCTAATGTGGTGGCCGATGCTCTAAGTCGGAAGGAATACCCACCCCCGATTCAAGTTAAGGCCTTGGGTGTTGTAATTACACCTACCCTTTTGGGTGAGATACGAAAGGCCCAAGTCGAGGCTTTGCAAGCCAACGACCCAAAGAAGATAAGAATGAAAGGGATGATAGACAAGTTGGAAGAAAATGCGGATGGGATGAAGACTCGATATGGGCGGGTATGGGTTCCTTGGACATGTGAAGTCAAGGCTTCATTACTTGACAAGGCCCACAAGTCCCGGTTCTCAATCCACCCGGGAGCGACCAAGATGTATCGGGATCTAAAGAAAGACTATTGGTGGCCGGGAATGAAGCGCGACATCGCTAAGTATGTGGAGAAGTGTTTGACCTGTTCTCAAGTCAAAGCCGAACACCAAAAGCCTTATGGGAGGTTACAACCACTCGAGGTCCCGGTGTGGAAGTGGGAAGAGATCACTATGGATCTCGTGACAAAATTACCAAAGACAAGGAAGGGTTATGATGCAATTTGGGTAGTGGTGGACCGGCTTACAAAAAGCGCGCACTTTTTGGCTATTCGGGAGGCCTACACCTCCGAACGGATGGCGGAAATTTATGTGAATGAGATTATATCCCGGCATGGTGTACCCGTGTCTATTGTGTCGGATCGAGACACTCGATTCACATCCCGGTATTGGAGGAGGTTTCAAGAAGAAATGGGTACAAAGTTGTTAGTTAGTACCGCCTACCACCCTCAAACTGACGGACAAACTGAAAGAACCATTCAAACCCTCATGGATATGTTGAGGGCATGTGTTTTAGATTTTGGGGGCAGTTGGGATGAACACTTACCCTTAGTGGAATTCTCTTATAATAACAGTTATCACAGTAGCATCCAAATGGCACCATTTGAGATGTTATACGGTAGAAAGTGTAGAACCCCGGTGTGTTGGGGAGAAGTGGGTCAGCGGGAGTTAGCTCCAAGTGATTTGGTGGCCCTCACTAACGAAAAAATTAACCTAATACGGGCTAGAATTCAAGCCGCTCAAGACCGACAAAAGGCGTATGCGGATCGTAGAAGGCGCCCGATCGAATTCCAAGTGGGAGATTTTGTATTATTAAAAGTCTCCCCTTGGAAGGGCATCATTAGATTTCGTAAACGAGGGAAGTTGGGCCCACGTTATATTGGGCCATTCAAAATCTTGGCACGGGTCGGGCAAGTGGCTTACCGGTTAGAGCTACCGCCATCCTTAAGTGGGATCCATGACACCTTTCATGTGTCCCAATTACGGAAGTGTCTCGCGGATGAAACCGCATACGTGCCTCTTGAAGATGTAGAGATAGACGACAAGTTGAATTATGTGGAGAAACCGGTAGCTATACGAGATTTCAAGGCGAAACGATTACGAAACAAGACCATAAACCAAGTTTTGGTACAATGGCAACACCGGAAGGGTTCGGATCTCACGTGGGAATCCGAGGAGGAAATGCGGAAACACTATCCGGCTTTATTCGGTACGTATCTAGGTTTCGGGGTCGAAACCTCTTTTAAGGGGGGTAGACTTGTAACACCCCAAAAATGTTAAGTAATAATAATAGAGTAGAAATTATATACACGTTATTGCGAATGTGTATGTATGCGTGGATATGTGTATGTATATGTGTGTGTGTACCCCTAGTTGTAAGTAGTGCATTGGTAGTTGTACACGTAACAAAAATAAAACTAACCAAGCTAGCCACTTAGTTAGTTGGTAGGAAGTTAGTGGTAAAAAGGGAAGGGTTGGACATGACTCAACACTATTCTTGAGGGGTGAGTCTTGGGAAAATTGAAAGACTAACTAAATAAGGGGGGGTTAGAAGGAAAATTGGGGATTTTAGAAAAAAGAAAAGAAAGAGAACGCAGGGAGAGGGAGGGAGGCGAAAATGGGGTCTTCAAATTAGCTTCCATAGCTGCAAATTGGGGTAAGAAATCACCCTAAAGTCCCTGCATGTTCCTAGATTATTAACCTCCTAGTTGTGCTAATCATCTTGGTAGGTGGTAGAATCAAGTTTAATGAACTTGTATGTAGTAGGATGGATTTTATGATTTTGTTGTGATAACTACTTGTTATGGTTAAAAAGGCATGCTTACTATGTGAAGTAGTGTAAATTTAAAGAGATTGTATGCTAATTCTTGTTTAGGGCTGAAATTTTGAAGAAGAGCTAATTGAGTGTTGGGATGAAGGTTTTATGTTGACTTTTAAAAGTCAACAGAACCCCAACACCAAGAAAGCCCTATGTGGTTTAGTATTATCGCTTAGTAGGAGGGTAAATTGAAAGATAAGTGTAGAATTGGGGGTGTTGTGTTATGAAATAGTATAACCACATGAATGTATGAATATGCACACCACTTGTATGATAAAATGCCTAACATGCTAGTATAGGTGAAATTGTGGGAATTGAATGGTAAACATGATGATAATGTATGTGACTATGAAGATATGATAGGTTATCCACCTTGAACCAAGAATGGTAATGGGTAAAGTATGAAAAAGCTAAAGTATGAATTCCTTCACTATGTAGGTGTGAAGGTTGAAGGTTCAAGTGATCACAAAGAGCAAGGTGCTTACAACAAAGGTAAGTTGGTTACCACCAACTAATTAGTTATGATTTTAATAGTCATATTAGTTATGTATATGTTGTTGTGGATGAAATTGTTGAATGGAAAGTGGTAGGAAGCACTTTGTGGTCACACAAGTGCAAACTAGTAGAATGGTTTCTCATGGTAGAAGCACCCTAACGGGTCAAAGATGTAGAATTACCCTTAACGGGTAAAAATAGTGGAAGTACCCTTAACGGGTCAAAATAGTGGAAGTACCCTTAATGGGTCAAAAAGGTGGAATTGCCCTTAACGGGTCGAATGGTAAAAGTTGTGTTTTCCATGGTTTCATGGAAACACTTGTCTTTCCAAGGTTAAGATGATATTATGGTTTTAGCATACTAATGTTGTTTGATTGAATTGGTTTTAGGTAAAGCTCATGAATGAAGATCAAGTCTCAAGGGAGGTTGACTATGCACGCTCAAGTTCTTTTGGGGTTGGGTACCATGGTAGTAGAAGATCTTTGAATTATTTAACAAGTTGTTAATATGTTTTGTACATGTCTTCTGAAATGGGTCATAGATTTCCATGGTAGCCAATTAGAACAATATCTTTGTAAATAAAACTAATGTGGCTAGTTGTGGGTAGGTTGATGGACAAGATGTTGAACATGTTTATCTAATGGATGTGGTTCAATTACTACTTATATGTCTTTAAAAAAAAAAAAAAACAAACGAGTCTTACAAAAAAAAAACATAATTAGTAGTGATGCAAAGTTGGTGATACCATTTTAAAAGTCAGAAAATGGGCAGAATTTTGTAATACCAATAATACCTTACCTCACATTGTTGCTTCAACGTAGATGCAACTGAATTAGACATTTTCAAAGGCATCGCGAAGTTCAAAGATATCATTTTTGCAAGCCTTTTTAGCAAGAACTGAGGTTGTTTACGGACTTGTCTCGAGGCTTGCAAGCCTGCAGGTTCAATGTATACAAAAATTCAAATGAGTATAGTGCAAATGGAGTAGGTAAAAATACTTTAAATAGGCAATAAACAAAGAAGTTGTATATAAACATGCTATTAACCGTTAATGGTTAATTGTAAAGAGTATAAAAAGTTATATGTCAGAAGCGCCCATTTGAACTTTCACCACGACACAATATCTAGACACGACATTGAATCAAACAACACCTTACCCTCCTCTACACACTCACAACTTGCAGCAACAAAAACCCCAAGTAAAAACAAACAACATATATCAACAATCATTCAGGAAGTACCCGGGGAAACAAACCTGGAGTACGATGAAGCCAGACAAGCAGGTAAAACCATTCGAGCAAATTAGGAAGGACCACTGCCGAGTGATCTTTTCCCGCCGCTGATGAGTTTATTGAATGTTTGGCCGCTACCGCTAACCACCATCTCCACTCCTGATTCTATCGGCTTGTTTTTTTCTCTCTATATTTCTTTCAAGAAAGATGGGTTACTAATACGTGGAACACAAAAACCACCTCCACCTTTGGATATGAAGAAATAATTTAAAAAATTATGAGTCTTAATCAGCAAAGTGATACACACATAAGAGATGACTATACATATGCATTTAAAAGAAAGAAGGTCGAAGAAAGTTGTATATATACCTTAAGAACATTATTGGGCCCTTCATATCTGCTTGAGAAAACAAAACAAAAGCCTAATTTGTTCCAAGCCGTCGGTGTTTCCATGAATCAGTTTTTCGTTGCACGCCTACTGGTCAAAGCTTCCTAAATCAGTTTTCTGATCGACAACTTAGACATGTAACCAAAGTAGTGACAATGGGCTCAAGAAGTATGATCAACCATGCCTGCACAATCAGAAATATTCAATTCTCAGACAACAAACAAAACACAAAATTTTAAGGCATGAAGAGTTATGATGCTTACAAATTAATGAATTTAAATTGCATGTAAAAAATGTTTGTACACGTAATAACAATGACATCGAAAAACCAATTCAATAACCACCCAAGTAATCAAAGATCATTTTCAAACGAAACTAGAGATTATCGACACCTGCATTCACAATTGGACAAACAAAAAGAACACCTCATCGCCTTAAAGACAACAAAGAGACAATCCTGCTTCAGTATATGTTTATAACCATGAGAAAAACAAACACTGAATAGCAAACCACATTATCAGAAAAGACTAAAGCAGCATCAACAACATCAAATTGAAAATACTAGACGATGACCGGAGTCATTACTAAGATATCGGAAAGAACATCGTCTTCCACTTCCTCTTCCTGATTTGAAAATTAGGGCCTCTGATAATCATTTGATGCTGCATCTTATCAAACAACCGCAACCAACATCAACACCAAACGGTAGTCCAGAACTGTTAATAATGGCGGCGGATGAGGTGGTTTCCGACAGGTTACAATTCTAAAATATATGAGTGGCTCAGAGTTTTTGAAATACATAGCAACAAGATGGGTTACAGGTGGATACCTGCCATCCTGCAATCCTTGCCACGCCATCCCCATCAATAATCGGGAATGATTTTAACTCATCATGGCCAAGGCAAAAAATTCAATCATCTGTTTGAATGAGACGTCAGTTAGGCCAGTTTATTCATTTTAACCTAAATTATGTGAATCACTCATCTAAGCAGAAAATTCTATAAAATAGTTAGTAATTGATCGATTAAACGAATCTTAACCGGACGTTCGGACGCACCAGCTTTGTAACATCCGGCCCCTCTCACCACCAATGTAGTCCGCTTTGCCCCCGATGGGTTGCCCATCCAGAAGCTCACGGATTTGTTTTTGGTTGCCCTGGTGGAGGCTTCCCAGGAGGTCACCCATCCTAGTACTGCTTCCACCTGAGCACGCTTAACTGTGGAGTTCTCCTCTCATCCACTAACATTAAGCCCAAAACGCGTTGGTGATTTAAGAGGCTTTGGATTACTTATGAACCAAGGATCTCTCCTGGCCACGGCCGATGTGGGATTTGCCTAGGGTGTCATACAAAGGTCCATGTTAATCTTCTCAGAAATCGGTACTGTTACAAGCTTTATTCTAAAGTTTTTTAGATTAAACACATTTGTACAAAATCCCATATTCGTAAAGAGTACATTCCCATCACAAATATAAAGATACACACATTGGTTCGATTCAACCCAAATGACTATTTTAAATCCGCCAACCAAAGAACTATTTACAATTTAAAGATACACCAAACCGTCAAAAAATGCTTTAGTTAGGACGGTTTATTCATTTTAACCTAAATTATGTGCATCACTCATCTAAGCAGAAAATTCTATAAAATAGTTAATAATCATTCGATTAAACGAATCTAAACCGGACGTCCAGGCGCACCAGCTTTATTCTGAAGTTTTTTAGATTAAACACATTTGTACAAAATCCGATATTCGTAAAACATCACAAATATAAAGATACACATATTAGTTCGATTCAACCTAAATGACTATTTTAAATCCGCCAACCAAACAACTATTAACAGTTTAAAGATACACCAAACCATCAAAAAATGCTTTAGTTAGGACGGTTTTATTCATTTTAACCAAAACTATGTGCATCACTCATCTAAAGTAGAACTTCTAGAAATGAATTAATGACCGTTCGATTAAACAAATCTTAAATTGGATGCACAATAGTAGGGGTGCAAATGAGCCGAGCCGTTAGCGAGCTACTCGAGCTCGACTCGATAAAAAGCTCGGAACGAGCCGAGCCGAGCCTTATCGAGCTCGAGCCGAGCTTGAGCCTAAAACAAAGCTCGTTTACTTATCGAGCCCGAGCGCAAGCCTGGCATGTTGAGCTCGTTAGGCTCGTCGAGCCTTATCGAGCCTAATGTAATATTAGTTTTTTTAATATTTAATAATATTTACCACTCATTTAAAGTTGTTTAGTAAATGAGCCCCGAGCTCGAGCTTCACTTATCGAGCTCATGAGCCTAAACGAACTATTATTTATATTATTTTTATTCAATGTATTAACTAATTGATAAATAAGCCGAGCCTAAGCCTGGCATGTTAAGCTCGTTAGGCTCGTCGAGCCTTATCGAGCCTAGTGTAATATTAGTTTTTTTAATATTTAATAATATTTACCACTCATTTAAAGTTGTTTAGCTCGGGGTAGGATAATCTATCAAATGCTGATTCAGTGTGGAGAAGATAGGTTGTTTAAGAATCGAGAATCGTTTAAAGTTGTTTAGTAAACGAGTCTCGAGCTCAAGCTTCACTTATCGATCTCACGAGCCTAAACGAACTATTATTTATATTATTTTTATTCAATGTATTAACTAATTGATAAACGAGCTGAGCCCGAGCCTGGCATGTTGAGCTCGTTAGGCTCGTCGAGCCTTATCGTGCCTAGTGTAATATTAGTTTTTTTAATATTTAATAGTATTTACCACTCATTTAAAGTTTTTTAGTAAACGAGCCCCAAGCTCGAGCTTCACTTATCGAGCTCACGAGCCTAAACGAACTATTATTTATATTATTTTTATTCAATGTATTAACTAATTGATAATAAACGAGCCTCGCCCGAGCCAAACTCGAGCTTGACAAATTGTCAACGAGCCGAGCTCGAGCTTTGAAAACAAAGCTCGAATCGAGTCGAGCTCGAGCTCTTATAAGTCAATCAAGCTCGAGCTTGAGACTGGTCGAGCTCGGGCTCGAATCGACTCGTTTGCATCCCTACACCATAGTTATTCTCAAGCTTTTTAGATTAAACCTACTTTTTGTAGAATCCCACATTCGCAAAGAGTACACTCACATCACAAATATAGACCTACATTTATTGGTTTGATTCAACCTAAATGACTATTTAAATCCGGAAACCACCCACCAAGCAACTCATTGCAGTTTAAAGATATACCAAACCAGCAAAACTGCTTTAATTAGGCTGGTTTATTCACTATAACCAGGACGCAACTCTTAAGGGGCGGATAGGGGCGGCCGACCCCTCTCAATTTTCGTTCAGAAGTTCCGATTATATAGTATTATTATAGAAATTTTTTGTTATATAAGGGTTTGACCCCCCGAAACTAGTGACTTCCGACCCCCCGAAATTTCGGGTTAAGCTTCGCCAGTGACCATAACCTAAATTATATGCATCACTCAACTAAAGCAGAAAATTCCAAAAGAAAATCAATAACCGTTCGATTAAACGAATCTTGAATCTTAAATCTTAACCTTAATTTTAAAGTTTTAAACAACAAAACTATATATGTGTGGAAATCTCACCTAACCAATCCATTCCACATTTGTGTTGCTACTTTGCTCTCTTTCTAACTTAGAAACTCTCTCCCTTTGGAAGTAATCAAGTACGTTTCCTTTTCGTTAATCTTTTATTTAAATTTTATAAAGTTTTTATCAATTCTTACATTTTTAAGAACACCCATGTTAGTTTTAACTTATTCCAAGAACTTCATATTACTTTTGTACAAATCCATAAAACACAATCATCAACCCTTCTATTTTTAACATGTTTTGTTTTTTTTTTTTTTTTGAACGGCCAACAAATTGGAATCACTCACGGAACACTGGAGTATCATCGTGCCACCAGTGTTGCCACGCGATCATATTCCACCACCAAGTCACCAATTCAGGAGGAAACTCATAATTATGAGAAAACCCCTTTTGTGAGATTCGAACCCAGGACCTTATGGCCCTTAAGTCTTATCTCAACACCAAGATACCGCTAGGCTATAATGCCTTGGGTTTTAACATGTTTTTTCAACTTATAAAATAATAATCACAAGAACTACTGTATTTTTTTGTAAACATATTGACCAAGAACAAACAAAATCATAGTAAGAATGTCACTCTTTCTGACATCAAACTTATTCGAGATATAATAATCTTCCAACAATTTTTCACACATTTAATTGTTATTTAATTATTATTATTATTATTATTATTATTATTACTATTAGTATTATTATTATTATTATTATTAATTTTTTTTTAATTTCTTATAGTGTTTAACTTACAGCACACCTTCAAGCTCTCTGCAACTCCTGTTTACAATGTGTTCTGTTATTGACCTGAATCATCATCCTGACGTCACCTTCACCGGAGATTACGTCACCACCGCCGGAACCCTAAACACCCCCAAAATTGAACCCAAGGAAGAACCTTTTGATGACGCCATTACACAGCCACATGCATCATCACAACTGGCCGTACACGCCGGCGGTGATGACGAACCCGATGTTTATTCCGAGTTCAACCGGGTGTCGGAGATGTTCCGGGCTGCGTTTTCCGGTAAAACGGGTCCGAATCGGGTCAGGTCGAACCCGCAACCCGCCGGAGACCCGGACTCACTAGCAATTGTGCCGGTTCCGGAGGAAAACCGGCATTTGGCGGTTTCGGATCCGGGTCTCCAGAGGAAGCAACCGGATCCGGGTCGCCGGAGGAAGCAACCAAGGTCGTCGGAGTTGGTTAGGGTTACGAATCTTGGAGTCGAAGACGAAAGGTGTTTTCGAGGTGTGGTTAGGAAAACCCGAATGATTTACGACTCGCTTAGGGTTTTTGTTTCGACCGAGGATGAGAAACGCAGAAATAGTAATAGTAACAGTAATGGTAACAATAATAGTAATAGTACTAGTAAGAGTAATGATATTAATGGTAACATTAATATTAATGGTAACGGTAACATTAATATTAATAGTAATAGTGACATTAATAGTAATGGTAACAGTAATAGTAATAATTTTTCTGGGAGGAATCCCCATGCACGCGGGCATTTAAAATCTGCGGCAGTGATGAAAGACCGCGGACTCTGGTTATACCGTGATAAACGGATAGTGGGAGCGATTCCTGGAGTGTATGTAGGCGACATTTTCTTTTTTCGGATGGAAATATGTGTCATTGGAATGCATGGTTTACCTCAAGCTGGGATTGATTACTTGTCGTCAAGTCAGAGCTCTAATGGCGAGCCGATTGCGACGAGTATAATTGTTTCGGGTGGGTATGAAGATGATCAAGACGCGGGTGATGTGATTATATACACAGGGCATGGTGGGCAGGATAAGTACAGTAGACAAGCTGATCACCAAAGGTTAGAAGGTGGGAATCTTGCAATGGAAAGAAGTATGTGTTACGGCCTTGAGGTACGCGTTGTTCGTGGGTTTCGGTACGAAGGTAGCCCGAGTGGTAAAGTGTATGTTTATGATGGGTTGTATAAAGTTGTCGATTCTTGGCTTGAAGCGGGGAAATCGGGCTTTGGTGTCATCAAGTTTAAGCTTGTTAGAATGGAAAATCAACCCGAAATGGGGAGTGCTATTCTTAAGTATGCAGCGAGTCTTAGAAACGGGCCGTTGCAGGTTATGCCGGGAGGATATGTATCCATGGACATGTCTATGAAGAAAGAACACGTACCCGTGTTTCTTTTCAATGACATTGATGATAACCACGAACCGTTGTTTTACGAGTATTTAGTCACGTCTGTGTTCCCGCCTTTTGTTTACCACCATGGGGCGGTAGGTGGTGGCTGCGACTGTGTTTCTGGATGTATAGACGGTTGTTTTTGTGCAAAAAGGAACGGTGGTGACTTTGCGTATGATCAAAATGGTTTACTTGTTAGAGGAAAACCGTTAATCTTCGAATGTGGGCCACATTGTAGTTGCCCTCCTAACTGCCGGAATCGGGTGAGCCAAAACGGTGTTAAAAACAAGTTTGAAGTGTTTAGGTCACGTGAAACGGGCTGGGGAGTTAGATCACTGGACTTGATTCAAGCTGGTTCCTTTATTTGTGAATACACAGGAGTTATACTCACAAGACAACAAGCTCAACTTTTTAGCATGAATGGTGATAATTTGATATACCCGAATCGGTTTGGTGAGAGATGGGCGGAATGGGGTGATTTGTCACAAGTATTTTCGGATTATGAGCGCCCGTCGTATCCATCGGTCCCACCACTTGATTTTGCAATGGATGTTTCTAGAATGAGGAATGTTGCTTGTTACTTGAGTCACAGTTTGTGTCCAAATGTTTTGGTTCAGTTGGTGTTATATGATCATTCTAATTCTGGTTTCCCTCACCTTATGTTGTTTGCTATGGAGAATATTCCTCCTATGAGGGAACTTAGCCTTGATTATGGTGAAGCCGATGAATGGACCGGAAAATTGTCCATATGTAACTAAATCTACTTGGGTCGCGTATTTTGAACCTGACTGCAGATTCAGGGATTTTTGTGCATCGAGGTAACCAACTGGTTTTTGTTTGATGTACTATTCATAGAGGTTGCAAAACGGGCTTTTGTTTGGTTAACGGGTGAATATGGGTTCGGGTTGGATTGATCCAAGACCCCTTTGTCCAAAGTATATCAGGTTTTTATTTATAAATCATATGTCAAATTTGATTTAAAAAAAAAAAGCTTGTATGATATCAAGGCTTTTGATTTTGGTCAGTTTAACCCTGTTTCCTTTTAAGCTTAAATCTTTTGAATTTACCATTTTGACCCGTTAAGGTAAAGTATCACCAGTAATACCGAGTTAACCAAATGGTCTTTGTTTGATGTACGATTCGTGGATTTGGCAAACCAGGCTTTTGTTTGGTTTATGGGTACAAATAGATTCGGATCGGGTTAATCCAATACCCTTCTGTCTAAAGTTTATTAGTTTTTTGGTATATAAGTTGTATCTCAAATTTGATTACAGAAGTTCAAATATTTCAAGAATTTATTAGTTCCACTTGTACCAAGCATAAGTGGTAGCAAAATGGGCTTTTTGTTTGGTTAGTGGGTCAAACCAGGTTCGTGTCGGGTTGATCCTAGAAGGTTCTGTCTAAAGTTTATTAGTTTTTAATATATACATTGTCAAATTTGATTACTCAATCTTTCAAGATTTTTTTTTTTTTTTTAACCTGTTTTTCTTTTTAAGGTACATGTGTTGATTTTTATCATTTTGGCCCATTCACCTTATAATTGGACCTTTTGTGACCCTGTTACCGTATGTCATGTCGCTAAACGGGTACATAAAGTATTACATCATTAGTTTAGATTAAGACAGGCCTATTACATGATTAATGTAATAATGTAACACTGTTACTATATGTCATTAAACCTTGGAACCCTGCAAACACCATACAACAGCAACTTTAGTTACTTGATAAAATTTGATATTCAGTTGACGCGATTTGTTTGCCTTTTTGTAGGTAGATCTGGCAACGATTTTGCAGCTCGACATCCCACATATTATCTTTCAAAAAGTAAAGATTTACAAGGTTGAAAGCTCCATGGGATTTACCTCTTTTTTGGGATGCAAGTAAATGAAATGTATATAACCAATTTTCACGAACGTATACCTGTAATGGATATAAAAGAGACCACGGGGCAAAGATGGTTGTTTTGATTCCGTTACAGAAGCCTGTTAGCGCGATATGAAGCAGTTAATGATGTTAGCAGTAATATATGCCATACCACAAGTGTATGTGCTTGTTTTCTTGTGTATGTTTGGATTGTTAATCTTTACTTATTAGCCCTTAACTTTTATGTAGTAGTGTGTACATATTAAGTTCAAATTATATATATAGATGTTATTAGTTTCAACTTTCATATATGTTTGTTGGTCTAGAAACAAAATAATCTAATTTAAGACATTTTTAGTAACTACGTTCGGTCTATAACCCAATAGAATCTAATGTCACTATTAGTGTTTTCATGTCTTATGTTTTTTTCGGACGACATGATAACCTACGCGGAGCCAAACACTGGTCGAACATGGTGTCTGGCCCCAAAGGGGTTATGAGCAATCAAGGTCTGGGTGTCGTCCAAGGAGGTAAACACGCTCGAATATCACCACTTGCTGCTTGCGTGGTTTGAACCCGGAACCAAACATCCTCCTGGCTTCATAACTTGCTCTATGGTTCAATGCCAACTGAGCTAGTGGTTATAATGTGTATGTATATGTCTATATATCCATTGTTCTCTTTATAGAAAATTAAAGAGGGCATATTATATGTGAATCATAATGTTGAAAGATCTTAGTGTTCTTTTATATAACTGCATTTTGTTGCATCATCTTTTATTTATGGTGATATATAAAATAGTCTGCCATGACATTATAGCCCACTGACATCTTAGAAGTAGAATAAGGCTTATAAACCATTTGGTACTGATTTTGATTTCCATGAAGGACAGGGGCGAAGGATTGCTTGGGCCAAGGCTCCTCCTCACCCCCCGTTTTTTGGCACAGTGGTATAAATTTGCGATTTTCATAGATAAATTGAGTATGGCCCCCGTTGATTTGCCACTACCGATCGAAAAAAATTGAGTCCGCACCCCCTCTCCCCGATTCAAAAACCAAGCTTCGCCCCTGACGAGGGGGTTTTTCCAATGTTAATTGGCTTTCTTTCTAAATTAGTGTATAGGCATTACAGACTAGTGGAGATGAATATAATCGGATAATTCCGTTAGTGGATTCCAATTTACTGTTAAATGAAAATATAATAATAATCTACTTGCAAGTTTCATTTTTAAAATGAAAAGAAAATATATATGAACAACAAAAGTCAAAATTGTTAACTATCTTTTCATATCATATGATTCATTCCCCATAACCACCATCTTTTCCTCAGATTTGATCACATAACAAGACCTGCAACAACATTTCAACTCACATTATTCATCAATGGCGACTTCATCTTTCATCTCTTCACAACCCTCGTTTCACATCCCAATACCCAAACAAAACAAACCTTCAACCAAGATCATGGCAGTAAGAACAGCACAAACATCTGACCGTACACCTTCAACCACTGGTTCAGTTGGGTTCTTTTCTTTTTATTATATATGTATCTTTTATTAGAATTGTTTAACAAAGTTCAGTTTAATGTTGTTAAAGATTGTTGCATGATCATGGGTTTTGGGTTAAATTTGTTCTCATATCATCAAGTTTCCAACTTAGTTGTGATTTGGTGATCATATTTGTGTCTTTGTAGGGGTGTTAAACGCGTCGTGTCCAACCCGAAAATTTTACACAAAGCCAAAAATTGTGTTAGACATAAACCCGAACACGACATGAAAATTCGCGGGTTGATCCGAACACGACCCATTTGACCCGAATTTTCTTTATTTTGTTATTTTTTTTCACATATAATATTATTTTAAAATAAACTTTTATTGTTAAATCTTATGTCAATTTCTTTTTAAATTATAACTATGACATAAAATACGGACAAAATAAAATAAAATATAATATGCATAGGTTAAACGGGTCAACCAGCCAACATGTTTGGGTTGACCCAAACATGACCCGTTTAAAACGGGTTGGAGGATTCAACCTGAGACTTACACCAAGTCCCCAACCCGTTTAGGCTAAACCCAAACCTACGAATTTCGTGTTAGGTTCGTGTCGTGTCGAAAATTCACATGGTCACACCCCTATGTCTTTGTTTAGAATTGTGTAGTCAATTTCAGCTTCTTGTTGTTAAAGATTGGTGTATGATCATGGGTTTTAAGTTAATTTTGCTCTGATATCATCAAGTTTCCAACTTGTTTGTGGTTTGGTGATCATATTTGTGTCTTTGATTAGAATTTTGTAGTAAATTTCAGCTTAGTGTTGTTAAAGATTGTTGTATGATCATGGGTTTTGGGTTAACTTTGCTTTAATATAATCAAGTTTTGAACTTGACTATAGGTTGGTGATGAATTGGTTGGATTTGATTTTGTTAGGTGAAAACAGGGATGACGATGACCGAGAAGATCTTTGCTCGAGCTTCTGAAAGAACCAAGTTGAGCCCTGGTGAGAATGTTTGGGTCAATGTTGATGTTTTGATGACCCATGATGTTTGTGGCCCGGGTGTGATAGGGGTCTTCAAGAAAGAGTTTGGAGATGATGCAAAGGTACTCAAATTCGGTTTGTTTAGTTTGTTGATTTTTTCATGTTTTGATTGCGACTTGGATGCTCAAATAAGCTACTTTGATCGTGTATCTACCTTTACTTGCGTACCACTGTACCAGTCTTTATGTATGTGGTCATGTCAGAACAATATCAAGCATATGGCTATTCTCCATTATTTTAGCGCATGTATACTTTTACTTGCGTACTAGCTTTTACATGGTCATGCTAAAAACAAGTTTACGCATATAGCCATTGTATATGTCAATCTTTGATCGCGTATCTACTTCACTTGTGTACTAACTACTAACCTTTATGTCTATGGTCATGTTAGAACAATTTCACGCATATAGCAATTAGATGTGCCAATCTTTAATCGCATATCTACTTTGAAGCGTGCACTAGCTTTATGTCTTTTAAAAATACAAAGAAAACATACCAGAAATTATTGCTTCATGAGTCAGATTCGAGTATCTGATTTTTACTCGTGTGTCCATTAAAACTGTCCTTCATTTACATGATATGAGAACCAGATTTGTGTATCTTCTTTCGTACTCTCATAAAAATGATATGCGAACCAGGTTTATGTACCATTTTTGGACAAAATAGTGATATAGGTACACGTATCTCATGGCCATAGATGTGAATTTTTCAGACATAACTTCATTGATATTCTTTTGATTTAAACGAATGAATTTAAATATATAAAGGTATGGGACCGCGAAAAGGTTGTCATCATACCCGACCACTATATATTCACAAGTGATGAAAGAGCAAACAGAAACGTTGATATTATACGGGACTTCTCCAATGAGCAAAACATCAAGTACTTCTATGATATAACCGATCGTAGTAATTTCAAGGTAAAATTGTTTTAAAATTTGGTTAGTCTTATCATTTGTTACATTGGTGGTTTAAAAAATAATACTGTTAATTTGACAGGCTAATCCTGATTATAAAGGTGTATGCCATATTGCTCTTGCACAAGAAGGCCATTGCAGACCTGGAGAGGTTCCTCAAGCCATTTAGTGTGATTCAGTATATTTTTTAAAAACAAAATGCATGTATCCAACTGCAGTCTGATTTCCGTTTAAGTCACCTACATAAGTAACACACATAAAGGATCAAACATATATTCGGGTCACACAAAACGGATCAAACTTTTTGTGTGGATGAACTGAAACAGCAAAGTTCAGGTTTCATACGATGAATATAAGTGGATTGCTTGAAACAAAACAAGACAGAAAGTGGTTGTCTGCATTTTGGTTCGTTTTAAATGCTAAGTTATAGTATGACATGATCCACTGACTCTTTTATACTCTTGCTTCAGATCTTAGTCGGTACCGATTCTCACACGTGTACAGCTGGAGCATTCGGCCAGTTTGCTACAGGAATCGGAAATACAGATGCTGGTTTTGTGTTAGGGACTGGAAAACTTTTGCTCAAGGTTTGTAAATCAATTGGCATTCAGCATTTGTTTTTTAACTGAACGTACGAAGTCATGTTGGGAATTCCGAAGTCCGAACAATGAAACCGTCTTGGCGTGCAAGACTCTTATACTTGTTATGTTACGATGTGTGTTAGATAATTATTATGTAATGATCTTAGCAGGGGGAAATATGTAAATGACCCTTAATTAATAGGGATCCTAGTTATAGTCTAACATGTTTAGGTTAGCTATATACCATATTAATTGGTAGGGATTGTATGAACTAAGTTAGTTTCTTCATCAATAAAACTTGTGGGAGTTAGCCATAATTTTTTATGCTCGTTTGATTATCGATTGGGACTTGAAGTCAATCGAAACTTTAATGTAAATTTTTCTTAATGGCCATCTTTAATAGGTGCCTCCAACTTTAAGATTTGTACTGGATGGAGAAATGCCAGATTATCTCCTTGCAAAGGATTTGATTCTGCAAGTAAGTTTAATATAGATGATTCAGTTTATATATATAATGGGCTTGTTTATGCTCACGAGTCTGGTCAACCTTGAGCTAGTTAATCAAATGAGCTCCGGTTGGCTTGTTTACACCCCTACTCTTGGTTCACTAACCTCGCATTTGTAGATAATCGGTGAAATATCAGTATCTGGTGCAACATATAAAGCAATGGAGTTTGTTGGTACAACTATTGAAAGTCTATCTGTAAGTTTTGTTTTGCTTTAGTCTATGCATACAACTAATTTGCAAAATGTTTTATTTATCATTAGATTTGCTATATACAGATGGAAGAAAGAATGACATTATGCAATATGGCTATTGAAGCTGGGGGTAAGAATGGTATTGTTCCAGCCGATGCTACGACGTTTAAATACCTTGAGGTTAGTTTGATATTTTTCGTATCGGTGGATGAGGCTTTACTGGAAATAATGCAATAACAAACTTTCATTTCAGGACAAAACTTCTCTGTCATATGAACCAGTCTACAGTGATGCTCAAGCAGGGTAAGTCAATCTTTTATCTTATAAGCTGATGACTTTTCTCCTTATGTGTCGATCTACTTCTTATGCCGTATCTGATAGGCCTGTTTTCTGGACCCGTTAATGGTGTTCCAATTTAAAACCAGCTGGAAATTAGGGGGAGTAACTACTCATAGTTTATATATAGGCATTCACTTTTTGCATTTACTGTTGTGGGATTGGGGCATCCAATAGTATGGGTGTTAAATTGGTCGTGAGTCGTGACTCATGATTGTGGATTCGTTGGTTGGCGGGTCAAACCCGAAAGTCGTGTTAGACACATGATCCCCAACATGTATTTGTCGCGGATAGACACGAACATGATCCGGTTAGCCTAAAATTTATTTTATATTATTTTAACTTCATATTAATCCCATAAACTACAAATTTTAAACCAAAACTACAAATATATATATATATATAGGGGAAGGATAAATTGAAAACCCTCTTGAGTTGAGAAAACCTTGGAAACCAACGTAAAAAATCATTATTTTTTTTAAAAAAATAAACAAAGTTGCTAAAAAACATATGTTTTCAGCTATTTGCTGTTATAAAAGCTGTTGTAAACATGTGTTTTCGCAGCTTTGTTTATTTTTTTTAAAAAAATCCCTTCGGCGCTTTTTTTATTTTTTTGGCCAAAAACACTTAAAAACATGTATTTTACATTGGTTATTTTTTTCAAAAGAAAAAAAATCATTTTTTACATGGGTTTCCAAGGTTTTCTCAACTCAAATGGGTTTTCATTTTATACTTGACCTATATATATATATATATATATATATATATATATAACAATTACATTTAAAGTATAAAACTTGATTATTTTTTGTTAATCTCTCGATCTTTGGTAATAAAATACCCGGCCAGTTTAAGTTATGACACGACATACAATTTTTAAAGAAATTAAAAATAAACAAGTTAAACGGGGTCAACCCGCGAACCCACCTTGTTGACCCAAATCCGACCGGTTTAACAAAACTTGTTTGCGGGGTTGACCTAAAACTATTTGGACTAAATCTAAACCTGCAAATTTCGTGTTAGGTTCCTATTGTGTTAGAAAAATCACACTACCTTATTCAACTTTATATACAGATATGTGGCGGAGTACAGAATTGATGTCACGAAACTGGAACCACTTGTGGCAAAGGTTAATATATTGCCCTTTGTTTAATAAAACGTAGCATCAGCATGAGCAGATTCATATACATATGCTCTTGTTTGAACTTGCAGCCTAATTCTCCCGATAATCGTGGTTTAGCAAGGGAATGCAAAGATGTGAAACTTGACAGAGTATATATCGGATCGTGCACTGGAGGCAAAACTGAAGATTTTCTAGCTGCTGCTAGAGTTTTACTAGCTTCTGTAAGCTTTTTACCATATTCTGCTATATTATATATAACCCGTTTAATTATCCATAAATCATACTTTCGTACGGCACATTGAAATACCCCGAAATGCTCCTCATACATATTCTGTAGAATCACGTGTGTGGTTAATATTATGTTTAAGTAAACCGTTGATACAATGTGCAGGGCGATAAGGTCAAGGTTCCAACATACATTGTCCCAGCTACTCAAAAGGTCTGCTTTGATAGTTTCACTATTATCATGCTGACTTATGCTTGTGCAGTTGTGCTTGACCAATGATTATAACCGAAACATATTTGCTAGGTGTGGATGGACTTGTATACACTACCAGTGCCAGGATCCGGTGGCAAAACGTGTTCGCAAATATTTGAACAAGCGGGGTGTAATTCACCTAACAGTCCTAGTTGTGGCGCTTGTATGGGTGGCCCGCTCGATACTTATGCACGCATGAATGAACCTCAGGCAAGTATTTTGTTATGTGAAACTTCCAGGTGAATTAAATTCAAAAGTACAAATCTTCAACTGATCTGATGGTTGATGATGGCAGGTTTGCTTGTCAACCACTAACCGAAACTTTCCAGGCCGCATGGGACACAAAGAAGGCCAAATCTATCTAGCTTCTCCTTACACTGCTGCAGCTTCGGCTTTGACTGGTTTTGTTACTGATCCAAGAGAGTTTCTGCATTGAGCTTTAAATGATGCAACCTTGCAGGTTTTGAAATTAAATTATATAGGTGCTAAAATAAGGTCATTGGCCACATACGAAAGGATTTCGGGTCACCTGAGCTGTGTTTCGTATTAGAACATAATTGTTATTGCAATATAAACAAGTGACTTGTTTTGTATGGAACATAACATAGTGGGGGCGCGTTTATTAGAGAACCAATTTTTAAGTAGAGAACCGCATACACGTTGGTTGGCAGTAGTGCCATTCTAGATATATAATAGAGGTCCAAATCTGTCTTTGAAGTGTACACACTGCAACAAAACAGGACACTTGGTAGACAAGTGTTTGGAAATAATAGGGTATCCCCCTTGGACCAGGCCTAGGGGATATCAACGAAAGAAAGCAACTGTGGTGCACGTTTGGAGAGGAGCACGGCCGTACACCCCTTGAGCACGCCATGCTTGCTTTGTGGAACAGTTTTTGATAGTTTTGGTCAGTTTCAGAACCTTCTGTGAAGTTGGGGTCGGTAAGCGCAGCCATGCACGCCCGTGCGCGTTGAATTTTCTTTTCCTGCTAACTTGGAAATGTTGACTTGTTGACAAGGGACCAATGCACGGCCGTGCAACATCTGATGCTGCTCTCAAAGTCTTCAATTATTCCTCTTTGTGCCATTTTCTGGTCCTTTTTGCTTGTTGCTTCCAAAAACCTGCAATTATCAAATAAGAAGAATTCAGGCATGATATACCATGATAAAAACATGATTTTGATACAAAAATAGTAGTAATGCGCATGTACAACATGTGTAAATCTCAGCACATCAACATAATAGGGTTCAAAATCTAATAATAGAAAACTGAGAAGAAGGGCTAAATGTTTATCTCGAAAGCTTAATTTAATCCATAGCATACGTGTCAAATATATAATCAATTTAAGTTTCAATAGACACCTGCAAACTAAACCAAAATAGCATACCAAAATAGTATGATACAAACAAGCCTACTGAATATTGTTTAACCTGGTGTTGGTGTTTTCTAGAGTAAAAGGAAAACAGAGTTTGAGAATAATGACTACACATAGTTAAAATTGCATTGCATTTAACCAAAGTATGGATACAAATTGAGTTGATCTGTTTTGTTGAACTTTGTATTAGGTACTTATAAGTTTGTAACTCTTATGGAACAAGAGATGCCATAGTGTGCTGGTGCGTGGTTGAGATAGATGAGGGGTTGTGTTGTTAGCGGTGATTGGGGAGGTGGATGGTGGTGGTTGCCGAAGGGTGAGCCTTGGTTGGTATCTCTACAAGAAAGTTCCTAGAACATAAAAAGAACAATGAACAACAATCACTTTTGAGGCCTCTTTTTGGTGCTCTACCCTTTCACATTTCTGTGGATAAGCAAGGGATAGATCCTAGAGGTTTCTCCAAGGAGCTTTGAGAAGAAAAGAAGAGGAAAAACTGAAAGAAAGTTGAAGTTTTATGCCTAAGAACTTACTGATGCAAAACAGAAAGTTGGCTTAAAAACTTGAGGATTTGAGAGGTTTAGAGAGTGATTTGGAGTGAATAAAGGATTAGAGAGTGTAGGGAGAGGGGTATTTATAGTTAGGGTAAAGGGGTTGGGTATTAAATGGAGTTATTAGGGTGGTTAGGAGGAGATTAGATGGGAGATAAGAGTTTGATTATTAAGGGAAGGTCCTTAGTTGTTTTAAGCTGCTGTGACATCATCGAATAAAAAAAATAACGAACAACAACATCCATTTTATGTTGTATGTTGTTGTATCAAAAAGTCAAAGAATCATAAGTCACGTTTTTCCCTTTTTTATTAATCTTAAAAGTATTATTATAAAAAAGAATATATATATATATATATATTAAGATCTTAACTAAAAGAGTTTCTTGTTATAACGCCTAAATTGAATAGGATAAATTATAATGACGACTCGTCATGAATGGGTAGGAGTAACATACAAGAAACGAATAAAGGCGAACTTGAAATTTGTTAAATATAGAATTTAAAATACATGCAAAAGTAAAAAAAAAATAACGCGATGTTACAGTCTCCCCTATTTTAGGAAATTTTATCTCGAAATTTAATTAAGTAGCTTGATCGAAGAGATGTGGGTACTTCTTCATTTGCTCTTCGTGTTCCCAAGTGAATTCGGGTCCATTCTTTGATTCTCAACGAACTTTGAACAATGGGATACGTTTTCGTTTGAGTTGCTTGACTTCTCGGTCCATAATTTCCACGGGCCTTTCGACAAAGTGCATGGTTTCGTCGATTTGCACATCATCAAGAGGAATGTGCACGTTACCTTCGGCTAAGCATTTCTTCAAGTTCGAAACATGGAAGGTAGGATGAATGTTGTTGAGTTTTTGGGTAACTCGAGCTTGTAAGCTAGTTTCCCGATTCGCTCAATGATCTTGAATGGCCCATGCTTCCTCAACCAAATCCGTCTTTAACGCGTTATGTATATCCTTGGAACGTAACATGGAACTGTTTTGGAATCTCTCCTCCTGTGTCGCTTGCGTCCCTTGAACATCTTTTTCTGCTGCATAGTTTGGGCATATTGTCTTTCCTTCATCTTCAAGTATCATATTATGCATTATGATACAAGCATACATCACCATTCTAATCCTTTCTTTTTTCCACATACGACAAGGATTTCTAACAAATGCCATCGTTGTTGAAGAACGCCAAAACACCTCTCGACGTCCTTTCTTGCAGACTCATGAACTCTTTTAAAATATTGCCTTTTTTCATCTTGTGTCTGACTAAGCGTTTTGACGAGCATTGAATACTCCGTATATATACCATCCGCCAAGTAGTATCCATGCTCGTAGTAATTATTATTTGCATAAATTAGGTTATTGTTCCGCCAATGTAAGACTCTAGCAATGGCGAAAACTGAAAAGTATTTATGTCGTTCATACACCCGGCGAGACCAAAGAAGGCCGACCAAACCCGCATGTCTTATGAGGCAACTGCTTGTAAAACCAACGTTGGTCCCTTTTGGTCACCGCGTGTATGTTGACCTCGCCATGCGGTTGGACAAGCATACCATTGTCATTGACGACAATCTATACTACCAATCATACCGGGTAATCCATGTCTTTCTAAATGCGCTTTGTATAGTTGTTGAAGGTCGCTCCATGTCGGGTTTCTCAAGTATCGTTTTCCATATAATTGTCATATACCTAAAAAAATCAAATGTATATATAAAATGTAACTACTAATGTATCAAAAAAAATATATGTATATTTGTAAATACCGTAGCAGAAATACTCCAAGGTATCGCGTGTGGTTTTCTCCGCCATCTTCAAATACTCGTCATTGATATCGTATGTGTTCCCGTAGGCGAGTACACGTATTGCGGAAGTGACCTCTTGAATTGCGGTGAATCATAAACATCCTCGAGCGTCGGGTTTTTGCTTAAAGTAGTCATAGGCGGACTCTAAATCTTCGGTGATGCGCAAAAATAAGTTTTTACTCATCCGAAATCTTCACCTAAACATATCAGGGCCGTAAACCGAATTCGTATTGAAATAGTCATTTATCAAACGCTCATTGGCGGCTACACGGTCTCGTTCTATATATTGCCTAGACAATATCGGCGGTGAGGCAGAATTATTTATATGATGCATCGCGCTAGACGCTAGCATAGCCGCACTCGTAACGGCTTCTTCCTCTTCCGCGCCGTCATCGTGAAAAAACTGTTTATATAGATCGAGAAACGAGTCTTCGGAGGGAGGAGACGACATTTTGGTGATTTGTTTGTGTGTTGAATTTATTTGAGGGTTGTAGTTTTGTATGTGTGTGAATGTGTGTGTTGTATGTGTGATATTAGAGAGAGAGAGAGAGATTGAAATTTTTTTTAAATTGTCCAACAAGACCGTTCAACAACGGTCATATACACACTCTCCAATTCACAACGCTCGTTATCCACATAGCGCTACACATTCAAAACGCCCCATAGCGCCCCGCGGGGCGGTGTGCAGTGGCGCTATGGGGGATTATAACGCCAGGAAACGCTCGACTACACTCAACCTTAGAAGTTACAAAACGTTTTTCTGTAACAAGCGAGCTTACTTCTGTAACAAAAAAAATCCTTTGTAACAAGGAATATACATTTGTGACAAAGAATAAAAAAAATAATAGCATGTCCGAACTAAAAATGTTCATTGTAACAAACCATCTTCTTGTTCTTCTCCGCCTTGATCAAAAACCTTATCTATAAAAATAACAAATAATAATACAAATAATTAAAATTTTATAATAAATAAAAAAATGTAACAAGATTCCAATAAAAATTTATAATCTTGTTACGAATTTTTATGTTTACTTCATTTTATTTATGTAAAAAGCAACATAAAAATAATATGAATTTACCAAAAATATGTAAAAGCATTATGTAAAAGCAACATAAAAAAGTAGTCAACCTTGAAAACGAGTTTGTGTTAGAGATTGAACCTTCACAAATTACACTTATAAACATACTATTAACATTAAAAAAAATAACGAAAAGGTATTTGACGTTAGTTATTGCACCTGTAACATACTATTTACATGTTTAAAGGTCTTAAAAAACGAATGTGACATTGGTGTTACACAGTCAAAAGAAAATGAGGTTAGCTACAACATTTCCTTGCATCAAAACAAAAAAAAAGTCATTTGTTACGGTTACTTTAAAAAAATGAGGCTAGCTTATTACTAGTTTATTTTTAGGTGGTATCTCTAAACCCATTAAAGATTTGGGTAATGAAATACCATGATAACAAAAAAAATCCTAAGTGCAAACAGATAAACATATAAAACAATGACCTCATGCCTTTAGTTTATTCCCAACTTACATTTCTCTCTTAATTTATCCCCAAACTCAAAAACAGAATATTGGTAAAACCACAAACCTCAAGATCTCGCCATTACTCTAGTAAAAATCACCATTTAAAGTAAAAAAATTACTCAAACCTCTAACCATTATCTTCTTCCGGATCTATACTCGTTTCTTTATGCATCTTCTTGTATCATCATCTTCTTCGCAAGCTGAGGTGAGAGAAACTCCACTTTTTTATGTGCTTGAGGTGAGAGAAATAAAAACTTGTGTAAACTCCACTTTTTTTTTATGGTTGGCCGTTTCTAGCAAAAGAGAGGGAGAGATAGATAGGGTTTGGTGGAGCAATCTTGGTGACAATAATTTTTTTCAGATCTTGAATGATCTATGTTTGATGAGAGAGAGATGGAGATTTAGGTGGAGAAATGAAATATAATAGAGCAAGAGAGAGTGTGTACTTGGGTTGGTGTAAAAAATATAATAATAGAGTTCAGATGCATGCTTGACACTTTCACTTTGGAAAATGACATAAAAAATTTGTGACAAAAATGGCCTTACAAGGGTTGGAAAAAAGAGTAACGTGGCTGAGCCTGAACCTCGTATTGAGTTTCCAAAGTTTCTTTAACTGGGATGAGTTTTCTAGTTATATTTTCCATATATATATATAGGGGAAGTATATGCAAAAAACCCACTTTAGATGAAAAACTCCAATAAACCTAATACTTGGTCCAAATTGTGCCATATCATTCAAGCCAATATCACTCTATATTATATTAACAAGGGTATAATTGACAATTCAACCTCACCCCTTCTATCTCTCCTTATATATATGTTTCCCCTCTCTCTCTCCATATCATTTTCAAAAACAAATTCAAATTCAGATCCCTCTTTACCCTCTCCTCCCTCTCTAGAAGATAAACCACCATAACCTGACACCACCACCAGCATCACCTCCAACCACTAGAACAACCACCATCGTTATCATCTCGAACAACAATCCACCACGAAGAAGAACAGCAACCATCGTCATCATCATCTCGAAGAACAACTGATGCTCTGTTCAAACTTTCTGACTGATGCTCTGCTCAGATCTCCGACTGATTTGTTGGTATGATCTCCGACTGATGCTCTTGACATCCATTGGTAAATAAACAGGGGATCAAACTAACCATCTGTTAATGAACATTTGTTTCTCGCCGGAGCCGTAAGTTTCTGGTCGAGGTGAAAGAGATGACTGGAGGTGGTATGTGTCTCTCTCTCTCTTAATGAACATTTGTTTTTGTTACGTTACTTCATATATTTAAGATATATTCCCTATCAGCAAAGCAAATATTTTATTTTGTTAGTTATATTTTGCAATAAAATATTTGCTGACTATGTCTCCAACCGAAGAGTTTTCATATTTAATTTGGATAAACATTGGTACCTATGTTATTTGATTGAGTTTATTATATGAATTAAGTTTATTGTGAATGATTCTAAGGATTTTTTTTGGATGAAATGGTGCTATAGTTAACATAAAAAAACATGGCTCAATAGTAAAAAAGAAACGTGCTAGGCCACTTGTATCTTGAATATTTATTATTTTGGTTGCATACCAAGTGCTCGATCAAATGCTTGAATGAAAAAAAAAACTTATGTTAACGTTTTTTTTATTATTATTATTTTGTTTATGTTAGATTTTTATTAGATTGGGGACATGAGGTTGACAGATCACATGTGATTGATGAATAATTTTGTAGTTTTTTTTATGTTAGTATATGCTAACACATGTTATCTGTTCCAGTGTTGGTTTTCACGAGTAGGCTATTCGAAGAAGGAGGCGTTGGTGATGTGGTTGTGGTAAGTGATGTTTTTTTATAAAGATTATAAATGTTTAATCTTTTGGTGAATAGGGTGTTTAAATAATTTTTGTATTATGTTTAATAAATTTTTGGCAAGTGAAATTGTTATGAACTCGTATAGGGTACATGTCTATTTTTTGCGGTCCGAGTCTTGTATGCTCACACACGTTAGTGATGCTAACATATGCTAGTATATGCCCAACTAACAGGTGCTAGGACCCATATGACATACGTTATTTTTAGTAAGACATGTATTTTAGAATATGCTAACACATGCTACTGATGTCATTTATTATATTATATATTTAATATTTCATGCTAACACATGCTGCTGGTATACGGCACTGCAGATTTTAGTGTTGTTTATACACATGTTAGTGATGCTAACACATGCTAGTATATGCCTAACTAACATTTTGTTAGGGTTCATATGACGTACGTATTTTCAGTGATGTCTCATTATGTGTTTTGGAGAGCCCAACTAACACGTGTTATTTTGTTTTTATCATATTATATATTTCATGAATATGAGGATAATTTTTTGGTATATGGATTTGGATTGGTTATGATTTGATTTTTTAAATTTATTATTGTTGGATTTCAAACCCTATTAATCGTATTTGAGTAGTTGTATTAACATAGTTGTAAAAATCGCGTTTAGTGTTGTTTATACACATGTTTGAGTATTATACACTTGGCACTTCAAATTGAGTACGATACACATGGCATTGCAGATTTGGTATTGTTTATACACATGTTAGTGATGCTAACACATGCTAGTATATACCTAACTAACAGGTGGTAGGGTTCATATGACATACGTAATATATGCCTAACTAACGTGTGTTAGGGTTCATATGACATACGTTATTTCAGTAAAACATATGTTTTTGGAATACACTACACATGTTAGTGATGTCTCATTATATGTTTCGGAGAGCCCAATTAACACGTGTTATCTTTTTTTGTAGGTGAAGAGATGTTTTGTGTTAAAGATGAAGATGGGTATCAAGAACGAAGCATAGCTAGATCTTTTTTATGTTGTTATGATAGTTTTTTATCATTCACAAATAATTATTTATGTATGAAAACTTTTTTGATACATTTTTAGTATTGATTGTAATGATCGTTTTTATCATTTATTAAACAAATACACATTTTTATGTGATCTTTTATTATGTTCTTCTAGTATATGCCTGGTAACACATGTTAGCGATGTCTCACATGAGGTCAGAATTTTGCATCACAACATTAACGTATGTTAATTTTTCGTGCCGGAGAAAGTGCCATAAAGTAGGAGAGAGGTGACTTGACAAGTGTCAAATCAACCTTTTTAAACCTAGGATTCAGAAAATTGCTCAATGACTCATTTGCCCTTGATCTCATTACAACCACACAAATGCAAGTGGCTTCTATTATTATAAACAATTAATTAAGGACCATTGATCAAGTTTGATCAATGGTCACCATAGAGTTTAAATGGTTTTTCATGAAGATGAGGTTTCCCGTTAATCCATCCCTTATATATATATATATATATATATATGTAGGGCAAGGTTTAATAGAAAACCCTATCTTTTTGAGTAAACTCAATAAACTCTATTACAACCATTGATCAAGCATGATCAATGGTTGTGAGCCATGGTCCCACCTTTTGACCCACATTCTCATTAAAATATTACTAATAAAGTACAAAAAGGGTATAAAGGTAAAATGGATTCACCTTCTCTCTCCATCTTGTCACATTCTCTCTCCACCTTTTCATCTTCTCTCTCCACCTTTTCTCTCTCCACCTTCTCTCTCCTACTTTCTTCTCTACCACTTATTTCATATATTAATTTAAAGATCCAGATTTATTAATAACGTATGCCACACGAGCCCTTTAACACATGTTAGTTGTTCTTTTCAAACAAACTTCTATCACACACATCACTGACACGTGTTATTGGTTTAGATAATTATCACGATAATTTTGGACTAGTATATCAACATAAAATAAAACATGTATATAAAAAATTATTGCAATCAACATTGAGTGTAACAAATTAATTTCATATAAATCTAAACAATTAAAAAGATGATACAAAATTATCATAAACTAACATAAAAAACATATTATGCTTCATTCTCTAATAGTCGTCTTCGGCGTTATGCTTCATTCCTTATTAGGCATTTTCGGCTTCATGATTCAATCCTTAGCACTCCATCTCTAGTTGATACTTATGCGGAGTAGCCGGCTTGAAGTCCAGTGGTTGTTCATAGAACCTCCTGCATTAATTATTTTTAATAATTAAACATTTGTAACTAGCAAATGTTAACTGGGTCAATTTGGGTCTTAGTTGGACATATACTAACATGTGTTAGCATCACTAACACATGTTAAAAGGAACCATAGCACGTGTTAGTTTGGCATATACTAACATGTGTTACCATCACTAACACATGTTAATTGAACCCTAACACATGTCAATTGGAATAGATTCATTAGTAGGCACCATATACAAATTTGTGTTAGTATCACTAACACATGTTAATTGAACCCTAACACATGTCAATTGAGATAGATTCATCAGTAGGCACCAAAATACAAACATGTGCTAGAATCACTAACATGTGTTAATTGAACCCTGACACATCAGTAAACACCAATACAAATATTCAAAACCTTCACCAAAGTCAAACCTTTACTTTAATATATACAAATACATACATTTTTATGAAACTACTCTAAATACTCTAAATATATACATATTTACATATAAACAGTCAAGTTATATTTTGATAAAAAAAATTAGTTTTCTAATTAAAACATTTTTTTTCTATTTACATGCAAATTCAATTGGATTAAATTCATCCGTAGGCACCATATACAAACATGTGTTAGCATCACTAACACATGTTAATTTAACCCTAACACATGTCAATTGGGATAGATTCATCAGTAAGCACCAATACAAAAAATTATCAAATCCTTCACACAGAATAAACATATATATAAGAAATAAAAAGTAAAATTATTAGAGAAAAATCAAAAGATATACCAATAAAATAAAAAACACATCTGCTATTTGACACATGTTAATTAAACCCTAACACATGTTATTGGGATAGATTCAGCTCTTAATTCAGAACTAAATGACCTTAAAACAAAAAATATACAATAAAAACACATTACCCCAATTAAAAAAAAATGTGATCTTTTTAACATCCAATCTAACATAAAAAAATAATAAGAAGAAGAAAATCAAAAAGGTTAACATAAGTTTTTTTTTTCATTCAAGCATTTGATCAAATACTTGGTGTGCGAACAAACTATCCCCAAAATTGTCCATATATTATAAAATCATTATCCCCATTAACAACTTTATGATTCAATCACTGTTTAATTCTTCAAACAAATATCATTTACATATACATAATCTTCATCAACACACATTCTTCAAAACAAATGTTTATAATTATGTCTTTTGCTCTAGTTCAAATCAATGCATAATTAAACCCAGAAACTAAAAAAATCCAAAAACATCAAAATTCCAGAATCATTAGAAAAAACATCAAAATTCCAGAAAACATTAGAAGAGAAGCATCAAAAAATCCAAAAACATCAAAATTCCAGAATCATTAGAAAAAAAACATCAAAATTCCAGCATCAAAAAGCATCAAAATTCCAGAAAACATTGGAGAGAAGAAGTTTGTCATCTTGTTGTGTTCTCTTCTAATAATAATAAAAAAAAGTGAGATGACGGATCACGATACCTCAAAACAGTCAGCTTCTTTATATGGTCTGCATCTGAAATTAGGGATTTTGTTGCTGGATGACATGGGTGATGAGTGGATTTGGGTACGGTAGCAGATAGGAGGTGGTTGGTAGTCGTGGTGAAGGAGGTAGTGTCGGGTGTGGTTTTTATGATGGCAGGGGTGATGTTGATGATGGTGGTGGAGGTGGTGGCTGGTGGTCGGAGGTGGTGGCTGGTGGTCGGTGGTGGTGGTTGGTGGTGGTAACTGATGTGTGTTGTGGGAGGGAGAGAGAGAATGGTTGTTTATATAGGGTGAGAGGGTGAAAATTCAAATATTAAAAAGGGGGGAATGTTTAAAAGACTAAACTAACCTTAATGATATAAAATAATATATTAGTGAATGGGGTATGTGGATGAATCTTAGCCACTAGATGAGTTTACTAGAGTTTACTCAATTTGGGTGGGTTTTCTCCCAATACTTCCCCTATATATGTATATATATATATATAGATGTTGAAATAAGGCGGTGAGTATCTAAAGAAAAAATGACTATCTATTTTTGTTACTTATGATGTATGGATATCATTCTTCACTATCTTGTTTTACTTCATCCAAAAATGGCTATCTATTTTTGTTTACATATAAAGTTCCTGGAAGGAAAGAAAAAATAAATAAAGGCTAAATTCACTAACGTCTGAATTAGATGTAAATTATAAAAACCGTGTATCGGGTTGCCCGGGTGTCGGCTCGGGTCGTGTTGTTTAAAATGCTGACCCCTAGATTGTACCAAAATAAAAAGAAACGCATTCAGATGTTGTACTTGTAGCCCAGTTGGTTGAGGGTCTAAAGTTTTCTATGGGAGGCTTGGGTTCAATTCTCACTAGCTACATTTGGAGGACATTGGTGGAGGGGAAATGAGGGATGACTCGGCCATTGGCTTGGGTTCGAGTCCTGATCCCGACCGGTTTTACCGATTATTTCACTATCGTGCCTTCGGGCGGGTGAGTAGTCGGGTTTTCCCGGGAATTGGTGGCAATTGGTGGCCCGGATACTCTCGAATACCTGATTCGCCAAAAGGGTGTCCGAGAGTGCTAGGAAATTGATTCGTTGTCCGTTAAAAAAAAAAGATGTTGCATAAATTTGCAATAGTATTTATGCACTCACAAACACAACTTACTAAATATAGGATTTAGTAATGTTAGATAGATATTTTTTGACGAAGAAAGTATATATGTATTACATTTGTTACCTTTTGAACTAAGTTTCTTACTAGTCATTAGCTATAAATCTATAATTGAGATAATATCGGTAAGTATGTGCTATACTACAATTTAGTCATTGGTAATTTTCTCAAAGCTTACAAGTAAGTCAAGTTTTCACTTACTTTTGTCGGATATTATTCGGTGTCATTCATACGACATTAGAAAGGGCTTATGGAGATGTCATCATGAAGTAACTTGAGTGTCATATCATACATGTTATATGTGCGTCTTGCTCGGTCGGTGGTCAACGCCAAAAAGTGGCTTTAGCCACACATTTCCTAAAATCACCCTGTCACACTTTCGATTAAATGTGTGGCTAAAGGTCATTAATCACATTTCAAAACATTCTAGCATACTTTTAGCCACACATCATATGTATTCATGTGACCATTGTATAACCTTTGGAAATATTTAGCCACACTTTAAGAAAAAACTATGACATTTCATAGCCACACTAAAAAAAAGTGTGGCCATTTGTGATCTACGACCACAATATTTGTTTCATTTGACCATAAACACATCAACTTGAAATCTTTAGCCACACCTTAAGAAAAAAATGTGACATTTAGTAGCTACACTAAAAACGTGTGGCCAAATGTGACCTACAACCACATTATTTGTTTGATGGTGTGGCTAAAAGCTAATGAATATATATGACCACATATATTATTGTGTGACTAAATACTAGATAATAGCACTACTTGAAATTACGCAATTTCATGTGGCTTTAATAAACATTTGTCACACCGTCTTCACTTTGTTATTTTTGTGTGACGAAATAATAACAAATGTCATGGAAAAATATTTGTGGCCAAATGTTAGACAATAGCCACACTAAAAGTTACAAAAAATCGCGTGGCTTTAAATAATTGTTAGCCACACTATAGTCATTGTTTATTTTTGGTGTGACGGAATGATAGTAAATTTTGTGGGAAAAATATGCGTGACCAATGTTTAGATAATAATTAATAACTACATTCAAAATTAAAAAATTTCGTGTGGCTTTATATAACTATTAATCATACCATTGTCACTTTTGTTTGTGTGATGGAATAATATCAAATGTCATGGAAAACAGTATGTGTGGCCAAAGGGTTAAACTATAGCCACACTTAACATTACAAAATTTCATGTGGCTATATATACTACAACTTCCCTCTCAAAATATCACCCAATAAAAATTTAAAAATTAGTGCGGCTATACATACTAAAACTTTCCTCTAAAAGTACTACCCTCTTAAAATTCAAATTTTAAATTCCCTCCTAATACCACCCTAAAAATTTTCGTTGTAAAACTTCTCTATCAAATTCTATTATCAGCTAAAATTTTACATTGTTTAATATATAAATATATAAAATCGTAGCTTTCATTTTATTATTTTAGTCATTTCTTTCCAACTTATATATAGTATAGGTAAGAATACATAACAAATACTTCAATTTTGAAGTTTATAGGTTTTATAATGTTATATTAGGTACTAAAGGGCTAGATTTTGTCCTAATGAGTATGGATGAACTCGGTATTAAACCGATACTGGTTATGACAAATGGAAAAAATGGCTATCAGTACAGGTACTGAAAATGAGCATTACAATACAAATATTCAAATAGTAAATCAACCCAAAGTATTGGACCATACTGAATCGGTATCGCTTCCGAAAAATAGAAAAAATAGTGTCGGTATTAAAATGGTCGTGTATACTGTAATGGATCACAATGGACAATACTAGATCATAGATATACTAATGGACCGTATTGAGACTTAATGAATCATATATGTCTTAATAGAATATATCGGCCTTGATGGATCACAATGGGGAATATTAGATTAAACATGTCTTAGTGAATCATGTTGGTCCTTAACGGATCACACATTGGGGAATTGTAGATTATATATGTCTTAATGATCGTATTAGGCCATAATAGATCATAATGGGAAATAGTACATCATATATGTCTTAATGGACCATATAGGATATTAATGGATCAAAATAGACAATGGTAGATCATGCAAGTCTTAGTGGATCATATTGGGCCTTAATAAATCATAATAGGCAAACATTGGATCATGCATGTCTTAATGGATTATATTGGGCCTTAACGGATTACAATGGACAATAATAGATCATATATGTCTTAATAGACCATTTTGGGCCCTAACGGGTCAGAGTGGACAATAGTGTATCATATATCATTTAATCGACTATGTTGGGCCTTAATGGATCATAGTGGACAATGGTAGATTATATGTCTTAATAAACCATATTGGGCCTTAATGGGTCACAATGGACAATAGTATATTATACATGTTTTAATGGACCATATTGAGCCTTAATATGGTCCATAATGGAAAATAGTAGATCATAAATGTCTTAATGGACCATATTGGTCCTTAATGGGTCACAATTTTAAATCATATATGTTTTAATGGACCATATTGGGCCTTAATAGATGGCAATTGTGACGTTCGGCAAAATTAAGGTAAATCCGTACGTAATTAATATATGTAATTAACTGTTCTAAGCAAGAATTAATATCAATTAGGTATATTGGAGTATTCGGAAAATAGCGGAGTCCAATAGATGGCATAGGAATGCCATAGTTTAATTAGAAATGCGACGGAATCGCATAAGAATAAACTAGTCCGAAACGGACGTTGGTGATTACCCGACGATAATCAAATAACCAAAAATGATCCCGAATGCTCGGGATATAAATAAAAGATATTTTTATGAAATATAAAGTGTTTTGGAACCCCAAAACAATAAATGAAAACTCCAAATTAAAATCTCCCGGTAGCCAATAAAGTTCGCGTATCGCACCCGATGCAAGTAAAATATATAATTTCACCCGGTAAGAGCCTAAATAACTTACCAATACTTAAACTAGGCTATGTTTAAGGGTAATTGAGAGTTAATTTTATATCCAAAATAGCTCGTAATAAACACGCGATAAAACCCCGAAACCCCTAACCGGTTTAGTTGAATCTTAACTAATTAATTATAAGAAATTATGGAAAGCAAAAGTAGGCCCTACACCCTTACAAAGGGCCGGCCTATAGGGTGGCCAAGACACCCAATGTTGCTTCCTTTTTCCTTACAAAATCATGATGTTTTATAAGCATGCTTAACTTATAATATTTTAAGATTTTACACATGTGAGAAACGTAGCTTATAATAACCATACTTTACTACAAAATATCTTATTCATTCATCTTGTTTAAGAACCTACGGCCACACCACCACTTTAATAACCTTCCATTGTTTTCATTCAATCAAACACATATAATCACCTCCTTTTCATATCTTAATCAAGTGTGTTATCAAGCTAGGAGCTTAACCCTTGGAAGAGCACACATAACCCCATCATAATCTTTTGTTTTTGTGACTTCCCTAGTCTTGTGCTAGTAGTAAGTTTCTTAAAACTCATCTTGTTTAAGTTTTATTTATTTATGTGTTTAACTTGCAAGTTGTTTTTGGGGTGCTTTTTAACCAAAGTTTTGAAACAAGGTTTTGGGTGTTTTCTAAAAATGAAATGAAATGTTTACAAAGATGATCATAAACATAAGTTTTAGGGTGGTTGGTGATGTTATTTTGTTACAAAAATAGTGTATGTTCTAGTATTTTTTAGAAGTTGTTTTGGATGAAAAACATAAATTAGCACCTAAGACACCTAAAAATGGTTTTGATCATAATATTATGACTAATGGAACCACTTGAACATGAAATAATTGTAACAAAATGTAATGAAGCTAAAATCACAAAAATATAGTTGTAGACTTTAAAAATACAAGTATGACCAAATGGACTCCAAGACTTAAATCAAACATGGTAGTAGGCTTAAAATGACCATATGAGACTAATAAAAGTGTTGGATAGTGAAAAGAACACTTATTGTAAATTTTGACATGTTAAAGTTTACTAGTTTTAGTGGAAATTGTCATTTTTATAAGTCTTGGGAATAATATGTGACTTTTGTAAAGTTAGAGGTTTGGAAAGTAACTTTGGAAAGTCCATGGGTGTAAAATGTGATTTTGGAAACTCTATGTTGAAAAATGTAATTTTTGGAAAGTAAAGATTAATAATGAAAAGTTAGAATCCAAAAGGGGTGTTTTTGTAAAGTAAAGAAACTTATACAAAATATTTTATTTTGTGAAGATGATATTTTTATAAAAAGTGTTTTTTTTTATAAAAGTATAAAGTTGCTACAAGTGTTGGGAAATATAAACACTAATGTTGTTGTAAGAAAAATGGTAACTTAAATAACTTGGGATGTTTTATATAAATATATGCACTTTTACATTTATGGGGATGTACAAGTGTTGTAAGAAGTTTTAGGAATAAAACATCCAAGTTAATATATATATATATATATATGTATGTATTTAAAAGTAGGAAAACGTGTGAACCGGCAAGAAGTATGATTTCCTACACAAGAAAAATATATATATAAGTTAAGAAATCGGGAAAGCGGACGTATGTTAATGCGGCGAGCTATCGGACAAAAGTGTAAAGCGAACAAAGTATAAATCGGACAATAAGTAAATCGGACGGATAAGTATACAAGTATAACTTCCTACAAGATACGAGTATACGTTATTGCGGCGATTACGGACTAATTATTCCAAGTAAGAAAGTAAGTATATATTTTGTGAACAAAATATATGTAATTATGATAAAGGGTGAAAAATATACATAAACACTTTCCTAAGTGTTGGAAGTAAAATGGGAGAGTTTGTAAGAAATAAAATAAGTTAAGTATGTTATTATAAGTATATGTATACTTATGGGAAAAATAACTACTTAACATGAAATGAATCTCGTTCGACAAGATCTTTGTATATTTATTTTTATGGGGAAATAAATATATAATAAAAGTGAGTCGAGTCGGAAGATATAACGAAATATTAATACAAGTAAATACATATTGATAAATATGTTTAAAGATCATGACGTGTAAGGAAAACGGGCAATGATCGGGGTTCGCGATGACGAAACCAACTAACTTGGTAATTAATACCAACGGTTATATTATAAGATTAAGTGAAACTTGTAACGGGATAAATCATCACCAACGGACCTAAGACTAGGGTATATTCCTAATTAAACCGAATATGTAAACGTGGTGTCGGGAGTTGGGGAAAGACAACTTGCCAGTAAGACACGCACTATGAGACTAGTGCCTTATTAAATTAGGACACGTGTAGGTAGTCTCACATTGGACTTGGCAAAGACTATTTTCTGATTTCGTGACACGCTTGAGGTGAGTTTTCACGGCCCCTTTTCTGTTTTAAATGTTTTAAACTCGGGGGAAATATATGTAAGTAAGAAAGTATTAAATGTGCGGTAACATGTGAAAGTATGAAATGGTACATAAGATGGGCACATGGGTAACGGTAAAGTCACATGGGACGTGAAGTCTCCGCAGTTAACCGTAACCATTTATACAAAGTGATGTAGCCATAGAATATGGGAATAGTACTATTGGTTCTTGATGAGACCCACCCCGGTTAATTAGCGATCAACACGGAAGGACCACGGGGTGCGACGATATTCTAAATTAGTTGTTACCATGTAAACAACTTGCGGGGCAATGAAAAGTAGTCTGGTTTTAGTTATGGGCTCATGGGGAATCCATCGATATTAGGACTAGCTACCCTAATGTTATATGTAGCACATTTCTTATTTCGTTATGCGCACTTATTTACAAATGAATGTTAATTTATTTGTGTGTCAAAACCTGTGAAACTCACCAATATATTTATATATTGACGTTTTCCCTAACATATCTTTCAGGTAACTAGGAGTGTGAAGGCGTGCAATGGCTAGGGCGGGCAAAATAAAGACGAGACGGACTTTTGTTAGGGATTTACTAATATTTCCTATGGTATTGGGAAATAGTCGAAAATCCTTATTTTGTTAAAAACTACATTTTGGGACGTGTACCTAAACAAAATACTTTCCGCCGTCTAATGAATGTTTATTTTCAAAATCATGTGTTTGTTTAATCTTGGCTATGAAACATTTCTCTTTCGTGTCCACGCCACGTGTTTCCACCGTTGTCGTGGTGTGACAGCAATGGTAAATTCCCAAAAATCAAATCTCCCTCCTCTTCTCTTTCCCTCTTTTAACATAGACTCCTCACAAAATCATCTGGTCAAACACATCTACTCCAGAAAAGTCACCGCCATGGACAACTACCCCGATCTCGTTTTGCGTTTGTAAACCGCTTTCTCTATTGTTAACAAATCTTTATCTGAATCTGAAGAATGTTGAGTCGTAACAAAAGCTCCGCCACCAAGACATCGTTCGTTAACACTGATTGTGTCCGGTGGTCTTGTCATCTGGGTTGTTTTGGTTGGTGTTCAATGCAAGAAGTTGAATCGGTCATTGAAGAGAGAGAGAGAGATATAGAGAGATGGGGGAAGAGGATGAGAAGAGACAGAAGACTACCTGACGAATTTCTCACATTCTCGACTAATTTGTCATCCACAACAACAATCCTTTCGCTTACCGGTCTCTGTCACCGTCCTCCCCTTTCCTGCTCACCTGTTCTGAATCTACATGGGTTCATATTGTATTAAATTGATGTAAGCCATCACATAAATCTATAAGATAAGTTTGCATATGTTTTCTTAGAAAGCTAGAGTTATAATTATATGAACCATGAATCTAATATTTTTTATAAGTTTTTGTTTTGATTCAAGATACTAACTTTTTAACATTTTGTCTTTTGGAATTTAGATAGTTTGATCACTAAATTTGTAGGGCTCTCTCTCTTTTTTATGAAGTTTGTTTGCTTCCTATCTTTTCATTGTTGTTTTAGTGAAGTTGGGACCTAATCGTGCTTCTAAGCTATCTATGGCATCAAGGCATTTAGCCTTATTTGGTGAAGTGCTTCTTCTGCCACTTTAGTGTTCTAATAAGAATGCCTTTTTTGGCTATAAAAGGTGTATGCAGAGAACACACCATTTGTGAAGCACTAGACCTTAGATATAATGTATATGGTTAAATTCATTAGATCGGATCTGTTATGTTGTATTATTGAGTAACATGCTAATTGTTATAAAAGATAACTTTATATTCTTTTGTCTTAACAACATATTCTTATTACTTGTTACTCATAAATTTTGACTCTAGAAGTAGGATGGCAATATTGTATATCTAATTTTAAAAGATGGGTTGGAGAGAAGATGGTGGCCTTTTGCTGCTTGTACGTAGTGTCGGTGTTTATCTTAGCATAGGCACAAGGTACGTAAAGTTCATTAATGCACTTGTTATCATATTTTTATATAAGTAACGCAATTCTTTTTTTTTTATTTACCTTTGTTAACAATCTGAACCTTCATCCTGCAGATAACCGAGGAGTTTGAAGAAATTCCAGTAAGAGTCATCTTAGTGTTATAGATCAAAGCTAACTTGCACAAATTTTTTGTTTGATTTACACACATGGCATTTGACATATGATTTGAGCTAACCATACAAGAGGAAGCTTGGGCAGATGTACGAAGTGGGATCCTTTTGGAAACTACCAACAGTGGCATATTTCTTAAGGTTTGGTTTTGTCTTTATAAGTTCTTGCTTAATTGTTTACTTAATGCACACCAGTTATAATTGATATAATTGAGTATCATAGCAGGGTTTTTAATCCCATTCTCTTATGTTTTTTTGACCTTTTATTTAGGTGCTCCCAATATACAAGGGGCCCTAACTGCTTTTGGGTTTTATGATAGAAGAACAAAAAATTGACATGAAGTGGAAAGATTAGTAAATCAACTGAAGAAGTAATAGTTCGTAGTATCTAGTTTGAAAGAGATGATGATTATTTTGGGCTAATCATGCAAGATCAACTATCTTATCAACTCCAGCCTTAACGAAGAGTAGTTTGCAGAACTTTCAAGTCCTTCCCTTTGCAAGTTTTGTACATAGCTTTTGATTGGAAATTTATTTCATTCGTTTTTAAGTTGAAAACTTAGGTATGAATTTGGGTATCTTTTTGTTAATATCATTTGATTATTAATTAGGTTTACTCATGTTTACCATTATTTTCGTTTTACAAAAAATGGTTAGTTACACGAAAATAGCCACATAGAACTACACTAATTATGTGTGACAAATGCTTAGACAAAACTGACACTTAGTTTACAAAAACTTAATGTGACTATACATAACTATTAACCACACTTTTGTCAAAAAAAATTATGTGACGGAATGATAACAAATGTCATGGAAGAAAAAGTTATGTGTGACCAAAGGTTAAATAATAGTCACACTAAAAATTATAAATTTCATGTGGCTTTACATAACAATTGGCCACACAATCTTAATTGTTTATTTTTTTGTGACGAAATGATACCAAATGCCATGGACAAAACGGATTATGTGTCATCAAAGTTAGGCAATAGCCACACTTTTTTTTATGTGACGGAATAATAGCAACTGTCATAGGAAAAAAAAATATGTGTGACCAAAAGTTAGAATATAGTCACACATATAATTACAAAATTGTTTGGTGTGTCTATAAATAGTTTTTGGCCACACTTATAATAAATTCATGTGACTATATAATAGAAATAGCCACACTTACACTGAATTCATGTTGCCATTCCTACCCTTTAGCCACAGTTAATAGATGCAAAGTTTATTAAATTAATCATTTTTGCCACATATTTTTTTGATTGATGTGGCTAAAACAAAATTTTTAGTGACTATATAACTAAAATGGACACACTTAGAGTAATTTCATGTGACCGTTACTATCCTTTAGTCACATTTAATAAACAAAATGTTTGATTTCAAAAAGAAATTTTGGTATCCTATAGCCACACTTTTTAAGTGCTACGGCCACTAAATGTGAATGTGGCCGTATGATACTTACGATGACTCGACCTATGGTCACACTTGAGCTGGAAAAAAAAAGTGTGGCGAAAGGCATATGGTCACACTTTTTTTGTGTGGCCGTAGGGAAGGGTTGATTGACAATTATTTTGGAAATGTTGGAGCATGCATGGACAACGAAATCCAAATTGGAGCTTCATGACTTTTAATCCCTTGCTATAACGTACTATTTGTTTTGCATGTAAATATTTTGTCTTATGTTATCTATTGGGTATTTAAGTACTTTTTAACAAAGCTACAATTTGTTTGTGTAAAATTTTTTATGTATGTAATATTAAGTGGTATTGCACTACTAGAAAAGTGGCATTTTGCTACAAATTTTCTTACGGAAAAAAATGCGTCACAAATCTTAATAAATTTGCTACTCATTTGTGATGAAAAAAATCTATAATTTTTTTAGCAAATTTGTGACACAATGTATCTACAAATTCTTAGGAAATTGCGTAGGAAATGCATCACAAATTTCCTACACCATGTTTTTGTCACAAATGCGTTGAAAATTGTGTTACAAATGTGTAGTAATTGGTTTGCGACGAGGGTTTTTCTAACATCAAGGTTTTGTTGAAAATGCGTCACAAATCAAGAAAATGCAAGACTTGTGACGCATTTTCAACAAAACCTTGATGTTAGAAAAACCCTTGTCGCAAACCAATTACTACACATTTGTAACACAATTTTCAACGCATTTGTGACGAAAACATGGTGTAGGAAATTTGTGACGCATTTCCTACACAATTTCCTAAGAATTTGTAGATATATTGTGTCACAAATTTGCTAAAAAAATTATAGATTTTTTTTCGTCACAAATGAGTAGCAAATTTGTTAAGATTTGTGACGCATTTTTTTCCGTAAGAAAATTTTGTAGCAAAATGTCACTTTTCTAGTAGTATTGATAGCCTTTTCTAGTATCATGGTTACAACAAAATAACTAAAGCAGGCATGCATGCATGCAACATTGTTGCATGTTCAAGAGAAACAACTTTCTTCTAAAAAACCTACCTATCGAATATAAAATAACGATACACCTAAGTTAATAGATGTTGCAACATTGTAACTTCCATGACATGGGTTAGATATTGTTTTACAAATTACTGTTAAGAAAAATTATGAGGGTTTAAAAATCGTGAGGGGATAAAGTGTAAGAAGTAAGTAAATAAGTAGAATTTGAGTAAAGATAGAAATGTGTAATTAGTTAGGGGCTGTTTGGTAAGCCTCTTAATGAGGCTCTGAATCATTCAGTGCTTAATGATTCAGCATTTAGTCCGTTTGTTTCAGCCTCTGAATGAAATGCTTAAGTCTGAATCATTAATATTTGGGATGTTACTGAATCATTAAGCACTGAACCATTAAGCACTGAACTAAGCTGAACCTTAATGAGGCTTTCCTACCAATATGAGACAAAAAAAATTAACCATTAAGAGGTCCATCTTAATGATTCAGCACTTAGGGGCTGTTTGTTTAGCCTCTTAATGATTCATTAAGAGGCTAGCCTCTTATTCGGACAGAGGCAAGTTTGTTTGGTTGCAAAAATTGTAGCCTCTTAACTGAACCCCTAAGTCTGAATCATTCAGATTCATAACAATGCTGAAAGAAAATTGAGACAAAAACACCCTTCCTTCCTCCTTACCTTCCAAACCCTTCACCCCCAACCCTCCAACCCAACCCTCCGCCCCAACCCTCTGCTCACCACCAAGAGCCGCCGCCGGCCCTCCACCTCCGGCCACAGCCTTCCTCACAATACCCACCGCCCCGTCTCCTCCTCTGCACAGCAACCAGCCGACCCGTCTCCTTTCCTTCCTCCCTACTTCCTCTCTCCTTCCTTCTGCTCGTCCCTGTCTCCTGACCTCCACCAGCCGCCCGCAAACAACCTTCCTCCTCCTCTGACCTTCAAGAAAAAGAAAGAAATGAAAAAGAGAGTGAAATGGAAAAAGAAAGAAATAAAGAATGAGAGTGAAATCAGGTGTGTGTTTGTATGTGTCTAGTGTGTATATGGGTTAAAGAAAGAATAATAAAAAGAGGGTAAAGATTCTTTAGTAGATGAATGATTGAAGTTAGGTGTGTGTCATATGGTTGGTCTCGTGTATATCAGTTTATTGTTATTCTTTTTTTTTTAATAAAAAGTATTTTTTTATCAAAAATAAGTTGAGGGGTAAAATAGTCATTTTACACACTCATTCAGAGGTCTAACCAAACAACCATTACTGGTTCAGCACTTATTGGTTCAGAGCCTCTTACCCATTCAGACCTCTTATTGATTCAGCACTTACTGATTCAGCACTTGCCAAACAGCCCCTTAACCATTCAGACCTCTTAACCATTCAAACATCTTAATGATTCAGCACTTAATGAACCAAACAACCCTTAGTGTTTAAAGTTTTGGGTATATTAGATCTTGAAGGTTTAAAAAAATAGCAAAGGTAAAAGCACAGGGACCGTGAATGTAATTTATTTATGTCACACCCTCAAATTTCCACTGCGGGGTTTTACCGCGAGGCGCATGACATACCAGGATCCCATAGCCATAAGTCATATGAACGAACTCTAAATGCCCAAACCATTTAGTTCGTTTTCAAAAACCAAGTTTAGTTAAGCTTAGGAAGCGTAAACCAAATTTAAACCTTTTAGAAACCATACGCAAAACAACGCGCCCAAATTAAAACCATATAGAAATAAACGTAAAAGCATGATATATAATTTCGGTGTATTCCCAAGACCCCAAATGCAGTGAACGTGCAGTGCTTCCTAATCGTGACCCCGGAAGCTAACTACCTGCAAAAGCATGTACATAGTGGGTCAACAAACAATGTTGGTGAGTTCACTAAGTAAAGTAAATGAGTAAGTAAACGAGTAGGTTTCCAAAACCACGTAACCAAGTAAAAGCGTCAGTCTCCCAGACTACGTAACAACAATTAAAAGCGTCGGCCTCCCAGACCACATAACAACAAGTAAACAGCTAATTCATATGCCAGGGGTAGCTAACCCACTCATGATAACTAAAACCGGTGAATACCGAACTGCTAATGAACGAGTTCCCACAACCGTTAGTATAGTGCCTTGCATCATTGCCAATCAACAATGATAATATGTTTGAAGTTATAGTTCACACCCATGCTCCCAGCACGATGTGAGGTTTGTTAGGCCTAATAGCGCTATCAACTAATAACCCGTTTGCCCACCCGGCAATTCATTTAGTATTTTGAAGGACTTAAATGATAGGGTTGGTTTAGTTCATCAAGGACATAAACATGAATTAGTAATAGTAGGTTCACCTCGTGAACCTAGCACCCCAAAACCCGGGATGTGTAAGAGTAGTCCCAAACCGGACTAGAAGATGTTAAGTAAGTTGTCTCCCCGAGACGCATGCTTTTGAGAAAAAGTAGTGAAACTCACCTTTGGTTGCAAGCAAATTATCCAAATTCCAAAAAAACAGGGTGCTACCGACTCGCTATTACATGTGTCACTAAGTGAGTATATGTGTATAACAAATACACCATATAACCCGTTTGTTCAAGACGTTTAAATATTCAAAACCGTGTAAGTGACACCTAGTGATTCTAAATGCATAAGTAAACCCTACGGACCCGTTGGTGAATATGTTGGTTATCATCATTTATACACTTCATATGCATCTCATATAAGTGCCTATTCAAGTTCATGTCAATTACATACCATATAAGACTCCAAATAGTCACATAAACACATAATACACAATCTGCGTTTTTAGGACAGACTATGCGCCATGAAAACTAATTTACTAAAAATACTTATCCAGTGAGTTAGACTCCCAAAATTTTACTAAATATTCTAGGGGTTCTACTGGACAAATACATATTTTTATTTTGTGATAAAACCTTGTATAAAAATTATGAAACATCACGGAACACAGCTTCGTTCAGAAAATGCACACAACAGATCAGTTTAGTAGAAAAATTCCCAAAAATTGTGTATTCATCCAATCGGGATGAATCAACTTGGAAAAGCCAAGTTATTCCAATGTTAACCTACTGTCCAAATTTCATTACTTAATTCCTTGTAAAACTCGAGTTATGATTGTTTAAAGTTGACTCAGTTTATTAATCCGAAAATCTGATATGACCTTTAATCAAAGAAAATTCCAAAACATACCAAACGACATCCAAATCAGATGATTTTGCCCATTCTAAAAAGCTAAGACCATGTAAAATCCATTCATGCAAAGAATCGATCAAAACAATTATTTTCAAGCCACGTAAGAGACCCTACAAGTCGACATTCAGTTCTGTCCAGATTTTAATCATGCAATATCATCAATTATATCAAACCCTAGTTGCATATTATCAATCAATAATAATCAAAAACCATCATAAAACATTTATAAGACCTAACATGATCAGATCCTATCATAACACATGCAAAACCATAAACCCTAAAGATCATAAACGTCATAAACATGCGCAGCATGCAACCTATCAATTTCTAATCGCATAAGATTATGTTTAACCCATTCAATCTTTATAAACCTCACGTTTTAATCTTTGTGAAAACGTTTCAGACCTGGACAAACTTAGTTATAAGGTTTTATAGCATATTAAAGAAGATTAAAACACAATTGATTGAATGTTATACCGCAAGCTCTTCAAAACAATCAACCGAATGCTCTTGAAGCTTCACGATCGATGTTCTTGCGCCTTAGCAGGTGTTTAGGGGTTAATATTTCGTAATAGGGCAGTAGGGGCGATTAGGGTTTGAGTTTAGGAGATACAAGAGGCTTAAGGTTGCTTAAATATTAGTTGAAGGCGGTTTGGTGAATGCTGGTGCCCGCGCGCGGCCGCTCGAAGGCTGTGAGCGGCCGCTCACAGCTCTTCGGCCCGCGCCGGGTTGCCTGCTTCGTCGTACAACGTGTTTTCATCCATGTTTTCGCAATTTTGGACCATAACCTGTGTAACCCCATGTGTTAAGACCCCAACCATCCTACTGGTCCACCTATTAAGGTTTTTATTAACGTATTCGGTTTATGTTCACGTAATCACATATAGTAATTTGCACATAGTTTCACCGAGTATCATAGAAGCACATAATTGCAATCAGTCTCAATTAATTAATTCACAATCATTTAATTTCATTGTTCACCAACGTCCGAGGTTCACTAATCATGTATACAGTCTGGTAATTCCCCGAATTACCACTTCATGCAGTTATTAACCTATAACTGTGCAACGTGTGTCCTATCTAGCTAACCCTAGTTAAGTAGAATGCAAGGAATGTAACTAGAGTTTAGTTAAAGTGAGAATCTGAAATTGCGGGGTATCACATCATCCCTAAGTTGAAAAGAATTTCGTCCCGAAATTCAGTAAGGTAACAGTAAAGCCAGCGTAAAAATGTGTGCTTGGTTCCCGAATGTCACATCATCCCCAAGTTGAAAGGAATTTCGCCCCGAAATTCACTTTGAGATAGTTGCTTTACGTTTAGTGTTTGGTTTATGCATAGTTCTAGGTTGAGTAAAGAGATGTGGGTATTTAAGCCGCATTTGATCCCTGCGTTCCCACGCGTATTCCGGTCCTAGATGGGAATTCCATCATACCATAACAATGGGTATGGTGTTTTGTTTAAGTTTCTTGACGCCCTGCTCAAGAATCTCCCCTGGTTCTTCCATGAACCGTAGCTGATCGTCCACCTGGATCTCCTCCAGTGGCATCACCAGTGTTGTATCCGACAGACATTTCTTTAGATTCGATACGTGGGATACACCGTGTACCCCACTGGGTACATTAAGCAGGTTTAACCTGTAAGTTTCGACAATCTCGAATGGTCCGACATATCGGGGGTTCAACTTTCCCCGTTTCCCGAAGCGTATGACACCTTCCCAAGGTAATATCTTTAATAATACTTGGTCCCCAATCTGGAACTCAAAGGGTTTTCCTATGCTTATCAGCGTAGCTTTTCTGTCAATCACGAGCAGCAGCCATCCTGTTTCTGATTTGCACTATCTTCTTAAAGTTTCGTGTACGAGTTCGGGACCTGTCAGCTGGCTATCCCCAACTTCAGTCCAGTAGATGGGAGATCTACACTTGTGTCCATAAAGTGCCTCAAAAGGCGCACACTGAATCGAAGTGTGATAACTATTGTTATAAGAGAACTCAATCAAGGGCAATTGCTTGTCCCAATTGTTGCCAAAGTCCACCACGCATGCTCGTAGTAGATCTTCTAGTGTTTGGATGGTACGTTCACTCTGCCCATTCGTCTGAGGGTGATAGGTTGTGCTCATGTCTAAACGAGTCCCCAATGCATCATGGAGAGTTGTAAAAAAATGAGAGATAAATCTTCCGTCGCTATCCGATATAATAGAAGTAGGCACCCCATGCCTAGAGACAATTTCCGTAATATTAGAGTGTCTAGACGTTCTAACTTATCCGTCTCTTTAATTGCCAAGAAATGTGCCGATTTGGTCAAACGGTCAACAATGACCCAAATCATATCGTGCCCGCTGGGCATTTTGGGAAGTTTGGTGATAAATTCTATGGAAATACCATCCCATTTCCACATGTGAATTTCCGGTTGCTGAAGTAGGCCCGAAGGTTTCTGATATTCAATCTTAACCTTGGCACACGTTAAGCACTTACTAACATATGTGGCTATCTCAGCATTCATGTTTGGTCACCAGTAAAGAGTTTTGAGATCTTGGTACATTTTATCCGAATTAGGATGTACCGAATAACGAGAGGTGTGAGCCTCATCAAGCACTAGTTGTTTGAGATCCCCAAAACGTGGAAACCAGACTCGATTAATGAAGTACTAAAGACCATTTGTCCTCAGTTCTAGGTGCTTATCAGCACCGTGCAAAGTTTCAAGCCCGATGCTTTCCTCTTTCAAAGCCACGCCCTAGACTTCACGTATCTTATCAGAAAGATTAGAATGTATGGTAAGTTGTAAGGCTCGCACTCGTTTAGGTTTTGTTTCCTTCTGACTAAGGGCATCCACTACAACATTAGCCTTCCCTGGATGATATTTGATGGCACAGTCATAATCATTTAGGAGCTCGACCCATTGACGTTGTCGCATGTTCAGCTCCTTCTGATCGAATATGTGCCGGAGGCTCTTATGATCAATGAAGATCGTACACTTTGTCCCATAGAGAAAGTGCCTCCAAATCTTGAGAGCGAAAACCACCGCTCCTAGTTCCAAGTCATGGGTGGTGCAATTCTTCTCATGAACCTTTAGTTGTCGTGAAGCATACGCGATCACCTTTTCACGTTGCATCAGTACACACCCTAAACATTGGATAGACGCATCACACTACACCACAAAGTCCTCTGTACCATCAGGTAGTGATAGTATAGGTGCACTGCAATGTTTTGCCTTCAACAATTAAAAGGCATATTCTTGGGCATCTCCCCACTTCTCCTCCTAACTTAGTTGTAATCTAACATGATCATTATTGTTATTCTAATTTTGATCACTTAATGTGGTGGGTCGTTCATGAGATTAAAAATGTTACACTGTTACTTTTGTTGAATTAATCTTGTATAGGTTAGATTGATGAACCAAGGGTTAAAACGGTTAATATTTATGTGTACGTCCACGCCTGGATAAATCTTATTTGCCTGCCTGCTTGCCTGCTGAAAATTTGACCCCGTGTGTACAGCCTGTGTGTGTATCACAGGAATCATTCAGCATAACATCCCCTGTTCTCGGGTGGCTTGCACACGCATAGGGGAGTAGCTTCCGCCCAACACTACATGTTCCTTGTATTATACTTTACCCAATCAGAGCTTGATATACTGATTCACCAGTATCATATTATGAGGTCAACACAATTTGATCATATTCTCGTAGTTTTACAAACAAATGGTCGAGGCGTGCGCCTCATGGGGCTTTGCTGTACGTGTGCCTGAGGCGGTCAGAAACATATAACCACAATAACTATTATTATGTTGTGCACGAGTATATCACCTCTTACACTTGCGTCTCACTGAGTTTACATAGGTTATACATCTTCTCTTTTATCACAACTCACCATGACTAATTTACTCTTTCTTTTACATATATCACAACTCGTTGTAATTTATTTTAATCCCTCTTTTCTATCACAACTCATTGTGATTAATAATTTGAAGTATGTAATGAGATCTAAAAAAGCACATTAAAAAAATATGAAATTATACTTACATGCCTTGTTTAGACGTTTTCAACAGTTATGACTCCCAGTCCCTTCCTTTATTGTTGACTTCCTGGAGTCGACATTAATCTCACCCAACACACACAACATTCTTTAATTCTTCTTATCAGCAGTGTTCATTCTATCAATCAAACTCTTACACACATCTCTATTCATCCCCAATTTCACACACATTTTGATTACATTCGCAGTTTAACAACTCTAATATGTTTTATGTTGGTATACCCAACTGTAAGGTTTACAAGTTTCACTTTTAAATGTGAATACTGATAATTACATTGGTTTTCGAATTCATAAAATAACAGTCTAACAGCAAAATAACAAAATCATCATTAATTCATATATTCCCAGGTTCAAGAACCTTTTCATTATCTACTTTTGAAAATTTCGGACCCTAACCCATCAAATAACCTCGTAACAACATTTATATTACAGGTTCAAAGAAGAGTTTATGTAAATAGTTTCCTGATTCAACATGCCATTTAATTTTATATTAAAACTCTAGCTTCTTGAGTTAGAATCACTAACTCTGTTTGCTTTTCTTGTTAGGAGACAGATGGATATGCCTCCCCCTGTAGTGAAAAAAAATCGGCCTTGTAACATGGGGGCCCCTTTATGAGGGGATACTTAGCAGGAATTACAACACGCATGTGCTGCTTGATTCTCGCTTTTCATTGCCTATGTTTGATTATGTAAGTCTTTTCATTTAAAAGTTGTTAGTAATAAAGTTTAAATTTGTTAAATGGGTCGACTGATGTGCCAATAATTTAATATGTTTTACATATGTAATTATCCTCTTTTCGTACCTTTATTATGCTTTTATCTTTATAAAATATATCTAAATCGTTTCTATTAGATAAATTGAGGTTCTTGAAAGAAAAAATCAAAAAGGAAAGAAAATGCACATCTTGAGTGGAGAACAAGCTTCTAGTAGACAAAAGGGTACAAGGTACAACAACCTTGTCTCTCACATGCAAGTCTTGAAGGCCAAGAAGGAAAACAACAGACAAGGAATTAAAGACTTTCAGAGCTGTTTCAGATACAGCACGGTCGCGCTCTGACCGTGCACGGCCGCGCAACTGTTCTGGGTCAAAAAGTCAACATCTCCAAGTCAACATAGGTCAAAATCAGAGTTTACAGATGTGCACGGGCGTGCTTTACTCAAACGTGTTCCCCAAGGCAAAAACCGACCAAAACTGACAAGACTGTTAGATGTACTGGGAAGCACAGGCGTGCCATAGACTATGTCACAGGCGTGCAAGACACAAAGGGGGACAATTCTGCACAAAGGACTCTACAGCAGTACGCGTTGTCTGAGCAGGGGCGTGCCAAAGCTTTGTCAAGGGCGTGCTTGAGCTGTTTTGCCTATAAATAGAGGCCTCCAACCCTCATTTTGAACCATCCCTTCACCCATCCATTCCACTAGAGTTCACACACTCTCCAGCCATCTTGAGGGTCTTTCAAGTGACCTTTGGAGCCTGGGATCACTCCATAAACACTTTTTGATTGAGAGTTGAGAGAGAGATCACTAAAAATCACCCAAACACCTTCTTTAATCCCATATACACTCGCAACTATGTGTTCTTCCAACACCAAATGTATTGTGCAAAGTGTACAACCAATGTTTGACTAGATTAATCAAGTGTTGCTAGGGTGAAGACTTATTTTGGTATGGATTATATAGTTTTTATTTGATTAGAGGTGTTGTGTTCTTGTTTAATTCTTTTCATTTAAAATTTTGTTTGATGAACTAACTAACTAATTAACTAGTCATTGGTCTTGTGGGTGTCTTGGTAGGAAGTGGGAGAACTCATGAGTGTACCCATGGTGTGTAAACACCCATGCACTTGTGAGCTAACCTAATCCCGCGAGTAGAGATTGGCCCATTTGTGGGTAGAAATACACACACTTAGTGGCTTAATCCTCTACTACTAAAGATCTCACTTAGGGTCGGTACGGTCTTTATACTTGGTCCTAGTGATAAACCAAGGCTTGATCTTGCGACTTAGCTACATGGTCTATGTGATAGCTTTGGCGCAGGTTAAGTGTTGGTGAACCCGTGTTAAAAGAAAACGGTCTTTATTTTCTTTTATCTTTATACTGCCACACAGTTAATGATAGATCATTCACTCTTTAAAAAGTTAATTAATTCAAGTAAAAGATGAGCTTGTACCGGTTGGTCATGACTCTTTTATGATATCAAATGGTTTCTTGTTCGGTCATGCTCCGGCCACCGGCAAGTTGTCCATAAAAGTTTTAAGTGTTTAGATGTCTTTATTGCAATATTGGGAGGTGGATCATTTAGGGTTGGGTGCACACACTTTTGAGTAGTCCCTATGTCAGTATTGAGAGGTGAGCTTACCGGTTCGGGAGACCCTCACTTTACAACAAGAACACAGATCGTCTTGCGATAACAGTCACCTCTGGAGAATGCTGTAGCAACTCCACGTTAAGAATAAGTGCGCACTTGTTCACACCACTTAATTAATTAACTACTATTAATCCGTCCCAAGATAAAGTTGGATTCCGAAGCAGCACTTTGTGTCGGTATTGATTTTTATTCTGGTCACTCTCACTCTCTTTATTTATCTTATTTTATCTTTATCAAAGCAACTTAGGACTGAGTAGGGGAAGTCGTGTCTTAGGGTTTGATACTCGGTACTTGCTGGAAGTCTATACTACACTCGATAGGTACACTTGCCTATTGTGTGGGTCTAGAATAATTCGCAACTATCGTTTTATTTTATAAATTTAAAACTTTAAAAGTGTTTTAACTTAAAGTGTTGACTTAAACTCTTTTGGATCAAGTCGTTGGTGCATCCGCCGGGGGCTTGTTTCCTTTAAAAATAAAAGTTAATTTAATAAAAAAAAACTTTAACCCACACGACATCATCGACCCATTTATCAAACGGTTTACATATTGCAGATGGCGTGGCGGAACCCGTTAAGCTCAAAAATTTTGACGGCGTTAAAGAAGCCGGAAGCACTTGCGGCTGAGTTAGAGATCACCATGCCACAAATGGCAATTGCATGGTGTGCTGCAAATCCTGATGTGACATCTGTTTTCATGGGTGCATCCAAAGTGTGTCAAATTGAAGAAAACTTGAAGGGGTTGGAAGCTATTGGCAAGCTAACAGATGAGGTGATGAACAAGATCAACGATATCATGGAGCCGATACGCTAAAAGCATGATTGAATGGTATAGAGTATGACTTTGGATATGATTGAATGGTATAGAGTATGAGTTTGGATATGATTGAATGGTTTAGAGTATGACTTTGGATATGATTGAATGGTTTAGAGTATGACACTGGATATAATCTAACATTGGATATTGTTGAATAGTCTGGTTAACTGAAGATTGTTATCTAGTAGAATGCAGCAGGACTGTCATTTTTACCCGAAACCTGACCCGAATTTGAAGACACCCATACCTGAGCTAGACGATGCCCAATTAGATTTACTTTAAACCTGAACCCAAATTTGTTTAATTAAGTCGGTTATTGGGTTGGATTGTGTGTGATTCGGTCCATGAGTATAGACAGGAGTTTGCAAAGATCTCAAATTGGCCCGACCACTATTTATCGGGCGTCTTCCTTAATGAACTTTTAAGAGGAGCTGATGGCTGGTGTCCGCATTCATAAACCTCGTACCATTTACAAATCAGCCTAAAATAAACCTACATGGAACTCCCAATTAAAACCCGATTCTTAGCCCTTCACCCCTGCTTCCTACTCGTCCTTTTCCACAAATCAGCCTAAAACCACCATGAAGGTTTGCAGCATGCTAAACTCTACCGAGGTGTTAATTTTTATTTATGGAGGTTTGACACCCAACTTTATTTTCAATGTGTTAGTAGTTGAATTGAGACTTGTTACCCATGTAGTAGCATCATGTGTGTTGATGCCTCGCACTCAACAAAACAGGATAACCTTGGCAGACAACCACCCCATCCATAACATTGATGAGCTACTCGATGAATTATACACGGGGCTAAGTTGTTCTCTAAACTTGACTTAAGGTCTGGTTACTATCAAACTCGAGTGCTTATTTTATCGACATCGAGAAGACTGCAACTCAAACTCATTTGGTCATTACGAGTTCAAAGTAATGTCTTTTGGCTTAATAAATGCACCATCAACCTTTCAAGCCGCTATGAATGACCTCTTCCGACCCTATTTACGTCGTTTTATCTTTTTCGATGATATGTTAATTTACAGCAGGTCTATTGAGAGTCGCGATTACTATAAGTCACAATATACTCCATTAAGACATATGTGACTCGTGATTGTCCATTGTGATCTAATATAACTCACTACAACACAATATAACCCTCTAAGACACAATATGACCTAATAACCTCAATCATGGGCTCATGGTCCATTAAGAGCTATCATGTCTACTAAGACATATATAATCTATTGTCCATGTCAATATACTTCGACTCACTACAACCCAAGATAGCCCTATAAGACCTAATATGATGAAATAAACCCCATCATAATTATTTCCCGTCATGGTATAATGCAGCCAAATAAAGCCCATCATTAAGGCCTACTTTGGTCTATTATGATAAAAAAAATGAAACTACTTTGGTCCAATAAATTCCAACATAGTTCACTAAAAGCTCTAAGATTATTAAGGTACACATGATACATTAAGAGTCATCATGACACATAGAAAAAGGGTGATTTTTTGTAAATAAACTACAACAACAAAAGAGAAACAATGTAGGGCATCAATGACCATGGGTGCAGTGGCGAAGCTTGAAAAAACTAGTGGTAGAAACCGAAAACTACGAGATCCAAATTTTTTTTCCTATCGTTATGTTTCGGGTTATATGTTCGGGTCGGCGATTCAATTCGGGTCGGGTCGGATCAAACAAATACACATAAGAAAAAGTATTTCGAAATTAAACAAACACCTAAAATAACTATGATGATGCGAGCGAAAAATGTTAAGTACCTTACAACATAGCGCGACATACTTTAAGATCTTTGAAATCATTGATTATGGATTCCGAATCATACATATCGGCAATTTCTTTTTCTATGTAAATCACCAAGCTATTCGCGAGATACTCGTCTGCCATCTTGTTGCGAAGGCGATTCTTGAATATTTTCATTACTAAAAATCCCCTCTTTGTTGTTGCAGTAGAAACTGGAAGTGTCAAAATTAGCCGAACCAATCTATCAACCAAATAGTAGTTCTCATATTTCTGAGTTTTCACAAGACTTTTGCATAGATCAGTAAGAGTTGATACACCACCTAGCGTATTCATTTTCTTTTCAGCTTCAAAATCTTGTAACTAATATGGTAATTGATTCCTCTCGTGCTCTATAAAATCTTTAGGATAATACTTCTCAACAAGAAGACAAATGTCATCAACCTTAATCTCTTTTGAAAGTAAACTAGAGCTAAGAGATAACAACTCCATAGTTTGCTCACTGAATCTAATATTCAACTTATCTATTTGTTTGTCCAGTGTGGCTGTAAATATTTGTGACATCCGTCACCCTCGTCGTTAATCTAATTGACAAAAATATCCCTTTAAATATTTCCATGATAGTCCTTATAAGTTTCGTCGCTTTTTTTATTTTTATTTGAGAGCAACAAAAAATTTTTAATTTATAATGATTATGGATCGAGTATAAGTTTTAATCAAATGCGTATGTTAAAACGTATTCGTAAAAGAATTTTATAAAAATTTCAAGTTTTATAAAGTTTTAAAAACTTTTAAGTTAAGTTAGTTAACCAAGTTAACTTTTTATATAGGAAATACGAACCTAGTTTCATAATAAACTAACCTAGTTAAAAATATAGGGACTATTTGTGTCAATACCCTAAAGTTCAAATCTGAAACTCCCCCTCGGCTTTTGAAGCTTCATTTTCGACTAAGATTCGTGCTTGTAAGTCCCAAATTAGTATGCTGTTTTATTCCTTAAATCTTGATCTTCGAAAACCCTATGATTGCTGAGGCTATTCATTTCGGTTTTGGGTTATCGAAAATCTTAGGGTTAGGGTTAGGGTTCTAGGAAATTTGGGGAAGAAGATGATGCACATGTATGTTATTATAAAAATATTTTTCTTTAAATACAATCAACAAAACTTATGTGTGGCTTAGTGGTTTCAGTGTTTTAGGAAGGAAGAAAGGAACAGGGTTCGAATCCTGGCTTCCTCATTTTGTTTTCATTAGTTCAGTTATTTATTTATTTTTTATTATTTTAATCATGAGATAATCATTATTAATTCATTTAAACTTAGAATATTCATAATAAATCCATTTTTGCTCCAAAAATTTTGAAACTTTAGGAGTAGCATCATGACACTATAAATAAAATTATCACACTAAAATTTTCTGAAAAATAAATTATTTTCATATTTTTATTAATTTAAATAGTTTTAATCATAAATAATTGATTAAAAATCCAAGTTTTATGATTTTAATCTCAAATTTTCTGGAAAATTATTTTTAAGGATCATGAACCTAAATAAAAATTATTGGTTCAGAAAACATTTATTTTATTAATTTTTCCTATTTTTAATCATTTAAACGTGATTTAAATTCATTAAATTTATTTTAAATACAAATAAATTGAGAAAAATTATGGAAAAATTATTTTCACCTTTATACATCAGAAAATGATTATTTTTCATAAAAATATGATTTTTGAATCATATCTTGTACTTTTAGTTTATTTACATTTAATTAGATACTATTAATTATTTTGTTAAATGTAAAGTACTAAACTATGATTTATGGATATTTTTATATAAAATAGAAAATATTCCTATAAGTGGAAACATAGTATTATAATTTCTTCGTCACGTATTAAATCTTAAATCATGATATACTTTATTTAACATTTTTATTAAATTTAAGATATAATAAAACTTCATCTTCCCTATACAAGTCTAGCGAACCCTAATGCCTTAGCACCCTAGATACCTTAGACTTTTTAGACATTTCCTTATTAGTATTCTTACACATTATAGGTTGAATTCTTCGGAATTCCCAATTTTATTTTGTGAAGAACTTTGTTGGATTTATCGCTTAGCAAGAACTGTGAGTATATCTTTCCCCTTTTTCATGTTTTACTCTTTTGGGGCTATACATGTACGCTATTATCAAATGTTATTTTATCATTAATGGCAATTCTCATGTGTGTTTGCGTAATGTTATTTTGTGTGTCTATGACTGTCAAAACCATTAACCTTATGGCCTAGCATTTCAATGAATAGTACTATGGTATATACCCCCTGTGACTCTGTTGAGAGACCTTGGTCATTGTTGTGTGAATCATTATCAACTGTGGGAATCATTGAATCATTATCAATTGTGGGAATCATTGAATCATTATCAATTGTGGGAATCAGTGAATCATTATCAACTATGGGAATCATTGAATCATTATCAATTGTGGGAATCATTGAATCATTATCAACTGTGGGAATCATTGAATCATTATCAATTGTGGGAATCATTGAATCATTATCAATTGTGGGAATCATTGAATCATTATCAACTGTGGGAATCATTGAATCATTTATCATTAGGGTTGGCTTTGGCTGATACTACTTAATACATAATTGCAAACGGTATACAACACATGAATTGCTAAACACTTTTTCTACTATATGTATTCAAAACAGGGTATGCTCACCAATACAATTTTTGTATGGACAAAATTATTTTGTACATGTTTCAGGTTATTTTGAGATGCATTCTTTAAGCTTTCGGATTTATATTTAGATTTTGATTCATTGTATTTCAATTTAGTTGGCATTTAGACTCGTTGTATTTTATTTCATTGTAATAAACTATTTAATCCGTGTATCTAAATTTACACTTTAGTCCATGAGCTATTGAACAATCGTCACTACGTGGCACCTCGATGATTCCGCCATCGGTTGGGGTGTTACAATATATCAACTCGATAATAATGTTCAAATGTGACATGATGATCTGTTTTACGAGGCCGACACCGAGTAGTCGAAGTATATAAATCCATAAAATTCGGCATTACTATTTGATGCTTGACACAAAAGAATGTAACTTGATCAATAAAAGAATCCCATCCATTGTTTCTGAATTCATTTAAATTAAACTTAGTTGATGAAACTAAGTTCATGGCATTTAGAATATTTTTGGATTTCATTTGTAATGCTTGAGAAAGTGTTTCAGTTTTTCCCATTACTTCTTTCATCAAGTGAAGAATAAAAACAAACTCAAATGATTGCATCTACCCCAAGCTGCAACAACATCTGATCGTTGTGATGCAGTAACATGACGAGAAGCATCCACTATTCCCACGAGAACAGCACGGGTGACATCAAACATATTTAGCATACTACAAAGGGATTTAAAATGAGAACCCCAACGTGTGTCACCGGCTCTTGTTAATGTCCTAATCTGATTCTATCCTTTTCCCGATTTAATTTCACCCAGTTCCAATAACCTTTCAACCTCAAGTGACTTTGCCTTTTGTAACTCATCATGACACTTACTAGAAGCACGAACCACATTAATTATAAAAACCAAGTTGTTAAAGAATTGGTCCACCGGAATAAGGTCTTTTGAAGCACCAACCAAAGCAAGTTGTAACATGTGAGCAAAAAACAAGAATGTAATAACTAATAAGCATAAGAGAATTTAGTTAAACCAAACAAAGAAAGAGAAAAATAAACAAGTAATTAACCTGTGAGCAAAACAATGAACGTAATACGCATAATGACAATCCCTATGAACAAGTGCATGTAATCTGTTCCATTCCCCTCTCATATTGCTAGCACCATCATAACAATGCCCACGGATTTTACTAACATTAAACTCATAATGAAAAAGTTGTGTCCACAAACTTGATTTCAAGATTTCCGATAAAGTATCACTGATATGCTGCAATATATACATATATATTAATCTACAAACATGGGAATTATATTCACATATGCACGGGTTTTACGCCAAAAATATATTCAAGTCATAGACCTTCATGTAAAGGGTTATATACACCGTGGTTACATACAGATTTTTCTCAAGTAAAAGTTAGATTGCGGAATGTAATTGTCAGTTACAGAAAATAAATGTTAAAGTCAGCTCAGCTACAATGAGGGAAGTTAAAGATTAACTCAGGTAAGCATGTGGTTTTCACCGTAGTTTTCACCCCATGGTCTAACACGTAAGTCATTCCCACAATTATATTGATTATATCAGAGTAATAAAAAGTGAACTAAGAGAAATATATATATATATATATATATATATATATATATATATATATACACCGGCAGTGTACCGATCAATTATAGTATAGTCCTTTTAAGTCCGAATGTCGATCCACAGAGAAGCGCTTAGGCATAAGTAGTAATAACTTAGTTAGTTTCATTTACAATATTTACAAGTGACATTGATTTGGGGGGGGGGGGGGTTTGAGTCTTCATTACAACTAGATGACGATAAAATAAAATACAGAAATTTAAGATATTTTTTTATTTTTCTTTTTGAAGATTTAAACTATAAAAATTTTAAGGTTTAGATTGTTCCTTTTTATATTACGAAATAACTACTTATGATAGATTCATGCTATTGTTTTTATTGCTATGGCTTTCGGTTATGGAATTATTTGGTGAACCAAGTTTTTAAAGATAGACTAAAATTTCCTGTTTGGTATCTCAATCATATCTCAAGATAGTACAAAAGTAAAATCAATAGTTATTAAGTCACTGGTTTGGGTAATGGGGATTCGGAACAGTCTCCCAATTATGATAAAGTACCTTAAAGTAAATCTACCTTACAGCGCGATAAACTTCATACAAGGTAACTTAGAAATGAATAGTAATACACATAGAACAGAGTTTATTAAAATAAGAGTAGTCTTTTTGCAAAACCTTTTCACTTCGTATTTTAATAAATAAGATAATATGTTAATTTCTCACAACAAAGGTCTTGAAATTAGTAGTATATTTAGAACCTATAAATTCTTTACTATTATTCCCATGGATTTACGAGCTCTTTTAAAACCAATAAGTAATTAACTTACAAATGATGTTTGAATGTAACTTATGTTATTTACTTAACATGCAATTGTTTATGAAAGACATTCATTAATTAACATGTGGGAATAATAATAAGTCATAGATTAGTTCTAAATACGCATATACATCTTACTAACACGTCTAAGTCTTTACTTTATCATTGAAATCGTAACTTTAATTCCATATACCGAAAGTCATAGTTTTTGTACAATAGCAATCCTCATTACCTAAGTAGTACAAAGTTTTTAGCTATTAAACATTATGAAAATTTAACATACGTTTATTTATTTTACAAGACCTGAAAATAGAAAAGATAGAAATAACCAATTGATCTTCGACAAATCGCGTTGCGTAAAATGACCACGAAACTTCAAAATCTTCAAACCCGAACTTAAAATTGAGATTGTGAATTCGTTATAACGAGTTTCTACTCGAAATTGGTTCCCTTAAGTCTGTACCCATGGCCTGCTATTTGTAGTGAAATTTGTAGGAATTTCCGGACAGTAAGAAAGTTTCTTACGGACCGTAAATTTCCCTTATCCAATTTTTTATTAAAAGTTATCGACCACTTAAAAAGTTAGGTCACAGGATATTACACCCTCGTAATTTTATAATTTACGGGGTGTAAGATCCTCCAATGGGTAAAAACTTCATATTTTTCTTCGATTTCGTTGTCGATTGATTTTTAGCTCGATGTGCGATTGTATTTCCGTAGAAATCGTCCTTGATCTCATCAACTTTGTCCTTTTAGTTGTTCTTCTCTTTTCTCAGTTGTTGATGGTTTCTTGATTTCTTTCTTTTCTTCGTTTTCTTGTCCATTTTTGCTTTATTTATGTACAACACCTGAGAAATTACGAAATGTTAAGAACAAGGATAAAACACACTAAAAACACACATATATACAATAAAACGATAATAAATATATAGTAAAAACATATATAATTTACAACATATCAAATATCCCCACACTTAACCTTTGCTTGTCCTCAAGCAAATCCACCAAGAAATGTTTTATGGCAACCATTTTATAAACAAATCTTCAAAATCACCTGTTTTTGTGAAGTAACAACATGGCATGTGATTTTAGACCTTCTTTTGTTTAGCACTTAGCCTACACTTGCTCACAATGTTCACTCATCCCTCGTGTTTATATTTTGAATTTTTGGGTGAACACTCAAATCCGTATTTGAGTTAACGCGAATCATAGGCTTGTATGCAAATCAAATTCTTTAAAACTAAGTAATTTATAAATCAAGAGGTCTTTTATTAGGGTTGTAATGGGGGAATTATTATTATTATTATAAATATATATAATATTTTTTTTTCTTTTTCGGGAATCGAGTAATTTAACCGAGATGAAATGTTATGGATTATTCGATAGTTGATTTGGAAAATTTCCACGTCTAATTGCGATTTGTTCAGCTGCTATTTCAGAAAGTAGCTTGACATTTATGTTGTATTCATCTTTCATCATATTGATCTCCTTTTTCACAGCATAATATTCATTACTCCCCTTTCTGATAGGGTGTTCGGCACGAAACCTAATAGCTCCTTGATGAATAAGAGTGATATATTCATTTTGTGAATGAGTCTGATTCTTGCTACATTTTTCTTCATCTAGTGACCAGTTTCCACATTTTAAACATTTTTTGTATCTTTTGGCCCTTCGTTTTGCAGCACTTTTAGATTGTCCACAGAACGGTTGATTTTGTTCCATTTGTCTCCAAAGTTTCCTTTCATCTAATGTTTTTGGAAATATGATCCTTATTATCTCTGGAGGTAAATGAGGTTTTGCGAGGCTTAAACATGATAGTAAATGAATGTCAAGAGGGTGCATTTTGAGAGAGAAGCAAGAGAGAGATTTGAGATTTTTAGAAGATTGCAAAAGTCCAATTCTTTTGGGTCTGACCGGTAAAAGACCATTTATTTTTTTTCTTTTTCCAGTTTCATCAATGTCTTCTTGTTCCTTGATGAAGACAAAATGCAAATATTTTTTTCTCTTTTTTTTTTTATAAAATCTCTCTTTTGATTTTCTTTTTCCATCGTTTCTGCTTCTTGCATTACTCTTGTCATTTCCGAGTACATCTCTTCGTCTTCTTAAAAATCGCGAATCTCGAATTTCTCCATAAACATAATTGGTTAAAAACTCATTTAATTTGGGTGTATGAAATGAAAGGCTTAGGCTCAAAGTGGTTTTCTAAATGATATTATATATATTTTTATATAGACAAAATTGCAGAAAACGTCCTTTATGTTTACCCAAAGTTGCAGGTTTAGTCCTTTAACTTTAAAAGTTGCAGGATACCTCCTTTATCGAAGTTTTTGTTGCAGGAAACATCCTTTACACTAACGCCGTTAAATTATCCTGTTAAGTTACCCTCACATGCCAAGCATGTGAGAGTATTTTCGTCAATTTGTATTTAAAGGACCTTTTATGCAATTAAAACAAAAATAACAACATAACAATAAAGGAGGGACTAAACTTGTCAAAGTTTGGAAGTTTTTAAAACAAACTCATCCTCTCTCTCTCAGACTCGTTTTTCCGGCGATGGTCGCCGCCGGCGACCACATTCCGGCCAAGTACTCCGACGAGGTTTTTAAATGATGAAACCAACATCACTAGCTATTTTCTCCTTGAATGATGAAACCAACATCTGAAGTTTTGACAATAATATAGACAAAGTCAAAAGAGCAATTTGACGAACATCCAAATTATATGAGCCATATATAAGTTAAAAGCAACCCGTGGATATGAAATTCAATCACTTAATGACTTTTTTTATCTTGAAGAATTCTTATGATAAAACTGTGGTGGTGTAAGTCACCTTATTTAATAACAAAGTAATGTTTTTTTTAATACAAACCGTTGTTTGAATTAATCTAGTTTATTTCCAAGAGGATATTTTGAGGATTCGAATCACAAATAGGTAAAGCAAATAGCCATATATAAGTTAAAAGCAAACTTAATACAAATTATAAATTTCAAAACATGAAAAAAATATTATACAACCTAAAATCAGTGTAAGTAACTATAGATGAAGCAAATAGCAGATAGATAATTGGGGATTTTGCAAAACATAAGTAGAATTGGGGCTACTACGTAGGGTTTCATCAACCAATGCAAGGAAGGTAAAAAGAAAACTTACAGTGTAGAAAGACGATGATGATACTTCTTTAAGTCGCTGGAATTGGTCGTCGACCGATTTAGAAGAGAGACGATGTAAACAAACCAAGTGTTGACTGTTGACTACCTGTTTCAATAAATAGCACCCCCCTCGTCGGAGTACTTGGCCGGAATGTGGTCGCCGGCGGCGACCATCGCCGGAAAAACGAGTCTGAGAGAGAGAGGATGAGTTTGTTTTAAAAACTTCCAAACTTTGACAAGTTTAGTCCCTCCTTTATTGTTATGTTGTTATTTTTGTTTTAATTGCATAAAAGGTCCTTTAAATACAAATTGACGAAAATACCCTCACATGCTTGGCATGTGAGGGTAACTTAACAGGATAATTTAACGGCGTTAGTGTAAAGGATGTTTCCTGCAACAAAAACTTCGATAAAGGAGGTATCCTGCAACTTTTAAAGTTAAAGGACTAAACCTGCAACTTTGGGTAAACATAAAGGACGTTTTCTGCAATTTTGTCTTTTATATATACCTAAATGCCTCTATCATTTTTATAAAATTACTTGTTTCTGATGTTGAAAATGTATAAGTCACACAAGTTCTAATCGTGAAAAACAAAGATCAGATATCTCTCATCAATTGAAATGAGCAATAGTGAATTTGTTTTGCTCGATAAGGCTCAAAAATCTCACTGTAAATGGGTAAAGTAAAGTAAAGTGTAGACTTAAGCTTGTTTTTTAGATGTTTTCAACTAGCCATGTCATTCTTAACAATTTTGTTCTTTTCAAGTGAATTTTTCAAATGTAAATTGCCTTTTACAATTCCTGAATGGTGCTTAAAGATCAAAAAAAATTAAATTTTACTCATTTTCTCAAAAGTGTGGTTTTAGATGATATATATTCAGTTTAAGATCGAACTGTAACTGCGGCTTCTATTTTGGGTATAGAAATTAAATAACTAATATTTTTATTTAAAGACTCATTCTATTCCGACACTTAAGTGCGAATCTGAAATAGTTTTGTTCTTTTAAGTCGAAAAAATACAAATATCAGTTATTCAGTAAATATACTCAAAATAGAATTCCATAGCTTGATAATTTAATATCTATACTATGGAAAGGTTCCAAACTAGCAACCTTCAAGCTTGAAAAACAATCAAATTAATGACCGTACCCTCGTCTGGGTCAGGTACAAGATCCTTATTTTAAAAGCGGCGTACAAAGCTTCTTTACCATGTAAAATTCATGGTTCAGTTAGAGTTATTTCTAACTGAGGACTCCAAACAAAGTAATGTCCGTACTCTCCTGTCGTATAATACAACCGACTTCTATCCCCACACTTAAAATTTACTTGTCCTCAAGTAAACTGAAGACAAATAAACAAAAATGTAGTTTTTTGATAAGATTTTGAAATTTTTTTCTCTTTTGAAGTCTTGTGATTCTTTTAAATTTTTTTTTTCTTTTGAAATCTTGAGATTCTTTTTATTTTTTTTTCGTTTTTCATTAAAAGAAAATATGGTTTAATTTTTGTTTTCATTTTTTTTTCAATTTTTTTATTTATTTATTATACACATCCCCACACTTAAACTATTTAAACAATTCAAAAATTTAAAAGCGTGATATATAAACAAAATACTTCCCTTTGTTGAACGCGCGAATTTCTTCATGTGTTTTTCCAATGTATAGATAGTTCTAAACAAACACTCAACAAACAAGATCATGCAAACAAACCAAACATACCATAATGTACATACATAAAAGTTAGTGTAATAAGTTTAATACAAACCAAACCAAATAAACATAAATACTGAAATACTAAGAATTACCTGCAGGTGGATCAGATGGATGACGTGGAAGGACAACACCTCTCTCCTCAGCTATGGCTTTAACTGACTGTACAAGCCAAGCTAATGTAGTAGTCACCTCTGTATGCTGAGTAGTCGCCTGGTCTATGAAATCTCTCAACTCCTGACGAACTGAAGCAATAGTAGCTGGCCGGTTAGAAGAAGAGGAAACACGTGAGGATCTAGGCGGTCGAGGTGGTGGAGGACGAGTCCCTGCATCCGAGTCATCTACTGCAATAGGAAAAACCTCAGTAGTGGGCTCTACAAATCGTCTCGGCTCTGTCTCTGTCACAAGCTTCATCTGTATCAGATCAGCCTCAGTAATCATCGTAGTCATTGGACCTGGAGAGAGTGTCTACAAAATGTAACGGTCCAGAATCCCAAAAGCTGACGCTATCATCGTCACATATGCACCCTGGCAGATACGGGATGCTTCTGTGCGCTTGCGCGCTAATGATCGTAAAAATATATAAGCAACATTGCCCTCTGCAGGGTGCAACAGGCAATGTAAAACGAGAAGGTCATCCTGTGTAACCTTCTCGATACTCTTGTATCGAGCCTGGATCGTGTTAGTGATAACACGATGGAGATAGCGATGAAGGGGATCCTTAATAGAAGTGGAGGCCGTCTGCGAAGTATACTCAAAACAACCAATAGTCGACCACCAGTTCTTCAGAACTGTGGGATCTATCCCTCCATGTCCCCTCTGAGCTGAGACAGTCCTGTAACTATCTGTGAAAACAGGCTCGCTCGTCTCCGCCTCTGTGTAAAATCCCATCCGTAAAGCAACTGCTGTACAGACAATCGGTACTGGGTACCTCCTAGGCGGAACTGGACTACTGAGGGATCGGTGAGTGGCTTTCCAGGTTTAAACTGGAAAGTAGAGAAGAACTCGAGGCAAAGGACTCGATACTGCTGGGCTGGGAGATCAAATAGTGGCCTCCATCTGTCAGGAATGTAACTCTGCAGTCTGTCGTACTCGCCTAATGTCCTAATAAGGTCCCAGTCTATCGTACGAGCTGCAAGGAGCGCTGTCTCCCTCATCGCCTCGTAGGAATGCCTCGCCTCAGCAAGGAACTCGAACTGGAGGATCTGGTCCCCTGGTATCCTCTATGACTGAGTGGGGTCGTCCTCATCGTTAATCGGGTCCTCCTCTGGTATCTGTGCAGTGGGTCTGTTCTTGTGTGCTCTCTTCCTCTTAGGTCCCGAAGTAGTAGCATCCATTTGCTGCAAGTTATTATATACACAATATACAAATACACAAATATATACAGGTTAGATTACAAAAATGAACAAATCTTTTTGTGTTTTTCTATTTTATTTTAGCTTCAAAATCAAACATTTTTACAAATTTTTTTTAAACATAAAGAAAAAAATTTACATTTTTTTAGAATTTAAACAAAAATATTTACATTTTAAAATTTAAACAAACCTATTTACATTTTAACAAACCAAAATTTAAAACTAAATTACACTAAATTAAAACTAAAACATTATTCTAATTTAAATATTATACAAATTAATTTAACTAAAATTATCTAAAATAAAACTAAAATTAAACCAAAAAACTAAAAACTATTAAAACTATTTAATTAAACTAAAATTAATCAAAAACTAAAAATTACTAAAACTAATTTAATTAAACCAAACTATCTAAACATATAAGCAAAATAAATTAATTTTTTTTAAAAGGATATTACGGACCGTAGGCTTGGGATCTTACGGACCGTAAATCTGTCATCGTCTTCCCCAAAACAGACCCTGCAACTGGGACTGTTCACCCGGTTTCAATCCAACAAAAATCAAGGCTAAAACGATCCTAATCTAACATATAAACATCCTAAAACACAAAACAATCAAAATCCCTAAATTATTTAACCTAAAAATTAAAAACTGAAAAATAAAACTAAAAAACGAACCGATTGAAGCTTAATAAACCAACGATGATGATGATAATAGTGGAGGTGGTACTCGTCGCTCCCGTGGGTACCAAATGGTGGTGAATCGTGGTGTTTTTTGACGGGTATTTTTTAAGAAAACAGGGGGGAAGCGAGCGTGGGTGGTTCGTGGTGGTGCGATGGTTGTGATGATGATGATGGTGTTGGAGACGAGGATGGTAGAGGAGGATGGTGATGAGCAGTTGTGGTGGCAGAGGGTGGTTCGTGGTGGTGGCAGCGAGTGGGTGTTTGGGAGGATTTGGGGATTTCAGGGGTGTAAAATAATTTACACCCCTGATCTGGGTAGTTATATTTTTTTTCTGTCTGGAAAAGAAATTTACGGACCGTAAGAATAAATCTACGGTCCGTAAATTTATATTATTCTTTTTTTTAATTTTTTTTTATAATATTTGTTCATTGTTATTATTATTATTTATAATATATATATTTTTTTCTTTTTTAAATTTTCTCTTTTTTTAATGGTTCGTAAAAATAATATTACGGACCGTAAAAATCTTAATTAAAAACGTGAATTGGAAACTACATCTCGCCGGATCGAACCGGGGTCCTATAGCTCACATGCGTGCACCACAACCAACTAGGCTATGTGTCCAACCCGTTTTATTTTTATTTCAAAAATATTTATGAACATATTAACACAAACTAAATTAAACACACATTTATACAAAAACTGTCCAAATATTTTTTTATCTTTTCTTCAATTTGTAACCTTTGAAAAGCAAAATAAAAACTATAAGAAAACACACATTTTTTTTATATATCGATCGTATAGCATTTCATTCGCGATCGAAATCGTTTGTTTTTCACATTTTTAGATCCACTCAAATGAGTAGTGTTATTAAAAATCCGTTTGAAATTTTTGTGCTATCCAATTTCTTGTGGTCTGTTCGGCATGACGCCTAATTGGCTCCACTTGGATTTAGGAAAATGATTACGGATAAAAACAACGTATCTTATTATGTTTTAAAACAAACTTATTAAAAATACCAAAAACAACCTAACTACCTAAAAAATTTTAACACACTTATTTACAAATTTACACTTGGGATTTCTCCCAAGATCCTCATGCAATTACCTGTTCCGGAATTTCGAGAAGGAAAACATCCTTCTCTTTTTCATCTAATGGTCCAACTAGGTAATGTTTGAGTCGGTGCCCATTAACTTTCCATATATCTCCGTTTTGTTCGTTTAATAACTCAACTGCACCATAAGGGAAAACTTTGTTAACAACATAAGGTCCTGACCATTTGGATTTTCGTTTACCTGCAAACTATTTAAGTCTCGAATTGAAAAGCAAAACCTTATCTCCTTGTTTGAATTCTTTCACTCCCTTTAATCGTCTATCGTGATATGATTTTGTTTTTTCTTTGATGCTTAAACTGCGGGAATAAGCTGTATCTCGCATTTCTTCCAACTCAAGGAGTTGAAAGAATCGTCGTTTTGCGGCTTCACTTAAGTCAAGATTAACAGTTTTTAAAGCCCACAAAGCACGATGTTCTAATTCGACAGGAAGATGACAAGCTTTTCCGTAAACGATCATGAAAGGTGTGGTTCCTAAAGGTGTTTTAAACGCTGTTCGAAATGCCCAAAGAACATCATCTAACTTGTCAGACCAATCTTTTCGATTGCTTCCAACAATTTTTTCTAGTATTCGTTTTACTCCTCGATTTGCGTTTTCTACTTGACCACTTGTTTGTGGGTGGAGCAGTTGAAAAACGATAAGTGACACCGTAACGTGCTAAGACTTTTTCTAACATGAAGTTACAAAAGTGTGTGCAACGGTCACTAATAAGTGCTTTAGGAGTACCGAATCTAGTGAAAAGCTTTTTCAAGAATTTGACTACTACTCGAGCATCATTTGTGGGTAAGGCCTTTGCTTCAACCCATTTTGAAACGTAATCAATTTCTACGAGTATGTATTTGTTTTGTTTGGATGGTGGAAATGGTCCCATGAAATCAATACCCCAAACATCAAAAACTTCAAGAACTTGAATTGGATTTTGAAGCATTTCATCTTTAGATTATATATTTCCTGTTCTTTGGCAAGCGTGACAAGTTTTAATGAATTCAAGACAATCTTTTACAACTGTTGGCCAATAAAAACCACAATCGAAAACCTTTCGAGCTGTTATGTAATGTGCATAGTGTCCTCCGTAAAGGCTTTCATGACATCGTTTGATAATTTCTAAACCTTCTTCTCTACTCACACACCTCCTCAAAATTCTATCCGCTCCTATTCGGTATAGGAATGGATCATCCCACACATAATTTTTCGCATCTCTGAAAAATTTTCTTTTCTGTTGTGTGGTCATTCCCTTCATTACCACTCCTCGAGCTAGGAAATTAGCCAGGTCAGTGAACCAAGGCAATCCTTGCTTTTCTGCATCTACGAAATCAATGGATTCATGAGGGAATTTATCTCCAATTTCTTCTTCTCAAATTTCTTCTCGTTCCGGATTTTCCAATCTTCACAAATGATCAGCTGCTAGATTCTCAGCTCCCTTCTTATCTTTGATCTCAATATCGAATTCAGAAAGTAAGAGAATCCACCGAATCAATCTTGGTTTAGCATCTTTTTTCGCAAAAAGATATTTTAACGCTGAATGATCAGTGTAAACAGTTGTTTTTGAAAGTACAAGGTAAGATCGAAATTTATCAAAGGCGAATACTACTGCCAAAAGCTCTTTTTCTGTTGTTGTGTAATTTTCTTGAGCATCATTAAGAGTTTTACTGGCATAGTAAAAAGGATGAAAACGTTTTTCAATCCTTTGACCAAGAACTGCTCCGACTGCATAGTCGCTAGCATCGCACATGATTTCAAATGGTAGACTCCAATCTGGTGAAACAAGAATATGAGCGCTTACCAATTGGTCTTTAAGCGAACTGAATGCTTTGAGACATTCTTCATTAAAATTGAAAGGTGCGTCTTTTTCAAGAAGTTGAGTCATAGGTTTTGTAATTTTTGAAAAATCTTTGATAAATCGTCTGTAAAAACCTGCATGACCAAGAAAACTTCGAATTCCTTTGACATTGGTGGGAGGTGGGAGTTTAGAAATGGTTTCTATTTTTGCTTTGTCAACTTCAATTCCTTTTCTTGAAATTTTGTGCCCTAAGACAATTCCTTTAGTGACCATGAAATGGCATTTCTCCCAATTGAGCATTAATTTTGTTTCAGTGCATCTTTTTAACATTCTTTCCAAATTTTTTAAACAATGATCGAACGAATTTCCATAGACTGAGAAATCATCCATAAAGACTTCCATAGTTGTTTCAATCATATCTTGGAAAATAGCTACCATACAACGTTGGAAAGTAGCTGGAGCGTTACACAAACCAAATGGCATTCGACGATAGGCTTACGTACCATAGGGACATGTGAACGTGGTCTTTTCCTAATCCTCTGGCGCAATAGGAATCTGGAAATATCCTGAAAAACCATCTAGGAAGCAATAGAATTGTTGCCCTGCTAGACGTTCTAACATTTGATCAATGAATGGAAGAGGAAAATGGTCTTTTCTGGTGGCATCATTTAATTTTCTGTACTCAATACAAACTCACCAACCAGTGACTGTGCGACTTGGAATAAGTTCATTTTTCTCGTTTTTTATCACAGTCATTCCTCCCTTTTTTTTGGAACAACTTGAGTTGGGCTTACCCATGGAGAGTCTGAAATAGGATAAATCAAACCTGCATCCATAAGTTTTAGCACTTCCTGTTTCACAACCTCTTGGACATTTGGATTTAATCTTCTTTGAGGCTGTACTACAGGTTTATAATTGTCTTCCATGAGTATGTTATGAGTACAATACAAAGGACTGATGCCTTGAATATCTTTCAATTTCCAAGCAATTGCTTGCTTATTCATTTTTAAGACATCAATCAGTCGATTTTTTTCTTCTTCTGTCAAATTTGATGAAATTATAACAGGCAAAGTAGTATTTTCTCCAAGAAAAGCATACTCAAGATGTGATGGTAAAACTTTTAGTTCCAATGGTGGTGGAGTTTCTAATGATGGTTTGTTACTGTTTTCTCTTATTTCTTCTGTTTCAAGTGATTTTGGAAATAACGGAGTTTCATTTGTTTGATTTTGTTCTTCTTTTTCTTCTTCTTGATTTTCATCTTTTTGATTTTGTTCTTCTTGATTTTCATGATTAAATCTGCTCCACAGACATAATCGAAGAAACGATTTACTCGTGGAATGAATGAATCTATGAAGTAAACAGAATGATTTGGATCACTAAAATCATCAAGGAATCCAGGGTATCTCATTGATTTGACAATATCAAATGTGATGTTTTCATCTCCCACTCGTAGGCTGATTTTTCCATCAAAGACATCAATGACTGCTTTTGCAGTGCAAAGAAATGGGCGTCCTAAGATAATAGGAACATTAGCATCAGCGTCCATATCTAACACAACAAAGTCCACAGGAAACACAAACTTATCAACTTTGACAAGTAAGTTTTCCACAATTCCTCGTGAAATTTTTACTGATTGGTCAGCCAATGACAGAGTCATTCGTGTAGGTGTTAGACTCCCTAGGTCTAGCTTTTTGTATAATGAATATGGCATTAAATTTATGCTAGCACCTAAGTCTGCAAGTGCATGACTTTGGGTATCTTCACCGAACAAGCAAGGAATTAGGAACATTCCTGGGTCAGTTAATTTTTCAGGTAGCCTGTTTAGAACTATCGCTGAACATCCTCCAGTCAATGTGACATTTGACATCTCTTCCAACTTGCCTTTTCTTTTAAGAAGATCTTTCAAGAATTTAGCGTATTTAGGCATATGTTGAAGAGCTTCAATGAATGGTAAATTGATTTTCAATTGTTTGAACATATCGAGAAAATGCTCATACTCTTTCGCGTATTTTTGGTGCGCTAATCGAGATGGGTATGGAACTCGAGAATGATTATTTCATGAACGTGTTTTTCTTCCTGAGATTTGTTTGAATTAATTGGGATTGGTGGAGATTCTATCTCAATCTCTTCATCAACTGGTTCATTTGTTACCACTTCTTTTGGTGTCTTCTCAACTTCTCCTCCTTTACCACTACGAGTGAAAACAGCATTGATCTGACATTTAGGATTTGGTTCAGTATTACCTGAAAATTTTCCTTCGGGTCTTTGTTTCAGAAGTTTGGTTAAATCTCCTACAGAACGTTGAAGGTCTAAAAACGCAGATTGTTGATTTTTCAAAAGAATTTCATGTTCTGTGAGTCTTTGTTGAGTGATTTCATCTTTCGTAGTTATTTTGGTAAGAAGAGAGGTTTGAGTTTTCAAGATTTCTTTCAAATCATTTGTTGAATAATCTTTTATTGAATTTTCAATTTGATTTTTGATTTGATTTTGATTTTGACTTTGATTTTGATGAAAATTCTATTGATTTGGTTGAGAACTTGATTGATTTTGTTGAGAATTTTGTTGAAAATTTGCATTTGATTGTAAGCCAAGATTTTGTTGAAAATTTGAATTTGGTTGAAATCCAGGAGGATTTTGATTTTGTTGAAATCCAGTAGGATTTTGATTTGGTTGAAACGGTATAGGATTTTGGTTTCTCCAACTGAAATTTGGATGTTGTCTCCAACTTGGATTATAAGTATTTGAAAAAGGAGTTTGAAATCGATTTTGTCCGGCTAAAAAGTTAGCTTGTTCTTCTTGTATCAAAGGGCAATCTCCAGTTGCGTGACTTCCTTTACACATCTCACATTTGCCCACTTTCAACTTCATTTCTTTCACTTCTTTCACTAGATTTTCAAGAGTAGCAGCTAAGCTCGATTCAAGAGATATTTATTGAACACCTCGTGAAGATGAGGTAGAATTTGTGTTAACCGCTCTCATATCGTGTTTAAGTTGAGCAAAACTTTCGAAAAGATCATTACATTCATCCACATCCTTTTTGTCCATAAGATGACCTCCTGCGGCAGTATCGAAATGATTTCTTGTCTCAATGTCAAGACCATTATAGAATTTTTCTACTAAGGCCCATCTTGAGAGACCATGTTGAGAACAACGACTGAGCAGAGTTTGAAATCTTTCCCACGCTTGAGGATATGACTCACCAGGTTCCATACGAAAACTGTGAATTTCATCCCAAAGGCGACCAGCTTTTGCAGGTGGAAAGTATTTTTTAAGAAATATTTCTCGCAGATTCGCCCACGTAGTGAATGTACCAGTTGGATGAGAATCAAGCCAACTAGCAGCTCGACCAGTGAGAGAAAATGGAAAAAGTTGAAATATTGCATCGTCATTAGCATCTTTTATTTTGAAAGCTGTTTTGATTCTACTAAGACGAGCAATGTGTGAAGGTGCATCTTAATCATCAAGTCCACTGAATTGACATGTGTTTGTAATGGCTTGCATAACATAGGCAGGGATTTGCCATGAAGTGTCTCTTGGTAATGCAGGAATTGTAATTGGTGAATTAAGTCCTGTATAACCTTCAACTGCAAGCTCATGAACTGTTCTTCGAGCAGCCATGATTGGTATTGGTATTGGACTAGATTGACGAGATTGGGATGGTGTTTTATCAAAAAGAGGATTTAAAATTGAAGTGCTTTCTTCTTGTTTTATTTCTTGTTGATCGAAAGTTTGTTTATGAAGTTTTTCGTGAATTACTCGTTCTGGTTCTGTTAAAGCAGTAAATTCCAGTGATCCTTGTGAACGAGTATGGTGCATAAAATTTGAAAATTAAAATCCTAAAATTACTATACAAATTTTAAACTAAAAATTAAAAAGTTTTAAAATCTTTTTGTTTTTTTAATTGAAAACTAACAAAGTTATTAACGCTATTACCAATTGATACTTCCCCGGCAACGGCGCCAAAAACTCTTGATGTGCTGCAATATATACTTATATATTAATCTACAAACATGGGAATTATATTCACATATGCACGGGTTTTACGCCAAAAATACATTCAAGTCATAGACCTTCATGTAAAGGGTTATATACACCGTGGTTACATACAGATTTTTCTCAAGTAAAAGTTAGATTGCGGAATGTAATTGTCAGTTATAGAAAATAAATGTTAAAGTCAGCTCAGCTACTATGAGGGAAGTTAAAGATTAACTCAGGTAAGCATGTGGTTTTCACCGTAGTTTTCACCCCATGGTCTCACACGTAAGTCGTTCCCACAATTATAGTGATTATCTCAGAGTAATAAAAAGTGAACTAAAAGAAATATATATATATATATATATACACACCGGAAGTGTACCGATCAATTCTAGTATAGTCCTTTTAAGTCCGAATGTCGATCCACAGAGAAGCGCTTAGGCATAAGTAGTAATAACTTAGTTAGTTTCATTTACAATATTTACAAGTGACATTGATTTGGGGGGGGGGGGGGGTGTTTGAGTCTTCATTACAACTAGATGACGATAAAATAAAATACAGAAATTTAAGATATTTTTTTATTTTTCTTTTTGAAGATTTAAACTATAAAAATTTTAAGGTTTAGATTGTTCCTTTTTATATTACGAAATAACTACTTATGATAGATTCATGCTATTGTTTTTATTGCTATGTCTTTCGGTTATGGAATTATTTGGTGAACCAGGTTTTTAAAGATAGACTAAAAATTTCCTGTTTGGTATCTCAATCATATCTCAAGATAGTACAAAAGTAAAATCAATAGTTGTTAAGTCACTGGTTCGGGTAATTGGGATTCGGAAGTTTCTCCCAATTATGATAAAGTACCTTAAAGTAAATCTACCTTACAGCGCGATAAACTTCATACAATGTAACTTAGAAATGAATAGTAAGACACATAGAACAAAGTTTATTAAAATAAGAGTAGTCTTTTTGCAAAACCTTTTCACTTCGTATTTTAATAAATAAGATAATATGTTAATTTCTCACAACAAAGGTCTTGAAATTAGTAGTATATTTAGAACCTATAAATTCTTTACTATTATTCCCATGGATTTACGAGCTCTTTTAAAACCAATAAGTAATTAACTTACAAATGATGTTTGAATGTAACTTATGTTATTTACTTAACATGCAATTGTTTATGAAAGACATTCATTAATTAACATGTGGGAATAATAATAAGTCATAGATTAGTTCTAAATACGCATATACATCTTACTAACACGTCTAAGTCTTTACTTTATCATTGAAATCGTAACTTTAATTCCATATACCGAAAGTCATAGTTTTTGTACAATAGCAATCCTCATTACCTAAGTAGTACAAAGTTTTTAGCTATTAAACATTATGAAAATTTAACATACGTTTATTTATTTTACAAGACTTGAAAATAGAAAAGATAGAAATAACCAATTGATCTTCGACAAATCGCGTTGCGTAAAATGACCACGAAACTTCAAAATCTTCAAACCCGAACTTAAAATTGAGATTGTGAATTCCTTATAACGAGTTTCTACTCGAAATTGGTGCCCTTAAGTCTATACCCATGGCCTGCTATTTATAGTGAAATTTGGAGGAATTTACGGACCGTAAGAAAGTTTCTTACGGACCGTAAATTTCCCTTATCCAATTTTTTTATTAAAAGTTATCGACCACTTAAAAAGTTAGGTCACAGGATATTACACCCCCGTAATTTTATAAATTTACGGGGTGTAAGATCCTCCAATGGGTAAAAACTTCAGATTTTTCTTCGATTCCGTTGTCGATTGATTTTTAGCTCGATGTGCGATTGTATTTCCGTAGAAATCGTCCTTGATCTCATCAACTTTGTCCTTTTAGTTGTTCTTCTCTTTTCTCAGTTGTCGATGGTTTCTTGATTTCTTTCTTTTCTTCGTTTTCTTGTGCATTTTTGCTTTATTTATGTACAACACCTGAGAAATTACGAAATGTTAAGAACAAGGATAAAACACACTAAAAACGCACATATATACAATAAAACGATAATAAATATATAGTAAAAACATATATAATTTACAACATATCAATCACTAACATGAACCAAATCCAAGAACCTTTCTTGTATCATCCCTTTTGCATCAACAAATCTCAAAACTATTGCCATTCGCTCTTTTTTCGACTCATCTCTTGACTCATCAACCATGATACAAAAGAATGAATCCCCCACTTCATTACGAATATGCTTTCGAATTTTATATGCAAAAATACTAATAATTTCTTTTTGAATATCCGAAGAAGTATACTTCGCATTAAAAGGAGCATTCTCTAATATAACCTTTGCAACTTCATCATTATAAGAACCTAGAAGTTTTAGCAATTCAATAAAATTACCTCGATTCTTAGAACTAGAAGATTCATCATGACCTCGTAAAGCACAAGCTTGGTACGTCAACCAACGAACTACATCAACTTTTTATATCGAAATACGTATATATATAAATTTCTATAACGATTGGTTGGGGCCGGAAAATCAAATTGGTAGGGGCCAGAAAAACGAATCGGTAGGGGCCGAACTCTAATACATATAAAAATTGCATACGAAAATCGCGAACCTACCACTACTGAGCCAAAAAACGGTAAGGTTGGGGGCACCCCCAGGCCCCTTGTAACCTTCGCCCCTGCATGGGTGGACTAATTTGAAAAAAGCAAAGCAAGGAACGAAAAAAAATATATGCAACAAAGCCAAGGATATTTCAAGGTATCATTTTATTGATTTTAAAGATACAAATTAGTTCTTGTTGATGAGGATGATAGGATATTTCAAGGTATCATTTTGTTGATCTTAAAGATACAAATTTGTTCTTGTTGATGAGGATGATAGCATATTTCAAGGTATCATTTTGTTGATCTTAAAGATTATTTTAATTAAAACTATTTTTTTATATTAGTGTACCCTTTTATGCTTTTATATGTTAACTACATTTAAACCCTGTGAGTGTTCCGGGGTTGAGAAATTTAATATGATATATTAATTTTACATACGAAGTAGACTGATGCGCTTTACAGTTACATGCAAGAAAGCTTCGGGTAGCACCTAACCTAAAACAATTAACAATATATCTCTAATATTAACGTCTAACATTAAACAATGTATAACTCTAATATTAAAACCTAACCTAAAACAATGTACAACTACAACGCTAACACCTGTTGTTAATAGAATTCATATTTACTGTTTTGAACATAATTAATGATTTGCCTATACATGATTTATGAATAACATGAACACTTTGTTTTTTTTACTGTATGAACAAACCCCACAAAAAAAATAGTCATTTTTTTTCTCTGTTTTTTATATAGCACTGTGGTACCCGTTGGAAAAATAATAAAGCGCTCATTAATCTGGTCGTTTTTTGTTCTTCGTTTTTTATATAGCACTATGGTACTCGTTGGAAAGATAATAAAACGCTCGTTAATTTGGTGTAATTTATTTCTTTAAAAAATCCCGTATATAAAAGATATTAGCATTTAAAAATTATGGGAGGAAACATGAGATGAAATAAAAATAATTTTTTTTTAAATTCTTTCTTTCCTAAAATATCTTAATGCCACATTGCATCCTACATGGTACTCTCAAGCGGTGGAATGATTATATAAGTGTCATATAGGATTTAGCCATTTGAAATATATATATATATATATATAGGTAGAGGATCCTGTAGGAAAATTGGTTTGTGTGAGAAGTGTAGGAAGGATTAAGAATTGACATGTAGCCATCATGTTTTTGATTTTGGAATGATGTTTTGGGTTGTTTTGGCTTGAAAAACACTTAACACAACAATATACAAAAATTTAAAACACAATCCAATGTATTATAGTCATTAAATTTAAATTCCAGATAAAACACCCTAGTAATTACTTAAAACACTATGCTAAAGTGTTATTGACATAGTGTTTTAAGTTTTAAGCCTAAAATACATTGTTTTCGGTTATTAATTGTTATGTTTGTTGTTTTTCTAAGCAAAACAATCCAAAACATCATGAACACGTCCAAAAAAATGATGCATACGTCCAAAAAAATGATGCATACATATCAATTTTTAATCCTTCCTACACTTCTCACACAAACCAATTTTCCTACAGGAACCCTACCCTATATATATATATATGATTAGGTTCAATTGAAAACCACCCTTTCGTGAAAGAACCGTAAGAACCCCAACTTAAAATGTGAATTTTAAAAAAAAAGTCCTACCGGTGTAAAAATGGGTAACCCCACCATAAAAAAAATTAAAAAATAATTATTTTACAACGGTGTAAAGACCTGGGCCCACCTTGTTTTGTTTTATTAGAAAAGGGAATATTCACTTTTATATTTTATTCAACTTTAATTTTCAACCACAAATCTTTTTTTGATTAAAATAAGATTGTGGTTATAAAGTGAGTTCCATAGTTTTTTCACGAAAGTGTGGTTCTCATTTTACCCTAACCCTATATATATAGGATAAAGATAAATTAGAAACCCACTCGAGTTGGAGAAACCCATGGCACCCCTACGTAAAAACATTATTTTTTCCTGATTTTTTCAGCATAGTTTTTATATTCAATTTTATTAGTTTCGGCAAAAAAAATCAAAAAAACGCCTAGTAGATAATTTTGTTACACATGTGTTACACAAACTCGGATTTATCATACGTAAGCATTGTTACATATGTAACAAACATGTTACATATTTTTTTTAAAAAAATCTACTCGGCGCTTTTTTAATTTTTTTTTACCGAAACTCACCAAATTAAGTATACAAGCTATCCTAAAAAAATTAGGAAAAAATAATGTTGTTACATAGGGGGTGCCAAGGGTTTCTCCAACTCAAGTGGGTTTCCACAGGATACTTAGCTTATATATATATATATATATAGGGATGAGTTATTTTGAGAACCTTAGTGAGTTGTGAGAACCATAGGAACCATTGTATGCCATTGATCTTGACCAATCAAGGGTTGAGATTACATCTAATCCTTTTTGTCTTCGGATGCTAATCCTTTTGTCCTCACATGATAATATAATATAATTAAGTACAAATTAGGGGTGTTTTAGTAAAAACACCATGGAGAGAGAAAGTAATATTATAATTAATTTCTTGTTAATTATTTAAATATAATATTTTTTAAACTATATTTATTTTTTAATTTCTTTGCTTTTTTTAACAAAAACTCAGATGAATCTAGATGAGACGATTTTACACTGGTGTAATTTTTTACACCAGCGTAATTCTACCATGATTTACACCGGGGTAATATGCCATACACAAACTCCTACACACAAACACTAGTGTAAAAAAACAAAAAAATAACATCTATACATTCATAATCCTTACACCAGTGTAAATATACACTACACACTACAAAACATTCATATTACACTAGTGTAGATTATTTACACCAGTGTAAAATCTACCAAAACACAACCTACAATTGCAAAAACATTTCGTATTACGCCAGTGTAAAAAACCCCAAAAAACAACATATATACCACAAGTTATATAGAAATTACACTAGTGTAAAACCCCAAAAACCTACAAAACATCATCTTCACAGTCATCTCCTGCAAAAAAAAAACCCCAAAAAAACATTTCAACATAAAAAAACCCTATCTTTTACAATCATAATAATAATAATAATAAATAATAATAATAACAATAACAATAAAACCTGATAATAATAATAATAATAATAATAATAATAACAGAAAATAAATAAATAATATTAATAAAATAATAACAGAAATAATAATAAATAATAATAACAGAAATAATAATAATAATAATAATAACATAAATAATAATAATAATAATAATAAAAAGAGTTAATAATAATAATAATAATAATAATAAACGTTACATACCTGTTCTCCCGCCGTCCTCCGCCGTCTCCCGCCGTCCTCCGCCACCCTTAACCATCTCCTCCACCCCCTCTGCCTCCTACTTCACCAAAAACCACCCCCTCTGCTCCAGATCTGTTCAGATCCAAACCCAACCACCAAAAAAACCATCGCCGTGACCTCCAAAAAATGGCCATCGTCGACCACCAAACGCCTCCCTCAAATCCCCACTGTTCAGATCTATTTTCCAGAGGGCAACCGCCACCGGAAAACCCATCATCGACCCCACCGCCGTCTTTTGTTCGAAACCCCCACCACGAACCACCACCCGAAAAACCATCATCAGATCCCACCACGAACCACCACCGTGTGTTTGGGAGAGAGAGAGAAGAGACGGTTGTGAGAAGAAGAGAGAGAGAGGGAGAAAACGTTGGGAGGAAGAAAAAGAGAGTAGAGAGAGAATGTAGAGAGAGAGACGAGTGTGAGAATGACAGAGAGAGAGAGAAAGTGTTCTCTGTGTGTGTGTTTTAATTTAAAAAAAAATCAGAATTTTCAATTATAATAAGGTGTGGAGTAGGTGTGGGTGGGGTAGGGGTGGGGATAAATTACTCTTGTGCCCTTTAATAATATAATGATATAGGGTATATGTGTCACCTTATCATTGGTCTAGAGGAGTTCTTAAGTTCTTGCAACTCAAGGGGTTCTCATATGAACCCAATCCTATATATATGTATGTATATATATATATATATATAGGGTAAGTATCCTTTGAAAACCCTCTTGAGTTGTGCAAACCCGTGAAAACCCTATGTAACAACATTGTTTTTTTCTAATTTTTTTAGAGTAGGTTGTATACTTAATTTTATGACTTTCGGCTCAAAAAAATCAAAAAAGCGCCGAATAGATTTTTTTAAAAAAATTACGTAACACAGATGTTACATATGTAACAATGCTAACGTATGATAAAATCCAGTTTTATGTAACAGGGTGTAACAAAATAATCTACTCGGTGCTTTTTTTGATTTTTTTTGCCAAAACTAATAAAATTGAATATAAAACCTATTCTGAAAAAATCAGGAAAAAAAAGAATTTTTACATAGGGTTTTTAGGGTTTGCACAACTGAAGAGGGTTTTTATTTTAGCCAAACCCTATATATATATATATATATATATATATATATATATATAGATAGATAGATAGATAGATAGATAGATAGATAGATGGATTAGATATGGAACTAAAGGGTTTGGAAAATAACGACAATGAAGGGGATATATGAGATCTCAAGGTGTGTATGTTTAGTAATTTGACCATATCTTTGTTTGTTGGAAACTGACGACAATGAAGGTTAGGCTCCTTGGTATGGAGACGAGAAGACCCCCAGTCCATGCACTTTTCCCCTCGTCCTGCGTCTCAACACCGCCCCTCGGGTGTGTCTCTGTCTCCTCTGTCCCCCAAAGGACGCCCGGGACGAGCTAACGAGGAGAAGGTATTAATTTTTTGGACCGTTGCACCCTCTTTTGACTGTTTGAAACGGTCGAATTTTTTTTAAAAAAAAAGTTTTTTTTCCAATATAAAATCATAGCATTCAACTCATTTTTTTATACTAAATACACTCTCTTCATCCCTTCTCTCTAATATTTTATTATAAACACTCCTATTTTTATAAAAAAAATATCATAATTCATTCAACCCATTCAACCAAAACAACCCAAATAGCCCGGATCCATTCAACACATCGTGTTACACCCCAGTAATGGATCAACCAATCTCGCAACAAGTACCGCCATTAAGGGCAATCCAACAAATGCAACAAAACCCGATCGCTTTCCAACAATTCAACCCAATGCAATACATGCAAATGCAACAATCGTTTCAAACTAGCCAACAATTTTCTCCACAACCACCTCCCGCAACAACACCTATCAGTCCATCTCAACCCGTAGACGTGGAGGAGGACGATGAAGATATAATTCCCGAAACTAAACCTTCGCCACCCAAAGAAAAAGGTAAAGGCAAATGCAAAGGTAAAGCTAGAGAAAAAGGTACGGGAAGTGGTAATCCGAAAGATGGAGTAGCTAAGCCATGGTCCGATATTGAAGAGTAGGCGTTAGCTAAGGCGTGGGTTGCTTCGTCAAAACGCGCTGCAGTTGGTAATATTTTTTTCCTCTCGTTCATACCTTTCACAATACATATATATATATAGGGAAAGTATAACTAGGAAACCCCCATGAGTTAAAGAAACTTTAAAATCCCAATGAAAGGTTGATAAGCTGCCACATATGTTACTTTTAACTCTCTTAGAAGGGCATTTGGAAATACATACCTGTTACAAAGGTTCTGATCTATTACAGTGTTTGCAGTTATCTTTTTTTATTTAAGTTTCATATCTCTTTCTCTTTCTATATGAAGAATTTCATATCTCTTTATTTACATAACATCCATTCATCTATCTCTCATCTGTCTCATTTTCTTTTTGAAAATACACTTCACTTTTCTTTCTTCTTGAACATCTTCTCTTTGACTTCACCCTAGATATCAAAGACAATACACAACAACCACAACACGTAATAACCACGACAACATCTCCATCAACGTCTTTTACGGTGGATCTAGGCGGTGGTGTTAGATCTGATCCAACTCGTTTGACAGTTAGATATGTGGATCTGGACGGTGGTGTAGTGTGGTGAGGTGTGTGGTCGTGAGTTGACGGTTTTCGGTGATGTTATGTTGTATAGCTTCTGAAATTAAATTTTTGGTGAGGGTTCTTGTCCTAGATCCGGATTTTTGGTAAAGGTTCTTGTTCTAGATCTATGTATTTTATGATGGTTCTTGTTCTAGACCCACATTCATTCATGTTATTATATTCAAAAGGATTTTAAATGGGTAAATAAGCATGTGTAATCTGTGATGAATTTGATGGATTGAGTTTATCAAGGAATTTCGCAAAAAAAATTAAGTTGTATTTTTTGTTTTTATTTTTCAACTTTAACAATTTATTTTATTTAAGTTAGAATATCAACGATTTTATTTATATATTTTGATAGTTTTATATATTTATTATTTGGGTGTGTTTTTTTAGATCTTATGGATTAATCTTGTAATTGGGGCAATTTTTGCAGATCAAACCAGTTGGATTGAACAATGTGTGTTTGTTACAGTTTATGTAATCTCATTTGTAACTTTTAATTTTTTTTTTGTAATCTTGTTACAATTTTAATTCTTTGTAATCTCATTTGACATTGTAGCCATCCATTATAATTACAATTCCTTTTGTAATATTGTTACAATTTTTCTAACACCAATTGTTAGATGATTATTATTGTTAAGTTATTTTCTTGATATCAACATGGGACATTTTTGAGTTATAGAAAATAAAGGGGATTTTTTTAATTATGATGTTTTTTGAAAGGTTTTATTGTTGTTAGATATGTTACCTGCCTTGTTACATAAAATAAAGTACTTGTCAAATATGTAAGTTAGCTTGCTACAGGAACAACTAAGTTAGCTTGTCAAATATGTTACCTGCCTCATTCTTTTTAAGCGTAGGGTTTGAGGATGGATTAATAATGTTTGTAATCTCGTTTGACGATGTACCCATCCATTATAGTTATAGTTCTTTTTGTTATACTGTTACAATTTATATAACATCATTTGTTAGATAATTGTTATTGTTAAAGTTATTTGCTTGATATCATAATGTAACATTTTTAAGTTACAGAAAATAAAGTACATACTTGACTTGCAAAAATGTAAGTTGGCTTGTTACATGAACAACTAGCAAAAATGATGTTACATATTTAACTTAGTTGTTACAAATGTGAAAAAAAAATATAAAAGCTAAAGTAACAATGTAATCTGTAACATTGTATATCTGTACCATATTTATTATGTTTATTACACACTTTCTACAATTGTAAAATATGTATTTCTTATATTGGAGGATAATTAAAAAATATTAAATGTCTTGTAAGAGAGACAAAAAGTACATTATAAAAGAAAAAGAATGAGAGAGAATGATGGGATGTTAGAAAGTTAAAAAGCTGTCAGGAAAGATGAAATATCAATTGCCACTTTTACCCTTATAGTCCTTTTTGTTATTATTTTATTGAAAATTATAAATTAGAAAAGTACAATAAACATGGGCCATTGATCAAGGTGTTTGAATGGCTAAGATTGAGTTTCCAAGGTTTCTTTAATTGGGAAGGGTTTTCAATTTATCCTCCCCTATATATATTGTTTAAATATTTTAATTTATTTTTTTTAATTGTAGGTACCATGTCACATCCCGAAAATTCGCCAAATAGTTATTGGACAAAAGAGACTAGTTGGATTTTTATGGAGTGCGTTTGTTATCGAGTTCAACTCGTAAGGTTTTGCTAAACGGACTTAGAGGTCGGGTGATTGTTTTAAACTAAACCGTTGATGGGGTTTAACGCGTAAATGTTATTTAAATGGAACGCGAGGTACTTGATTGTTTTTTCTTTTTAAAAGTTAGCTGTAATAACTTTGAGAGTTTATTGCTAACATTAGAAATAAATCATGGGCCTTTGTGTAAAGTAACAATTGTCATAAACAGTAAGAAACCCTACGCAGTCACCCACCATTTAGGTGATGTTGTTCGCCATTCTAAGAAGGGAATTGATGGCGGCTAGTTTTGATACTTCCCATTCGACCTCAAGGAATTCCTTAATTCACTTTCTTCTTGGAATGTAAGTACCGGTTATACTCAGATCTTATGGTTAGGCGCGTGTACCATTCCGAGCAACATGTTGATTCAGGTCTAGTGCTTCCCGTAAATCAAACCCAGGTTTCTTTGGTGTACGTAGGTGTCTCAGAGTTCATGACTGTTTCAGCATCAGTTTCCACCGGTTGTACTCCTTGTAGGAATCTCAGTCCTATTATAAGGAATGCAAATGTAGACATTATTGATGAACCGTTGGTGTTATGGCTTGTGATCGATGCAGCTTGGTCTCCTCACGTGTAACATCATGCTTCATTAGGATGTTTAGGCTGATGTTTAAACGAAAACCGATTTATGGCACTATGCGGTGCACATGGTCATTCGTCAGGTAGTTTCAGAATAGTTTTAACGCTTGTCGATCCAAGAGCAACCCCAATCCTCGAGTTCTGGTTGAGGTCAATTCCATGCTATTTACCAAAGTTGTCTAGATACACATGATACGTTATGGGATGGCTGTGGTGGTTCGCTACGTGGGTGGTGTTGTCCGGTGGTGAGGTCGAAGTTGCGGTTGGATGCGACGATCGTAGCAGAGGTGGCAAAAGCAGTGTATGGCAGTAGTCGGCCGGTGCGTGACAAGGATGATGATTTTCGGTGTAGGTGGTGGTTTAGTAGGTGACAATGGCGTTGAACGGTATAGTGAGCAATAGTTACGGCTAAGGTCGTAGAACTCGCTAGGCGCTAGTCGGCCGGTGGGGTACCGACTAGGGATTAATCGGGATTAATCGGATTGGATTTATATATGTATTTTTCCAAATTTATACATATATAATGTTAATTTTATACCTTATATGTATAAATTTTGAAGTTTAGGGGCCAAATATAAACTAGTGAATATGGATGGGGTTTAAATATTAAAATACCTGAACTTAAATAACCATAATCACCTTTATCGTTCATCATACCCCGTTTTTTCCTCCCATTCCTTCTTTCATTGTACAGAACCATCAGACGCAACTAGGGTTTTTGGAGTTTCATCAATTTTGGTTCTAAATCATGGATTGTCATCCAATTTTGAGCTAAGAACTTATTTGATTTGAACGATTTGCTCCAGTTTTGATCCGTTCAAATTCATTTTTGACCTAATTTTGATTTTTTTAGGTCCAACAATGACCAATTTGGCCAGACTAATCGGTGATTAATCGCGATTTTTACAACTCTGGACCGCCACCGATTAATTTAGTGATTAGCCCAAAATTAATCAGTCAAGTGGGGACTAGCGATTAATCACTGATTAATCGGTGATTAATCGGGATTTTTACAACCTTGGTTACGGCTATGGATGTTCGTGATTTTATGCATGGACTTGTATATTAAATTTCTTTCATTGAGTTGTGTTGTTATGGGGTATTGGAGGATAAGTCCATGTATGTGTTGCACATTTCCACGCATGTGTGTACATTTATTAATTTCTCTACAGAACCATGGGGAGTAGCCATAGTTTAGAAAAATTTGTATTAAGCCATGCTTTTGTGTTCACTTGACATGTTGGTTAAGGCCTACGCAAGTTTTTGTTGGGGAAGGTATATTCATGAGAACCTATTTAATGTTTCTTAATGGATGGGTTTCGCTTGGATTGGTTTGGATCCGGTTTGGGGTTGGAAGTCCGTGAGTTTAAAGTTTCTTATCAATAGTTTTGGATGTGTGAACGGGTGCGTGATCAAGTGGAATTTAACCGCGGAATATTTGATTACAAGATCTGCCAGAGGACGCAATTCGAGACGGCTAGCTTTTGAATTGGAAGCTTGCAACCAGTGAGTTCTAATCCCCCTATTTTCTATTTTTAAATATTTTTGGGGCTATCATACATGCTATACCTAGTTTTTCATACATCTTAAAGTATTGATTAATTTAAAGAGCTTAATGACTTAAATGTTTTATAAACGTGTTCCAACGAGTTGGCTCTATAACGGTTGAATGAGTCAAGAGATTTAGTGGTACAATTTTATGATACCATAATGAGAGTTAGGAAGAGTTATGAATTATAAGAGTCGAGCCTTGGTTTTTAGCCTAGATGGTGAATGGTTATAAACATAGAGGTGTCGTCTGACACTTATAGAGTAATGATATACAAGTTATGTAGTTTTGTTGCATGTGTGTGGGATGCATGTGTGTGTCCTTGGATGTTCGGGGACGGGCTTAGTGGCGAAATTATATTGCTAGTGGTTAATCCACATAAATATTCGAGATGTCGAGTTATATGCGCTTATGTGTGTGTATGCGTGTTTGTGTACGTGTTATGTGCAAGATGTAGCACCCTCATGGTGTTTTAAAGAGTAAGCCTTAGTGGCGAAGATGATTGTCGTTATCCTCGTGATGCGATGAGTCCCTTAGTGGCGAAGATGATTGTCGTTGTCCTTGTGACGCGATTAGTGCCTTAGTGGCGAAGATGGTTGTCGTTGTCCTTGTGACACGATGTGTTAAAGATGATTGTCGATGTCCTTGCGGCACGATGAGTTAAAGAGACTAAACATGATTGTCACGTTTACGTGATGAACTTTGAGATTATGACGGGTCGTCGATGAAAGAGGATATCGACGTGTCCTAAAGAGGATCACTTCTTTGTGATTTGACCAATTGTGTGGTAGGTTCCCACCTTATGTGTTTTATTTGCATTCATATAGATAAATTGGTGGCTATGTGTTGTGTTTTTGTTAAAGATGATGATATAGAGTTTCTTGTGATGAATTGTATTTGGGGGTGCCCGGTACAATTAAAAAGGAGTATGGATGAACTAGTCGTGTGTAGTGACATTGTGTTGTAGAGAGAATAGTTGAACGTGTAAAAGAAGTTGCAGAGTCATAGTTGTGAGTCGAGATGGATGATTTGTCAGTTATGGTTATGAGTGGTTTTGGGTGGGTGTTGATGATAAAATATTTATATAATTAATGATGATTTTTAAGGCGATGAAGTTGGGTTTTAAATTAAAGTATTTTTATGAGGTATTTGAAATACGTAAACTAGGGGTGAGCAAAATCGGTCCGGACCGAAAAAAAACCGAGTCCCGACCCGAAAATACAAAGAAACCGAACCGAGTTAGATAAGTAGGTTCTTGTATCGGTCCTGTAAAATACACCCAAACGGTTCTCGGGTCGGGTCCTGCTGAAACCCGAGCAAAACCTGCTGGACCGAATCCAATAACTACTTGTCTCTATTTTAGGCGCCAAATCCATTACTTATATAAACCCACCTCTCACCTATGACCTAAATAATACCGTATTTTATCGTAAACAACCACAATATTCATAGGCTGTTGCCCTGCTCCCTGCTGCTGCGACCAAGAGCCTGCTTGGAAACATCTTCAAAAATGTTATTATTTAGATTTCTTGCTGTCTTTGTTTTGAATATGCATATGCATATGTAGTTGTAACCATATAAAATTTTAAAGATACACAACAATTTCAGGGGAGACTTTATTCGCCTAAAAACGGAGTTCGTTTGAGTCGGTTTTGGTCTACTCGAATGTTTATGGGTCGGTTTGGTCGCCTAAAAAATGGGTTGTGAAATCCTGTTATTAGTATTACACACATCAACAACTCTAACATAAACATGACCCAATAAATCATGTTAAATTTAGGTATATGTAAACCCAAGTATGCAAATAAAAACACAATAATCTCCTATTATTGTTCATAGATATTATGGAAATAACCTACATAATTTTTCCTAAGCTCCTATATAACCCAAATACATCTACGAATACAAAAACTAACTGTTGTACCTGCTTCCTGCGCCTGCTGCAGTGCTGCCTCCTGCTGCCCTGTTACCCTGCTGCCTTATCTGCCTGCCTGCTGCGTTCTGGTAAAAAAAACAGGTAATATGTTAATATGAGGTATAGACGTGTACATTCTGTTGCTGACCTGCTGCCTTATAATATGATCATGTACATTCTGTTTTGACCTTATGGAGTCCATAATAAGATCCCATATTCACTGGTAGACCAACAGTAACATTATTTTGAAAGTGGAGACCAAAACAATAATTAATGCTGTCATATTTTTATAACTTTTAAATAAGTGGTAGCATTATATTATCTTTATTGTTATTATTTTATTGTTGTATTGGGTCAATATGGGTTGGGTCCATGTTATACAAGGGCGGCTGTTAATGTATATAGATTTTTTGGTCATCCTAATGATTGGTATGATAATGATTGGTCACGTAAATCAGAATTATAACCTGTTCAGACTTCAGTCATCAGAGAAGGCTGCCGTTCCATGTTTTAGAAGGCTGTTAATGTATATAGAAGGCTGCCCAATACTTGTCAACCTGAAAACATAAACATGACCTTAAAGTATAGCAAGAGTTAATAAAACAAAGATGTATGGTATGATAAAAAGCTTTGAACAATCACCAAGTTTTTTGGTCGTTTTGTTTATTTGTTTCGATTCTTGGTTTATTACTTTGTTTCGTACTTTCTTTTTTATTTCTTACTTTCTTGATACGTATGAACTAGAACAACTATGAACGATCTTTTGGTTTTCTAATTTATTTCTTACAAATGTTTTAGTTTTTCACTTAGGCATTCTATCGAGCACTTGGTGTGCAAACATATTGTACATACAAATCTAACACAATCAAACCAACTAATTAGCAAACAACACACAATCAGTCCATCACCATCCTAATTCCTAAATCAGCATACAAAATCACGATTAAAAACTTCAAAAAAAACAAACCATCAACATCCAAAATCAAGATAAAAACTTCAAAATAACAAACTAACCTGCAACCAAATCTCTTTAGCCGTAATGATCCATCACCATCCAGATAGAAGACAAATCATAACAGATCCAAAGGTTTTGTGATGTTGTAGATGATGTTGATGTGTCGGGTCGGGTCTTGTACACTGGATCGACTGGAACCGGGTAACATGGAACCAAAGACCGAACCGTTGATTAGGGTCTGAGATCGGTTCTTATTTTATGTAGGTCTCGGGTTCGGGTCGGGTCGGGTTTGGACCTATGCTCACCCCTAACGTAAAGTTAAACTAATAGAACTCACCAAGCGTAGCTGACTTTTGCATGTATGTTAGATTGTTTTGCAGGTTCTTTGAGTTGGTGATGTCTCTTGGCTAGCAGATAGGATTACTCGTGGTAGCATGGATGACATTCGTAGTTTTCAGATTTATTAACCAACTATTTTTTTTAAAACAATTTGTATCGTTGTAATTATTTTTCCGCTGCGTGATTTTAATAAAAATTGTTGATTTTTAAAACGGTACACTGTAATGAGACCCGACAGTAGGGTTCCCGGGTTTGGGGCCTTACATACCAACCAATCGCAAGAGGCGTTATGGCTCAAAAGTGTTGAAAACATTCATTTGTTTATGCAATCCGAGCCGTATCGACTACAAGATGCTTGTAGCTCGAAGTGGAGAAAGATCAACACGGAATGTGGTCGATTTAATGGTTTTATAACCAAATTAAGTCGAACCCGCCTAGTGGTTGGAATGAGCAAAATATTTTCGAGGAGGCGTTGCGCAAGTATAAAATGAGTATAACAAAGCTTTCTCGATGATTAGGGCTTGGTCGGTTTTGAAAAGTGAACAAAAATGGACGACGGTCCCGAATGAGGCTCAACGGGCCAAACAAGGAAAAAAAGTTCAAAAAGGAGGTCCGTCCGTTCCAATTGATATTGATATCAACGAGGAGGACGAGTTCGACATACCACCTATTGAGGAGGAGCCACGCCCCATAGGTTTATAAATTTATAGATTTTTTTTACATAATTGTTTACGATATGTTTCTAACATATAAATATTATGAGTATAAAGTAGGTCGGGATAAAGCTCGAAAGGAAGTGGCGGCGGGAAAGAAAATGGCATCGGGTAGCGGGAGCGGGAGTGGTTCAAGGCTTGACACTTTATCCGCACAAATGAAGCTTTCAACAAAGTTAATGAATAAAAAATAAAAATCAAGAAGGAAAAGCTTAGATTGATAATGAAGCAAAAGCAATGGAAGAGTGGAAAATTATGTCGACCGACCTTTCTACTTATCCCGAAGAACAACGCGTAGTGTTGAAGAAAATGCAAGACATAAATCATCAAAAGTGGATGTAGTTTTTTTAAAATTTTAGGAAATCTTCTCTTTTTTTTCGGTTTGTAATTTTTTTTTATTTTAGGATGGTTTGTAATTTTTTAATTAAATTTAGTATTTATTTGAACATTATTTTGTTTATTTGTTACTTTTATAAAACTAACTAAAGTTAAAATAAAAAAATTGAATAGTAAATGTAAGAGACATAGAGTCTTGGTGTGTTCACACCCCACTCATGTTCCCAGGGGCGGATCTATGTTCAAAGACCTGGGTTCCTAGGAACCCATTCGGTTTGAAACTTTTAGTATTAATGTATAGAGAAAATATAAGAGGAGCCCATAACAAATCATCTGAAGTGTTCCAGTGGTGTAGCTTCCGCTTTCCAAGCTTGAGATCCCAAGTTCGAGCCATGTCCTCTTGACATTCTATTTTTTTATGCGCCCCTTTTTATGACGTAAAACCCACATTAAGTATTTAGGGTTAAAATTGAGACACCAGACACCAGCTCTCCTCTCGCCTCCACCTCCTATCCCAATTTCTAGTCACTAATATTGATCTTTACATGTACTAATTTTTCTAATTTTGTTGTTATGAATACTTAATTCATGAGTTTCTTGCAAACAGACACTAAACTTTGCATTGATAGATTCCTCCTTTCACCGACAACTTATGATACTCAATGTAAGAATTCTTTTTATGTTGGTTTATTTTTCCTTTAAGCCATGAGTGTTTAACAATGATTTTGAGTTTCTTTTAACATCATAGAAGAGAAATTTGATCAACATGTATAAGTTCTTTTTAGCAAAATTTTATTAGACTATAGTACCTCTACGTTTTGGTCAATTTTACACAGGTTAGGCTGTTGCCATTATAGTTAAAAAGACTCACCTAAATCATTGTTCTAACGTATTAGGGCAACATGGCTAGAGTTGTTAAATCATTATTAGTCTATAGCCCTGACCCGACCCGACTTGAACCGGAAATTCTAACGTTTGGTTGTAAAAAATCTACCACCGAAAAAGGGAACCCATAGGAAAAAAAAATCTTGGATCCGCCATTGCATGTTCCAAGGGAGAGAAAAATGGAGGTGTCCTAGGTGGCATGAAGACATCACCTTTTTGGTATCTCCACACCCTATAGCCTTACTCTGTTTTCTTTTTCGTCACTTAATAATGCACAAATAAAATCAAACTAATGTGTCTAAAAGTTTATAAACAAAATAATTTATGTTTTAAAATTTTCACAACTAACTTATAGTAGACTAGCTTTTATCCCGGGAGCGTCCCGGGGTTGAAAAATATAACATTTCTAATAATACTAATACTAATAGTTATAATTATTACTCTTATAATTAAATAAATAAATAAAATAACTTTGTTATAAGGTGACATCATGTGTTGCAGTGTTGCGCGATTCTTTCTCCTAGCTTCTCTTGATGAAGTATACGGTATACCTATGCATCTTTAAAGAGTAAAATTCCAATGATAGCATGACGATTGGGCTGAATTTCAACATCGTAGATAATAACCTGGTTTAAAATAAAAACACGATTAATGAATAACCAGAACACATTGTGTTTTTTTCCTGTATGAACGAAACCCCACAAAAAAAAGTCGCTTTTTTCTCCGTTTTTTATATAGCACTATGGTACTCGTTGGAAAGATAATAAAACGCTCGTTAATTTGATGTAATTTTTTTCTTTAAAACTCTCGTATATAAAAGATATTAACGTTTAAAAATTATGGGAGAAAACATAAAAGAGAAAATTTTATATTTGTTTTTAAATTATTTTTTCCTAAAATAACTCAATTTAATTTTAGTAGATTAGGTTTTATATTATTATTTGTTTTTTTTTTAATTTATCACATCTATAATCTATAACTTATAATAAAAGAATTGAGTTTGTATGAGGTGGCATTCAATGGAGGCCCTAACCTCTCATTGAATGTGCCATGTGGCACCTTGAGGTGATAGTATTAAATTTATTATTAAAAAAATATATACCATGTGATAAATTAAAAAAAACAAATAATAATATAAAACCTAATCTACTAAAATTAAATTGAGTTATTTTAGAAAAAAATATTTAAAAACAAATTTAAATTTTTCTCTTTTATGTTTTCTCCCATAATTTTTAAACGTTAATATCTTTTATATACGAGAGTTTTTAAAGAAAAAAAATTACATCAAATTAACGAGCGTTTTATTATCTTTCCAACGAGTACCATAGTGCTATATAAAAAACGGAGAAAAAAACGACTATTTTTTGTGGGGTTTCGTTCATACAGGAAAAAAACACAATGTGTTCTGGTTATTCATTAATCTTGTTTTTTATTTTAAACCAGGTTATTATCTACGATGTTGAAATTCAGCCCAATCGTCATGCTATCATTGGAATTTTACTCTTTAAAGATGCATAGGTATACCGTATACTTCATCAAGAGAAGCTAGGAGAAAGAATCGCGCAACACTGCAACACATGATGTCACCTTATAACAAAGTTATTTTTTTTATTTATTTAATTATAAGAGTAATAACTATAACTATTAGTATTAGTATTATTAGAAATGTTATATTTTTCAACCCCGGGACGCTCCCGGGATAAAAGCTAGTGGTATATATTTTTTTTAATAATAAATTTAATACTATCACCTCAAGGTGCCACATGGCACATTCAATGAGAGGTTAGGGCCTCCATTGAATGCCACTTCATACAAACTCAATTCTTTTATTATACGTTATAGATTATAGATTATAGATTATAGATAAGAATTGGATATTTAGCTAAAAAAAAATTTAACAAATCACAAGTCCGGTGACTAAAAGTAGTAATTTGGTTTAACTTGGTTAAGAAGGTTTATATTTGAATTTTGAGTTGTAGTAGGATGGTGAAAGTCACCGTGCGAGTCAAGTTATTAGCCTATTAGAGCGTTCACATTGGAACCCTTATACCATCCCAAACTCAATAATTTAAGGGAAAAATACGGTTTTTATTAATGCATCCTAAAATGAATTATGATTTATGTATCTCAGATTATACTAAATTTTTATTCCAGGACAAAGAATATTACATTAAGATAATGGGTAGGCGGGCAACAAGCTACGCCGCCACCCCTTTCTGAATAGCAAATCCTAATCTGCAAACACGTAACCCTGCCCACCCGGAACCGAGACACTACTATGAATAACCCGCTGAACCCTCGTCAGGAAACGGATAGCCTCCGGTGCCAATGAGCCAAAGGTATCAAAAGCCAAGGGTACAAAAACATGTTGGTTCTCCTCGCAGGCTTTAGCATGTTTTTCTACCTTCTTTGTCTCTACTTTCCGGGCCGCTTGCCCTGCTACAAAGCCACTATCCCTCAACCCAACTAGAGAAGATACACCCGTCAGGTCAACACAAGCATGCTTCCCCCCGGCCCAGCCAAAGACAAGGAGATCTGCTGGTCGTAGGGTGGATCGCCCTTCTGCTGGATCCGAGAGGAAGTTCACAAGGGCCTCCTTTTTGGCTGAGATCCCAGCCCGTCTTAAAATATCCCACAGAATGTCTCGAACCCAATCATGCCGATATTTGAAACCGGGTAACTCCTTACAATGAACCGCATGTTCCCCGTATTCATCCAGGCAGGCCTTACGGCAAATCGGACATATTTCATCCTCTTGGTACATTGGGATCATCAGACGATATTTAAGAATGGCCCTATATTCAATAGCGGACATGCTTTGGCCTAGACCTTCGATCGGGATAACGGTCAGGAAATCTTGAGCATGGGGGCTTTGCAAGCATTCAATAACTGCCCTCTGACGGGGGGACAGACCAAAAACTTCACCCAGGCTCTGAGCGATTTTGCCATAAAGGGCATTCGCCAAAGTTCTTTGAGGCTTTGGGGGGCGGTGTCCTTGTTAGAAAAACCGCCAATATCAAAACCTGGGAGATAGTCACTTAGCTTTTCGAGGGTCTGCACGTAGTCCAAGTCTGCGCCGAAAATCCCGCTATTCCGTAGGATGTGGTCTTGAAGGTTCCAGGACTGAGCTCGCGACGCCACAAACGCATACATGCCGACATCCTTCGCAGAGAGGAGCCCTAATCCTCCCATACGCAACGGCAAAGACGCCATCCGCCACTGTAGGTCACCGAAGAAAGGCCCCCCACATACCACTATGTCTTCAATGGCTTCCCTTAGCCCCTTGTCAAAACATGACACTGCTTCATCCATCATGGGGGGTTGGCAGGTCCGTAACCCAAAAAGCAACTTAGCAACCCCCATACAGGACCTGAGCAAGAGGAGTTCACTCTGGGGATCCCTAAGGCAGGGCAAGAGCTTCATAAGTTCAACCGCGCGCGATGCCCTTCGCCTTGCCAATTCGCGGATAAAATAAGAGTCACGGCTAACGGCCCCTCCGAGGAGCTTCACCCCTTTTTCTGGCCTACCAATTTCACTGGGAAAAAGCCCGTCCCGAAGTTTCACCCCATTACAAGACGGCCAGAAAACCTCTGTTTTCTTAATATTAAGCTGAAGCCCCAAGGATGGCCCTTCCAGACGGATAATGTCTAAGGCTTTAGCAACTTCGGTGGCCTCACCAATAATCGTCCCATCGTCCAAGTACCACGCATGAAATGGGAGTTTACAATTTTCTTGTACCCGGAGAACCATAGGGTGTAAAGCAAGGGCGAAAATGAGGGGACCTAAAGGGTCCCCCTGCTGAACCCCCGTAGTAGCCCCTATACAATCATTACCAACATACAACCTAGCTGGCTGGGCATATAAGAATTGGACCCATGAATAGATAGACGGGCAACGTTGATGGACCTCTCAAAGAAGGGCAGTACGGTCGATCATATTAAACGCGTTCAAAAAATCCACCGTGAGCATAGCCAGAGACCCGTCCGCATGGAAGGAGCTTAAGAACCTGTTCGCGCTGTGAAGCACCGCCTCTGCCCCATTGGGAGTTCCCACCCCAAACTGAAAGTCCCCAAGGTACTTAGCCATTTCCTTCCCAACCTTCCTCATAGCCACTTTAGAAACTAATCTGCGCCAAATGGCCCCTACTGCAATGGGTTGAATCCCGTTATCAGGTTTCAATAAAGGGGTAAGGGGAGCCGAAGAAATGAATTCAGCTAAACCCCTTGGGCACAAACCCCCTAGCCAAAGGTTGACGACTTCAGTAGTAGCTGAGAGCAACCCCGTGGACGTCACTGACCCTTCTCCAGTAAGGGCGTCTAACAAATGTTGGGCCCTCAGACCGTCCCTCCCACAGGAAGTCCCTTTAGGGAAAGATCGGAGACATCCAAGCACACAATCCATATCCACAATAAGGGCGGGCATGACGCCAGCGGTGGCGGGCAAGGACGGAGGAGGCATCACCGGATGTTTGTCAATAAGGGCTCTCATGGTAGATTCCCCAAAAGGAGCAACCCCACTGGAACACAACACCTTGACAGCAGCTGTGAAGTGACCGTCCCTAACTTTTCTAAGGCATTGTTTGACATTGGGGCTCTCTTCAGAAGACTCAATCCCCCTTACATCCTGGGTAAAGAAAACACCTTACCCCGCACTATCAAACAGGGAAGAAACCAAATCAGCAAACCCAGAACCGTCTTTCCATAAGGAGAGCGCTTGCAGGATGCTACTACACTGCAAGGATTTCCTATTCCCAGACCTCCGCTCCTGCCTAGTGGACGGTTGGACCACCCGCAGGGTACACCTCGGCAATAAAAGCAACTTGACCCAACTCTCTACAGACCTTGGAGAGGCCACCACCTTTCGTAATGCACCTGTCAAAGCTTGGGCGAACGCAAATCGACAGCTCAGGGGAATGCTCTTGACAGTTTGAATGGGCAGAGAGAAAACCTTTTCAAGGAGGGATAAGTCCCCGACAACCCCTCCTGAAGGATCCGGTTCCAAATCAACAGTCACACGACGAGGTTTCTGAATCCCGACAATGAAATCTTCCACATCCCCTGTATTAACGGAGAAGGAGAAGACATCATCAGCGCCGTGATTACACCTTTTGCTAAGAGCATGCATCACCATGCACATCCCACATAGCCATTTGGCCCCATCTTGAAGGGCGCCCCCAACATCCATAAAAAGGTCCGAGTCCTGAGATATGGCATCTCGCAATGACGTCTTCCGTTTTTCTGTCTTGAAATGCAGACTCTGCATGTGCTCGAGAAGGCGGAAAAACCCAGAAAACCCTGGTTTACCATCTTTACACTCATGAAAATGCTTGAAGGGGCATGCTCTAAGCCCACTGCTTGAGCCAGGGCCCGAACCTCCTAGCTTACCACTCCGATCCCTTTTTTTTGGAGCCATAAACACATCCAAAACAGCACAAATAAAAAGCACGAAAAACCCAAACGACCCCTACTCGAGGCGAGATGAGGCAATAAAACGATGAAAACAAGGACTTAAAAAACTCAAGGCAGGCAACAGGAAAGTAGAGGGGGAGCAACCAACAATTGCTCACCTCCGGCCCGCTAACCACCACACACCTATTTTATACCATTATTATTATTATTATTATTATAAAAAACAAACTGCTACATAATAAAACCTAATAAACTAGTTTTTTTTTTCCCAATCGCCTGCAACAAAGATGGGCAAGGGGCGATTAGCAGAAAAAGAGTGGGGAGGGGGCGAGTAGGTTCCGGGTAAGGGCGAGTAGCACCAAGAGAGGGAGGCGAGTAGCTAAAACGGGGGGCGATTAGGTTATGACGCGATTGGATTTTCAAAAAGAAAAGACCGTTATAGAGGACAAGTAGGTGGAGAAGAAAACTGGTGGTGATGGATGAGCAAGAGGGGGAGGAAACCGATGGTGGAGGTTGAGCAGGTGGATGAAGAAAACGGTGGCGGTGGGTTAGACGGCGGTGTCGGACTTCAAGATTTGGGCTATAAAGGGTGGTCGGACTTCAAAGGGTTCCAAACGAACTGCCGGCGGTGTAGAGTACGGACAGGGGCGGAGCAACGGTGGTGGTCTGGTGGGCTATAAAGGGTGGTCGGACTTCAAGATTCGGAAAACGTACGGAAAAGAACGGGTAAAGCCTAAGATAGAAAATAACGGGTAAAGCCTGAAAACGTAAGGAATTAGAGGAGGGCAGAGGAGAGAGAAGAGCAAAGGGAGAGGAGGGTGGTCCGGTGGTGGGGTGATCCGGTGAACGGTGGTGGGTTAGTTTCTATTTTCATTTTAATTTAATATGGACCTGAGTCAAGATTTAAAGTTTACCATTTTCTGATAAATCGATAAATATTTTAATGATGTTTTATGATATCATAACGTATAAAGTCATAGCAGCCAATAGATTAAAGAAAAAACTAAAAGTCCAAAGTTCGATTAATAGCAAAATGGATTGAAAGAATAAAATAGCGTGTTAAAAAGGTTTATAACTTTAACGTAAAAACATTGTGAAAACAGCTAAAGAAACTTTCTAGGATGGCGAGGTAGCTGAGATTCTCTAAAATCGTCACCTCATCTTATCACATACATTATAATAAAATATTTTTTTATATTCATACATATTAAACAAACTAAATGGTGAAAAACACAAATTAAAAAAAAATAATAATAAGTTAATAACCAAAACATAATAGAAAAAAGCACACCTTAAAATTTAATTTTAAAACATACAACACTCATAATTAGACAATCAGACATCAATACGTTTTCTAACCTAGCCGCTCTATTTCTCCCATTGGTATAAGACTAAATGAACACGATAAAAACATATAAATATGGAATTCCACAAATTGGGGTCAAGTTAACTTATGTAATTCATATCTTATTTTGGACATATTGTATAAAGGCTGATCAAGCTCAAACCGCAAAATCAAACTGAAACCAAACCATTAGTAATAATTTGGTTTTGTTAAGGGTTTAAGAATTCTACGGTTCGATTTTAGTTACATAATAAGAATCTCTTACTAATGATATGATTTATGGTTTGACATAAAACCGCCAAAACCAAACCGTAAACACAAAGCAGGAAAGAGTCGAATGATTGGGCGTGTAGCGATATCACCATTATTTGTCCTCTCTTCCAATCATATTTTATTTTCAAGATACAACAATATCAAATAATCTCACCATCATTAATTACTGACCGACCACATTTTCCAATACACTATATTCATATATGATATGATAATGAAAGCTTGAAATGATAGTAAATTGATTAAGTGTCTGAATGAACCTCACCCTCTCATCAACATAAAAGTTGTGACAGAGTTAGCTAGCAAGTATTCTAACCTACCATTTAATTTGTTGGATTGAATAGTAAAATAAGGTAATAGAGAACTGAATTGAAAGAAAGTATCAAGTATATCATTTAGAATAATAAAATGTTCCTAGCATATTGCAACAAGTAAACGCATGTAAAAGATATTCAATTCAAGGTTTTTTTTTTTTAATTTGTTTAAAACGCAAAAAAACCAAACCGTTTTCAAAACATCATATACTGATTCAGCCTAACTCTTTTAGTCAAGACCGATCGCAAACGAACCCATTATCACAAACCTTAATGAAGAAAGAGATTGAAAGGATGAACAATTAGCATATATGGCTTGAGCCATGAATGTCCAAAAGGTCTCACAACATAAATAAAAGTTACATCTTTCCTTCATCTTTTCCACCATTAACAAACATTCCTTCCTTCCTTCCAAATAATATAATGGATTTGAAAAAGACCAAAGAAAGAACCCATCTCAAAAATTGGATCTTTGGTTCTTGATTCATGTCAACAACTCTCCTCTCATCTCATCTCCCCTTTTAATAATCTGCACCCAAAAATTTATATAAAAAATAAAAATAATAATTAGTAAACAAAAATTCACAATGCCTTTTTATTTTATTTCAAGTTTAGTTGACATGACATACCATCATGTTTCTTTGCTGCATTTTTAACAAATAATATAAATATTACTAAAAATCCAACTCCTGCTGCCCCTCCCAAGATAATTGCAACTGTTTTTCCTGTATTTGAGTTTGTTCCTGCAACCCACATCAATAAATTTAACAGGTTTCAGATATGATTGGTTTTATAGCAAGTAAATATTTTAAAAAAAAAAAGATCACTTTTTTCTTAGTGTGTAAATATGTTTCTTTCAATGTGTTAGAATATTATGTCAAAAGATATCTGAAACGACAAAAAAGGGTTTCGGCTGTTGGATACTTGGATTTACTCTTCGGCACATAGCTAAATTTGAAAACTTTCCATTAAAAACGCAGCGAAAACTTAGTCTTTAGGAACCGGAATATATAAAACATAGTCTTTGAACATAAATAAATAAAATGGGGGAAAAAGATCATTTTTTTCTTACTGTGTAAATATGTTTTGGTTTTTTTATAGCTATTGGGTCTTATTGTAAAAATGATGTTTACAAAAAATTTTAGCATCCGGATAGATTTCTTTAACATTTTCTTTATTATATTTTGATAATTTTGGTTACTTGATTTCTTTTTTCAAATCGACCCGCTTTAACCCCAACCTATTTTAACCATTGACCCATTTTGACCCATACGGCCAAACCTATTTTCATCATAACCAATTTTTATTTTTTTTACTATCTTATAATTTTGGTTTTTCAACTAAAACAATAAGTCGACCTGCTTTAACCCAAATCTATTTTAATCCGAGCCTGTTTTCTCCCGAACCTATTTTAAGCGTAACCCTTTTTAACCCAAATCAAATTCGACTTGTTTTTTAATCGGCTTGTTCTGACCCGAACCTATTTTTAGCACAACCCTTTTTAACCCAAACCATATTGAACTTGTTTTTAAGTCGGTTTGACCCGAACTTATTTTTAGCACAAACCTTTTTAACCCAAATCAAACTAGACATGTTTTCAATCGACTCGTTCTGACCCGTTACCCAACCCACCCATTTTCCAAGTCCTACTCAAAACCAACAGTTTCAACAGATAAAAATTGTAACAAAGCACTTATAATCCATCATACCTGAAGAAGAAGAAGGTGAATAATATGAAGAATCTGAAGAAGAAGATGAAGATGATGATGATGAAGAATATGAAGAATCTGATGAAGCTCCTGAAGATGATGACTTCTTAGGATTAGGTACTCCATTAGGATAATAACTATAACTCACAAAACACTTATGCAAATATATCTGTCCTGAACTAGAGCTCCCACACTCCACTCCAGCTCTCTGAACAGCACTTTTCACACACTCACCACAATCACCACTCCCTATATCCCCTTGACACTGTCCCAATACATACAAAGACTCATAACTTGTTGCATAATAATATCCACCATTATTCCCATTATTATTATTATTATTCCCTATCCCATTCTCCAAAGCAGAAAATGCAGCATCCCTCCTCTCCTCAAACCCCATCCCTCCATTATTACTTGACCCACATGTTTTAAACAACATCTCCATACCAGATATTTGAGCATACCCTGCAACCTCATATAACATGTAACAGCCCAACAGCTGTAGTCTAGCAGCTACTGTCTTCCCACATAACTTGTCCATTAATATTGGTAGTCTGCTGACACAGTTGTAGCATTCAACATTGGTTAAGTCTCCTCTGCATTGGAACAGACCACTTATTGTTGCTGACCCACTTCCACTTGTTGTCTTGAAAAACTTTGCTTTGGATGATTGTTGGATTAGTGTTCCAAAGATTGCTGACAATGCAGATGAGTAGACTCCATTTGGGTCTTGTAGTGTTTGTTGTGCACAGCCTTTGTATACTAAGTTTGTGTTGTCTGGTGCAGAGTTAGCTAGTTGTGTCATGAATATCATCAACGTGAACAAGAACAAGAAAGGTTTTGTGGGTGACTGAGGATACATTCTTGATTAATATTTTGGGTGGGTAATTTTTTTTTATAAAATTTGAATCATGGGTATGGAGATTTAGAAGAGATTGATGGTGTTCTTGAGATTTAGAATTTTAGATTGTGATTGAGATGTGTTTGTGTTTATGTTTAGTAAAGTAATGGCTTAGATTCTTGAAGTAAGATTTTAGGTTTGGGGCTTTGGAGTTTGGTATCCTTTTTAACTTTATGAGGATATTGTAGGTATTGGTAATGGGTTGTGTCATGTTTTTGACTAGGGTAGTGTTATTTGGGAAAAAAGGTGCATATCATGTGATTATCATATTGTAAAGGTTTTTTTTTTTTTTAAGTTAAATTGGTATATTTTGTTGGTTTCAAGGATTATTTTTATGAGGTGATCAAAATGGATGTTTGTTAAAAAAAAATTTATTTATTATTTATTTCAAGTGTGTATTTTAAAATAGTTACAAGAGAATAAGAACAAAATCATGTTGTTTAAAAAATTAAAAGATTCTTTATAAAGATAAGGGAACGGGACAAGTGATTCACTTCAACGTCTCTCAACACACTCACTGATTTGGAGTTGTGAAGATTGTTTGTTGTTTTGAAGATTGAAAAATCAAAATCGTTTTAGAGTGAGAGTTGGAGACGTTTGTCCATCAAGTATACGAACTTTAAGGGCGATGTTTGCAACGTCTAAAATTTTAATTATAAGCTAAGACATTTTATATAGTTTAGCTTAATATTTTCTTTAGCTTTGCTATAGGTGGAATTAACTGAGTATGATGATGATAGCTTAATATTTTCTTTAGGTGGACTGTCACTCCACACCACCCAAATTAATAGCTAATGTTCATGCATAAAGTCAATTACACCATTAACTTGCTCCCAAAACCGGGTTTTGTACACTTCTACAAACAAGGAACACCGCTCTAGAATAAATTTATTGCATATATAACCGATTCATATATCTACACTTTTGTCACAACTTATTCATGTTTTAGGTTCCATAAGGATACATATTTTGCCTCTTTCAATGCTAGAATCTAGTTAGTACTCACTAGAGTTTGAAAGCTTAAAGTCGCTCTTCTTTCTAAAATAGTTGTTTTGCCACATTTAGTCTAAAAGATGTCAAATATATTTGATACAAAACGAAAGAAAAACAAATACACATTATTTTGTGGGTTGAAAAGGCACAATTAAATGGTTTAAAAGTAGTATACTTCAATAGATAACAGAACATGATAACATCAATCCATTATAATATTTAGTTAATTAATTTGAAGGGTTGGGTTATTCTACAAAGCCTATAAAAAATGAAAAGGGTGAGAAGCCACTAGAAAATGACATGTGTCCAAAGATTAAACAAGTGGGAGGGGTAATTTTGTAAAAAACATATGCACGTGCAAGTCACATGCCATTTCCACCTTCATTTTTAAATGTCCGTAACTTTTTTATACGTCATCTTTTTTTAAAAAAAAAATATACCATAAAATTGAGTGTCTTTTTATCTTTAATATGAGTACCATATTGTTATACTTTTGAAAAAAAATCAAAAACCCACTTGCGTAAGACACAATGGAGTGTAAAACACAATGAACATCAATTAAATATAGGGTAGAAAACATAATCAAGAGTCTAGTAAAACACAATGAACGACATACTAAAGACACAATTAATAGAAGACTAAAACACAATGAAGACTTTTGAAAAAAAAAAAAGTTGAAAACCCAGTTGCGTAAGACACAATGGATGACATACTAAAGACACAATGAACAGAAAACTAAAACACAATGAATACTTTTGAAAAAAAAAAGTCAAAAACCCAATTGTGTAAAAGACAATGGACGACATAATAAAGACACAATGAACAGAAGATTACACGATGAATACTTTTGAAAAAAATTGAAAACCCAGTTGCATAAGACACAATGGAGATAATGTAAAACACAATGAGTACCAATTAAATATGCAATGAACAATAGGGTATAAAACACAATGAACAGTCTAATAAAACACAATGGACAACATATTAAAGTCACAATGAATAGAAGACTAAAACACAATGAACAACATAATAAAACACAATGTACACCTAAATACAAAACTCATTTGCATAAAACACAATGAAAAACATACTAAAAACACAATGGACAAAGTTAAATCACGTGTAGACTAAAAAAACATAAAAAACATATTTATAAAACACACGTGCATAGTATAACACAATGAACGAGCAGAAGACACAATGGAGAAGAAAACCCATTTAGCACGAATTTTTTATTTCAATTTTAATGTAGCAATGTGGTACTCATATTAAAGATAAAAAACGCTCGTTAATATGGTGAAATTTTTTTGAAAAAAAAAATATCGTATGAAAAAGTTATAAACGTTTTAAAATGATGGGGGAATTGACATGTGCATTGCATGTGGAAAGAGAAAGTCAACAAATGTTGTTTTCCTTTTATGCCCTTCCTCTAATTTATTATTTATTTTTTTTCAAACAAACTAATCTTAACCCTTCAAATATATGATCAATGGATCACAATCCTTCTCACCCTTCCTAAAAAAAGTGTCTTGTGTATTTGATCCTAACCCTTAATTTGAAATGCATTAGGTCATTAAACTAACATTCTTTGGTGTACAAGTTTGTTAGTTTGTACTTACATTTTTAAAAATGATATATATGCACATTAATAACACAGATGCAAATATGTATTATTCAAAATTGATATAAAAATAATAAAAAGATTAAACATGGAATCGGTTTCAAGTTTCAAAATGTCTCATGATCACACATTCAAACTATCCAAACGAAACCAAACCAAAGCGTATAAATCTCAAATCAACGGACTTGTTCTACTCTAACAGTTAACTCGGTTTTAGCAGCTTATATCCAAAGATAATCTTAATTTCAAAAAAAAAAAAAAAAAAACTAAATGACTTGTTCTACTCTAACTTGTAATAACTACTCATTTCTCATTTTATCATTGCTTACCAAATGCATGACAACAGATTATTGACCAATCCAGATCACATGACATGAGTCCAAAGTCATTCAATTTTTTAAGTTTCTTGTAATGCCTATCATGTGTTCTCTTTAAAGTAAAAATGATTCCCCTGTCACTTAAAAGCCATGAACAAAATTTTTAAATAGCTTTTTCTCCTTTTTTTTTTTAAAATACTGTATATAAATTAAATAGTATATAAATTAAATAATCAATCAAAAAGAAATATATTAAAATTCTATATTTGGTTGTGTTCTCCATGGTACTTTCTTAAATAGTTTATGTAGATATCAATGACAAAACACAACAAATGTCTACCATATTAGTGTTTAATTAAATGGATAATTATGAAATATCATCCCACATCTCTCCCTTCATTGTAACCAAAATATTTTAATATCCATAAAAAGTGATGCATAATATCTTAAGTCTTAATGTCACTTAGAAAACTTTACCGGTGCCTTGCAAAGTGTGAATGTTTCACCAAAAAAATTAGTAAAAAACTATAAAATAAAAACCTACAGTTTGACCATCGAAGTAAAAATAATACAAATTTCAGATCTTTGAAAACCTCATCATCATGGGTAAAGTTTACCAATTGACATGACGAGATGTCCTCTTAATACTTTAGGGGTTGGCTAAACGTATTCCAACCCTTAAATATTATTGTGCTTCTCCCTAAAACATCAAATCTACGTTCTTTGTTTTTTTAGTGAAAAAAGACGAAATTATTACTGATTTGGCAAGTTAAAGAAGGGGGTGTAAAATAAAAAAAAAGTAAATCAAATACGTTTAGCACAATCATTTCAAGCTCACAAAAAGAAAGTCACCTAACGATTCCTTGACGGGTCTAATCATACTATTTAACTTAAAACAACCAAAATACTTATGACAATGCAAAATATAAAATGACTTGTTTTGTCTTAAACAATTTCTTATGGTCTAGCCCCTTACTAGACTAGATGTACAGATTAATGGGTGAAATAAATCTTTGTTGTTTGCCGATCAAAAAAAAAAGACACAACCCAATGCATAAAAATAATCTATATTTACTCTTGAAAAACACACACACACACTGACTCGACCAAGTTTTAAAACCGGTTTGACCTTTTGACTGAGTCCTGTTTGTTTTATGGGTCAATGTCTTTTAGTTGGTGGAGGTTATCTATTTGGAGCAATGGCAGGACATGATCCTACATTCCTACTGCTGCATCTTCATGGGATATGTGCCTAATCTCTCATGTCCTTGTCTCCTGGTCTTAACTTGCTCTCATAATTTACCAATCCAAACACTAGGAAATTCACAAACTGACCATTTTGACAATTTTTTTGTTACATAAATAACAATTTTGACCAACTTTTTAAACCACTTTGATTGGGTGGAGGCCTACTTGAGGATGTCAATCTCATTGGTTAAACAAGGTAGTCGCGTCGTTTTCACCTTTTAGCTTGAAACTGTGCCATTTTCGGTTTGGGCTTGACTTGTCATCACGTGAATGGTTGCTCAACCACACCATTTTCAATTTTCAAGGACAAAACCAAACCATTGGTGATATTTAAGTCCACATTATGGATGCCACTAGCACGGGCTTGGAACGGGCATTGGTAATCCTATTCTCATATCCAACTGTAAATCCATGTCGCATACGTGTTAGTTTGTTTGTTAAAATTATACCCATTTGGATTCCTAAGTAGTAAGTAAATTTCTTACTATTCTAATTTCTATATAATTTTATTACCTAAGGAAATTAGATATATAAAAACTAAAACGCAAGTAGTTTAGCATATAACTTTATTACCCAAGGACAAATTAAATTAAATTAGAAAGAAAATGTTTATGAGTATGATTCGGTAAACGGGTATGTATGTTTCGGGTAAACATGTCAGATACCACCTAATACCATACCCGTCCCATACTAGCGAGATTGGTTAAGACCAATCCTATACCCAATTGCCCATCCCGAATGTTTCATGTTCATGTTTCCACATCGCGTCTTTTAATTAAGTTATACTTTAGTGTATCATTTGTACAGGTCAAGTGGTCATATTTTCAAATGTAAAAATGGTCATTTTTAGGGGTGTAAACGAGCCGAGCCGAGCCCGAGCCTGACTGGGCTCGGCTCGGGCTCGTTAAGGTTTTGTGAAGCTCGAGCTCGAGCTCGGCTCGGTTCGAGCCTACAATCTTGAGCTCGAGCTCGGCTCGCTAGCAAAATCCAAAGCTCGAGCTCGGCTCGGCTCGGCTCGAGGTGATTTGAGAATCTCAAACGAGCTCAAAAGCTCGGCTCGAGCTCGCAAAAGCTCGGTTATAACTTAGGCTCGCGAGCCCAATCGTTAAGGCTATAACTTAGGCTCGGCTGTAACTAAGGCTCGGGCTCGGGTTCGGGCTCTAGCTCGTTAAGGCTCGATTAGGCTCGCGAGCCTAATCGAGCTTTATATCTAGGGCTCGAGCTCGGGCTCGATAACTAAACGAGCCATATTTCAGGCTCGGGCTCGAGCTCGGGCTCGTTAAGGCTCGGCTCGTTCGAGCTTTTTACCGAGCCGATCCCGAGCCGATCTCGAGCCGCTACGTGTCATTTACACCCCTAGTCATTTTCATGATTCTCTCTCCAACCACCACCCTTGAAGTTTCAAAACATTGCAGCTAACCCCTAGGATTGATCACACTTTGGCCAAGTGATGGTTGTTGAAAATATGATTGGTCAATTAATATAATTTTGCATGACAGAAATAATAATGCACTTACCTTGCAAGTTGTTTAATCAGTTTAACATATAACATGTCGTTTTAGGAAGGAACAAAGAACCTGCTGTACTCCAATAGAATGCACCCTTGTCCTCAAGCCACTTATCACCTTGCAATCTGATTTTTTTTTTCTTTTTTGGGTATTAATTTCTTTTTCATTTTCTTTACTACTGAATATCTCCATCTCATCAATATTACTTTTTGACTGGTTTAGCCAAAAAGTCAATCTTCAAAACTATGCCATATATATTGAAGTACTTGACCCTTCACTAAGATAGGGCGTAAGCCTGGCAAAACAGACGGGTCACGCAATGTGTTAAAACAAGCTTGGCTCAAACTGGGTTCGGGTCAAAATAGGCCATTAACATGTGGCCGAAGGAATCGTCAACAAAATATGCACATTTTTCCTATAAATCACATTTCTGGCTAAAAAATCAAATCTTTAAAAGCAAAAAACAAGCTCAGGTACAATTGAAGCAAGAACTGGCTTTGCATATAGTCTATCCAACAGAAAGTATATTTCCTCACAAGATTCATGATACTTATCCGAAGCTGAAAACCGATGAATTTTCCCATTTATCTCTATCCAACTTGATCCCGGGCTCTTTTTTTCCACACAAAGATCTTTCATAGTGGCCCGTATTCTAGCTACATCACTCCATCTGTTTGCTTCAGCAAACATATTTACTAAAAGTGTATAATATCCACTGTTATCCGGTTCCAAAATCATCAACTTATCAACTGCAACCATGGCAAGTTCTAGATTCTTTTGAAGTTTACATCCACCTAATAAAGCACCCCAAATAACAGCATTCGGTTCCATTCTCATTTCTTTTATCATTTGCAGTGCGTCTTCCAGTAAACCCGCCTTGCATAACAAATCAACCATACATCCATAGTGTTCAATTTCTGGAGGAATATGAAAATCATGAATCATGCTGAGAAACCACCTTTGACCCTCTTTGACCAACCCTGCGTGCGTACACGCACTCAGGACACTGATAAAAGAAACCCCGTTTGGTTTTACACCATTTTTCATCATAAAATCAAACATTTTCAATGCTTTGTCGGCGTATCCATGTACAGCAAGTCCTTCAATGACCGAGTTCCAACAAAAAAGATTTTTTTCGTGTAACTTATAAAACACTACTAGCGATTGATCTAAGCTGCCACACTTTGCATACATATCAATCAGTGATGACCCGATATAAACATCAAGATTAAAATGATGTCTTTTTATATAAAGATGTATCTTTTTGCCTATGTCAAGTGCCCCGAGATGAGCACATGCTGAGATAGCGGTAGCCATGGTTACTTCATCAGGGATGATACCATGTATTGTCATATCATTAAAAGTTGCTAATGCTTGTTTGTATAATTTGTTTTGAGAGTAGCAGTTTATCATAGTTGTCCACGAAATCAAGTCTTTCTGAGGCATCTTGCTGAACAAAACCTCTGCAGACTCGACATCTTTTATTCTAGCATATCCGTCAATCAAAGAGTTCCACGAAGCAAAATTTCTTTCGGGCATCTCATCAAAAAGTTTTTTCGCAGAAACCAAGTCTCCTGCTCGTGCAAGAACCGAAACCATTGAAGTCCAGGCAAAGACATCCCTCTCAGTCATCTCATCAAACACTTGTCTTGCATCAAAGACCTTCCCCACACTCGAATAAAAATCAATCAACGCTGTCTGAACATACACATGAGACTTGAACCCAAACTTCCACACATGCCCATTAACAGCTTCTCCGATTCTTGTTTGTGCAACTAAAGCACAACCTTTGATAACCGACGAAAAAGTATAGCTAGTGGGATAAACTTGAGCACTCAACATTTTTAAATAAAACTGTAGAGCTTGAACCGAAGAATCACAACAAACACACGCTCGAATCAAAGCATTATACACAAACACATTCGGATCGTCCATCTGCGTAAAGGCACGAATTGCATAATCTGTCTTATTAAAAACAGAACAGGCTGACACAAACTGGTTGATAATGAAACAATCTTGATTGTAACTGTTCTTGAAAATGCAGGCGTAAACACACTCGAGTTGCGTCGAATTAGAGCACATTTTCAAGGAACTGATTATTTTCTCCTTATTCATCACTCCCACAATACCTGGTGTAAATAAATATATGAAATGATGAATCTTTATGTAAGATCTTAAAAACAATGTGGTACAGGCATTTTATCGAACACCTTGCGTGCACTGCAAATATTGCAGTGTTAAAGACTGAGAGAGACACGAAATCCTTATATTGTTATGTGGGTAATGCATATAATCAATGAATTTGAAGAAAAGAAGCAAAAGTTTGAACTTTTGATCTGCAAAAATGGAGGTTGGAGATTGAAGTACTGTTACCTTTTAGTTTGTGTGTTTATTAGACTCCATTCCCTTCAAGTTTATCACCGATATCATATCCATTCCTCAAACTTACGAATAAATGTTACTAAACAACACATATCAATGTATAACCAAAACAGTAACAGAACCAAGGGAAATTAAAATTGTTTCTTTGATTTTGTTTTTCTTTTTTCTAGTTTCTTGCAATTCTCCAATGATATAACAGAAACGCACAATCAAAAACTAGGGGTGTAAACGAGCTGAGCCAGGCCCGAGTTTTACTGGACTCGAGCTCGGCTCGGTTCGAGCCTAATACTTTGAGCTCGAACTAGGCTCAAAAGTAAAACCCAAGGGCTCGAGCTCGGCTCAAAATAATTATAGGACAATTTAAAATGAGCTAAAAGCTCGGTTCGAGATTGCTTTGATAGCTTAAACGAGCCAAAGTTTGGCTAGAGCTTGACTCGTCAATGTTAAATACTATGTATACTATAATAATAATAATAATAATAATAATAATAATAATAATAATATATAATTTGTTTGGGCTCGTTTAGGCTCGTGAGCCTAAACATCTTTGTATGAGAAGCTCAGGCTCGAAAACTAAACGAGTCATTTTTCAAGCCCGAGCCCCTTAAGGCTCGGCTCGTTCGAGCTTTTTATCGATCCAATCCCGAGTAGCTCTCGAGTCGTTGCACATCTTTTACACCCCTATCAAAAACCAATAAATTAAAATTAAAAATAATAATAATAATCCAAAACCTGGTCTAACAGCTAGGGTTGTCCAAAAAAACTCGTGGCTCGAAGGTCATTCGGATTTAGCTCGGAAAAAGCTCGCTCGTTATGGCTCGGTTTGAAACTAAGCCGAGGCGGCTTGAATCGGTTAGAAAGCGAGCCTAGCTTGGCTCGGTTCGTAACGTGCCGAGCTGGCTCAGTTTTGTACAGATAATTCTAATTTTTAACATATATTATCTATATATACATATAATATGCAGTAAAAATATTAAGAAAGAAGGGAACATGTTACATATTTAATATTAGTTAATGAGAACATAGTGATTGAGAACATAGTGATTTGTGTGCTTGGGATTGAATTTACAACTAATCGAGTTATTTTAATAAATCATAGCATAATGATAATTGTCCAAGTACTCAACTTATCAAACTTAATAGTGTCTAGATTTCAAAGATGTTAGTATTTAGGAATGTACTTGGACGTCTATTGCATATTTAGGGGTTGATTTGTATGCTGATTAACTTGTATTGTATTTATTGAAATTTGAGACATATTTTATATTTGGTTGAACTTGATTTTGGCTTGTAATAACTAACTAGACTTTTGCCCGCGTTAACACGCGGTTCCAAACATTACAATTATTTTGAGCGGTAAAACGTATAAAAAATATAGTAGAAATATTTTATTAAAATTTAAAAGAAACCAATATACATTTTATTCAAATATCACTAAATATTTCTTTTTACACCACATTTTTTGTTTTAGTCTTGACATTCCCATCAGCATCAACTATAAGTAACTTCACACTTACCCTGCTTTTAACTCTTGACAATGCGACATAAAGCTGGCCATGTGAGAATACAGGGTCTCTTAGATACAATCCAACCTTCGATAGAGACTGTCCTTGGCTTTTATTGATAGTTATTGCAAAACATACGTTTATTGGGAATTGACGCCTTTGGAACTTGACTGGAATCTTGTTATCAGATGGTATCATATTTATTCTAGGAATAAGAGTTTTGGTACCATGTTTCCACCTGATATGATTTCGGCTTCAATAACACGCTTTGCAAGTTTGATGATTCGTAATCTCGTGCCGTTGCACAAGCCATTTTGTTGATCTACGTTTCTCAACAACATAGCGGGAACACCGACCTTTAGTGCTAATTGATGATTAGGCAATCCAGAAATTTTTAAACCATTAAGGACATCAGGAGAAGATAAATATTCCTGTGAACGGTTATTAGCGTTCTCAGTCTGGCATATACTATCAGAGCTCAAATACTCGACTTCATCCCCAGGAAACAATGCAAGCAACCTTTCATTAATTTCATGTACTACTTCGTTTGTCGGTGCAAGTATTGCTCATTCTCCAAAGTAATCTTTATCTTTGTAAAGCTGAAGAAGTGAAGGGTAGACAAAGTCAATTAAGCTACAAATCGGATCGGATGAATGCTTAATAAGAAGATCATCTGGAATGTCGACATCTGCCTCATTTTCATCAACTGAATCACCAACTTTACCCTCACCTAATTCTAGAAGCCAGTTTGCAAATGCCTTTATTTCTTCGGATTCAGATGTGTTGTTACCTAATGTTAACCTCATGTTTTTGGTTAATGTATGGACTTTGGAACTATTCCAAATCTGAGACGAAGTTATTGAGGCATTTATAATATCTCTTTTACTACTATTGGGAACAACAGGAAGGATCTGTCTAAAATCACCACCCAAAACCATAACCTTACCTCCGAAAGGCAGCTCAGAATAACTGAAGACTTTGATTTCAAGATTTCTTTCATTGTGCAATCAAGAGCTTCAAAAGCATGTTTGTGAATCATTGGAGCTTCATCCCAAATAATTAACTTAGTTTGCTTCAATAAATCTGCCTCATCGCTATTCGCCTTCATAGAACACATTGATTCTTCAGTAACATTCAAAGGTATACGGAACCTAGAATGCGCCGTCCTTCCACCGGATAACAACAGAGAAGCAATACCACTGGATGCAACGTTCAAAACAATTTGCCCTTTAGATCTGATGGCAGCAGACAACGTTTTCCATAAAAAGGTTTTACCAGTGCCTCCAAACCCATAAACAAAAAATAAGCCACCTTTGTTACAATCAACCGCATCAATTATTTCATCAAAAATTAAACGCTGCTCATTTGTTAAAGAATGTGCGTTGGTATGAAATTCCTCAGCCAGCGTACTTACTTGATAATTCAACTCATCAAGTATCAAATGGTTATTTGCAGATGCAATCGAATCATTATTAGGATAAGGCATAGAAGAAACCTACGTAGGCTCGAGTTATTCCGAAGCAACTGTTTCTCAATTTCAAGCAATGTAAGGTTCTTGATTTGATCATCAGGAAGAGTCAAACCTGATAATGATAAAGATTGTAATTATTAATTAAAGAACAAATAACGACGTAAATAAAAAAAATTAAATTTTCAAATATAAATTTTTTACCTTCAATTTGGAATACGTCTTCGTGTCTACGCATAATACCATCTGACAAGTACTTCCATGTCTTCTCCCAAACATGGTCAGGCCTAGATAAGCTGTTAGACAACATCATCGCAAACAAATTACGAAGAGAGTATCATGAACCTGTATAATGAGCTTCCTCAATAGCTTCTATATATTCCTTGTCATCTTCTAAGAGGCCAAGAGCGTAACATCCATGCAGAAAAAAATAAGTTACCTGTTTGTATTTTTCAAGCAGCTGCATTGCTGACATGCCCAACAATTTTTTCGCTTCTCGATCAAACAATGTAAGCGATGTTATTCCAGTACAATCCTGCACCCTTATTGGAATTGTAAACCTAAAGCAAGTAATTGCACAACATTAACAGTTTCAAAAGTAGTGAATCTTGATGTGCAAAAATTGAAACATAAATCTGAATATTAACTAAACATAATAAAAAACACACAATACAGCAACATTCAATGGTAAAATGATATATACATATGAACACTAAAACAATTCTCAATCCACATGAAACCTAAAACACGAACACTAAAAAATCAACCCTATAACTCAAAAATTAATAAACCTAAACATCAACCCTAAAACAAAAAAAATAAATAAATAATATCATAGAATTGTAAGTTATGTATACGCAATACAATTCTTACACTAGATCAGCAGATACGATTTGTTTGGGACAAACTTTATTCGTGCAAACCAAGACTTGTTTAAATGAAGTTACGTCCTTCGCCTCTTCATCATCAGGTAAACTCAAAGTTGGCTCAACCTTGTGGTTACTGAACTCGCACCCAAGGTAATACCAATCGTCGTTAGGATCCACACCCTTCACTGTTCCAACAACAATGACTTGTTTGTTAACCTGCAAAACAAACACTAATCATGTCAACATATAAGAAATGTATTTGGAAAGAAACTGATTAATAGACGAACCTCTGTTATCAATGGAAGCTCACGAATACTGCTGAAAAGTGTTTTATTCAAAAATTCATCAGCCATATTCATGCTACCAGACGATCCCAGCGATCGTTGAGCAGAAGATGATTCTTTAGAAATAAACTTTTCAATATAACTGTAAGTCGAAAGAAGAAAATTATTTATATATCTTTAAACAAATGAAAACATATACATAAAACGCATAAGAAGATAACTTTAGTACATTTTCTTGAAAGCACGAATGTCTTCAATGTCTTCATTAATAAAGAGGCGAGTGATATAGAATCCATTTTGAACACTTAAATTGCCTTTATAGGAAAAAATTTTTATAAAAATAGTAAAAACATTTTCCGTTTTAAAAATATTTAATTTGTATTAAAAAAAGTAATATATGACAAACCTTTATAATTGTTAAAGCTGCCAATTGAACAATGAGGACAACATGGACTTCGGCTTCATTCTGCTTGATGTATTCAAACATCTACTCGCTATACTCATCCCACAAAGAACAGCTCATTTTGATGCCACTACATATAAACAGAATGTTTGTTAAAAGGAAATTATCAAGGGTTTTATACCAACATATTGATAGTAAAGATGAAATACATACTCTAGATCAATCAATATAAGGTTCATCTTGTTTTTCAAACCAGCTTTAGTTTCAGTTGGTTTTGGTGGAGTTCATTCTTCAACATAGCCAATGTAATCTTAAAAAAAAGTGAAAATTTTATACGAATACAGAATCAGTAAAGTAAAGTATTAAAATACAATTTTTAGTGTCATTAAACAAACCAATTCTTTGTTCTGTAGACAGGTTTCCACTTTTAATTGACTCAAAAGAGGAAAAATTAAAACCGTATTGGCTTCCATCAAACCTATTACACTTGGTAATATTGGTTACTTTTGCAAAATGTTTGGTAGATTTGTTTTCAGCTAGTTGTGCGTTGTAAATATAATAAGTTTCATTTTCACGTAAGAATTTTTCGTGCTTCTTCATATATCTACTCCATACAATAGCTTGCATTTTCGACCCCTATTTAAAAATAAAAAAAACGAAATTAACAAACAATTTGCGTAACAAAAAAACGTGTACAACATAAATAAAAAAACGAATATGTTAAAACCTAACCTGTTCATCCATGAGAACCATATCAAGAGAAAGAATTTCTCCCGGTATCTTACGATTTGCTCGCCTCCAAAGCCTAAGCACCTTAACTTTAATGGTGTATTTACTCATGCGCCAAGTGATGTCATTAAAAAAAATAACGTTGTTTGGATCCATAATCCTGCAAGTTAATAGTGTGTAACTATTAAAAGATTACATGTAAAAAAATAATTGAATAAATACGTAAAAGATGATAGATATACCTGATAGAGTGTAGAAGAAAATATTGATAGAAAACTAATTCATCTAATCTGTATTTATAATGTAAATGATACCGAAATTTGTATTTTAAGTAAGATTAGTAATATAAAAAAGGTAAATGTGAAATGGAAATCAAAATTAATTTAGATTGAACTGTTTCCATTTCTTAAATATATGTAAGAAATGTAAAGGTTTCAATCTACCAAAAATAAATGTATACCATTTTTTTAAGTATATACGATTTTAAAATTTTGATAAAAAACTAAATCATCTAATCTGAATTTATAATGTAAATCATACCTAAATTTGTATTGAAAATTTAAATGTTTTAAATTTACAAATAAATAGTTTGATTGTTTGTTTCTAAAATTTAAAGGTTTCAATCTAACAAATTTAATTCGATTGTTTGTTTAATTTCTTTTATTGTTACTAATAATTGTTATTTTGACTTTTTTAAAAACGATTTAAAACAATTAAAGTTGTTAAAAAAGTCAAACATGGCTAAATTTAACAAAAAAACTGAAACAATGATGCATTTATCAACCAAACTGTACAAATTAATGTCTAGAGGGTCAAATTTTTTAATGTTTTATACCGGTATATGTTTCAAAGCGCGAGTTTTGAATTTTTAAAAACAAAGTCAAACCTTGATTGTTTGTTTCCTAAAATTTAAAGGTTTCAATTTACCAAAAATAGCTTGATTGTTTGTTTAATTTGTTGACTATTTATAAAAGCCAAGGTTTTTAAAACATAAATGACATACATAATTAAAAAACGGCCAATAATAAGGAATTAATAACAAATTAACAAAAAAAAGTCAAACCTTGTTAAACTTAAAAAAATAATGAAAAAATGAAGCATTCATGTCTGAAAATCACAAATTATTGTTTAAAAACCATTTTTTTTTAAAAAAAACACCTTGGTCAATCATGTTTAAAACAAAGTCATTAAAATGAAATGTAAAAAAATCAAATCTACATAACATTTTGACAGTTAACCTTAGAATATATGATAAAAAATTTTGTCGTAAATTGTATATGATTATAATTGTATTACGACTACTAAGGAAGTGAACAATTAATATCTTACTTGCTAAACAACCAAATAACATTAACATATACGACTACTATCCGTAACATAATATGCACAATATACTGTTTTTAACTAATAAACATATCCCAAAATGTTAGTGATTGTAAACATAAAACACCCCAAAATTCACGAATTACTACATGAGTAGTAAACGTGCAAAAGTTTGTGACAACAAACCATTCACCATGTTCAAATCTTACCCACCAAAATGTTTTCATCAAACTAAAAAACGTCAACAACTAAACCACCTAATTACCGTCACCTCTAACCACATTAGTAAGCCTGAACAAACGTTGGTTATGGAAAAAGAGAAAGTGCATTTCATCACAAGGATGAAGTCCCTTAGCAGCAACAAAAGTCGGAAAACCTCTGATGTTGTAACGTTCTTTTCCTCTGCACCCCTCGATTCCAACAGACATTCCCCAAGACCGACCCTCACCATCAGATATTGTTACTGCCCTCTTACGGTTCAAACCGTTTTCCTTTGCCCACTCCTTCTTCATACGCTACACAAATCAACTAAAAATGTATTGAGTTTCTAAAACAGATTTAAAAACATAAAGCATTAAAATCAATTAAAAACATATTAAAAAACAGGGCATCTATAATTCCGCATATTGGACCCATTAAGAAGCATGAAATCAAATCCTACATATTTGACCCATTAAGAAAAAAAACAAATAATTCATAGTAAAACATTAATAACCATCACATACCCTGCATATTTAAACTACATTTACATCTCTATTAGTACCATACCGAATTAGTTCACTTGATGACTAATTGAATGCACTATTTTAAAGTTATAGTCTGTCCATACATAGTACTTTAGAACCTACACAATGGCAGAAACATATTTTATGCATACTGTTCTTAACATCACATATCATCAATGCCTCAATGGCCACATCTATTATATATGCATATTGTTTTAACTTTACATGTTTTACCGTTATAGACTATCAACACACGTATTATCTTTTTATCATCTACACGTATGCATCCAATTCGTCTCAACTCTTAGTCGTTTTGGAAAGAATCATGAACACAAGGGAGAATGGTGACACTTTGACTATTTTATCCAAAAAAATGTTAATTGTGTTTACTGTTAATCCGGCTTTCTAAGGAAGTTAGACTATCCATCTAACTACAACTCTACAAAAGTGTCACTAATCATATAAACCATTCATCGTAAGTTGAACAATGAATTATAATATGGTCATTTATTACAAAACCTCATATATTTTTTTTGTGCTATTACTAAAATACTATTTCATGATTTTATCCTAACATTTTCCCAATTTCCATGTACATCATATTACATGGTCAAAGGTGTGGCAACTTATAAACCACTCATAAGGCTGCAGTAAAGTCTAAAAACATTGCTAACCCTAAGTGAATACTACATATATAAATGCTAAATCTAATAAATAAATAATTGCACTTACAAAGTGTTTGTCAACTCTGAAAACCACTGGCACACCTACATCCTCGACTGATTCAGCTTCATCATCCTCAACCTCCATTGAATTGTCTTGTTCATCCTCGACCGGTTCAACTTCATCATCCTCTTGCCTATAATCATCCGAAAGAATAATGACGTCTTCATCGCTAACCTCATCATCCTCATACTCCACCTTAACCTTTGTTGCCCAAAACTCCTCAGGAGCAAGAGTAAGCTTGTTCTTCAAAAAAAGAAACATATTATAGGTGCTCTGTTTCATTCACGTACAAAAATTAACAATCATTAAAATAATTCAACAAAAATAATTATTAACAAAAGATAAAACTTATGAATACTAAAAGAGAATCATATCGGCTTATAGATTTCAAAAACAATCATATGATCCTTTGTTATTGAAAAAGCTTCCTTCACCCAAGGCCATCCTTCAGTCACATAAAAAGCACCATCTTCATATGCTATCTCTATTTCAAAGTGTGCACGCGGAACAGATCTCACATCAATTGGATTTACTGGAAGCATTCTATTTAATAACCCCTGACCCACGAAAGGACTCATATGCTGATTTTTTTTAAACAAAACTCAGACATTAATATATGTTTTTGTATAACAATAATTGTATAATGTATTCGAATGATGCTAAACAAACTTACCAGACGTTTGTCGGTTGTGTATGGGTCTTTCAAGCTGCAATAGAAAAAGTTTCCAAGTGCAGCTATCGCATCTTGATGGAAACTAATCATCCTGAATGAAAGAAGACTTTCCTCATATTGGAATATAAAGTTACAATCAGGTGGGTACGTACATTCTTTGATCATCGTTCTCCAGCCGTCGTAGAAGAACCACTTTCCATTCAGATTTCTAACCTTAACCTCAAACACCTCAGAGTTCAAAGTTCGAATCTTGGTAATGCCGGTAGGATAATTATATTTCTGGATCCAATCACCATAATCACGAGGTAACGCCTGAATCAAAATACACACAATTTAGGATATTAAAAACAGATTATTGTATAAAACATCTACAATAAAACCATGTTAGGTATCTTACCAAACAAACTCGGGCATTATCTTCCATGTGTAACCAAAATCCATACACCATTTTAACACTGCTGTATATGAACTTGAACCTGTAACAAACACTAGCAGCTTAACAACGATTGCATAATATAAAACAATTCAGTTTATAAAACAAATTTAAAAACAGAAAGCATTCAAATAAATTAAAAATGGATTCAAAAACATATTAACCCTAAATCAAAATCAACGCCAAGCTCCAAAACAGATTAAAAAACATATTGAAAAAAAAAATAAAAATAGACCCAAAAAAGCAGATTAATACCAGTTGAACAGACCCATACAATCTAAACGATTTTTAAAACACCCAAAATCAGTCAAAAAAGATTGAACAAATTGAACCCTAAAACATAAACAGTCAAACAATCAAACCATAAAAAATCAAATGATCTTCCACAAACAATACATCAATAATGAAACCCTAAAACATGAATCAAAATAAATCAAACCTTAAAATCAAACCTTAAAACATCAATTGAACCCTAAAAACATAAATCGAAACCTAAAACATAAACCCTAAAACATCATAAAAAATCAAAAGATAATACACGCAAACTAAAGAACAATCAAGATAAATAATTTAAATCAGCCAAAAGATATATAACAGACCTTAATCGACACACAAACCAACGAAAAACACGAAAAAATAAAGAAAAAAGAACCACATTAAGAACGATTGATTAATATAGAATGGTAGAGATGAAACCTTGGAGAAGAGATTAAAAGAATGGTTGATCGTGGAATCGCCTCAAGATCGCCTGCTTAGGGTTTGAGGTTGACGAAGAGGAAGATGTCTGATTTGGGGATTAGGTTATCAAGCGTGTTTTTTTACCTTATATATTTTTGTGATTTTTGATTTAAAAAAAACGAAAATTTTATAAAATCTCACACATTGCCATGTGGCACAATGTGGGAGGAGAGATAATTGCTAGGGGGTGAGAGATTGCCATGTGTCCAAAATGGCTTTAGAATATTATATGTATAGATAGATATATTAGCTTGAACTTAGTTTGAATGTATTCTTATGAACCATTGAATGATGTTTAAAACTATTGAATTTTAAAGCTACTTTCGGTTTTTCTTTTTAAATTCAAGCAAAACCAAGTCGAGCTCAAGCTTAGGTTTTCAACTCGGTTTCAAATCCGAGCCATGCTGAGCCAGCTAGGTTTATAACCAAGCTAAGCTCGAGCTTGCCCTAACTCGGCTCAGCTCATTAACAACCCAACTGACAACTTAGTTCACCGGTTCAAGCAAAAACTATTTAGATACTCAAACCGGACGGTTCCATACCATGCTTTTGGTCATGCATATTTTAAAAATCATTATATTTTCTCTCTCATTTTTAATTAAATAATATTTTTTATACCTTTATCATTACATTTTCTCTCTTATCCAGTCACAACTACTCTAAAAAAATATTAAAAAAATGGTGAACGGATAGTAGTTATTCAAGTATAAAGATGAAGAGTAACACTTTCTCTCTCCTTCAATCAGAACGCCTCAAACCCAATTTTCAAAATATGAACAACCCCATATTTTTTTATGGGGTGGCAAAAGGAAATAAGAACTAGGTCTCCTTTGAAGGTCCAAATTCGAATCTGAGCCAACATGGGTTTTTGTTGCCAGAGAGTCTCGGCTCTTATATGTAACACCCCAAGAATTTAAAATAATATTAATAAAGGGTAGTGGGTAAATATGTACAAAAAAATATGGATAGAGTAAATTGTTAATATGAAATAAAGAAAAGGCTAAATGGCTAGTAATTCAAGTTATGGCTTAAAATGACTAATAATCTAAAAGGGAGGGGCTGAATTGAAACAAATGTTTTATCTAGGGGTGAATGGGGGAGGTTGAAGGCAAAACTAAAACTCCAAGAAGGAGTATACGGTTTTGGAAGAAGAAGAAAACACCCCAAACCTTGAACTCGAAAATCAGCCCCAAAACCCAAGAAAAATCGACCAAATCACTTGCATGTGAAGGGATTTGAGGTCTTTAGGTCATAACAAACACAAGGTAAGTTGTAGGATGATAATAATAGTTGTTCTATGTTAATAATATTCTTGGATAAGAGTAGAAATGTATGATTCTTGATGATTTAGCTTAGAAATTGGAAGTAGCTGGTTTAATAGAGAAAATATACTAAGTTGCATGTATAATTTGTGTTAATTGATGGTAGATTGTATAAAAATGTGATTATGTGAAGATGGGTTTTTAGAAGGAGTCCATGTTTGACCTTGTATAGGTCAAACAAGGCTATAGCTTAGTAAAGATGAAATCTTATGTTGTAATTTTGCTAGTTATAATGGTAGTAGCAATGTATAATGTTGATAGGAGGGTTGTGTGTCCATAAATTGGTATGTGAATGTTAGTTAAAATTTATGCACGCCAAGTGTATGTTGAAATGCTTAAATGAATTAATAGAAAAGCATCATGTTTAATATTATGCGGATTAATTGAAAATGGCTAGCAATTGTGAAGCCATTTTAAAGTTATGGTTAGAATTGTATTGAAGAAGAGATGAGTTCATGAGTTCTAAACTATGAGTTCATCAAGTGTAGGTATTAAGACGGAAGGATCAAGCAAACAAGGAGGACACGACGCACAAGACAAAGGTAAGTTGGTTTCTATCAACTATTAGCCTATTAACTTACTTGTCTTGATTGTTATGTATGCATTGTTGTGTTTTAAAATGGTAGAAAGATCCTTATGGGTCAAAATGGTAGAAATACCCTCATGGGTAAAAATGGTAGAAAGATCCTTATGGGTCAAAATGGTAGAAATACCCTCATGGGTAAAAATGGTAGAAAGATCCTTATGGGTCAAAATGGTAGAAAGATCCTTATGGGTCAAAAAGGTAGAAATACCCTCATGGGTAAAAATGGTAGAAAGATCCTTATGGGTCAAAATGGTAGAAATACCCTTATGGGTCAAAATGGTAGAAAGATCCTTATGGGTCAAAATGGTAGAAATACCCTCATGGGTAGAAATGGTAGTAAGACCCTCATGGGTCAAAATGGTAGAGATACCCTTATGGGTTAAAATGGTAGAAAGATCATTGTGGGTCAAAATGGTAGAGATACCCTTATGGGTTAAAAATGGTGGAAGTACCCTTAATGGGTCATGATGGTGAAAGTAAAATTATGTCATGGTTCAATGGAACATGTGGTGTCTTTTGAACAAGATGATGATATTAACTTGTGTGCTAAATGTTTGTTGTTGTATTGTTTAGGTAAAACCCCTTAGTGAAGATCAAGTCTTCATGAAGATCGTTTCATGCACGCTCGGTTCTTTTGGGTAGGGTACCATGGTCGCATTAGGATCTTTGAGTCTTGTAAACAAGATGATAATGTTTTGTACATGGTTTTTAAAAATGGGTCAAAGATTCACATGGTAGCCAACTTGGCCATGTCATTTTGTAAATTTAACAATGGTCCACTAGGTTGTATGTATATTTGAACAACATGCTATGGGTATAAATACATGTTGCGTATTAAAAAAAAATTATCGGGGCTTACAAGTTGGTATCAGAGCCAAGGTTTGAGTGAATCAAGCACGTTAGGTACTTGAACTCAAACCGAAAGCTCGTGAGAGGGGCGTGCATTCGGTCCGAGACTTGATCCAGGTATGTGGGGTAACTAATAGATGGGATGGTAGTAGGTGGTTGCCAAGAAAGAAGTGAAAATGGGGGCAGCGCAAGGTCAGAAATGCACCAGCGCAAGGTGCGCTGGTACCCTCCCAGCTTGCGCTGGTCTCCTGATGTGAAAAAGGGGGGGGGGGTGGGGCAGCGCATGGTCAGAATTGCACCAGCGCACCGCGCAAGGTGCGCTGGTACCCTCCCAGCTTGCGCTGGTCTCCTGATGTGAAAAGGGGGGGGGGGGGTGGGGCAGCGCATGGTCAGAATTGCACCAGCGCAAGGTGCGCTGGTACCCTCCCAGCTTGCGCTGGCCTTCTGATGTGAAAATGGGTGTGGCGCAAGGTCAGAAATGCACCAGCGCAAGGTGCGCTGGTGCCCACCAGCATGCGCTGGTCTTCTTGTTTTCTTCATAAAATCTTCGTTACAACTCCGTTTACTTCGATTCTTGCGGCCACGTCTTCGTTTTTAGACCCTCTTTCATGTTATATATTTTAATCTTCAGGTTCAATCCATGAATTTTCTCCAAAACATGTCCAATATTTGTTTTTAACAAGTTTCTTTTTTTTAATTTGTTTTCTTGAATATTTTCATTCGGCTTTTTCTGTAGCCTGATCCCGAACTAAGATAGGTTCCACTATGGTCAAATAGACATAGATTTAACATGATTAATTAAGTATAAACGTGGTGAAGTATGGATGGAGTGTGTAAATCCAAGTGATATGCACTATATTATAAGGAAGTTAAGGTCGTAAAGACCAACAATATGATAAGTGGAATCGTTGAACTTTTATGGTTGGAATGATATTATATGTGTGGTAATACTTCAGTTTTGTTTCAGAAACATGACGGATGAAGGTGATAACTCGGCGGGGGAACGTACCCAACATGATGAAGTAAAGGAGATGGTAGCGATAGAAGTGGGGGAGGCTATAAAAGTAAACCTCCCTAAGATAATAGAAGAGGTGGAAAGTAACATCCTGGGGATAGTGGAAGGCATGATGACTAGTAAACTTGAAGAATTGAAAAAGTTGATTGAGGAAGGGTCGTCCGGTTCAAGGACTAATAAGAGATGCACATACAGGAACTTCATGGCCTGTAACCCAACAGTATTTAATGGGGAAATTGATCCGCTTGAATGTCAAAGGTGGATATCCGACATGGAAGGGGTGTTTATTAGGAGCCATTGTGAAACCGAGGACGAGGTAATGTTTGCTACGGGTCAATTACGACGCCGTGCAAAGGATTGGTGGGATAGCTATACCAAGGAGTTGGGGCAAGACCGGGTGAAAGCAATGACTTGGGATGAATTTAAGGAGGTCTTCTTGAGACATCATTGCCCTCAAACCGCAATTGATAGAATTCAAGAAGAGTTCCTCCACCTCCGACAAAAGAATGAGACGATTGACGAAATCACAAGTGTGTTCTTAGATAAAATGAAGTTCTGTCCGGAGTTGGTTCGGACTGAGAGGATGAAGATAAATCGATACCATGATATGTTGAAGGCGGAATATAGAGAGTTTATCACTGCATCAAAGTGTAGTACATTGACCGAATTGATAGATTGGGCTCGTGAACGAGAGATGGAACTAAAGCGACAAGAGGCAAGGGGGAGAAACGAAAGGCGGAAAAGAGTTTCGAACCGTCCAAGAAGGCAAAGAATTATGACCAAGGAAAGAAAGATAACAAGAAGGGGGACATACCCAATTGCAAGACTTGTGGGAAACCTCATACGGGGGAATGTCGGCTAGGGCAAAGAACATGTTACAACTGTGGGAAACCGGGACACCCGTTCTTTAAATGCCCCAGTCCAGCCATATGAGCCCGGACATGTGAAGGCGGAATGTACGAATCCTAAGAAAGAAGCACCAAGGGAGGGCAAGAAGAATGAAGCCCCTAAGGGCCGAGGAAGAATGTTTCAAATTACCACCGAAGAAGCAAAGAACCACCCCGAGGTGGTGTCGGGTATGTTACTAGTCAACAATACTTTTATGTATGTGTTGTTTGATACGGGAGCAAGTAGGTCTTTTGTGTCTACCAAAGTGATCTACCACCCCTCCTTTATCATAGAAAAGATGTCAAGCCCTTTAGAAGTAGAAATTGCGGATAGTAAGAGTTATTTATTACACAACATATGTAGAAATTGTACTCTCACGGTAGAAGGGGAGGATTTTAGGGTAGACTTGGTACCTATGCCTATGGGGGAATTCCAAGTAGTGATAGGCATGGATTGGTTGGCCAAACACCACGCGGAATTCCAATGCAAAAATAAAACCATATATGTTACCGCACCTAGTGGGCGACGGATAAGTTTTATAGGGGATAGAAAGGTCGAAACCAAGTTGTGTACCTTGGTGGAAACCATGAAGCATGTGCGCAATGGGGAAAAGGCATTCATGGCCTACGTGGTTGATACCACCATCACCACCCCCAAGATTGAAGATGTACCGATCGTTAGGGAATTTCGGGATGTATTTCCGGACGATCTTCCAGGGCTTCCGCCCGAACGCGAAGTAGAGTTCAAAATTGAATTGGTGCCCGGGGCTCAACCCGTTGCAAAAACACCATATAGGTTGGCACCCACCGAACTCCGGGAGTTGATGACACAACTTCAAGAGTTACTCGATAAGGGCTTCATTCGCCCGAGTGTGTCCCCGTGGGGAGCCCCTATATTGTTTGTGAAAAAGAAGGATGGGTCTATGCGGATGTGCATAGACTACCGAGAGTTGAATAAACTAACAATAAAGAACCGCTACCTCTTACCCCGTATTGACGATCTATTTGATCAACTTCAAGGGGCGAGTTGGTTCTCAAAGATTGACCTTCGTTCCGGGTACCATCAGTTGAAGGTAAGGGAAGAAGATGTGGCCAAAACGGCATTTAGAACTCGGTATGGGCATTATGAGTTCCTAGTAATGTCCTTCGGGTTGACAAATGCTCCAGCCGCATTCATGGATTTAATGAATCGGGTATGTCGTTCAATGTTGGATCGTTTCGTGATAGTGTTTATAGACGACATTTTGATTTACTCCCGAAGTGAATCGGATCACGCGGATCACCTACGGGAAGTCCTTGAGACGCTTAGAAAGGAAAAGCTTTATGCTAAATTTTCTAAGTGTGCCTTTTGGTTGAGAGAAGTCCAGTTTTTGGGACACGTGGTGAATGAAAGGGGCATTTCTGCCGACCCTTCGAAAATAAAGGCGGTGGTGGAATGGGTTCCTCCCAAGAACCCAAGTGAAATTCGAAGTTTTCTGGGCCTAGCCGGTTATTATAGAAGATTCATCCAAGATTTTTCAAAGGTAGCACTACCTCTGACACGGATGACAAAGAAGAATGAAAAGTTCGTTTGGGGCGAAGACCAAGAAAGAGCCTTCCGAGTGCTAAAAGAGAAGTTGTCTAGTTCGCCGGTACTGAAATTGCCAGAAGGGTCAGATGACTTTGTGGTTTATACAGACGCTTCCCATCAAGGGTTGGGGTGTGTCTTGATGCAACGGGGGAAAGTCATCGCCTACGCGTCAAGGCAACTTAAACCCCATGAATGTAATTACCCAACCCACGATTTGGAATTGGGGGCCGTAGTGTTCGCGTTGAAAATTTGGAGGCATTATCTGTATGGGACAAAATGTACCATATATTCCGATCACAAAAGCCTCAAGTATTTCTTCGAACAAAAAGATCTCAACATAAGACAACGGAGGTGGCTAGAATTGATCAAAGATTATGATTGTGATATCGTGTACCACCCGGGTAAGGCCAATGTTGTGGCCGATGCCCTGAGTCGGAAGGAATACCCACCCCCGATTCTAGTTAAGGCCTTGGGTGTAGTAATTACACCTACCCTTTTGGGTGAGATACGAAAGGCCCAAGTCGAGGCTTTGCAAGCCAATGACCCAAAGAAGATAAGAATGAAAGGAATGATAGACAAGTTGGAAGAAAATATGGATGGGATGAAGACCCGGTATGGGCGGGTATGGGTTCCTTGGACATGTGAAGTCAAGGCTTCACTACTAGACAAAGCCCACAGGTCCCGGTTCTCAATCCACCCTGGGGCGACCAAGATGTATCGGGATCTAAAGAAAGACTATTGGTGGCCGGGAATGAAGCGTGACATCGCCAAATATGTGGAGAAATGTTTGACCTGTTCACAAGTCAAAGCCGAACACCAAAAGCCTTATGGGAAGCTACAATCACTTGAGATACCGGTGTGGAAGTGGGAGGAGATAACCATGGATCTTGTGACAAAATTGCCAAGGACAAGGAAGGGTTATGATGCAATCTGGGTAGTGGTAGACCGGCTTACAAAAAGCGCCCACTTTTTGGCTATTCGGGAGGCCTACACCTCCGAACGGATGGCGGAAATTTATGTGAATGAGATTGTGTCCCGGCATGGTGTACCCGTGTCCATTGTGTCGGATCGGGACACTCGATTCACGTCCCGGTATTGGAGGAGGTTTCAAGAAGAAATGGGTACAAGGTTGTTGATTAGTACCGCCTACCACCCTCAAACCGACGGGCAAACCGAAAGAACCATTCAGACCCTCATAGATATGTTGAGGGCTTGTGTCTTAGATTTTGGGGGAAATTGGGATGAACACTTACCATTAGTGGAATTCTCTTATAATAACAGTTATCACAGTAGCATCCAAATGGCACCATTTGAGATGCTATATGGGAGAAAATGTAGAACCCCGGTGTGTTGGGGGGAAGTGGGTCAGCGGGAGTTGGATCCAAATGATCTAGTGGCCCTTACTAACGAGAAAATTAGCCTGATACGGGCTAGGATACAAGCTGCTCAAGATCGTCAGAAGGCATATGCAGATTGTAGAAGGCGCCCCATTGAATTCCAGGTCGGGGACTTTGTGTTATTAAAGGTCTCCCCTTGGAAGGGGATTATCAGGTTTCGTAAGCGCGGGAAGCTGGGCCCGCGTTATATCGGGCCATTTAAAATTTTGGCACGAGTTGGGCAAGTTGCTTACCAGTTAGAATTACCACCATCCCTTAGTGGAATTCATAACACATTTCACGTGTCACAATTGCGAAAGTGCCTTGCGGATGAAACCGCCTATGTGCCCCTTGAGGACATAGAGGTTGATGACAAGTTGAACTATATTGAAAAGCCGGTAGCCATAAAAGATTTCAAGGTGAAGCGGTTGCGTAATAAGTCCATAAACCAAGTCTTGGTTCAATGGCAACACAGGAAGGGCTCGGAACTCACGTGGGAATCGGAGGAAGAGATGCGGACTCACTACCCCGCTTTATTTGGTACGTGTTAAGGTTTCGGGGTCGAAACCTCTTTAAGGGGGGTAGACTTGTAACACCCCAAGAATTTAAAATAATATTAATAAAGGGTAGTGGGTAAATATGTACAAAAAAAATATGGATAGAGTAAATTGTTAATATGAAATAAAGAAAAGGCTAAATGGCTAGTAATTCAAGTTACGGCTTAAAATGACTAATAATCTAAAAGGGAGGGGCTGAATTGAAACAAATGTTTTATCTAGGGGTGAATGGGGGAGGTTGAAGGCAAAACTAAAACTCCAAGAAGGAGTATACGGTTTTGGAAGAAGAAGAAAACACCCCAAACCTTGAACTCGAAAATCAGCCCCAAAACCCAAGAAAAATCGACCAAATCACTTGCATGTGAAGGGATTTGAGATCTTTAGGTCATAACAAACACAAGGTAAGTTGTTGGATGATAATAATCGTTGTTCTATGTTAATAATATTCTTGGATAAGAGTAGAAATGTATGATTCTTGATGATTTAGCTTAGAAATTGGAAGTAGCTGGTTTAATAGAGAAAATATACTAAGTTGCATGTATAATTTGTGTTAATTGATGGTAGATTGTATAAAAATGTGATTATGTGAAGATGGGTTTTTAGAAGGAGTCCATGTTTGACCTTGTATAGGTCAAACAAGGCTATAGCTTAGTAAAGATGAAATCTTATGTTGTAATTTTGCTAGTTATAATGGTAGTAGCAATGTATAATGTTGATAGGAGGGTTGTGTGTCCATAAATTGGTATGTGAATGTTAGTTAAAATTTATGCACGCCAAGTGTATGTTGAAATGCTTAAATGAATTAATAGAAAAGCATCATGTTTAATATTATGCGGATTAATTGAAAATGGCTAGCAATTGTGAAGCCATTTCTAAGTTATGGTTAGAATTGTATTGAAGAAGAGATGAGTTCATGAGTTCTAAACTATGAGTTCATCAAGTGTAGGTATTAAGACGGAAGGATCAAGCAAACAAGGAGGGCACAACGCACAAGACAAAGGTAAGTTGGTTTCTATCAACTATTAGCCTATTAACTTACTTGTCTTGATTGTTATGTATGCATTGTTGTGTTTTAAAATGGTAGAAAGATCCTTATGGGTCAAAATGGTAGAAATACCCTCATGGGTAAAAATGGTAGAAAGATCCTTATGGGTCAAAATGGTAGAAATACCCTCATGGGTAAAAATGGTAGAAAGATCCTTATGGGTCAAAATGGTAGAAAGATCCTTATGGGTCAAAAAGGTAGAAATACCCTCATGGGTAAAAATGGTAGAAAGATCCTTATGGGTCAAAATGGTAGAAATACCCTTATGGGTCAAAATGGTAGAAAGATCCTTATGGGTCAAAATGGTAGAAATACCCTCATGGGTAGAAATGGTAGTAAGATCCTCATGGGTCAAAATGGTAGAGATACCCTTATAGAAAGATCATTGTGGGTCAAAATGGTAGAGATACCCTTATGGGTTAAAAATGGTGGAAGTACCCTTAATGGGTCATGATGGTGAAAGTAAAATTATGTCATGGTTCAATGGAACATATGGTGTCTTTTGAACAAGATGATGATATTAACTTGTGTGCTAAATGTTTGTTGTTGTATTGTTTAGGTAAAGCCCCTTAGTGAAGATCAAGTCTTCATGAAGATCGTTTCATGCACGCTCGGTTCTTTTGGGTAGGGTACCATGGTCGCATTAGGATCTTTGAGTCTTGTAAACAAGATGATAATGTTTTGTACATGGTTTTTAAAAATGGGTCAAAGATTCACATGGTAGCCAACTTGGCCATGTCATTTTGTAAATTTAACAATGGTCCACTAGGTTGTATGTATATTTGAACAACATGCTATGGGTATAAATACATGTTGCGTATTAAAAAAAATTATCGGGGCTTACATTATAGAAGTCGATGATATGGTTTCCCGTGGGGACGCGAAGAGGTCCCGTAAACCGGTGTATGTCCCTCCGTGGAAAAACCTGGTGGGTTTCGATTCAAGGATGACCTCACAGCCATGCCTGCGGCTGCCCAGTCACAACCGCCCAGTGAATAATATCTTAATAGTTGTTAAAAAAAATACATAAATGCTTATTAATTCTCTCTCCAACATAAATGCATATTACGAAAAACTATTCATTTCATTAATTAATTAATTAAGACTTGGTCTTTGTAACGATCCGGGCAGTCGGTGCCGGGTTATCGGGTCGGGTTACTAGAGCTGCGCAACGGATTTGAATAATAGCATCTTTACTTTTCCAAGTTTCACGTCATCATAGATGGTGGTTTACCTGAACCAGTGACGGACCCGGGATTTTTCTTAACTGGGGTCCCAAATTTTGAGTTTTTAGATTTTATTAAGAGAAACTTTTATTGGTTCGGGTCAACGGAATATTTTAGCATTTTATAGTGAACCTAACTACCTAAGGTTGTCAACTTCGTTTGTAACTTCTGATGTGCTTTCCTAATCTCAAGTTTTTTTTTTCAAATTTCTTTTTTTATTTATTCTGAATTTCACTTCTTCATGTCTTCCACCACTCACTTAACTATCAATGATCTTATGAACCTAAAATCATTCATCAGTTATCCTGTTTTACATAGCTAACGTATCATACAACTAAAACTTAAAGATTTTTAACACATAATCTACAAATCAATCTAACCATGTTCAACATATACAAACACTAAAACCTCTGCAATTCCACAAATAATATCTTGATAATTAAACAAAAAGGGACCTAAATAGTAAGAAATTTAAAAGCACGGAAATTGAATTAAAACTGCTAACCTAAAGTCAACAACAAAAAGTTTTGACTCAAATTCAATGCTAGCATCACTTCTAAATTAAAATTCTTGATAATTAAACACAAAGAGGGCAAAACAATAAGAATTTAAAAAATTCAAATTATTAATTATGCGAAAAAAAAGAATTAAAACTACTAACCTGAGTCAATGATGATTCAGGGGAAGAACAGTCCAATTGCAGAGTCTTCTTTCCCTCAATTTTTTGAGTCAAAGATGATTCAATAGCAATTTTAAGCCACTAATTGATTAAGTCTTCAATACCCAAATGAAAAGTTTAAGGTGCTGTTTGTTTTTTCCGCAGGAATAGGTCTGCAGTCTGCGGACCACATCTGCAGATATCTGCAGGAGAAAAGGTAAACCAAAGGTCTGTAGTCTGCAAGAAGAAGACTGTTTGTTTGTTAACGTCTGCAGGCTGCTGATATAAACTGAAATTTAAAAAAACTGATTTTATACAACAGTCTGGTGGTAGACTGTGGTGGTGGACCGTGGTGGTGGTGGTGGACCATGGTGGTGGTGGAAGTGGTGGTGGTGGACGTGGTGGTGGTGGACGATGGTGGTGGTGGACGGTGGTAGGTGGTGGTGGACTGTGGTGGTGGTGGTGGACGGTGGTGATGGTGGGTGGTGGTGGTGGTGGAAGGTGGTGATGGTGGGTGGTGGTGGTGGACGGTGGTGGTATACGGTGGTGTTGGTGGTGGACGGTGGTGGTGGGTGGTGGGTGGTGGTGGTGGATGGTGGTGATGGTGGGTGGTGGTGGTGGACGGTGGTGGTGGACGGTGGATTGTGGTAGTGGTGGACGGTGGTGGTGGTGATGGTGGTGGACGGTGGTGGTGGTGGTGCACGATGGTGGTGGTGGACGGTGGTGGTGGTGGACAGTGGTGATGGTGGGTGGTGGTGGACGATGTGTGGTAGACGGTGGTGGTGGTGGTGGACGGTGGTGGTAGACGGTGGTGGTGGACGGTGGTGGTGGTGGACGGTGGTGATGGTGGACGGTGGTGGTGGGTGGTGGTGGTGTTGGACGGTGGTGGTAGGTGGTGGTGGTGTTGGACGGTGGTGGTGGTGTTGGACGGTGGTGGTGGTGGTGTTGGACGGTGGTGGTGGACGGTGGTAGGTGGTGTTGGTGGACGGTGGTGGTGTGGTAGGTGAGGAGAAGAGAAGAGGAGAAGACCTTTGAAGACCTTGAAACAAGTCTGCACCAAGAAGAGGTCAGGAAGACCTTTTGAGTGAAAGGCCTTCCAAAAAACAAACAATCTGCACACTTCAAACGTCTGCACATGTCTGCACGGGGCAGACAAAAGAGGTTAGAAGTGCTTTTCAGCAAAAAACAAACAGCCCCTAAATCTTTATAACAAAAGATTCTTAAAACCTATTGAATATTGATTCAGTTCATACTTAAGAAGTATGAATATTCTCGGCACACACCACACACACACAAATGTGTGTTGTGCGTTGGTTATGTGCTGAAACAAGAGAGAAGAAAGGGTTTAAATAGGTGGGTCTCAAACAGAGGGTGTTTGGATGTAGGTGCATTGACTGGTTGGGGTGTTTGGTTATGGGGAAAAAGTAGATTAGGGGGTGTTTGGCTGTTGATACGTGGTTGAAAGTACAGTGCTTTTAGTATTTAAATGCTAAATCTTATGTGTTTGGATGTGTTGATATGTAAGAAAGTGGATAACTATGCGAAATTGATGTTTTGTAGGTTAAACACGAAGATTGAATGATTTTTGGAAAAAATACATGGATTTGAAATGAAGATATTATTTTATGATGTGAAAGGTCTTTGAAATACGAAGACGTGACCGCGAAAACGGACGAAAACGGAGTTGAAACGAAAAAGTTATGAAGAAAACAAGTTTTCCAGCCGTCTGGGTGGCTGTAAACCGCCAATTTGGGCGTCTGGGAGGAAGTCGCCGTCTCTAACGGCTAGGCATTGTGTCTGACAATTTGTGTGGCGTCTGGGCCACCGTCCGCCGCAGATTGGGCCGTTTGCACCTGGCCGTCGGTGACGGCCACCCCAGCGTCACTGACGGCAGCCACTGTCTCTGACGGCAATCTCGCCGTCTCTGACGGCGCCACCTGACAAGACTTGGTCAACACCCAATTTAATGCAATTTTAAAAAAGCTTTTATGGGGTTTGACTAGAATATTGGAAGGGACTTGATATAAACCAATCAATCCTATCAATTCTAAGGATTCCATATCATTGAAGAACAATCCTTCTATCATTCAAGATTTCAAGATTCAAGACCCAATCATTAAAGAATCAAGCTCCATGGCCATGAGTGGCTAGTCTCTTTGTATCATGCTTAGGAATTAAACAATTGAAGTTCTAGGGTTAAACATTTGGGTATTTCTTTAAACTTTTAATTGTGTTATTGTGTGTTTGAACTATCGTGTTGGATTGTGATTAATCTTATGTTGGAGTCATTTTAGTTAATTGATCTTGTGCCAATTTCTAATGTCATGAACATGGTTTCTTGCTCTAACACAACATAGGGTTGTATGTTCTAGGTAATGAAGTGTAGTTTAGTCCATTGTTGAATGTCGATGAATCTTGACACCTAAGCCTATTGAACAATCACCCCGTTAACACCAATTGCACTACATTTGTTTGACCCACTTGTGATAACCTTAGACTTCATTGTTGAACCCTAGGTGTGGTGTTTTTAATTAATTGTTACAACCTAAATTGTTCTCCATCATTGTTATTATAATTTAATTTCAAGTTTTGTTAATTTAATCAAAACCTCTTTCAACCAAAGTCTTAAATGAACATATTGCAATCTTCATAATTAACATAGCATCTTCATAACCAACATTTTCTAATCAACTAAATAGTATTCACTAACCACACGCTCCTTGGATTCGATACCCTATTTACCCTAACTACCTAGGTTATTTAGGTTTTGTATGAACCGTGACGACCGGCTCATCAAATGGCGCCGTTGCCGGGGAGCTAGTGCGCTTAGTGTTTAGTTTTTAGTTGATTATTGTGATTAACCGTTTAATTTTTGTCTTTGTTATTTCTTTTTTTCGTTGTTACGCATGGTTTGTTAAGTGTGCAGGTAACAAATAATGCATGCATGCCACTTGTGTAAAATCTGAAGATTGGGAAATTAGCAAGACTTCGTCATCATCACAATGTATTGGGAAGATGATGATAATACTTGTCCTTGTTGTGGGAGCCCATATCATTTGTGGCGAGATTGTCCAGTGGCCTGTAAAAGAATGGAAGCGTTTAAAGAACTACAAGATCGTGTTATTTTTGGGCTCGAAAAACCTGGAGGTTCACATTTATCTTCTTCACATCGTCAGTCACGCTATTCAAACTCCCAAGGCTATTATCAGTTAAATAACAGGTATCAAGGGAGTTCATTTAGCCAAAGGACGCAACCATATCCAAACCATGAGGAATATAATGACTATTATCCTTATAGCCCTCAACCGGCATATGAAGAACCTCAAAACTCACGAGATTCAAAGTTTGATGCTATCATAAATATGATAAAAGAGACGAAGCAGCGAAATGAAGTGAGAGACAAAGCTCATGAAGCTTTGGTCATGCAGGTTCATCAACTAGCCGAGGAATTTGCCCAACTTAAGTGTGAGCAAAACGAGTTGGCCTATGGTATTATGGTAGATGCTGATATAGATGAAGATACTGCAAGTCTTTCTGAATGGTTAAACCCAACTGAAGACTTAGCATCTCATGAAGATTTGGTGGCTGAGGTGAAAGTTCCTCACGAATCTCATCCCGTGTTGATTATGGCACCCAACAAAGTGGAGGATGAAGGTTTAAAGATGAAGAGCAGGAAGGTGAGTTGGGAGGACATTGGGCAATTTATTGTAAAATGGCCCCGCAACAAGAATGATTCAATTCTCATGCCAATAACTTGGAAGCAATTGTGGATTTGGCATGTGAACTACCGAGTATATGTTGGAAACTCGGTAGGAAAATGTGGGATAAAACCTTCATGCTTGGACTCGATGGACAAGTTGAAGGAGAATGAACAGATTGGGGCATGGAAGGTAAACTACCGGGCTTATCTTGGTAACTCGGTAGGAAAATGTTCACTTCGACCACCGTGAGTAAGAGGTACTTGTTTGTATATTTTTGTATATATATATTAATTTTTTTTTTTGTTTCTTTTTGTTCGTTTTTATTTTATTTTGTTTTGTGTGGTAGGTAAATAAACGTTGTGGGTGTGTTTCCTATATAACCCTCACGAGACCTCACTCATCCTCATAACCGGGCTACCGGGAGGTTTAAAGGATCTATCTTAGTTAATGTATATTTTGTCCACTGATCAAAATTAACTAAAAGATTACTTGGTAATGCTTTTCAACAAAAAGTAAAACCGATAAGTCTTAATGTTTTTGTGAGAAGCTTGCTTCTACACACTTGCGAGTTACAGGTTTATTTATGATGGAAGTGGAACTATTTTGTTGAAGAACACATGGAATTGAAGAATGAAGAAAAACCAGGTGGATCTATCTCCATCTCTTTAATTTGATCGTTTACTTAGATTTAATAAGTGGATTGTAAACTGTATATTGTTGATTGGGGTGAATTCTTTGGTTTGGCTTTATCACATTCCCGTAAACACTTTGAAACTCTCCCTACACATTGAGGACAATGTGGACTTTAACTGTGGGGAGAGGAGAAAAATTTAAGTTTTGAAATCTACCATTTAAATTCTACACATTGAGGACAATGTTGGCCTCAAAGTGTGGGGATGGGGGGAAAATACATAAAAAAATTCAATTGTTTTCCAAAATGTCCTCAATTTTGCATTAAAAAAGACACGATTAACAAAAGCTAACATGGGATGTGTGAACCATTTTTGTCCTTTGTCATGGTTAAACTCAAAGAAACCCACATGATAGATGCTTGATTATAGTTTTTTCAAAATTATGGGTGTTTACTTGGAAGTATGTCACTTGATAAGTCGATTATCCACACATGTCACATACCATACCCAATTCCCATGTGAGTTTTTGAGCCACCATAACATGCTACATTTCACATACTATCTTTGCATGTTATGTTCATTTGAATTTGAGTGCGCCTATGTGATCATATGTGGTAGAATTTGCATCTTTTGATACGCTTGAGACCATGGGCCAATTTTAAGCACAAGAATGATTAAGGCATTAGGTTTGGCCTTTTTATATTTACACCACTTTTATATCCTTGACCCAAAAACAACCTCCCTTAGTTAAACATTCTTGAGCCTAAACCTTTCTTTTGAAACAACCGAATTAACCCATTTAACCCATTGAACCGTTTTGTTTTTAAAACCCGAGTAATGAAAGTTCGATTTTAGGAGTATTTATTTATTGTGAACTATTTTGGTTAGTTAATCTTATTCTCAAAAAAAAAAAGAAAAAAAAAGAAAAGAAAACTGAAAAAGTTGTGAAAAAGAAGAGAAACATGAAAAGCATGTAGTGTCCTTGAGAAAATAAAAGGACAATTTCGCCTTGTAGTTATTAGATTGTTTAGATTGTACATAGTTTGAGTTTAATGTAATAAAAATCGACTTTCGTTACCTTAGTCACTTTCAAAATTCCCATTCCATACCCTTTCACCAAGCCCCTTACAACCCTTTGAAAGACCTTTTGACTTGTGTAATAACTTTATGCAATTTGGTGGAGGGTGATTGAGATGCAAACTTATGCTAACATGGGTCACATTCGGCTAAGAGTGTTCATATATATACATATACTAGTACATTAATACTAGTCATTTTATGCCGAGTGGAAAAAAATTGTGAGGGATGTGTGTGTTGAAGCATTGACTATTGAAGGTGATCTAGTTTGGGTAAACATTTGTTTTGAAAATGAAGATCATAATATGTCATGGCATTCTAAATTGTGTGGTTAAAATGAGTTGGGTATGACTTAGGACCTTAGCTTGCATTGCACAAGGATGGTGAGCTATCTTGTGTTTGATAGATGTGAAAATGTGAATTGAGTTTGCTTGAGGACAAGCAAAAGATAAGTGTGGGGATGTGATACGTGGTTGAAAGTACAGTGCTTTTAGTATTTAAATGCTAAATCTTATGTGTTTGGATGTGTTGATATGTAAGAAAGTGGATAACTATGCGAAATTGATGTTTTGTAGGTTAAACACGAAGATTGAATGATTTTTGGAAAAAATACATGGATTTGAGATGAAGATATTATTTTATGATGTGAAAGGTCTTTGAAATACGAAGACGTGACCGCGAAAACGGACGAAAACGGAGTTGAAACGAAAAAGTTATGAAGAAAACAAGTTTTCCAGCCGTCTGGGTGGCTGTAAACCGCCAATTTGGGCGTCTGGGAGGAAGTCGCCGTCTCTAACGGCTAGGCATTGTGTCTGACAATTTGTGTGGCGTCTGGGCCACCGTCCGCCGCAGATTGGGCCGTTTGCACCTGGCCGTCGGTGACGGCCACCCCAGCGTCACTGACGGCAGCCACTGTCTCTGACGGCAATCTCGCCGTCTCTGACGGCGCCACCTGACAAGACTTGGTCAACACCCAATTTAATGCAATTTTAAAAAAGCTTTTATGGGGTTTGACTAGAATATTGGAAGGGACTTGATATAAACCAATCAATCCTATCAATTCTAAGGATTCCATATCATTGAAGAACAATCCTTCTATCATTCAAGATTTCAAGATTCAAGACCCAATCATTGAAGAATCAAGCTCCATGGCCATGAGTGGCTAGTCTCTTTGTATCATGCTTAGGAATTAAACAATTGAAGTTCTAGGGTTAAACATTTGGGTATTTCTTTAAACTTTTAATTGTGTTATTGTGTGTTTGAACTATCGTGTTGGATTGTGATTAATCTTATGTTGGAGTCATTTTAGTTAATTGATTTTGTGCCAATTTCTAATGTCATGAACATGGTTTCTTGCTCTAACACAACATAGGGTTGTATGTTCTAGGTAATGAAGTGTAGTTTAGTCCATTGTTGAATGTCGATGAATCTTGACACCTAAGCCTATTGAACAATCACCCCGTTAACACCAATTGCACTACATTTGTTTGACCCACTTGTGATAACCTTAGACTTCATTGTTGAACCCTAGGTGTGGTGTTTTTAATTAATTGTTACAACCTAAATTGTTCTCCATCATTGTTATTATAATTTAATTTCAAGTTTTGTTAATTTAATCAAAACCTCTTTCAACCAAAGTCTTAAATGAACATATTGCAATCTTCATAATTAACATAGCATCTTCATAACCAACATTTTCTAATCAACTAAATAGTATTCACTAACCACACGCTCCTTGGATTCGATACCCTATTTACCCTAACTACCTAGGTTATTTAGGTTTTGTATGAACCGTGACGACCGGCTCATCAGCTGTAAGAATAAAGAATTGATTTCTTATAATTTTTATAAACGGGTGGTCGGGTACGACCTGACCTGCAACACTATGGGTGTTACAGTCTTCATATATAAGTGAAATCAAAACATAAAATTAACTAGACATCCAAAGCCCCTACCCTTTGTGGTGTGGTGGTAAAGTTGTTGGGGTCGTAAAGGAGAGGTTGGGAGTTTAAGCCTCATAAGAGACAAAAAAAATAGTGTAATAAAAAGGGAGTAAAATCGGGAAGGAAATTGGACTGTTTAAATTACAAATAAAGTTCGTGGCAATATCGTGGTCTATATTCACTCAACCGATCACGATCTTGGAAACCAGACCATCCTATCTAATGGTGTTTATAGTTGGACTTTTTTGCCAAAAGATTACCGAGTCACATTTCATGGTTACTTTTGGTAGGGTTCATCATATCAAGAGTTGGCATTGATTGATTAAGAACTTATGATGTTATGTCGCAATGGGGAAGAATGAAGATACTGATCATGTTTGTTATTGGATAGTCATGCCAGATGGGTTTTTTTTTGTCTATGTGATTGAGTTTGTAAATGCAAAAGTGGTTTTGGTCAGAAGTGCTTATTGGCTTATGACTTTTTGAAAATGAGTTTAAAAAAAATGTTTGGATTAGTTTTTGGGATGAGAAACGTTAAAAAGTCAATAGATTGTTTTTTAAGTGTTTCGCTTAACATATTGTGAATATTGGTTGTATGGGTGGTAAATTTGTAATTTTTTTCCAAAAGCCATGATTTCTAACTTCTCAAAAACAACTTTTCCACCCTTAAAAGCCAAAAGTCAAAACAGAAAGTGCTTTTGGGTTACACAAACAGCTTATTGAATTATTGGCTTTTTGGAAAAGTCAATAAGTCAATAAGTTGTTTTGAAACTCAATCCTAAACACCCTCTAAGTATTAGGGCTGTTCATGAGCAGAACCGAGCCGATCCAGGCCAAGCTCGCGCTCGGCTTGGTTATAAACCGAGCCAGCTCGGCTCGGCTCGGATTTGAAACCGAGCTGAAAATCAAAGCTCAAGCTCGGCTTGGCTTGGTTTGGCTCGAATTTAAAAAGAAAAAAGAAAAATGGCTTTCAAAATTCAATAGTTTAAACTATTATTCAATAGTTAAAAATAACACAATTAAAATAAGTTCAACCTTATTCATTGCATGCTAAAATCAGTTCAAGCAAGTACAAAATAAGTCTCAAATTTTAACGAAATACAGGCGAAGTTCATCAAAATACGAATTAACTTGAGTACTTGAATCAAAAGTAGTATTGAGTTTATTTAAATAACTTGATTAGCTATAACTTCAATCCCATGCAAAGAATCTCCATGCCACTGTTACCAAATATTAAATTTGTAGCATATTCTCCATCTTGTTTTACATTTTGGTAATATATTATATGTATATAAAAATATATATATATTAAAAATTAGAATTATTCGAGCCAAACCGAGCCAGCTCGGCTCGTTACAAACCGAGCCGAGCTAGGCTCACTTTCTAACCGATCCGAGCCGGCTCGGCTCAGTTTCAAACCGAGCCATATCGAGCGAGCTTTTTTCGAGCTAAATCCGAGCGAGCTTCGAGCGAGCTCCGAGCCACGAGCTTTTTGGACAGCCCTACTAAGTATACGTTTCCGAATAACTGGGTGAAGAAAAAAGGATGGGATGATTAAACCATATGTTTATACTTATAATAAAGGTTTTTTTTCTGATTTTGTTCGAGTTCTATTCTTTATGTATTTTTATGTTATTTGCGATGTTAATATTACTATATGCGGTTTAATAAAGTAATTAAAATAAATTGGAAATCATATTGATGTCGTAAGGCATCAATACCGTCTTCATGTAACGTGAAAGGGGGTGTGAAGCCCCTTCACACCACCTACACCGCTCCCATGTAGTATGAAAGCCAGCGTGGGGCACAGGCTTAGGGATCCAACGAGTGTGGGACAAAGGGGCTTGGTGACATGGCTGCTTGCTATTGGGTGGTCAACCCAGTCGTTAATAAGCGGCTATTCAATCTATATCTCCATTCTCCACTCAAACAGCTTTTCACTCTCGAATTCCTCATTAATAAAAAAAAGTGTAATCGTCAAGTTCATCATCTTTATCTGACGAGGGAGCGTAACTAATAATATTATTGGTTTAGAAAGTCGTTCAGTGTATCACTGAAGACGAAGAGAGTTCACAACAAAAAAAGGAGGAATACACAATACGCGATCGGCTTACCGCACACGAGTCGATAATTGATTATTTTTCACCCAAGGTGACGTTTTTGTATGAACCGAGGTTTATTTCTAAGGTGATAGTAATTGTGAATTTGCCAACAAACAAGCGATGCACATAGTAGTATGGGGTTTACTACGTTGTTAAATGTCACAACCGTGATTAGACCATTGGCGTATGTCACTAGTTCCGACATTATGGATGACTGTTTAAAGTATCGGAATGAGTGGCGAGTGAAAGTCCTCATTATTTTTGTGAGTATGTTATTGTACTATACAAAATTTTTTTTTGAGAAAATCTACGTTTAGTGACATACAACAAATTTTGGAGTTTCAAAAAGATAGACATGGTTTCCCCTGGATGATCGATAGTCTAGATTCTATGAAGTGGGAGTTGGAAGTTTGTCCACATGCGTGGCACGACCAACACACGAGTAGTTATCATAAACACCCAACTATTATGCTTGAAGCGGTTGCATCATAAGATCTTTAGATTTTGCATGCATTCGTTGGTATGACCAGTGCAAATAACGATGTAAGTATTCTTAATCAATCACCCATTTTCAATGTATAAACAATTTTGGACCAAAGACCTCTTTTTTTGTGTGTAAATGGGGCGGAGTACAAATACAAATATTATCTAACGAATGAAATTTACCCTGAATATGTTGTGTTTGTAAAAGAATTTACACATGATACAACGTTAGATGAAAAGAGAACAAAGCTTGCGCAAATTGCGGCAAGAGACAATGTCGAAAGTTTAACAAAGCCTAAATGAGTAGGGTGCTAATTAAAATATGTATTTTTTTTAGTAGAATTGTTATTATCTTTGTTGTTTTGTATAATATAATTTCCTTGTTAGTTTAGTTGATTAGATTTGTTAATAGATAAATTAATAAAAAAAAGGAAAAAACGTCACTCTTCCGGGCCTATCACCTAGTGGTTATTTGGGGCTTTGAGGGGAAATCTCCCTCTATTAAATTATTAAAAAAACGTTTAGTTGTGGAGTTTTCATATGCTCAAAGCCTCTGAGCATACGAGCTGCTGCAGTACCATACTAACAGCTCACAACCATGTCGGTTCTCACAACCACACCGGTTTCTACAACTGCGTCAAGCCATCAAGTTAGGAAGCCTGATATTTAATCAGTTCCTAGCTAACCGTTATATCTAATCAGTTCCTAGCTAACCGTTATATATATCATTTACTTATGTACATGTTTATGTGAGATACTCTACTAATGTTGAGCAGTGGAGGTATCTGGACCCTTTCTAACGAGCTCTTTCATGTTGCAGATTTAAGAACGAGTCCAGAAGCCTGACACCCTTGAAACATTCACACCCTCTCGGGACATTATTTGTTGTAGCAACAACAAATAACCTCTGAAACCCTAAGATTGGTGGTTTGGTTTGGTTCTGTTCGATTTCACTCCTAAACTGATCTAACTTTTGGTTCCGGGGATGTTTCAAAGTTCAAACGTTGATGCATATATACTCTTGGTTTAAACATAATTACAAGCGAGCAAGAACACATAATGTGCAATGTCATTGCATTGTGGTCTTAAACAATACAAGCTAATACAAAAGATATGTTTAACATGTAAAGCCCGAACCGAATATCTATTGATTTGAATTCGAAAGATATGGTAATCATCTCTAGTTCTCTTGTTAATTTGAATACGAACTAGATCTGAATTAGAGGTAAGGTTGGCGGTATATTTCGGTTGGGTACGGAAAGTGCAATAAAAAGCCCATAATAAAATATATTTGAATATATAAATAGACAAAAAACCATGAAAGCGATACGTGTTTAGTATGTCAAAGTAATGCAAGCCTCAAGAAAATAAATCGATAATGATAGTTCACAGAAGTTTTCGAGGATTAACATGAATCATTTTAGTTTATTTTATTTTTTTCTTTTGTTCAAGAAAGTATACTATTATTTTGCAAATCTTATTACATAAAAAAAACTATTATATTTTATTATAAAAGGATTAAAATCAAATAAATATAGTTATAAATAAAAAAATGACTAGAGCTTGCGCACACACACAACAAAAAAAAGGCAAGAATACTTTCATTAATTTAGAATGCTTTTATAATAAAAAAAAGGTAAGAATTACTCACCAGCTTACATGAATCAGTATTATATGAAGAGCTAAAATGGTTATCATAAAGAAATCAACAAGAGCAAACCCGATTCACCGTCCAGTCGTCCACGAGATTCATCATATATGCTGGGCCTGAAAGGTATTGCCTCAACTTTGAACTTATAACATTTATGTCACATGACAACACCTTACCTTACTCTATGGACCTTATGCCGTTTATTCTTGATGAGAATAACAATGGCTTACAAATTAAGTATTGATTTTTGTTATTTGTTTTAAAACTTATATTTTATATGTTTAGTATAATTTGGTATCTACGATATATTGGAGATAATTTCTCTACCTTGTTTTCTCCACCATGCTCTTTCATTATGTCTAAGATTTGTGCCTCAAGACTAGCTCTGTGCCTCAAGATTAGCTATTTTCCTATTTTATGTATTTTCATTTATGTATTTATAGAAGAGGTTATCTCTTTATTTGAATGTACCAAACATTACAATAAAATACATCTTTCATATTCTTCTCTATACTTCTTATACCAAAAACCATTTTGCCATTTTGAGAGTCCGTGGCTAGTAACCGTGCAGCCCCTCGACTGCGGGGCTGAAACAAACAAATAAACTAAACCAAATAGAAAATCGCTTCCGCTTAGATTTCTATACGATACACCTAAAACTAAATAATTAATAAAAAGTACATCTAACAACAACACATAACCATTATAGTTTAGCCCGCCACTGTCTTCGTTTCTACGGCCGATGAAAACGAGGTTTCATCCTCGGTTGCAACCATTACCATCGTAGAATTCAGCCGTTTAGACATAGTTTTTTCTATAAGAGAGAGACTGAAGAGAGTAAAGAGAGATGTAGGGGAGAAAGAGATTGAGGTTGTATTTCAATGAGTTATACATACATCTTTGTATACTTAAACAACATTGAGTTGTATAAAAGTCATAGACACAAAGTAAACTTGATAAATGTATAGGAAAATATAACCAAAAGTAAACTCATTTCAAGGGGACGGTTACTAAATTTAGTATCAAAAGTAGATTACTTCTAATTCCATTTTAAATTAGTCTAAAATTTTAAATACTAAATGTTATGCCTTGTAAATATGTTTTAATTTATTTGAAAAACGATAACCCTTATAGTAACTTTATGGAAAGATTGAAATAATCACATTTGAATACGAACTTATTGTACTGTTATTGAAAGGAAGAATTCCCTAAATCAAATAAAAATGTTAAATAATGAACATATCCCACGTTCTTTGTTTGACAACAAGTCAAACTAATAAATTGATATACAAAAAATTATAGGTATTTCGAAAATGATTATTATTGACAACGACGCATTATATACAAAATTGTCAATAGGAGCAGATCAATGTATATAGTTTTTTTGGCAAATTAATTGACACCATTATTATATATATGTATATAGCTATGTATATATGTATGTACACACCCTATATTCCAACACAATATTGGTACGAGGCCATGCAAAACTGTACTACGTTTGATTAAATCCAAGACTGGATTGGGTAGTTGCATCTGAATGAATTCAAGCCACTTATATGTGCAAATATGTCCGATGAATCCAACTTTTCTTCTTCCTTCACCATCATCTACATGTTCATCAAATATGCAAAAAAGTTGGTTAAAACTAACATAACACTACTCAAAACATGACAAACTACCAAAATCTGCGACAGCGACCGACAAAAGGGTCGTAACATTAGCGACAAAGTTTGTTTCGGTCGCAGATACAGTCGCTAATTTTATACAATAATTGTAAGTAAAATAAAAATTAATTTGGTTGTAAAAATAGTCCGTAAATATAGCTACCAAGTAATAAAGATAAAATAAAAGTTAATTTAGCACATAATCAGTCACAAATTAAATATAGCTACTGAAATTGTTTCGTATGCAAATTTAATTCAATAAAAAAAATAAAAAAATAAAGACTAAAGTGGTAGTAAAAACGGTTAACCAAAATAAATAGTTGTAAACCTTGCTATACCGAAACTATTTTGGTCACACAAATGACCACAACTTATATTAATTAAAAAAAAAAGTATAAGTTTCGGTCACAAGTAATAATTAATATTAAAAACAAAAGTTAAAGTTGTTGTCCCTTTGTTCTTACATGCATAGATTTAACATCTTCATCGGTGTCTTCTTCATGGGTGTTGCATGAGTTTCTATGGTGTTCTCCGAATTCATCGTTCTTTGCAAACCTTCCTCTCACTCGAGGCCTACTGTCTGCTAGGGTTTTTCGGCAAGCATACTGTAAGAAATAATGTGATTAGAAGATTGTTAAATGGTGAAAAATGGTTGGATTTTGTACCTTGATCTTCTTGCTGAAGTTTCTCTCGTTTCTTTTCTTCATGTATCGATGAATCTTTTCTTTTCGTTCTTCGCTTGTTAGTTTGTTTGCGACTCTAAAGCTTTCGGATTCCAAACTTGTGATTTCTGGAGGTGCTAATGGATGGTTACAACTTCCATTTCCATTGTTTACAAGATGTTGGCTTTCGTTACTAAGTGCCTATAATTCAACAACAAAAGGTTCCAAAGGTTATGAACATAAAAACAAAAGTATAACATGCACCCGCGTGGTACATGTTATTTATTTGATCTTATTGGTTAGCAGGGTACTAGTGAACCATAATAGACCACTTGCTTGGTACAAATTGATATATATATATATATATATGATCTTGTTGGTTAGCAGGGTACCAATGAACCAAAACAAGCACTAGCGAGCCATAACACAAGTTGATTAATATGTTACCTGGAGTTCATTAGAGTTGTAAGGGCGTGGGAGGGGATCCGGGAAGAAGAAGCCACCATTATCTCCAAGGAAATCTAGTTCGTGCGCTTGAATTTCATTCGCGAATGACAAACTCCCATTGAAAATCCCACAACTTTCGATCGGTAACATGGAGTTTGAGTTCCTAGATGGGAAGTAGGGATGGTCAAGGAAGCAATGGTTAGGGGATGAAGGGTTGTTGTTGTTGTTCAAGCGCATGCACTTGGAAGGGGGCATGGACATGCACTCGCTTTCGCATACTCCCATCATTGATAGGACATCGGTTGCTTGATCATTCGGATGAGGGTATGGCATGATAGGACCATCCATTGCAAATTGAAGTTGGTTTTGGAGTAGAGAAAGATCAAATTGATCTTGATTGCTAAAAGGGTACTCAGGAATGTTTGTGTACTCTTGAGGGGCAGAAATGTCATTTTCTATGTTTTTTTCTTCGAATAGGGGGGTGTAGTTGTCGTTGCCTCTGTCGGTGGTGGTGGTGGTGGTAGTAGGGGTTGTGTATTTGGTCATATCAGGAGGGAAAGATATACCATTGACATAAGATGATTGTTCTTCATAACAATTAGAGGCAGAAGCAACATCCGAGTTTTGTATGGTCTCTTGGAATAAATCTGATTCACAAAACTCCAAGATTTGAGCACTTAAAGGGCTAGACACTTGTTCCTAAAATCACAAAAACAAAATTGAATTAAAAATATTAACACATAAGTATATATTACTTAGATATAAATAATATTGTAAACATTGTAACCGTTTTTATTTTTTCCAAATTTTGTACATAAGTCTTCATGTTTTCGGATCTCTAATTTTCTTTACATGTATGTATATAACAACATATTGGTTATCATCGAGCGACTTTAATACCGTAGCTTATACCTAACATGATAACATCAACACGATGGTGACAAAGATATTTGTATGAAAAGAAAAGATATTTGTGATTACTACATAGAAAACGACATGTTTTTAATTTGTTTGGTAAAATGATTGAATTTAGGCACGCGGGGAGATGTTCTTTTTGTAGACGTCGACGCGCTACTAGACGACAAGTCATGAACGAATCAAAGCCGAATATATCTAGCTCCATTGAGTTTCAAGACAAATAACAAGTTAAAGAAACAAATTATTTACCATAGGAGGTTGGTTGGGCGGATGCACTACGTCGTGCAACATTCTTCTTGTTTATCGCGTTTTGCTAATAAAACGCGTGGTAGGAGATCGATATGATGATTTGGAATCAAAACTGATGGCTTCTAAAATCAATCCTTGTTGTGTATGCTCCAAGTAGACGTCTGAAACCATAAAAACTTGTGAGAAATTAATATTTTTGGATTCATAAAACAACAAAAAAGAATTAATAAAAGATTGTTGTTAGAGAGAGAAAGAAGGAGTGTTGTGAGGAAGAGAGAGAGAGAGAGAGACAGACGAGTAAGGTGGAGCAAGGTTACGTACGTTAGATTGGTTAAGGAAACAAAGGTTGGTTATATAATGTTGCATGAATAATGTCCGTACATAGTATTTGTTCTCCTACAACATCTCCGAGCCACACATTGACCATGTCCTATGTTGTTTTGTCCGATCTGGCATTGACTTGCTGATGTGGCACCTAGTTAGTCAACTAACAACCTTGTTGAATTTCGTTTGACCCTTGGAAGGCTACAAAAAATTTGATGGTATATATAGATATGATGTAAATTATAAATAGACAAATTCTAAGTAGAATTAATTGTAAAATGTATCAAAATAAACATTGAATTTATTTCCACGCTAGTAGCGGCGTGTTACGTGCTTATTACGCTTGAGACAGAGAGTGTTTTTACCGGCTTATTTCAACTAAAGAAGTCACATGGCACATTTTAGGATATTGACATGGCCGGGTAAATTTCACTCAGCGCTCAAGGTTACACGTGTCGTTTTTTGGATATTCCATTTAATTAATGTTAATTAGTGAAAACTAACAACTTAATGTTTACTTTGATAATTTTAGTATTTTACCACTAAAATATGTATTTAAACGAATCTCCTGTATAATAATAAAAAGAAAGATGAAATTTGGTCAGTTATTTCCAAAAATATGTAGCCATTAAAGTTTAGCAATATATGTCCCAAACCAAACCTTATTGGGTGATGAGGTGATATGTGAGAATATGGAATTAAAGTGTGCAAAAAGAACAACTAGAAACCAAATCTTTTAATTACAAGTGCGTAGTTAGCTAAGCATATGAAGCTTTACTTTGTATGCACTTTGTTATGTTGTAACAAACATAAAGACCATCTTCATTTGGTAATACCTTGAACCCAATTTCAACCATATATCTACAACCTAAAAGAATCGACACTCACGAGGCTTTTGTTCTTCCAAATATAGTTGTGTTGTCTCAATCACTTATCTCACCAAGTCACCAACCTTTAGCACATCTTCCATTTAACCATTTTTAGCAACATACTTTAGCTTTGGCATCTTCGTTGGACGTTGCACGATGGAGGTTGAATAGCTTTGGTGTTTCTATATAGTTCAAATAGCGAACAAGAAAGCAATGGTGTGACAAATGGTAGTGCTTGGCGGTTACAACTCGACAAATGGTGTCAAAAAGCTAGCTTTTGTTGATTAAATTAGATCGTGTGACGTGACAACACATATAGATTGATGGTTCAACAAACTGGATGTTTTAAAAATGGTAACTATGACACTGATAAGTTTTACAAAGAAAAACCTACAAAACTTCTAAGAAATCAAAAGGAGGAGAAATCAAAGCACAAAGCTTTCTTCATATTTTTCATTCATTATAATACTCAAATACCATACTACCATAGCCATTATATAGGCTTAACATTAACTTCAACTACCACTAACCCACCAAACATTAGAAACTAACCCACTAATACTATAATAACGGAAATTATGTGTAATAAGTGAATAAACTGACAAGAAAAATAAGAAACAAGAGGAAATCGTGGATCCATGCATGACTACGTGGGTTTTAATAGGAGGTACGTATTAGACACATACTTATGTATCACTTTCTTTGGTCATGCTAAAGATAAAATCAAATTCGTTTTAAGGGTATTTTCTTTTTCACTTTCCATACCCGACCAAAATATATCGCCAACCTTACCCTAATTCGGGCCATGATTGTCATGATCAGTATTCAAATCAACAAACATGATTGCCATAGTGATGTTTGGTCCGGGTTTTACTTGTTGAACCTATCTTTTTTATTAACTTGTGTCGTTTAAGATCAAGATTACATGCACATCAATGTTTGAAAGACTACTCAAACCAAGGTTGGATCAAACCGAACCACCCATCTAAAGGCACAAATCAATCAACAAGAGTTATGCTTATACCAAATGATTTGATGAACACAAGACCTTCTCAACCAAGAACACACGGAACTTAGGGGAGTATAATTACGTGTGATTTAGCTATTCAAGTTTTATTATTTATGTAAGCTCAAACTAAATACAATTACGAATTTTAAACCACGAATAGACAAGTATAACATAATCGATGCTAGTTGTAATGAAAGTAGTCGTTCCCAAATAAACATATCGATGCTTGTATATAGAGTAATAAATAATTGAGTCTATCGAACACAAGGAATAAGGATAAAGGGTGTGGAGGAGGTCCATCATAGAGGATGGTTCTCCACTTCACCTGCCATGTTATTGTGGGGTAAGTTCAACCTCTCCATGATGGTCCAAGGGTGTGGAGGATAGGCCTCCCCCTTTTCTTTTATTTTTTTAATTAATTAATATTCTAATTTTAAAAAAGTAAAATTATATAACTATAATAGACCTTAGGATTTGAACAGTAGATTTAGGTCTTATGTTTTTTGTAATCGTATAAAAATTATTTTGTTTAAGTGATTTTAATGTGTTACCATTGGCTTAGTGGTTAGGTGTTATGCTTTGTACATGAAGGGCGGCGGTTCGAATCCTGGGTGGGCCGGTTAGTTATGTTGTATTTTTTTTGTTTTTTTTTTATTGTGATGCTGGACACGTGGTGTTATCGCCTCTTCAGCTTATATTTGAAATGTTCATCATTCTTATATTACTCATTTGTCAAGTTGCATGTTATCGCCTCTTCAGCTTCTCACTCTTGCTTCTTCCTAAGGTGATCTTGAAGTGATATCAGCGTTTATATAGCTTCTACATTTCTTTTTTGTTCCTGCTTAATGCCGAATGGGGAATTGAGATCTGAGATCAACGGCTCCGATTAAACCACCGGTGGTGATTAAGTAAGTGATGACGGTTATAATTAGGAAAATAATGAGTGATATGATTGATTTAGTGATCATTTTTTGGTACTGGAATTGGAATGTATATGTGTATATACATGTTCAGATTTTGTGTGTATTATTATTGGTCAATAAAGGTGTTGGATTTGTGTGTGATTGAAGGAAACAATGGTTTCGTGTACAAGGGAGTTGATAGCGAAAAGGTGAAGAAGACTAAAGACTAAAGGGTGAAGAGATGAAACGATGTGTTGACTGACGAGGTCACAGTTGTGTGTTTGGTTAATTAATGGTGTGTAATGTGTTGATCCGCCATTGGCGCAAGGGATCTTGGTAAGTTCGTGTGAGGTGTTTATTGGTGGTGGGTAATTGGTCAGATTTGGGGAAGGCAATGACAGACCATTGATTGTTACCTGTTTATTGTCAGTCTTCAAGGTCAAAGCGACGTCGGACTAGCGTAGCGTCTGCGTCTGGCGCAAGTTCGCCACCCTTAGAGACTGATGTTAGTTCGTCTTCCGCATCAGAGTTGCCGATGTTGCCACCAAGTCCCACCCACCCGGAGAGGAGCAACCACATTATGCTCGCAATAAAGCTTTCCATCAATTCCAATCCTCAGAATCTTCTTAAAAGTTGAAAGCATACTCATTTTTACTTCATAAGAAGACACACTCAGATACAAAAGACATCTTTACCATATTTAAATATGCTTTTATTTATAACAAACAGGATGTATTCAATGAAAACAGATATGTGTCAAAATACTTATTAATAAGATAAGATGTTTACCCAACTACCACATTAAGAGCAATTATATATTAAACAAAACAAACTACAACAATCTGACCTATGATGACTTTGGCAATGCAGAAAGTTAACACATTTATATCTACCCAAGTGGACTGCAGACTATTATTGATAGTCAACCATTCTTCTAACAACATAATAGCTAACCTAAACGTTTATTGGTTTATTGCTCTCTAAATGTAACCAAAACAAAAACAGTTTTATCAAATGTTAAAAACAAATAGTGCAAACGCGCATCGCGCGTCCGTTTATCGACCTAGTTAATATTAATAAACCTAAAATTACACAAAAAAATCACTTAAAAAGGCTAAAAAAGAACATTTAAAAAAAAATACACGACTTCTTGAAAATTAAAAAACGAATATTTTTTGGTGATCTTCTCCTACATTTTTTGCAAGACAGGACAGTGTTCTTCGGGATAGTCGTTGACGCTGCTTGTCATTATTTTTCATTCTTCTATTTGCGTAGCTTCATCTTTCAGCCGAATATTTTCTTCCACTTGCTGTTGCTTCAACCGAAATTTTTCTTTCACTTCTCGTTTCTTGAGTTTTACCTTCTCTACTTGCGTCTCACTAAAGGTATGTTTTAAGGCTTGCAATTCGGCCACCAAATTATCTGTCTTTGACCTGCTCCCGCTCCCTGATGCGGCTTATTTTTATGCAGTTGCTTGCTTTTTAGCTTTGTCCCTCCCTATGGGTCATGGCTCCTCTGGAACGGGCTCATTGTCAAAAATCTGGGTCGTCGTTTATATTAAGTTAACAACGACCGGTCGAGCCGCCTCCCATGCTATAACTGCCTGACTCAGAATGTTTGGACCGTTTGGCGCTTCCAGCCTTGTTCGGAACCAACGCCCATTTGCTAGATGTTTTCAAAACTAGCCACGAACGTATGTGAAGGAAAGCATGCCCATGCTTGTCTTCGTATTTACGCATCGCCTTTTTGAAAATCATTTTCTCGCTCCACCCACTTGGAGGATTGACAAACAACAGATTATAATACTTGATAAAGTGGTTTATTCAAGTGTTCATTTTTCAAAACTTGGAGCTTATAGATACGAGGAGGCGATATGGACCTTGCTCCATTATATCGTAGAATTTATCGCGCACTTTGGCCCATAAACTTTCTCATGTTTGATTGTTTCGTACATTTTTAAATATAATATATATTCATAATAAAACAAAAATAAGTAAATGTAACACATATAGTAACAAAAGAAATATATATACACACACACAAATGTAACACATATAGTAACAAAAAAAATAAATTTACCAATTATTGGATCATTTGACGAAGCCTCCTTGGTCGAAATAGTGTAGCCGATCAGCTATACAAACCGATCAACTCTAGCCGAGGGTGCCACGTCCCCTCTAAGAGCATTTTCCCTATGACAATTTTGTTCACCAATGTGTATGAAATACATTTAGTGGTTCGAAAAAATCCAAACCCGATAAAAGTACTTGAAACATGGTTTTTCATACATATAAGTATTAGGTACCGAAATTGGTATTGGGCCCTACCTATAGGGTACACATATGACATGTATTTTAATACAAAAACTCGTACCCAATCCATATTGGAAAATTGGTTCCTGGTCAATACCCAAAATCGGGTTTCTTTCATACCTGAATATACAAATCTATGTTGTTATGTTTTTTATCTTTGTAATATTTTTACTTTCTAACATACATGCATTTTTATGTTTTTTCTTGATATTTATCATATTTGACTCCGAACAGAAGAAAACAAAAAACAGCTGTGCAGCCCTATTAAAACCCCGATATATACCCCAAAATATGGTATCAAAATACCTGAGTATATGGTACCCAGTTCCATACCCTACCCATGACGAGTGACACCAGGTATGGTTTTTCAAGTTAATAACCAAACCCAAACAGGTTATGGCCAATATCCGATTTATTCATAGCTGTACCGGGATCCATATCCGGAACCTTGCATTGAAGAAAAACCCGCTTTTTGTGCACCTCTAGATAGGCATGCACAAAACAGTTTTTTTTAACTGGGAACCGGTTTCAGGTACATTCAGGTTTCTGACCGTGTAAACGTGAAACCGGTTTTGATGTTTTCGAGTCGGTTCCGTTCGCTTATCCGGGGTGTGAAACCAGTATGTACCCGTGGATTAGGCAGGGTAGGAACCGGATAATTTTTTAATCCATACCCACTCTTACAATTTACAAAACCCATGGGCCAAGTATTTGGGCCGGTTATGTACCCAATCTAAATTTGCCCTTTTAAAGAAGAGAGACAAAGAGAGAGAGCCGGAAATCATGGCGACTGACGGCGCAACGACGGATGTTATCGGAGGAGCAACGGCGGAGCAAACCCCTCATCGGTTAGACAAAAAGTGGACGTTTTGGTTCGATAATCAATCCAAACCTAAACAAGGAGCTGCTTGGGGCAATAACCTTCGAGATGTTTACACCTTCGACACTGTTGAAGAGTTTTGGTGGTAAAACTTTTAATAATTTCATGTCTTTTCTTTATTTATTGTTTAGATCTATGGGTTTTGTTTGAATTTTATTTATTTGATTGTTAATTGGGTTTTTGTTGTTTTGTTTAGTTGTTAGGAAATGCATAAAATAAAATAAGTGAACAGATTTGATAAGTAATGGTTTATTAGTTATAAGGTAGGGTTTGGGGAAGGTGAAAGAGATAGGGATATTGTTTTAGAGAAACCTTTTGGTAGACAGTATGAAAGTACAAGAAACATAAAAGTACATATAAAAAATAAAAGAACAAGGAAATAATGATCTTGGTTTTAGAAACTGAGGCGTGAGGCGCAATTTTTGGCGCCCTGTGTGGACGAAGACGCGCTTTTTATTACAAGTGTGAGAAAAGCGCATTTGGACAGTTTTGAGGTTGAGGCGCGTGCGTTTTGTATTGTTTGCGTTTTTTTAGTTTTATGCACCGAACTGTTGCATAGTAAGTTTTTTTTTTGGCTTTTTACGTGTAGGTAAAATTATATACGAATCTTATTTATAGCTATAATTTTTATAAGAGATATATATAATTAAGTTATATAATCATCTTGCTTCTTGGGTACGAGAAACCTGCTGCTTTTGCGCTTTGTGCTTCCCGCCTCGGTTTTAGACCTTGTCGTTTCTGTGCGCTTCTCGCTTTTTAAAACCAAGCTAATGAGATAGTAGTTAATTAGCAATAACAAATGGTATTGATTAAACTGTAAGTAGTGGTAATAGTAGTTGAAGAGGAAAGAATAAGAGGGCAGAAAAAGTATCACAAACCACCTAGAAGGTAAACTAGAAACATTAGTAGCGTTCGTTTCGTGGATTGTAATGGAATTGGAATTCACGTTGGAACTGGAATTTGATTTGAAATGTAGGTGTGTTCTTTCACAGAATGGGAATGGAATCTTGATGGAATTGGAATGTAGATTCCCTTCCGTATGTTGTTATTCGATTCGAATTCCATTCTTTTGATGAAACGAACAATATAATAATTAAGAAATGAAATATACATTCCAATTCCATCCTGATTCCATTCCATTCCATTCCGTGAAAGGAACGCTCCTTAAAAGACTGGTTTAGGATTAACGGTGATTGTATTTGACTATTTGGGCTTCTTGCAGTTTGTATGATCATGTATTCAAGCCTAGCAAATTGCCTGGAAATGCTGATTTTCATTTGTTTAAGGCTGGGATTGAGCCTAAGTGGGAAGATCCACAGTGTGCTAATGGTGGCAAGTGGACAGTTACTAGTAGCAGAAAGGCTGGTCTTGAGACTATGTGGCTTGAAACGGTATGTGTATTGTTGTATCTTTTCTTTATACAAAATGTAAAACCTTGTGACTTCTGAGTGTTGATGGTATTTTAGCCTGAAAGTATATATTTTGCTTTTGTAGCTGATGGCTTTAGGTATTTTAGCCTGAAAGTATATATTTTGCTTTTGTAGCTGATGGCTTTAATCGGTGAGCAATTTGATGATGCTGATGAAATATGTGGTGTCGTTGCTAGTGTCCGTCAAAGGCAGGATAAACTTTCTTTGTGGACTAAGAATGCAGCTAATGAGGCTGCTCAGGTATTACCTATCTTCTTTAGTATCAAAATGTTGTGCTAGTTGGGTCCTTATGTATACGGGTATGCTATTGTTTTTTTAAAAGTTGTGCACTCTACTTCTTGAAAGCAAGGGTAATCTAGATTTGACTGCTCAGGTATTACCTATCATGTTGACCCAATACTATTTAATCGGAAACAGACCCGAACTCGTATAGGTTTAGTTGTTTAGACTCAAACTTTTGAATTATCTATTACAGAGTGTTGTGTTGGAAATTTACACCCTATGACCCTACTTATATAGTTATATATGACATTATACAAAATACTTCATCGATACAAGACCAGGCAACATATATATGGATTTTAAAGGTTCTTTATAATGTCAGATGAGTGTTTTTCTGATCACCTATTCACCTATCTTTATTTTGATGAGCTCTCTTTTTCTTGCAATTATTTACTTTTTTACATTGTACATATTAATATAATAACACTATTTTTGGACTGGATGCAGATGAGCATTGGGAGAAAATGGAAGGAAATAATAGACGTAACCGACAAGATAACTTACAACTTCCATGTAAACTTCATTACTATTTAGCTATCTTTTCAATTTCTCATTTTATATATGTTCTTTGTTTTTGAGTGGTTGGTGGTGGTGGTGACAGTTTTGACCCGTTTTAATAACTGGATTGGTTTGGGTTATGTTATACCTTTAATGGGTAAAGTTGGGTTACTTTAAAGAGGAAATGGGTTGAAAGCTGCAATATTGTATTTTTAATGCACATAATCTCTTAATTCACTTGTTTAGTGGTAAAAAAATATTTGCTAATATACATTGGTTATTGTAATAATTTGAACACATATCTTGTCGAAACTTGAAATTATGGACAAAAATTGTTCGAACCCGACTCTGCAGTTTACCAAAAGTCACTCGTTTTAACTTGTTAGTCTGTTACTCAAACAACCTGTCCTGTCCATTTATTTAATCTTCAGTGGGTAGGTTACTCGACATATGTTTCTGTTTGGATGAATTTATTCCCTATGCCTCCACTGAATGTGGTTATGCAGGATGATTCAAAGACAAGAACATCAAAAGGTCGATATAGCGTTTGAAGTCTTCTTTTTCTGTTAAAGACGAGCCTACACTGAGTCGCTAAAGGAATCTACAAGCTCTTTTACTGCAAACCAACTAGAATTATGCCGTCTTTTAAAGTGTTGTGATATGTTTGATGCTTGCTTATGCCTGTAATATTCAGGTATTTTTTTTTCATGCTTCATACGCTTGAAATTTACTCAACTTTTCCATTGATGTACAAGCAAATTTTGCATTTCTTGAATTTTGGACATGTATTAAACCCTGCTGCATTATTTCTAGTTTTGATTGAAGTTTTGACTTTGCATTAGTTGTATCTGGAAAAAATCCTAAAAAGCGAATGCATACACCTGAGGGACCTTATAGACCAATTGGCACTTGCAATTTCACAATGGATTGATGGATATATGTTCACCTGTTTGCTTAGGTTATCTATCTAACCACACAAGGTGATTTAGTAAAATTGTATTAGCCATTATCAGCTTTGATAAACTTTGTCATTTCACCAAGTATCGTCAATCATATTATAAGCTAACATAGTGAAAATACGCACCATGTGCTTACGATCAATTATTAAGCTTATTTGGCACCCGGGGCTAGGGTTGAGGCGCCACATAGCTAATGTGGCTGGGGCGTTGCCCCACACCTCAGCCTTAAAGATTTCGTTAAGCTTTGAAAGTGCAGAGTACAAATAAATGAATCCAATTCACCAACAGCTCACACTTATTTTCTCTCACTAGCCCCTACATTTCCCGCATTGACTGTGTACTAAGTGATAGATTGTTCACAATGAGCAATCTATTTAGACAATAGTTAAAACCGCTGAGACATCATCTTGATAATGACATTAAAATGGTCCAACAAACTTGATTCCTAGTAGTTGAGACAACTGCCGATAATACATAAAACATTGAAAGACGCTGAAACAGTTGGTTTAGTGAGAACAACTGGTGAACATTCTCACCAGCATTTCACAAACTTGATTCCCAGTAGTTGAGACAACTGCCGATAATACATAAAGTATTGAAAGACGCTGAAACAGTTGGTTTAGTGAGAACAACCGGTGAACATTCTCACCAGCATTTCACTGAAGACGCTTAAACATTTGGTTTAATGAGAACAATTGGTGAAAATTCCCACCAGTAGTTTCATAGACCGGCTCTTCTGAGCAGCTCCTGTTTTTGTCTTGAACAACAATATTTCTAGCTAGATGTTCTATAGTTGGAAACAACCAACAGTTTGTTCATCTGTAAAGTCAAAGATTTTTTTATTGTTGATGTAAAGTGCTGGTCAACTCATAGAGTTTTGGCTTTCAAAATCAACACTTCTTTTCAAAACCCAACATACAGGCTCTGAGTAGTGTTATGATGACAAGTTTATATGTGTCGTATCACTCTTTACTTGTCATATAGGTTAACAATGATATGCAGCTATTATAGTTGGCGTGTCATACGACTTGTGTGTACCTACGTTATATATTGGTCGTATAACTATATGAATTGACTAATGTGACATGGGCTGAAGCTTTGTTTGGAAAAGTGGCTTTATACGGGTCGTATCACCCTATAAGACTTGTATTGGTGTTTAGAGAATGGGTTGGCGTGTTATGGAAACACAAATGACCAATTGATAGAAATAAAACAAAATTGATAACGCTCTAGGGTGTAAACAGGCCGAGCTGTTCGTGTAGTACTCGAGATCGGCCCGTAAAAAAATTGAATGGAGCTGAGCTTAAATGAGCTCGAGCTTGAAAATAAGCATGTTAATAAAGCAACCCCCAAGCCTAAAAATAAGCTAGTTAATAAACTTGTCTGAGCTAAGCTACACTTCTTAAGCTCGAGTAGGCTCGTGAGATTGAAGGGACTATTACACACACATCTAGTAATTATTTATTTATATAGTATTAATTTACAAATATGGATGTTGGTGTTGTACATTATGAGGGTGTTTGGGATTGAGTTTCAAACCAACTTATTGACTTATTGGCTTTTTGAAAAAGCCAATAAGTCAATAAGCTGTTTGTGTAACCTAAAAGCACTTTCTGTTTTGACTTTTGGCTTTTAGCTTTTAAGGGTGGAAAAGTTGTTTTTGAAAAGTTAGAAATCCTGGCTTTTGGCTTTTGACTTTTGGAAAAAAATTACAAATCTACCACCCATACAACCAATATTCACAATAAGTTAAGCGAAACACTTAAAAAATAACAATTTATTGACTTTTTGACGTTTCCTATCCCAAAAGCTAATCCAAACATTTTTTTTAAAACTCCTTTTCAAAAAGTCATAAGCCAATAAGCACTTTTGACCAAAAGCACTTTTACACTTCCAAACTCAATCCCAAACACCCTCTATGTTTAGGGGGTGTTTAAGGGGCTATACTCTTATGTTTGGTGGGTTGTACCCACTTTTGTTTTAGTTTCTTTTTTATTTTTGATTTATTTACTTTTAACCATAATACTTTTACATCTTTTACAATCCAACCCAATGTATTTTTACTTTCAACTCTGGTCTCATATACTTTTCCTCTTTTATAAATTTTCCATTTTACATCTTGATTTGAATTATGCTAGTTAATATACCCCAACGTGCGTGTGTGGTACTAGATCGACTTAGTTTATTGTTTTCAATCTTTTACGTTTTGCGTGTGTAGCTTAACGTTTTTATATCTACTTTTCGTTTGGTTTTACTTTTTCGCTTTTTATTTTTTTATATGAGCTTTTTCGGCGTTGGTAGTCATTGACGTTGGTGTGGCATTAATGCCAGTTAACACAGTTTTACGTCCCCAGTCGCAATACGGTGGGCTTAATACTAGTTGTTATATAAAATATATGATTAAATGACTAAATAACATATATCACCTTAGATACATAAGTTACAAATGTAAATATTAATTAATAAACAATACGCGAGCTTGAGTCTCAAAACTACTTGTAAACTAAGCTCGAGATTTAGAAGCAAAGCTTAAAATGAACCAAACTAGTTCAAACTCCCATAAGTTAAACGTGCTCACCTCAAACTTACAACTTGGGATGACCCCGGTACCAGTACTGACAATCGTAAAAAATGGGTATTGGTATCAAAAGTACTCGATTGGTGCGTTACCAATTCGATACATTATTTGAAGGTAAATCAAGCAAAAATACTGTTACCATACCGAACAGAAAATACAGATTCCAAAAAACACAAAAAGTGAGTACCGAAAATGTCTCGGTAGCAAATCCTCAACGGTTTCGTATTTCTAAAATTATATGGGGGTAATATGTAAATTTAAAGACAAACTCAATAACATCATGAGATAGGCTCCCAATTGCTGTATGTTATCCACCCAGCTCTCCCTCCCTAGTGAAGAAGATAAGATAAAACCTTGTGGACAAAAATGGCGCTAATTACAGCCTCCTCTGGACCAGCTACTCTACAAGCTTCCTCTTTATCCTTCTTCAAGCCTCAATCAAAGACTGTTTCAGAGCTAGGGTTTGTTACTTCCCAATTAAGTGGCCTCAAGATTTCTTTTGACCAATGTGTTTCACCCATCAACATTTCCACCACCATTAACCTCCCTCTTAAGCCAGTTGCCCGTAAGATATTTCTTTCTCAACTGGGTTTTGTTAAATTACTGTTTTTTATTGCTTCTTTGTTGAATTGTTTTTTTTAATGATAGAAAGTGATTTATTTGGATGTTATTGGCTGTTATTGAACATATTTGGGTCTGTGATTGGTGGGTTTGTTTCAATTACTGGAATTCGGGCTATTTGTACACCGGTGTCATGTTATACGGCCCGAATAAGGTTATACTTATACACCTGTGTGATATGTGGAAATTATAATAAGGTTTTATATATGAATAGTATAAGGTGGTATGTTAAAGTTATACGCCTCGTATTACCTTGGTTTTAGAAAGTGTGTGGCGCGTTTATGTGTTTTGATCCGAATATCTGATGCCTTGCGCGTGATGTGTGCGACATGTTTGTTATTAAATGAAATACTAAAGGTTTTTTATAAGATTATGTTTTGAATTGTTAACTTATAAATGACAAGATTTGTTCAATCGATAGTCTGATTTGTTCAAATACTCGAACCCATTGCTCAATCGATGGCTAGACTTGAAAAACTCAAGACCTATTTCAATTGATGGTCTGGCTTGTTCATATATTGGTCGACTGCATAATGTGTCGCATGAGAATGCATCAAGTACGAAATCGCATTGAAACTTATTAGTCGCATTATGGCTGACGTGATCTCATCAGCACATCACGCATTATGCACTTCTGATGCACGCATTTTTAAAACCAAGCGTGTAATTGTGCTGAAATTCGACTGACGTGGTAGTGTCCTTTAAATTGATCTGATTTTTTTCTTTTATGATCCCAAGTGATATATCTAAATTCAGATGACTGTTAATGCGCCTGTTTTTGCACACGTATATTTCATTTTCTGGAATTGTGTGTTTGGATGTGTGCTTGCTTAAAGTTAGGGGTGTTCGGCATCAATCATTATCAATTATTTGTGTTTTTGGGTAGGTGAAAGTGCCCTCAAGGTAAATTTGCTGAAATATGTTGAAAAAATGTAAAATTTGCAGGTAGAATCTGTCCGTTCACAGGAAAGAAATCAAACACGAAAAACCTTGTTTCGCACTCAAACCACAAGACGAAGAAGTTGCAGTTTGTAAACCTGCAGTACAAGAGAGTATGGTGGGAGGCTGGCAAACGCTACGTGAAGCTGCGTTTATCAACTAAAGCTTTGAAAACCATTGAGAAAAACGGGTTAGATGCTGTTGCGAAGAAGGCTGGAATTGATCTTAGCAAGAAGTAGTTTGATTTCCATGCACAATGTTGTTTTGTTCATGTTCAAATTGTTACTCAAATTTTCCCTTTTGAAATGAAATCTTGTCCCAATATTATTATTATTATTGTCACCTTTTCCTGTTTACTGTTTGCTGAGTGTTCAAATTGGATAAAGATTATCAAAAGATGGTTTCTAAGATTTAATTTAGGGGTGTTTGGGTTTGCGCTTTGAATCGAATATGTAATAAGCGCTTCGATGAGCAGATTGTAATTTTGATTATCTGATTATTTAGGAATGGAATTTTATTTTTGGTTGGCAATTCCTGACACAACTCGAAACGGATCATGCCCAGGCTAAGCGTTTAGCCGATTGCCCGTTTACGGTCTGTTTAACACATTTATACAACATTTAAACCTGTTTAGCATATTTACAACTTAATTACAATGCGTCAATTCATTTGGCTCGTTTAGATAAATGGGTTAAACCTGTCCTATTAAGGTTTCACAATTTTGAGTGTGTCCGAATTAAGGTGATATATTTGACACGAATAAATATACAAGTCATTCATTTATTCACGTGTCAACCCGACATGATTCGTTTGACATGACTATCATTTCTTCCTAACACACTTTATAATATAATAATATTAAACTGAGCCCGGGGCAGACGAGGATATATCCCCTTGGTCACCGGAATTAGAAGGGGGGGGGGGGGGGGGGGGGGTTCCCCGTTGGGGGAGGGGTGCCACATCAGCTCCCCGATCCCTTCCCCCAACCCACAACCCATAGCCCAAGAACATATATTATTTTCTCAAATAATCAAATTTCTCTGAACACTTAAACTAGGGATTTAACAACTTCTACAACAAATATCTCTCTTTCAAAATATACATCCAAACACCTGTCTTAGCTTGAAGCATTGACAAAAACCAGATAGATTAATTATGGACGTAATGTACATATACATATATATGAAAAAAAACATACAATAAATACTATCATACACAATGGTGGCAAACCTTTTCTTGGTATACCTTTCACAACACAAACTAAACAAACTATATCTCTAGTCATCTTGTGGTGAAACAAAATGTCAAATCATTGACCAATGTTGTTGAGATTTGGACTGTGGACTTTGGACTCAGGTCATCTGAAAGGTTCAACTGGTTCAGATTCTTCAAGCATGATTGCAGCCTCAAAACATTCAGCAGCTTCTAGAGCCAATGCACCATGCTCAGCCTTGTGAACCAGACCAAGATTGAACCATGCACGCGGGTTTGTCCTGTCAAGCCTTAGTGCATCGGTTATAAAGGTTTTAGCAACTGGAAGTGATCGATCATTGAGTTCTCTAAGAACAGTGGCAGTTGATATTAGGCTAGGAACATGGTTTGGATCAACATCTAATGCCTTCTCGAAAAAAGTCAACGCTTCTTCCTTTTGACCTTTGGCTTGATGGAGTAAGCCTGGAATGTTCAAAGAATAATTTTTGAGTAATTTGCATAAAGAAAGTTGCCACCTTTGATTCAAACAGGAGGTGTTTGGATATGTGTAACGAAAGCGATTAGATAATCAGATAATTCGTACCTGTGGCATGCCACCTAGAAGCCGAATGAGGATCAATGGCCTTGGATTTTAACAAGCACACCTCAGCATCGCGCCATTGTGACAAATTAGTGTACACATTTGCAAGATCATGCCATGTTTCCATTTCTAGCGCTCGTTCTTTGTCACTCTTCTGAAAAGAAGGGTAAAACCGGAATCTTGATTTAGTTAACCAAACTATTTGAAATAAGACAAGAAAATTATGAATTTGTACCATACATTTGTACTACCTTTGATAGTTTTTTATGAAGACCAAAGTTCTTATTTTGAACTTGAAGAACTGCAAGAAGACGAGTATACGTCTCTATAGCACTCTTTAAATCACCTTGTGCAATCTGTAACTTTGCTTTTGTTCTTAAAAGTTCACCATGATCCCACTTCCCAGTTTCATCTAACGCAGCGTCTATTATATTCTCGGCATCAGAATATTGTTTCTGAGCGGATAAAATACGCGCTAAAAGAATCCATCCTTTTACACTAGCTCCAGCTTCAATTTTCACAAGCTGTTTGGCATAATAAAGAGCAACATCTAACTTCCTATTTTCTGCATACTCAAGGCTAAGATTATACAAAACATTAGCGTCTTCATGTTTCATCATTTTGTGTGCAGATTCAAGAACGGTTAGAGCTGCCATCTGAGTTGATATCCTCTCAGAATCCAAACTAGAAGTTCTTGATTTTGCAGAAAGTGAGATTCCAAGTAAGAAGTTAGCAACACTAATCATTTCTTCGCAATTCCCTTCGAATTTTGTAGTTAATTTTTGAAGGTATGCAATTCCTTCGTCGATGACGTCAGATTCCCCTCCACAATTCTTGGAGCAAATCTTGGAAGCAAGTAACATTTCAAAAGCATAACTATGGTGGTTCTCATTTTCTTTATTATTATTAAATAAACTTCTTAAAAGATTTAAAGATACAATTTCTTCGCCTTCACCGTAGTAACATAATGCTAAAGTATTGTATCTTTCTTTTCTTTCAAGAATCGCAGGTGGGAATTCTTCAATCTGATGAGCAAGTGATGTTAAATCACACGAAAGCGATAATGCAAAACAAAGATGATAATAGATTGACGGGTCCCACTCGATTATGCCAAGAACGGTTTTTCTTAACAGAATCAGTAGCAAAAGAATCGCTTCTTCTAGATTATTCTTGGGTGCATAGGAACTTTCCATTTGGGATTTGAGATTTGGCGGGCTTGCATCACAACCGCTGTATAACAGAAAGATAGCAAACTCTTTTTCAATATTCATTCGCGTTATATGATCAAGATTCCAATGGTAAAGCAGGGCTTGTCGGTATGCTAAGATGGATGCTTGAGGATCAGAAGCTAGTTTGCAGAGTTCAGGTAACAACTCGACTGATTTGTTAACGATTTCTTGAAGTTTGAAATATGATGAAAAATCAAGAAAGCCATCAGGTAATGCAGATTCGATTGTTTCCAGTATTATTCTGCATGATTCAGCAGCTTCTTTAAACCGTCCTAGAGCTTGCATTGACTTTGATTTGAGAAAAATGGCTTCAAACAGTAAACTAATGGCATGAACAGACATTTGTGGGGAGTTATCGCTTTGCGAATGGCGTCTGCGTGGTTCAGATCTTCTGGAAAGTGAGTTTTTGATTTTGGGAATTATTGCAGGAATGTCGATTCCTTCGAAAACATGAAGGGCAGCCTCTATGTTTCCTTTTTGATACTCTAACCGACCTAATAACGCTCTTGCTTCCTGCAAGTTGCAAAGGTATATCAGCATATGTCGTTGTGGGTGTGTTTGGATGTGATTACTGAAAGTGCTTATGGGTATCATATAGGTGTGATGTGTTTATGCTATTTGAAGTTTTAACAATCACATAATTAGATTTTCGAGTGGTCGAAATTTTTTTATTATCTATGAACTTTAACAACATTATCCAAACCAATGCAGAACCAAAACTAACAAACTTTTACCTCATAATTAAGAAAACCACTCTCGCGCAGAGACGATTCAGCCTCTTCTATATTGCTATTATCCACTTTAGGATCAGGTTCACCGGGCCGAGACGAATACCCACTAGCCGAAAAGTCGCGAGTCGCTAAAGATTCCGAAGAAGCATTCATCTCCTTTCTTTCTAACTGCTCCCCAGAATAAAAGCATTTCATCATCATCTTCCTCAATCTCCTACTCAATTTAATTCTATATCTATCAATCCACTCTTTGATTTTCATTTCCCCCCCTTACATCTGCAATCTTTCCAAAAAAAAAAACAACACAAATTATCAATCAAATAAAATCCAAACACTACCTCTAATGGCAATCAAGATTCTACATTTCTATGTCATATACACTCAACCAAGGACCTAATGGTAATTTCAAACAAAACTCCACAAATCTTTAACACAATTTTCCATACCCTTTTACAAAAAAATAATAAAAAAAAATCTTCTTTTTTATCCCAAACACTCTAATGGCAATCAAGATTCTACATTTTTATGTAATATAAATACAATCAACCAAGGACTTAATTGTAACTTTAAACATAAACCCACAAATCTTTAACACAAATTTCCACACCCTTTTACAAAAAATAAAACCTTTCTTATCCCAAACACTGCTCTAATGGCAATCAAGATTTTACATTTCTTTGTCATATAAACTCAATCAAGGACTTAAATTGTCATTTTATACACAAACCCACACATCTTGAACACAAATTTCCATACCCTTTTAAAAAAAATCAAAACTTTCTTATCCCAAACACTACTCTAATGGCAATCAAGATTCTACATTTCTATATCATATACAATCAATCAAGGACTAAATGTTATTTAACACACAAACCCACAAATCTTTAACAGAAATTTCCTTACCCTTTTAAAAAAATAAAAACTTTCTTATCCCAAACACTACTCTAATGTCAATCAAGATTTTACATTTCAATGTCATATACAATCAATCAAGGACTAAAATGTCATATAAAACATAAACCAACAAATCTTTATCACAAATTTCCCTTACCCTTTAATAAAAATAAAAACTTTCTTATCCCAAACACTACTCTAATGGCAATCAAGATTTTACATTTCAATGTCATATACAATCAATCAAGGACTTAAATGTCATATAAAACATAAATCCACAAATCTTTAACACAAATTTCCTTACCCTTTAATAAAAATAAAAACTTTCTTATCCCAAACACTCCTCTAATGGCAATCAACATTCTGCATTTCTATGTGTATGTCATATACAGTCAATAAACTAATAAAGGACTTAAATGTCATTTAAAACATAAACCCATAAATCTTTAACACAAATTTCCATACCCTTTTACAAAAGATCAAAACTTTCTTATAAAAAACACTCCCTCTAATGGGAATCAAGATTCTACATTTACATGTCATATACAGTCAATCAAGGACTTGTTAGTCATTTAAAACACAAACCAACAAATCTTTAACACAAATTTCCACACCCTTTTACAAAAGATCAAAACTTTCTTATCCCAAGTGGTACATGACAGTAAATCAAAAAGCTCAGAAAGCAAAAAAGGAAGCGTAAATTGAGGTGAAAGAAACAGTAGAAATTGGAAAATGGGTACCTTTTTCTTGGGCAAAAAGAGGTGAAAGATCCCACAAGACATCAAACCAAACACTACCCATTTGATTTGGAATCATCAAAATAAAAAAAATAAAAAAAAGATAGAAACTTTTTGGTTTGTTGAATCTTGTAAGAGAATCCAAGGCTTGTTGGTGTTTGTATAAATTGAGAGAATTAAAATTCACCTTTTAGGTTGGTGATGGTGATAATGAGTATGGGTTTGGATGGGCTTGTGAAAGTGAAAGGGATTGAATTAATATGTTTGTGAGTTAATGTGAATGGGAATGGAGGGAAGACTTTTTTTTAGTATGACTTTTTGAATAAGCTCTTTCTCCCATGTCATTAGCTCTTAATTAATATTATAGTGACAGGTAAAGGTGTTGTTTTGCCTCACAAGGTAATTGAATATGTGTTTTTTTGGTGGCGTGGTCTAACATGGATTTATAATCATGTAGAGTTGTTTATAGTTTGATTTTGATTAAGCTTGTCAAAAAGTGCAAAATATGCAAAATAGATAGGTTGGGTTGGGTTGGGTTGTATGTGAGGGTAAAATGGGGATAAATGAAAATAAGTTCGGGTCAAAATGGGTCATTGAAAATATTCTTGCTATGATTCGGGTAAGAAGGGTTGGGAGTAAAACTAGCTTCTGGGTTCGATTAAGACGTTTTAGAAAAATATGTGTCAACATGGGTTCACCTGAAATATATTTTTTTTTTTTGGTGGCTAGAGTCGATGGAAATTCGCGACAGTGATGGAGACCCTAACAAAGGAAGTGGAAATGATGGCGAGATTGAGACGCAAGTGGCGCCAGTTGTTAGGATCTGAGTTTGATTGTTTTGAATTGTTTATATAAAAGATGTGATGAACGAAGTGAGTATAAATGGAAAGTGCAGCGGAATGATAAACTATAAATCAAAACAAGAGAATAATTGTTTTTAATCGAATGCTTTCATTAATTGAAATATTACAATATTACAAGTACTCCCCCTCAGCCTGATCACTCGTGATTGTTTGTCTGAGAGAATGTTTCGAGTGATGAATAGAACAGTACAAGCACTGTTCTATTTATAGACAAATCTAAACCACTGATGATCTCAGCTGACGTCACCTAAGACAGTGACCTCTAACAGAATAACAACATAAACATCTGTTAAATACAAACTACTGTTACATTGTAAAACACTGTAAGGTAAACTGCTGTTGAGGAAAACTCTGATGGTCTTGTATCATCTATTGGAGCCTAAGTGCTGTTGGCTCCAAAAGACCTTTAGTCTTCAGTACTTTAGTCAGCAGTTGTTCTTCATCAGACCTTTAGTCAGCAGTTGTTCTCTAGTAGTTGTTTATCTAACAGTCCTTTGCAGCAGCAGTTGTTTCCAACGGTTGTTGAGTACAGCAGATGTTAGGGTCAACAGTCTTTTGGGAAAAGTATCTTGTAAATGCTGTTTATTTCTAGGATCAACTGAGTAGTATATTTTGGCTTTCCAATCATCTGTTCTTCTCCAAGTCAGCAGACCCAACAATCTCCACATAGAACAGATGATGCCAAAACTAGGCTTTATTCTTGATCTTTATTCCTCATCAGACTTTCTCTAATTTGACCTTTGAATTGTAGCTCAAAGCTTAATGAGTAGAGGTCTTCAACATCTCTTTCAAGCTCAAGGTTCAGCAGTGTTTGGAGGTCATCTGCACACAGGCCATGTGCATCATCCATGCTAAGTCTTTGAGCTTTTCCATCTGATTTGAGCAGAGTCAATTCATGGGTGTCTTTGTTGACCTTCCATTTTAGAATTTTTGAATCAGAGGATTTGCTGAGATGCACTTTTATTCTGGATGAGTTTGGTGATGGAGGTCTCCCAATGAGTTCTCTGAGTTTTTCAGAAGTGGGATCAGAGAAATAGTGTATTTGATTGAAGAGGCCCTCCTTTATAAAAGTATCAGCAAACTTCTTCTGATCTTCTTCAGACATTTCTTTCTTCTTTTTGAATTGTCTTCTTGCAGCAGCAGATAGATCAGAAGTATCAAGTAACCTGTCTAATGTAAAGGCCTGTTGAGGTCTCTTCATCAAGGGTTCATCAGGATAGACAGGTTTTCTGGGCAAGGTAGGGTCTTTCTTCCTGTTTTCTTCTAATTTCTTGTAAGTTTCAACCAGCCTCAGCTCTGACCATCTTGCAACAGACTTCATCTCTCCATAGTCTGCAGCCACAATCTCTTGTCTCATTCTTCTGAATTTTAAGGATCTGGCTGGATCTTTGCCTTTACTGAAATCTGGGGCAGAGACCTTAGCTTGGGGATTCTTAGCCATGTCCTCAATTCTTATGAGTTCTTCTCTGAGAGCATGAGTGGTCCAACCTGCAAACTGCTTCTTGTTTGATTTGTAGGGCATGGTTGACAAGATTTGTTCAAGAAGTGATTCCCTAACCTCCCTTACCATGTCACTGCTGAGAGGCATGGTAGACATGGAGTTGCTCAGGGTCTTAGCAAAATCTTCAATCCTTCTCAGTTTGCTAAGCTCTGCCGAATGGATGCCCTGAACACTCCTGTCATCTTTCCCTTTGCATTTCTCTTTGATGATAGCATCTGCCTGTTCAGCCTTGTATTTAAGATATGTGTCTATGTTTAGGGGAACATGAAAATTTGGAAGACATGGGAAGATCTTTCAGATGGTTGTTCAGTATTGTAGAAGGATTGCATTTCCCCTTGAGTAGATCAAGTTCAAGGGGATACTTAATAGCCAATTGTGACAACCGTCAGCCTCATATTTTATCAAGTTGTCAACTTTAGTCCTTCGACCATTTTGAAGTTGCAACACTAGTCCTCGATAAATATTATATATCTTATTTTAACTTTTCTTTTAAAAAGGCATATGTATACGCACGTTTTGACATATAAACGTACCATACTCGTATAATCATGTTAGCTTATAAAAGTCCCATTTCGTTTATTTAAGTTTGAAAGGTTTAAAGTTTATAAAAGTTAAAATTTTATAAAAGTTAAAAATTAATTAAGTTAAACTTTGGTTAGTTGGTTAAGTTTATAGAAGGAATAAATAACCAAGTTAATAATTAAACTAACCTAGTCAACATTAGAGGGACCATTCTTGCCATTCTACAAAAGTTTTAAAACAAAAAAAAAGTTCCCTCCCTTGCCATATTTCCGGCCGCTTTTCCGGCGACCGGAATGTGACTTCGGCGAGATTAAATTGAGCGATTTTGGGCGTTTTGACAAGAATTAAATGTGGGTTTACGTTTCTCATCTTAAATCCTTTAATTTCCCTCATCAATACGGTCCTAAAACGTGTGTAATTGCTTGATTGAAACCGAAAACTTAAGTGGTAACCGCTGGATTTAAATACCTCATAAAACGCCACATTTACAAGACCTTTATGTAAATTAAACGTAACATTAGAATCCTATGCTCATTCCTTACAAAACCCACTAAAAAACCTCAAGTAAGAACGTTTAGGAAGGCTCCAAATCGTGATATATGGTTCGATCCTTCATGCTCCATTTCCGATCCTTAAACGAAATTGTAAGTTCAATTATCTCATGCCATATTGTTAGTCGCTACCTTCTCCTCAAAAGCCCTATGGTTTCGAGTCCTAACCATTACGAATTAAAGATGATAAGAATCTAGGGTTAGGGTTTGTATATTGGGGAAGAAGATGAAGTTTGGTAATATAATAAATGTAAATTAATTCGATTTTGTTAAACAAAAAGTGGATGTGGTGTAGTGGTTTGGGTGTGGGATGTAAACAGCAAGGACCCTGGTTCGAGCCCCTAGGCCACGGGTCTGGGTATTTTTATTTTATTTTCTTTTTTTTGATAAGCCTTCTTTATTATTTTTTTATGCATTATATCTTGAAATATTCATAACTAATTCAATTTTTCTCCAAAAATCATGAAAATTTAGAAATAGCTTCCTGAAAACTTATAGAAAATTATCATATTTTTATCAATTTAAATAGTTTTAATCATAAATAATTGATTAAAAATCCAATTTTTATGATTTTAATCCCAAATTTATGGAAAATTATTTCTAAATAATATGAACAGAAATAAAAATTATTGGACCTAAAAAAATTCATTTTTATTAATTTTCCTATTTTTAACCATTTAAACATAATTTAAACTCATTGAATTTATTTTAAATACAAATAAGTTGAGAAAAATTATGGAAAAATTATTTTCACCATTATACATCAGAAAATAATCAGTTTTCATAAAAATATCATTTTTTGATCATATCTTGTATTTTTAGTTTATTTATATTTAATTAGATATAATAAACTATTTAGTTAAATATAAATTATTAAAATCTATTCTAGGGATATTTTTTCTATAAAACAGAAAATGTTCCTACTTGTGGAAACGTAGTATTAAACTTCTTTAGTCACCTATTCGATCGTGAATCATAATATATTTTATTTAAAAATTATTATTACATTCGAGTTATCATAAAAACTCCATCTTCCCTACATAAGCCTAGCAAACCCTAATGCCTTAGACCCTAGACACTTTAGACTCTTAGACTTTTCCTCATTAGTATTCATATACATTATAGGTTGAATTCCTCGGAATTCCCATTACTTAACTCACGACCGCTTAAGTTGGATTTTGATCGCTTTCGCAAACTGTGAGTATATCTTTCCCCTTTTTCATGTTTTACTACTTTGGGGTGATTCATGTACCATTATTATTATTAAACTATGTAGACTTTGAAACGTAATGTGCCTTATGTGATGCTTATGTGATTTGTGTGAATTGAAACGTAATCAAAATCATTAACCAATGGGCCGAACATAACAATGAGTAGTACTACGATTTACATCCCTTGTGTGATTATGGTTTCATTTGAGCCTTGGTCATTGTTATGTGAAACTTGATACTTTTGGGGTGATACTTGATACTTGAAACTTTTAGGGTTGATTTTGATGCTTTTATTCTACTAATTACATATTAGCAAACAACATGGCACAAATATTAAAACGATTCTTGAACTAAAACAGGGTATGCTCACCAATACATTATATGTGTCGACAAAATTAATTTTGTACATGTTTCAGGTTATTTTGTACGTGTTATTTGTGGTTATTCTCACACCATTTATTAGCAGTTATTCTTATATCACTGATTTTGAGCATTATTCAATTCGTTTACTCTCATTTTGCGCAATTGTGAGATTTACTCGATTTATATTCAAATCGAAATTTTATGCTATACTTATTTACTTATAGAAATGTGTATTTTGTACGCATACTTTCCTATGTGAGCAAGACCCTGTTAGACTTTTTCATTATTTTGTTCATCATCGTCAATGAACATACTAATTGATAACTCGCATGAGGTCTAAACCAGTACCCACGTACGACTCGGGTCGGAGTACTCCTACAACCTGAGGGGAAGGTGAAATCCTTAGAGTCTATCAATAAGAATGTTTAGAGCCAAATGATTTGAACAGAAATTGAACCGGTTATTTGTGCGAGTGAACCCGAAAGGGGAAGGACCGCTAACCGTGCGTGATACTTACACCTTATTCTCATTTCGGTTGTTCGGGTGAACCCGAAAGAGGAAGGACCTCAAACCGCATCTTATTCGTGAGCAGAATCTACTACTTAACACATTTTGGTTGCACGCATTTGTTTGTAGTATTACTTAGGATAGGGTTATGGAAAAGCATAACACCCTGGTGTAAGGTAAATCGATGATTACGGTCCGGAACGTAATCATAGGTTTACAGGTACATAAGGGTGGTGTGTAATTCTATATAGGTTGTTGGTAGACAATCAGTATGAGTCCAAAGTATCGGGAGTGTGGTGGGTCAGCTGCGGTACACCCTATATATAAGCATAAACGATACTGCGGAAACGGACTAGGAGTCTAACCAAGAACCTACCCATTTCATTATAATTACCTCTTCATTAGATCGTTGACTAATCGCTAGCATTTTCAATAAGAAAGTTCATACCCGAGCTTCAATTCGTCTTCCTAGAGTCTTTCTCTTGACCATTCACACAGAAAACAAGAACCTTGTGTACTCTTACACTCTCAGTTATTTGGAATCTTGTTGCATACTCTAACAACGTTTAGTCAGAAACCTTCCTAAAGTAGGGGAGACTGCTTTCATTAGTACCTCTGCCCTCACTCGTTACACACTCCCAAAACTTTTCCCATTTAAACTCTCAACTTCCTAACCTTGAGTCAACTATCAAAGATTCTGAAACTTTTACCTTGGATATTAAACCACTACTTTAAATTTTGTCAAAACGTGATTGATGCATTTCTTAAAGCCTACTTATCCGGTTACCACGTCTTTTATTTCATAGAAACCCCCAATTTAAAAGAATTTCGAGATGAAATTTGCTAAAGTAGGGGAGACTGTGACAACCGTCACCCTCATATTTTATCAAGTTGTCAACTTTAGTCCTTCGACCATTTTGAAGTTGCAACACTAGTCCTCGACAAATATTATATATCTTATTTTAACTTTTCTTTTAAAAAGGCATATGTATACGCACGTTTTGACATATAAACATACCATACTCGTATAATCATGTTAGCTTATAAAAGTCCCATTTCGTTTATTTAAGTTTAAAAGGTTTAAAGTTTATAAAAGTTAAAATTTTATAAAAGTTAAAAATTAATTAAGTTAAACTTTGGTTAGTTGGTTACGTTTATAGAAGGAATAAATAACCAAGTTAATGATTAAACTAACCTAGTTAACATTAGAGGGACCATTCTTGCCATTCTACAAAAGTTTTAAAACAAAAAAAAAAGTTCCATCCCTTGCCATATTTCCAGCCGCTTTTCCGGCGACCGGAATGTGACTCCGGCGAGATTAAATTGAGCGATTTTTGGCGTTTTGACAAGAATTAAATGTGGGTTTACGTTTCTCCTCTTAAATCCTTTAATTTCCCTCATCAATACGGTCCTAAAACGTGTGTAATTGCTTGATTGAAACCGAAAACTTAAGTGGTAACTGCCGGATTTAAATACCTCATAAAATGCTACATTTACAAGACCTTTATGTAAATTAAACGTAACATTAGAATCCTATGCTCATTCCTTACAAAACCCACTAAAAAACCTCAAGTAAGAACGTTTAGGAAGGCTCCAAATCGTGATATATGGTTCGATCCTTCATGCTCCAACCGATCCTTAAACGAAATTGTAAGTTCAATTATCTCATGCCATATTGTTAGTCGCTACCTTCTCCTCAAAAGCCATATGGTTTCGAGTCCTAACCATTACGAATTAAAGATGATAAGAATCTAGGGTTAGGGTTTGTATATTGGGGAAGAAGATGAAGTTTGGTAATATAATAAATGTAAATTAATTCGATTTTGTTAAACAAAAAGTGGATGTGGTGTAGTGGTTTGGGTGTGGGATGTAAACAGCAAGGACCAGGGTTTGAGCCCCTAGGCCACGGGTCTGGGTATTTTTATTTTATTATTTTTTTGATAAGCCTTCTTTATTATTTTTTTTATGCATTATATCTTGAAATATTCATAACTAATTCATTTTTTCTCCAAAAATCATGAAAATTTAGAAATAGCTTCCTGATAACTTATAGAAAATTATCATATTTTTTTGTTGCTGAAAAATGTTTATTTTTCATAATTTTATTAATTTAAATAGTTTTAATCATAAATAATTGAGTAAATATCCAATTTTTATGATTTTAATCCCAAAATTTATGGAAAATTATTTTTAAATAATATGAACAGAAATAAAAATTATTGGACCTGAAAACATTCATTTTTATTAATTTTCTTATTTTTAACCATTTAAACATAATTTAAACTCATTGCATTTATTTTAAATACAAATAAGTTGAGAAAAATTATGGAAAAATTATTTTCACCATTATACATCAGAAAATAATCATTTTTCATAAAAATATCATTTTTTTGATCATATCTTGTATTTTTAGTTTATTTATATTTAATTAGATATAATAAACTATTTAGTTAAATATAAATTATTAAAATCTATTCTAGGGATATTTTTTTCTATAAAACAGAAAATGTTCCTACTTGTGGAAACGTAGTATTAAACTTCTTTAGTCACCTATTCGATCGTGAATCATAATATATTTTATTTAAAAATTATTATTACATTCGAGTTATCATAAAAACTCCATCTTCCCTACATAAGCCTAGCAAACCCTAATGCCTTAGACCCTAGATACTTTAGACTCTTAGACTTTTCCTCATTAGTATTCATATACATTATAGGTTGAATTCCTCGGAATTCCCATTACTTAACTCACGACCGCTTAAGTTGGATTTTGATCGCTTTCGCAAACTGTGAGTATATCTTTCCCCTTTTTCATGTTTTACTACTTTGGGGTGATTCATGTACCATTATTATTATTAAACTATGTAGACTTTGAAACGTAATGTGCCTTATGTGATGCTTATGTGATTTGTGTGAATTGAAACGTAATCAAAATCATTAACCAATGGGCCGAGCATAACAATGAGTAGTACTACGATTTACATCCCTTGTGTGATTATGGTTTCATTTGAGCCTTGGTCATTGTTATGTGAAACTTGATACTTTTGGGGTGATACTTGATACTTGAAACTTTTAGGGTTGATTTTGATGCTTTTATTCTACTAATTACATATTAGCAAACAGCATGGCACAAATATTAAAACGATTCTTGAACTAAAACAGGGTATGCTCACCAATACATTATATGTGTTGACAAAATTATTTTGTACATGTTTCAGGTTATTTTGAGACGCTTCCTTTAAGCTTTTGGATTTATATTTAAGTTTTGACTTTATTGTACTTTAGTTAGACTTGTCGCTTTGGAATCTTTGTAACCTGAATTTCTTTTCAATGTAATAAACTATTATTCAATGTATTCAAATTTACACTTAGTACCATGAGCTATTGAGCAATCGTCACTACGTGACACCTCGATGTTTCCACCAACGGTTGGGGTGTTACACCAATGGTGTAATGGTTGGTGGTGGTGTATGGATGTAAATTGTGAGGTGTGTGGTGAGAATGATGAAAGTGTAATGGCAGATATGGGTGTAGATGTGATGTGTGAATGTTTTCATCCTGTACAACAAAAGTAGATTTTCTCTTCCTTCTGTACAAGACTTTTGGTGATGGTGGTGTTGCAGCAGTGGTTGTGTTAACATCTGTTGGCACTTTTGCAGAACCAGCAGATGTTTGGGATTTAGGTGGTGGAGTGGTTGTAGGTGGTCTGTTGGTGGTTGTGGTAGTAGGTTCAGTGGTTTGTTTGGTGGTTGTGGTGATAGGTTCAGATGTTGTGGTGGTATCAGTGGTTTTGGTGGCAGCAGTGGTTTTGGTAGCAGTTGTTTTAGCAGCAAGTTTGGATGGTGGTTTTCTGACATGTTTGGCATGCATTTTCTTCCTTTTAGAGGAACCCACATCTTCAACTTCTTGCTGTTGTTCCTTTTTCAATTGTACCAAAAATTCTGCTTTAACTTCCAAAGTGTCAGCCCTCTTTTGCTTTTCCTCAGCAGCCTTTTCAGCCTTTTCATTAGCAGAGGTATCAACTTCCTTTGCTTTGCTGGTTTTAGCAGTTTCAGTAGCAACAGAGGTTTGAACAGTTGGTTGTTGTTGTTGTTGTGGTGCTGTGTGAGTAGACCCTGGTTTGTTGGCAGACTTTGATTTTCCCTTTTGTGAGGGTGGACAACCAAAGGGATCTAGCTTTGGCAATCTATCTCTGCCACTCTCCCCCTTTTTGGCATCATCAGCAGTGAAGTCATCATCATCTTCATCTCTGAGAATTGTGGTAGGGGCAGAGCCAGTGGTCTTCAGCAAGTGATCTTTGATGGCCTTAATGTCAGCTTGAGTATCTTTGTACCTAGCATCCACCATAGTTCCGATCTCAGCCATATATGTTTCATGAGTCTGATCTGCTAGTTTTCTGTGAGCTATGATGATGGGAGAAACAGATTTCCATAGCTCACTAGCAATATCAGCTGTGGATGGTTGACTCTTGGTAAGAGTAGCCAATGATCCCAATATTGTCTTGATATCTGATTTGATATCAGCAACAGAGGTTTCAATGGATTGTACTCTGGCCGTCAATTCTTGGTATTTTAACCCATCACCTAAGTTAATAGGATCATCTGGATTCCTACCAGTGGTGGTTGTAACTGGTTCAGTCCTAGGAGATGAGTCCAAAGGATGAGAACCAGATGCCCCTTTTTTCTTGGTTCCGGGGACTTCCAACTGATTTTGGGGACACTATAGTGGCCTCATCAGTTGTTGCCTTCAAGGAAGTCTTAGCTATGTAACCACTGTCCTGTTGTGAGACAATGGTCTCTACAGCAGTAGTGGCTGCTTCACTTGAAAACTCACCTAGAGTTTCATTGAACTCTAGGGGTGTAACCTCCTCATCTGCTTGTGGGATGGCTGATTGATTTTCCTCAGTCCCAGTCACTTGTGGAGGTATACTCTCATTGATGGGTGAAGGAGAGGAACTGGGATTTTCCTGAGTTTTATCAATAGCCTCAAACAGAGGTTGCATGGTTTGAGGGACATGTTTTGGTGAAGGTGGAGGAGTGAAAAGAGAATTAGCCCTGGGAGAGGGGCTTGTGAAGATATGGCCAAGTGACTCATATGAATCATGATGTGTTTCCCTTTGGCTTACAACATGATCCTTTTGTGAGGATTCATGAGGAGTTTGTTCAGGTTGAGATATATCCATCTGTTGTGAGGAAGTAACAACAGTGGTTTCTTGTTGCTTTTGTGTTGCAACAGGATTTTCCTCTGGTACCTCATCTTCCAGAAGCCCCCTTTTGGGTGTAGTGGTGGTTTTTGTGGATGGACGTTTTCTTTTGGAGGTGGCTGGTGTGGGTTTCACAGCACTGGATGTAGTGCCATGATCACCAGGAGCAGTGGGCTCAACAATAGAGGTTTGGACAACAGTTGTTGTCTTGGTCCTCTTTGTTTGTGTTTTTGAAACTTTTGATACTTTTTCTTGGGTAGTTGAACCGAACATTCTTGTGAAAGTTTCATCAGTTAGACTCTTCATTTGAACAGACTCACCCTTTTTAAAATCTTTTTCTGGTAAAACCTTTTGAAGGATTACACTCAAAATTCTTGGGTAAATCAGAAAAAGCATTATTAGACCCAGACTTTATGGCTTTCACATTTGATACTAAGTCCATAAACAGTCCCTGGGATAAATTGAAGTCAGATTCTGACAACATAGCATAACCCAAGTACTGAATCCTCAATGGGATTTCATTGAAGGAAGTTGACTTAGCAGAGACATAGAGAAGGAGGGTATGAAAGAAAAATTTCATGACTGGTGGGAAAAACTTTTTGAAAACTGTTGACCCAGTCATTTGTGCATCATAACCTCTTTCCTGAAACTCTGTGTGAAGCTCTGCCTTAGGGAAAGAGTCTTTACCTGACAGATCATTGAGTGAGAAGGTTGTGGATATCAGTTCAGGGGTAATGGCAATACTTGTCTCTCAAATTTTTGAGATAATGGATGTAGGCTTTTTGTCTTGAAGAAGAAACTCAGCATTCAACCAAAATTCTTGGAGGGTATCGAGATGAATAGGAGCATCAGCGGTCAGGATTGTCAGGTATTTGGAGTTTAAAATGATGTCGATGGTGGAATGGAATGGAACGGAACGGAACGTTTTCATCTGTTTTTACCAGATATGGGAGATAATTGTGGGTGGCTTTTGCTTGAAGATCCATTGTAATGGATTCCGAGTGTGAGAGTGAGTGGAATTGGAGTAAGGGTTTAAGGATGAAGAAGACGGTTTCAGTATTTTGAATACGATGAGACAGAGTAACGACTGTTGTGGTAAAACAGGGTTTTTATAGGCTCTGGGGAAACCGCTGATGTGGCCAAAACTCTGCTTTTGGGAGCAGACGTGGCAAACATCTGATGGCCAAACATCTGGTGGTATACAGCTGTTGCCAAAGGTCTGATGCAAACAGCTGTTGTTTTACCAAAGTGCTGATGCTAACAGCACTTGGTTTTTTTTTGATATAGATATATGTATATATATACACTAGGGTTTATCCTTAACAGATTTTTCAACCAAAATGCTATTTTTAAGGAAGAATTTTGATTTTCTGAAACATTTTAATGTTTTTATTTAAAACATTTTTGTTGTTTAGTCCATGTTTAGCATATCAATTCTAGAAATCAGAGTTGTGAAGGTAGATGTGTCTAAAGCTTTTGTCAACACATTTGCCAACTGATCCTCTGTTGGAACATGGTGCAGAGAAATCAAACCTTTTTCATAGCTGTCTCTGACAAAATGATGTCTGATGTCTATGTGCTTTGTGGTTGAGCGAGAAACTGGATTCTTGATGATATTTTCAGCAGCTTGACTGTCCAACATGAGTGGAGTCTTTAGTGCAGTTATCCTAAAATCTAGCAGTTGATTTTGAAGCCACATGAGTTGGGCTGTGCAACTTGCAGCAGCAATGTATTCAGCCTCAGCTGTTGAAGTGGAAACAACTGCTTGCTTTTTGCTTTGCCAAGAGACTAAGGCATTCCCTAGAAACTAGCACCCTCCTGATGTAGACTTCCTTGTGGTGTGGCAACCAGCAAAATCACTATCAGGCCCTAGGTGCTTGCTTGAGTCCATACAAGGCTTTGTTAAGTTTGTAGACATAATCAGGATGGAATGTGTCTTCAAAACCAGGTGGTTGACATAAATAGACCTCCTCCTGAATTTTGCCATATAGGAATGCATATTTGATGTCCATCTGATACACCTTGATGTTGTGGTTGACAGAAAAGGCTAGGAAGAGTCTGATAGCTTCTAACCTGGCTACAGGAGCAAATGTTTCATCATAGTCTATCCCATCTTCTTGTCTGAAGCCTTGAACCACAAACGTGGCTTTATTCTTGACAACTATACCTCTTTCATCAGTTTTGTTTTTGAAGACCCACTTTGTGCCAATTGGACAAACATCCTTAGGCAGTGGTACAAGTTCCCATACTTGTTGTCTTTTAAACTGAAGGAGCTCTTCCTGCATAGCTTCTACCCAACTGTTGTCTTTTAGTGCCTCTTGGTACTTGACAGGTTGTGTGAGAGATAGAAAGCCTGCAAAAAGACAGATATTTGAGGATTGGCTTCTTGTGAGCACACCCTCTCTGATGTTGCCAATGATTTGATCTGGTGGATGAGCTCTTAGGTAGATTAGATCTCCCTGATATGGTATGGTGGCATTTTGAGGTGAAGGACAAAGGTTTGGTGACTCTGTTGATCTAACATCTGTTTGCACTTCTGTAGTGCCAACAGATGTTTGAAATGGAGGTGGGGGAATGTGTCCAAGTGGTGTAGAGGTGGATGGACTTTTGTCAACAGAGAGTGGACTTTTGTCAAAAAATAGTGAATCAGTGGTTGTGTTTGTTGAGGTAGTGGTTTGAGGGTAAGACTGATCAACATTGGTTGACTCAACTCTGGCAGAGTTTTGATCATCTGCTTGCCCTGAATCAGGATAAATCTTACAGAAAGACTATGGTACCACAATGTCATATCTGTAATCCTGTTGTGAAGACTGTAGTGTACCTGCATTGTCAGTTTTCACAGTGATATCTTCAAATTTGAATTTATCTAGGTCAAACAGTTCTGCAGGATTTGCTGGGATTTTCAATGATGAAAGTTCATTGAACTTTACATTCAGTGTTTCCTCTACTGTCCTAGTCCTTGTGTTAAACACTTTATAGGCTTTGGCAGTAGATGAATATCCCAGAAAATATCCACAATCTACTTTGGCTGCAAATTTTGAAATGGAATCTTTTTGATTTAAAATGAAACATGGGCAACCAAAGATTTTGAAAAATGATATTAATGGTTTGAGTTTGAACAGGACTTCATAAGCAGTCTTTTGATGCATGGGGTTGATTAAAACTCTGTTTTGAACATAACAGGCAGTGTTTACAGCCTCTGCCCAAAAGGATAGAGGTAAACCGGAATCTGCTAACATTGTTCTTGCAGCCTCGATGAGTGTTCTATTTTTCCTTTCAACCACCCAATTTTGTTCTGGTGTCCTTGGAATGCTGTACTGCCTTACAATTCCTTTTGACACACAGAAATCATCCAACTCCTTATTCTTGAACTCTGTTCCATTGCCACTTCTAAAGACTTTTACTGGCAAGTCATATTGTTTCTCAACTTTGGTGACAAAGTCTTTCAAAATACCTGCAGTCTCATCCTTAGAATGTAAAAAGTAAGTCCATGTAAACCTAGAAAAATCATCAACAATAACAAGACAAAATCTCTTTTTCTTAAGGCTCATGATTTTTACAGGGCCAAACAAGTCCATATGCAACATTTGAAGACATTGACTTGTTTTGGACTCATCAATGGATTTGTAAGAGCTTTTATGTTGTTTTCCTTTTAGACAGGAAACACAATGCTCATCACACTTGAATTCTTTTGGTGGCAAACCTCTAACAAGGTTTTGTTTGGAGAGAGAGTTGATAGTTTGAAGGTTGGTATGACCTAATCTCCTATGCCACAATTCTGTCTCTTTGGTAGAGGCAGCAGAGAACAGACAGACATTTGCCATAGGATTATCCTTCAACATATCAACTACATACACATTGCCACTTCTGTGAGCAACAAGTTGTGCTTTGCTCTTAGCAATGATGGTGTTAATCTTTTCAACCACTTCTGGTCCAACAATCTTTCATGTCTTCTTAGTGAAGAATGACCCATATCCTTTGTCACTCATTTGTGAAACACTAAGTAGATTAAACTTTAGATTGTCAATTAGATTAACATTTTCAAACTTAAGTCTCCCTGCTTGAACAGTTCCAGAACCCAACACTTTACCTTTTGAATCATTACCAAAGGATATATCACCCCCTCCATGAGCAAGGAAATCCAGAAGAAGGGCTCTACATCCAGTCATGTGCCTGGAGCCTCCACTATCTACATACCATAAACTATCTAAGCAAGCAGAAGCTCCCTGCACATCAGTAAAGAATTAGTTTTGGTGAGTGTCCAAAGTCAAATTGGCTTTGGATGGGTTCTCAGACTTTTCAGCCTCAAACTTAGGAGAATGATCAGTGGTTTGAACTAGCTTTTGGACTAAGTTCAACAGCTGTTGTTGACCATTTTCCAGTGCTTGTATGTCAACTATGATCATAGTGCTTGTGGTGGTGGTCGACTATGACAATGGTTGTGGTAGTGGTAGTGGTAGTGGTAGTGGTGTTGTTGGAAGTGGTGGTGGTGGTGACAGTGCTGGAGATGGTTGTACTAGCGACAGAGATAACCATTAGTTGGTAGAGGAAAAGTGATGGAGAATTGGAGACAAACAATGGTTAAGATGCTCTTCTGTTTAGACTCATTTTAAGTTAACAAGTATTTTAAAAGTGGCTATTTTGATCGTTGTTTAAATTGACTTGGCCCAAATTGACTCATTGTGTAATTTGAATAGGCTAAAATTAACCAACATGCAATATTCTTTATCCAAATCAACTCATAAATTGGTGGATGGGTAGGGTTTGCATAAATTCTAAGTTAAACCTATAATTATTCTAAGTTAAACCGTTATTTATGGTTTCATAAATGACAAACCAAACTAGCCAAGTTGATTGAGTAAACTAGATCAGCCCAATTAAGTTAAAATAGTTTGGTTTTACCGTTTACACTTTTGAACTTGAAATTTTTGTTCTGTATGTTTATTTTTTTTAAATAAAGAGGTTCGTTAACATTATACATATGTATGATAAAAAAAGGAGTAAAGGTAACCTATTAATTAGGGTTACACTACAATTTCAAAACTTTCAAACTGTTAATAGAACTTTATGGATCTTAAATAATCACAAATGACTTATTACTTTAATTTTAAAGGTTTTTAAAACACCAAAATCAAAACTAAAGATTCTGGTCTGGGGTAACAATCTTTTTGAGAACCAAGTGACTCTTGAGGAAGACCTTCAGAAAACCCTTCTAATTTGGGGAAAGGAATTCAAGCCCATAAAATGAGTCAACTCTATGATAGATACCAATAGTCTTTATGGCGCGCCTACCCCTTATGCAAAGCACCAATGACTTCGGTCTTCTGCAAGGGGCTTAGGGCATATCATCAAAGAAAGAACCGAGAGGTTGAGGTCAGCAAAATTGGTTTCGTTTCCACATGTTTTTTTTCTTCTTAAAACACACACCGAGATTTTTTATGTTTTCGATGTTTTTAACGATATCTTAGATATCATGGTCAATTGGTTGTTTATGTTTATTTTAACAATTTATTTGTTTTGAAAGACTCAAAAGTCAAAGATGAGTGTGAGAGTTGTTTTAGAGGTGACATTGACATGACACCTACTAGTTTTAGAGGCGACGTTAAAAATATTAACCTTTGATGATTGATCATTCGTTTTTCTTTTTCATGCACATAGGCCCAAATTGAATTGCTTTTTTTATTAATGTATCCTTAAACAAAATTCACAATCACAACGAACATATAGAACTAATATTGTTTAAACCTAACTAGTCATCTAATATTAATAGATAGACTAGTGGGTTTACCCGCACGTTGCAGCGAGATGCAATGAAAGTTTTTTTTAACATATTTGAAGTTGTGGGTTCAAATCATTGTAAGGGCAAGATAAAGATATAATTAAGGGTGTTAAAAAATTTTACCGTTAAAAACTCCAGCTAACAGCTTTCAGCCATCCGCTAGTTTTGCCAAACATACCCTATATACTGTTATGATCGATCTTTTATTTATGGTTCAACTTTATACGCACAGTCATAAACAATTACACACATTATATACAAACTCAATCAAAACATTAGAATCTCAACTATCAAGGGTAATTCAATCAAACCCTATTTACACCAACAACAATCACAACTTTAAAACATCAAAAGGTGTTAGCAATTCCTTGTGCAAGACAATAAGCTGTTGACTGTATGGTAATCATCGGATTAACACCAACTGCAGAAGGTAAAACACTAGCATCACAAACATAAAGCCCTTCTGCTTCCCAACTCTCACCATTTTCATCAACTGCACCTTCATTTTCACTTACTCCCATCCTGCAACTTCCCATTTGATGAGCAGAACAATATATACTCCAATCTTTCACCATCGAAAGCGGCCCGTCCCTTGCATCCACCGTCTCCAAGAACTCCTCAACATCTTTATCACTATTCCCATTACATTTAAACCTTCGTCCGTCAGAGCTTTGAGTTCCCACTTCCCTTGCTCCCGCCGCGATTAAAATCCTGATCGCTTGTTTCAACCCCTTTTTAATATTTTCTATGTCCGATTTATGAAACTTGTAGTTTATTTTTCCTGCTGATTTTACTTCACCTGATCCATAATCTTTAATCAATGAGAATATGTGAGCTGTTCTAGAGTATCTCAACATTCTTTCTTTCATATCTTTTCCGGATACCCATGGACATAACGCGGCGAAAGAGCCTGGCCCGAGGGCCGGGGCTTCCAAGATGTAGCTATGGTCATCTGGTTTATGGACAGATGTTAGAATGCCACCTTCATAGTTTTTACCAGTTAGATTTAAATCATTATCTGGAAAGTATCCCCATGCCATTAAAACAGGATGAAGATGAAGGTTCTTTCCGATATTAGGGTTTTTCAAGCCGCTAGATATTAGTAATGGTGGTGTTAAGAGTGCCCCACATGCAGAGATCGTCACTTTTGCATCAACCTATGATATATTAATCATTTACAAATCAGTTAGCTCTATATGTATAAGGATGTTTATGAACATAACTAGTAATGCAAGCATCAGGAGACGTCATCACATGAGCCGTAGGGTCATACGAGGCAGTATGATTTTGTGATTGACATGTTAGTTATGTTGCAATGTGCCACATTATATGGGCCATATCATATGTCATTTCTTTGTCAATCGAATACATCGTACATGCCATATGATTTGGCCCTCATACGACCTATATGACCATTTTTCCCCTATCTACGACATGTATGACAATTATATGGACCGTTTAATCACGTTTTATTTAACAATCAATAATCTTTTGCCTCTATATGTACATAGTTGTTTACAAGGGAAATAATGCTATAATAAAACCATCCAAGTATACACCATACACTGTCAAATCTTATGGCATTTATACAGTATATGACATGGCAAAATCTAGTCATTCGATCATATGACTTTGACGATGGCAAAATCTAGTCATTCGATCATATAACTTTGACGATGGCAAACATAACCTCATACTAACTCTCATACGATCAATATAACCATTTTTCGTCTGACATACGAACCATATGACTTAATCCGACCCTTATGACATGCCAGTGGTGTTTAGATTATTTGAAAAGTTAAAAAAACCTTTAGATCATACCTAACCGAAGGGCGAAGATAATCAAAACGTATAGCAATATCATATATATTATGTAGGATAAAAAGATACTAACAATCATCTAAATACCTGCAATCTTTTAGAGATTTTCTGGTTCAAAAGTTGTGAAACCACTCCTAGACATCTCTTCCCTCTTCTCTTCCCTTCACCATTCTTCATAAACAAAAGTTTCTCAGCTTTACATCCAGTTATAATCACAGCACCATGATCCACAGCATCCACCAACCACGTCGAATCCGTCCCTTTCTTATCCCCCAATCGACACCCATAACAACAAGAACCGCAATAATGATCTTTCGACGCATTTTGCGCCACTTCCTCCACCTTCAATCCAAGACCTTCACACCCTTTACGTAAAACTTGATTCTGAAACCCTATTTTCACACACTTCTCAGTCACACCAATTCTTTCACACACTATATCCATTGCAGAACCATATTCATGAGTTCCATACAACTTTATGCTATGTTCTTCAGCCCATTCTTTTAAAACAGATCGCGGCGTCTTAATGCAAGCTGACCAGTTAACCACTGAGCCACCACCAACTGTGGAGCCTGCTTGGATCATAACTTTCCCATCAAGGGTTGGAAGTATGCCACCAGATTCATATAATTGATCTAACGAAGGACCCTCGAGACTAGAATAATCTTTTTGTGTAAAATAGTTTCCTTTCTCGAGAACCACCACTTTCTTGCCTGATTTTGCGAGTACAGCAGCTGCAACACCGCCGCCGCAACCCGAGCCGATGATTACTACGTCGCAGGTTATCTTGCAAATGTTTTCTTTGAGGTTTTCAGTTAAGTGTAACCCTTTTTGCATGAGAGAGTTCGCTAGTGTGTGATCGGTTTCGTTTATGATTTCCACCATGTTTTTTTGTAATGGACGATTGTTGTGTTGGTGTTGTTGGTCTTTAGTTGGTACTTTGTAGCCGATGGCTTCCCATGAAGGATTGGTTGAGTTTTCATTAACCTGTTGGAAATTTCAAGAATTTAGTATAATGTAGTTTGAGAATGAGGTAAATGCTATAGATCGACTACACCCAATGTACAATAAAAAGGTTACATCATTAAAACATTCGTGCATTGCACATATTAAATAAACATATATATTACACGGATTGAATAGATATAATCTAATCGGTTAACACATACATTTGTGAAGATTTGTTTACTAAAAAATGAACTTTGATGTAGTATTTACTTATTATAACATATTACTTTTTTTTTAATTTATTATTAGGTTAAAAGCTTGTGTATTACACGGGTTATAACATTTTCCTTTGTTTTTTTATTTATTATTAGATTGTATATTAGATAGTTATTAATAAGCGGAAAAAACAAAAGAAACAATTAAGATAGTGATTATTAATAAATAAAAGATAAGCAGAAAATTATGGTTTAATAATATTATCTTATTGAAGAAAGAAGCGGGATTGTTATGATTTAATATTAGTATTTAATATGAGAGATAAACATAAAAATAAGGGTGAGAAAACACAAGAAATTGACATGTATTTACAATGATTTTAATCTTTATCTTTATCTTTACTATATAATAAAAAAAAACTAAATGGGAGATGCGTGTCATTCATTTGAGCTCTCTAATTTTTTTTTTGTTTTCCCTCCTCTCTCGTAAACTTACATGATTATTATTTTTTAAATAAAAATAATTATTACATCATTAACTATTATTTTAAAATCTCAAATATGTTAATTAATATTTTTATGTTTATCTTTTCTATATCTTAATATTTATTTACTATATAATAAATAATTCTTGATCACATTTATTTTCCATTCTCTTTCCTATTAAATAATAGTATTATATCATAATTTTCATGTTTCTACATCATATTAAATAATAATTATTTTGTATTTCTCTCTCCTATGAAATAAAAAAATATTAAATTATAATTTATTTTCTCTCTCTTATTTATTTAATTTTTTTCTCAACTATTTATTCTATTTTTTCGCTTATTAATAATAATTTACTTTTTATTAATTTAACACCGTATAATAGACGGGTTTAACCTAACAATAAATAAAAAAACAAAGTAATGTGTTTTAATTAGTAAAAAGTATATCAAAGTTCTTTTTAAAGACATGTTGACGACTATATATGTTACCCGATTGCATTACATTTATTCAACCCATGTAAGACAGATTTATTTAGCCCATAGAATGACATTTATTTTAAATATAACTTTTTTATTACTTAGTATATAAAATTACGTTTATTCACCCCATGTAATACACGGAGTTGTAACATAATTTATTATATAATAAAATAAAATAAAGATAATATATCAATAATTTCTATTAGTTAGATATAATATGATATATTAATTTAATAATATTAATAATAAATTAAAGAAGAGAGTGTTACGTTGCATTAATTAAAATCATTTATTAGAAGTAATAAGAAAATGATAATAATTAATAACAATAATAATATTAGATATTAATAAATTATTAAAAAATTAAAAGAGAAAATGTCACATGACATTAAATACCCAAGGCATTATAGCCTAGTGGTATCTTGGTGGTGAGATAAGACTTAAGGGCCATATGGTCCTGGGTTCAAATCTCACAAAAGGGGGTTTTCTCATAATTATGAGTTTCCTCCTGAATTGGTGACTTGGTGGTGGAATATGATCGCGTGGCAACACTGGTGACACGATGATACTCCAGTGTTCGGTGAGTGATTCCAAAAAAATAAGATAACTATTGTAATAATGGAGTTTTTATGACCATATATTACAAATCATGAGTCAAACTCTATATTAAAAATATATTATTGAGACACTTGAAATTATTATTTAAGAAGGATAAAATTGAAGGAGTGTAACAATATAATCTCGTATAAAAAAAATCAACCATTTAGGCACACCTATAGTGTTGGTTGGCCGATTCTAGAGTCTAGATTCCCTATACATGTTAAGATTACTATTTACTACTAATGACAACAAAGAGGTTGAAAAACCTAACCGAAAATTGTCATATTGCATAATTCATAGTGGGTATGGTCCAAATAATAATGTTCCCAGGGGACTTTTCTAAACCCAAATTATTGATTTTGCATGTCAAATCCAAGCAGATTGGTCGATTTGATATTTATTTATTTTTTTGAATGATCAATAAATTCATCATGGACTTCCTTCAAGGTCCTTATATGGTAAACTTCGAAACCCTTTTCACCCGGCATAGCCAGACGTATAAAAGAGCTTCTAGTTCACCAGCCACCAGTTTCAGGAAAAACCCGACTATCCTTCTACGGTTCCTTTTTTTTTTCTTTTTTTCCAGTTTATCTATATCTTTTTTTGTTTAATTTTCTAATACGTAGTTATGTATACGCGTTTATATTAGTAATCCATCGTTGTTATTATTCTTATAAAAATTGTGTACTAACAATCTTAAAATAAAAAACCCGTAAAACCAAACCATTTTGACCGGCATCCTCAACCATCCCAGCTGGTTTGGTTTGTCGTTTTTCAAAACCATAGTTAACGTTCAATTTCCATTAAACCGACCCATTAACACATGTAAGCCATCTGCCATCACCCCAGAAAACGAATACAAACTTACCTGTGAAAAGAAGGCCAAAAGACAAAGAGTCTTAATGAACACAAAACCAAGTCGAAGAGGCGTAAAAAATCGATGTTTAAACCATTTCTGCACAATCTTCTCCCTTTTCTCCAAACAAATATCCGAAAACTTGTTGATATATGGCCATTTATCAGATAAACAAAGTGACCCACCAATCAAAAGAGTACCAATTCTGCTGGAACAAAGTTTTAACACCAATCTAACCACCATAACCGCTTCGAAGAATGCCCTGTTCATGAGAAGACGCGCAACCTGTTTACAGTCCAACCGGTTTGATCAAATTCAGTTTTTGTAAACAAAACAAGGGATGAAATTGATTGAGAATAATATTATTACCTTGTTTGGAATTGGATGTTGAGAAGCAGAGAGAGTAGAGAATAATTTGATTGATTGTTCAAGTTTTTGGTCATGATTATGAGTTAGAGAATTTGGAGGGAGTGGTGGTAAGATGACCTCACAGATGCTGGTTAAAGACTCCATCTCTGATGAACATAAGCTTCTAACATTGGAATCTTCATCTCTGTCACCTCTTAACAGAGGATGGTACTCTGTTTCTCTCTGTTCATACATTTGTGTGTGTGTGTGAATTGAGTTAAGGGTGTGTATCTTTATATATAATATATATGTGTAGCCCTCAGGGGGCAAAAGTAAAGTTGCATTAATTTTAACGTTATTTTGCTAATTTCGTGAAAATAACATTAAAAACGACGGACAGTTAATCATGCATCATGTGGTGGCGTTGATAGCCAAAAGACAAGGGGCACATGCACCAATCGGGCTTGTCCCGATTGCTAAGTGTTATGTGCCTTATGTCCAAGGCCTGATACAAAACCATTATCGAGCCGGGGGTCTCACTGGAAGCAGCCTCTCTATTCACACGGGGTAAAGGTAAGGCTGTCTACATCTTACCCTCCTCGGACCCTACCTTAGCTTTGCTATTGGTGGGATTAACCGAGTATGATGATGATGATGAGTTGTAGGGAATAGCATGTTGACAATTATGGTTTTATTTAATAGCAAATATACGGATGTTTTTAAAACTGGACCAGCTATTTAATCGGTTACTTTATTGGTTATTAGTTGAGCGGGGTATTAATACCTGATGACGGAATTTGTATGTTAACAGGCAAACAGAAGCCATTGGGGTTGGTGGCCCAATGGTAGAAGCAAAGCTTCTAGGAACACTTAAGGGGGAGGTCATGGGTTCAAGTCTCACAAGGAGTAGAAATTTGCCGTTCAAAAAAAAAAAAAAAAACAGGCAAACAGAAATGGATCAAGCACAATGAAAAGCGTGACAGTCTTCCACAATTTTATTATAAAAAAAATTAACTCAATAAGTGATTTCATTAACCATCTAGATTTGATGACTATATAGGACTAGAAATCTCCTTATACATGCATCCTACTCTAATTGATATCTTTAATAGCCTAAAACATTTTAGATAAATACAACCAAATGGAAATAATCTCAAAAGAACTGGAAATCCTAATCCGACTTGAGTAGAATCCATTCCAACTCTCCCACCGACTTGTGATGAATTGGGCATTATTTTTGCTGCCAAAAGTGACCACATAAATTTTTATATCCATGTAATACACTTTTGTCCCAAGGAACATTACACAATACTACTTTGTTTGCTAGCGGTGTATGGGATTCGAATGTTATATATATGCACCCAAAAGAATAATACATTTCAATACATTTTGTTATAACTAATGTTGCCAACACATATAAATAACATATAAGAATCGTTCACGTATAAACAAAATAAAACAATTGTATTATGAATTACCATACAATAAGCAAAGGAAAGTGATAATGTCATGAACAAGTTACAACTGAAATAATCAAACAGTGATAAAAAATGTTGCAAGACAAATGAAATCAGCTAAGGATTTATGTAAAACACATGGTCCTTGAAACAAATTCCAAGTCTCCCACGAGAACTCGTTTGTTTCCTAGGATACAATGGCCTGAATAGTTTGTGTTGCCGGAGAACACCTTCAAAACCCGAATATGTACCTCCAATGAAAGATCTGAACTCTGAAGATGTGCAGAGAGAGAGGGAGTGTGTGTGTGTGTTGGAAGCTTTTGTGTATGGTTTGTGTTATTTTTTTTGTTTCTTTTATTTTATTTATTTATTTATTTATTTTGTGTGTTTAGATGCTAAGGGATCGAACGTTAGTATTTATATTGAAATGAATTGAAGTTGAGGAATTGAGCATAAAATTATAAGGCATTGAACACCTTCAATGCATTTTATTTGGTTTAAAGATCTTGACCAAAACTGCTTTTGTTTTAGCTCCAAACATACACATGAGGGAGAAGTGTTGTCACAAACCTTTGCGACAGACCTTTGCTAGGTCAAATGATCACCATCCTCTAGTGTTAACCAACCCACGCACCTGGTTAGTCACACCTAACTAGACCCTGTTAGCATATGGAGTGCAAAGTACACCATTAAAGCGACACATTGTGCCCACATGCCTACACCAAGCATGCGCATAGGTGCTTTGCGAGTCCACATGTGTGAGGTTTTAATTACGAAACAATACGGAATGAGTGATCCCATATATAAGACGCTCTACTTTCCTTTTCTCCTCTAGTGGGACAAGTTCCCATTTTTTCACTCTTTCCCTCTCTTTTTCTCAACTATCATTAGTTCAAGTCTTAACTTTGAGTATCGATATGTCATTCATTTTAACTACGATTTAGACGTGGTTTAATTCGGAGTAAAAGCATGCATGACATATACATAAAGCCACAAATATTACTTATATTAACCATGCAGTACTATAATATAAATGTAGAATATTGTTGTGAGATTAATCTCTTGCACTCTTTCATTAACAATAATCCATATAAATAGTTACAGGAAATCTCCTATTTTTGGAGATGATAAATACAATAATTATTTTACAATAGTTACAATTAATGCTAGCGTGATTAGCGTCTATTACACCCCCGCAGTCGAAGCGGGAGGAGAACAGATGCTTAGACTGGATCTGAAATCATTGAATAGGACCCGAGGCAACCCCTTTGTGAAGATGTCAACGATTTGGAAACGGGATGGCATGTGAAGGATACGAACTAACCCCTTTTGGACATGTTCCCTGACGAAGTGAATGTCTAGCTCAATGTGTTTTGTCCTTTGATGCTGGACCGGGTTCCTTGATAAGTAAATAGCACTCACGTTATCACAATAGACCAAGGATGCTTTTGATAGCGGACGGTGTAACTCGAGGAGAAGATTACGAAGCCAACATATTTCTGCTACAACATTGGTGACGCCGCGATACTCGGCCTCGGCACTTGACCGAGCAATAGTGGACTAACGCTTAGAGGACCAAGAAACGAGATTATCCCCAAGATAAACACAATAGCCAGACGTGGAACATCTAGTGTCAGGACAACCGGCCCAATCCGCATCTGTGTAGGCGTGGATAGCAAGAGCTGAAGAGGTTGACAAGTGATGACCATAATCCACAATTCCCTGTAAATAGCGAATCATGCATTTAAGAGCATTCCAATAAGCCAGACATGGGGAGTGCATGTGCATACAAATCTGCTATATTGCATAAGTGATCTCGGGCCGAGTGAAAGTTAGGTACTGTAAGGCACCAGGAAGACTCCTGTAAGTTTGTCGGGTCATCGTATGGGGAGTCCGGCTCACTGGACAATTTACTCTGGGTGTCCACAGGAGTAGCCGCAGGTTTGCAAGAGTCCATCCTTGCACGATGAATAATATCCTTGGTGTAGGATTGCTGGGAAAGAAATAAAGTGTTGCTCATCCTAACAACCGAGATGCCCAAGAAATAGGAGAGAGGCCCCAAGTCGTTCATCGCAAATCTCCGACCAAGATGGTCATAAGCCGTTGGCGCAGAAGGTCAATGGAGGTGGTGAGGATGATGTCATCAACATAGATAAGGAGATATGCGACATCTGTCCCATGATGATAGATGAATAAGAAATTATCTGACTTGCACTGAGTGAAACCGTGTTGAATGAAATCAGTAAACCGTTGATACCAGGCCCTTGGAGCTTGTTTGAGGCCGTAGAGGGACTTTTTGAGACGACAAACATGATAAGGGTAGTCACGATGTTGAAACCCCATGGCTACGACCATCACATACCAGCCTTGCTTTGTATCTTTCTAATATTCCATCAGAACGAAATTTGTGTTTAAATAGCCAAAAGCATCGAATGATATTCATGTTAGGGCGACGGGGTACTAACTCCCAAGTCTCATTTTTAATAAGTGCACTAAATTCGTTTTGCATGGCATTGGACCATTCGGGTGTGGACAAGGCAAGGTGTGGAGTTTTGGGTATAGGGACAATTGAAGTGGTGTTAAGGTTGAAGAGTTGTTTGGGTTTGGTGATGCCGTCCATTGCTCTAGTACGCATGGTACGGGTTTGAGTGGGTGCGGGTGGTGGTGGTGGTGGAGGAATAGGCAGGGGTGAGGGGTGTAAAGGTGAAGGTTGTGGGTTGGGCTGTAGAGTTGTAGGTGAGGCAGGTGTGGGTGGTGGGTCGGGGTGAAGGAGTAGGCCAGTGGGAGAGGGAGTTTGGGGTTGTAAGTGGGCCGAGGGGTTGTTTAGGGGAGGCGAGGCGTGTATTGGGCTGGGGTGAGGTTGTGGGCCGGGTGATGGAGTGGTAATTTAGAAGGGGTCTGTTGGGCCGATAGGTTGAGGTGGAGTGTCGTTTGGTGAGGTGGGTGTTGTGGAGGGACCGATGGTGTTCCACAGTAGAGGGTGTAAAGGGTGGTCAAGGAAAGTATAATTATGAGAGGTGGTCGGTTGTTGAATGGCGAAGGGATAGATGGACTCTTCAAACTGGACGTGACAGGATATAAACATTTGATTTGTGGAGATATCAAAACATTTATACCTTTGATGGTTTGTTGGGTAACCGAGGAAAACACAAAGTTTGGAATGCTTAGTTAGTTTGTGAGTTGTGGTGGAAGGGGTGATTGGGTAGCATAGGCAGCCAAACACACGAAGGTGTGTGTAGACGGGAAGGACATTGTATAGGAGAGTGGTGGGAGATAGAAATTTATGGGTTTTCTTGGGAAGTATGTTGTGGAGATAGGTGGCAGTCTCAAGGGCATGGTGCCAAAATGAGGGTGGTAAGGAGGCTTGAGATAGTAGGGTGCGAATCATGTTGTTGATGGTTCATATTTTTCTTTCGGCTTTGCCGTTTTGAGAAGAGGTGTGTGGGCATGAAAAACGAAATTGCATCCCGTTGACATGACAAAAATGTTTAAAGTTATTGTTTGTGTATTCAGTCCCATTGTCACATTAGAATTGCTTTATTTTTCGTTCAAATTGAGTGTGAATGTGATTGTAAAAGTGGGTGAAGGTGGCGTAGACATGGGATTTGTTGGTCAAGGGAAAATTCCAAAGAAAGTCAGTTTTATCATCAAGAAAAAGAATGTAATAACGGTGACCCCCGGTACTTAAGACCGGTGAGGTCCATAAGTCACTGTGAATAATATCAAACGACAAAGCAGTTTTATTCATAAAATCATAAAATGGTAGTCTCACACTTTTGCCAAAAACACACGATTGACAAAGTGTACTGTTTGATTTATTAAAATTAAAGGAACTAGACTTTAACGAATGCAATAAAGAAGTGCTCGGGTGCCCAATTTGTTGATGCCAACGGTCTTAAGTAACAGCAGCTAAGGCAGTAGGTTTGGTAGGAGACTTGATAAAGTTGGTGGTGAGAGGGTAGAGGTCTCTCGAGTTATTGCATCGTAAGATAGGTTCCTTGGTCTTCAGGTCCTTCACAAAAAAAACCAAAGGGGTCAAATTCAATGGAAAGTAAGTTGTCTGTCGTTAGGCGACGGACATATATGAGGTTTTTGATAAGGTTAGGGGCATAAAGTATATTGTTTAATCTAAAGGGTAGGAAGGGTGGTGGTAAGGTTTTGTTGCCTTGTCCAACAACAGGAATAGAAGTACCATTGCCCACAATTATTTGTTTATTAGTGCAATTATTAAAAACAGACGGAGAAGTTATACCTGGGTGCTCCATATGTCCTGATGCGCTAGTGTCCATATATCCAACCGAGTCCGTTGGTTGACTCAATGAGAGTGTGTAGAGTGATTGAGCTATGTCCGTTGGTGTTGGACTGTAGGTAGCCACGTAGGCCTGGGCAGGGTGGGGGCCCAGAATGCCTTGCGGGTTGTTGGACCGTGGGGTGGAAGGGTAGGGACATGGTGGGTTAGTGGTTGGTTGTGGGCTGAATCGGTTTGGGTTATTGAGGATGGCGTCCCATTGGGATGAAGCCCAATTGTTTGGGAAGATTATGTATGGATGGTTGGGCTGAGCATATTGAGTGGTTTGGGACCTGGAGGACTGAGAGGCTGTGAAGTGGCCCTATCCGCGACCACGGGTTCGGGCTCGTCCACGCACGGTATCCGAAGAGGACTGAGAAGCGGGTGTGGTTGGGTTGGGAGAGGATTGGCTTTGAACGTGAAGTGTGGTGGCAGCTTTGTTGGCGGAGTGAAGGGCTTGGTTAGCTTTGGTTGTCTCGTTTATACAAAGTTGAGAACGGACTTCAAAGAAAGAGGGTAATGGTTTGGTGTTTCGGAGAATGGTTCCCACGGTCTCATATTGCTTAGTAAGCCCAGCAATGGTTTGTAGGACAAGGTCTTGTTCATCAACAGGAGCATCAACGTTGTTAAGCTGATCGGCCAAAACCTTAATGGCTTGACAATAGTCATGCATGGAGGAGAAGTTTTCAAGGCTAGTGTTGGCGAATTTTTGTTTGAGAAAGAGGGCACGGGTAGCTTTATTGTCTTGGAAGAGATTTTCAATTGCCACCCAGGCGTCATACATAATGGTACCCTTTTTGATGACGGTTTTTAGAAGACCCGGGGAGATGGTGCCATAGATCCATTGCAAGACTATGGCATCAAGACGTTCCCATGAGTCGGTCAAAGGAGAGGAGGTTGTTTGTTTTTCTTTTTCTGTGGAGGACGAGGCAAAAGCGGGTGGGCGACGGGGTTCAAGGTGATCGGCTACAAGGAAAGCCGTACAGTGGATGCGAAAAAGTTATGACCACATGTCGTAGTCAGCGACTTCATTATCAAGTGCGATGGGCACAAAGTTTTTGATGTTTGACACCGTGACAGCTGGGTGTAGTTTGGTATCGGCCATGGGAAGGGACGAGAGGGTAGAATGTGGAGAAGAAAGAGGGTCGACGAAGGGAATGGTAGAGGCGGCAGTAGGGTTTCGAAGGAAGAAGAAGGAGGTTTAGGATCTTAGGGTTGATACCATGTAGAATATCGTGGTGAGATTAATCTCTTGCCCTCTTTCATTAACACCAATCCATATAAAAAGTTACAGGAAATCTCCTATTTTTAGAGATGATAAATACAATAATTATTTTACCATAATTACAATTAATGCTAGCGTGATTAGCGTCTATTAATAATTGTATTAGCTAGTTCAATGTACGGGAAGAATACAAATAACACTTAGTAAAAACACACTCATTTTCACGAATTTCAAACAGAACACTATGGTTAATAACATACTAAATTTCTATTACATGCATATTATTTAGTTTATCATAGAAGAATAACTTGCTTAATCTGCACTTTAAACATCATAGTTCATTTATAACTGAATGGTATGTTGAGAGCGGGTGAGTATATATACCGATGAAGATGGATATACTCATAGACATACACTCATGATTGTAAACAACAAATTACAATGGTCCATTTTAGTGTTGTAGCTGTATTATAGAAGATATATCGCATAACGTTCGCGTTTTATTTTGAACAACAATCAATTACTACTCTTAAATTCTTCTCATTATGAGACTCGAACGCTTAACGTCACATGGGCACCTTACTACACATTCAAATGGTGCTAAAGCAATTCGTAAGTAATTATCCACGTATCACTCATACTTTTAATAAAATATATATTACTAAATAAAAAAGAAGTAACTTGGTTGCTTAGATAATACAAAGATTAAATAAAATCTCATTTTAACGTGTGATCCATCTTAGAAAACTTATAACACTCGCCTTTGACCATACAAGTCTTTTCACCATTTGTTTATGCCAAATCTTACAAATTCTTGCTTACAATTTAATAAGCATTTAATACATGTCTTATAGGTTAAAAAAACTCAATAACCCCCATTATATATAGTAATATATTTTGTTAACTCGTTATCCTTATCGAGGTGATTTGGTTTTGTTGCTACAACAAATATTCAACTGACGTTGGTGCAGAGTTTCAAAAAGGGTAAAAGGGTTGAAGGGTTTAATTTTGCCAAACGCAAGTCGTGGCGTCCCTTTACGTTGTTAAACGTAGAAAGAGGTTCAAGAGTTTTAATGTTTTTGATTGTTATGATTCTGATTTGATGTTTATTTAAGACCAAAATGTTGTTTTTTACTTCAAGTGAAGTGTTGTATAGTTTTGGGAATCTTTCACACGTGAGGTGTGAAGAGAATAGAAGAGTTTGAGTGTGGAAAGATGTGTGTGAATAATCAGATCACTGATGAAGTGATCTGATTTATAGAAAGTGCATCTTCTATTTAGGGAAACTGATAACTCTTGGTCCTTGCAACAACTAAGGGACTAACCACTTTAGCCGATAAAGGCTTTAGACATGCGGTCCATAAGGTGCAGCTTCCTTTACATGTAGAGTATGGACAACGGGTGGTTTTGACCAAGAAAGATGATGACAAGACAAGACAAGTCATGTGTTTTGTTCTTTGTGTTCAGTACTATGTTGCCCTTTTGAACCTTTGTGCCTTTCAACCTTTCAAGCTAGTTTGTACAATATGTTTGATTTATTTAATCCTAAACTACCCACGTCATCAGCCCCCCAAGTCAGAGGTGTTTGTGGCGTAGCTCATAGGTTTCTGACTTTTTTGCTCAGCCTGTAGGTGTTAAAAGGTTCGAGGGTTAAAGGTTTCGCTTGGTTTCAGGTGGTACACCTCTGGATTTGAATTTTGATGTGACCCCTGATGTGACAATTGTCAACCTTATCAGGGGTGGTTATTAATATTGTCCATCATTATGTCTATATATTACATATTATAATATAACTCCTTTTTTCTCTTAAACACTTTTTAATTTCTTCAAACTTTCAGATTATCTTCCATCTCTCTTAGGGTTTCATTTCCCCATCTTCAATCAGGTTAGTTTCCTTTCTTCTTTGTTTCATCTGATCATCCCTTGAAGCTAAATGGGTGCCAAAAAGGACATGGCAGTTAGTTTCTCCTCTCGTACTCAAGAAGAGGTTGAGGCTTTCTGTTTTGAATGGGGTATTGACCTTTCATTTAACCCCGTTGCTCCTGGGGTTAATGATTCTATCGATCGTTGTCCTAAGGGTTTGATTGCTTTATACTGTTGACACTTTGAGTTTTTGAATCTTCGTAGTCCATTTTCAGTTTTCCTTTTAAATGTGTTGGAATATTACCGTGTCTCTTTCGGTCAATTACACCCTCACGGGTTGGCTAGGGTGTTGCATTTTGAAATGCTATGTCGAGCACTTGGTTATGATTCCACCTTCTTGATGTTTCGCCGTTTTTTCCGTCTGGCTAAGAATGGGGCTGGTACACTTTTGAAACCTCCCAAATCGATGTTTGCTTGATCTCTTCTCATGTCACCACAGTTAGTGTGTGGAAGACGAAATTCTTTTGGGTGTCTGAATCGATTCTCCCATTTAAGCCAGTTTGGAAGCGTCCTGACGCTGTCCTAAACGAAATGGAACCTCTGAGTCCAAGTTGGACAAAAAATTTCTTGAGGCGCTTCGAGCGTGCCCTTCAAGGCTTTGCCCCTTCCCTGAACCTTTTTAGTCTTGCCCGGCATTAGTACCTATTGGGATAAACAGGACAGAGATCCGGTGCCCATGAGGGGTGGTCAGGGTATGATACTTTTATTTTATTATCCTAATCTTGTTTGATCCTTATGTTTTTATTATTTTGTCTTGTAGTTATGTCTGCTTTTGATTTTATCAAGAGTGATGATGTTTCGGACGTTGTGTGAGGACACTAAGGTTGTTTAGGGGGAGGATGCTATGAAATATGAGAAGTTTAGATTCGATGGGGTGAATTATACCGACGTTCCAAATGTGAAGGGGTTCTCAGAGCCCAGTTCTTGTAAGGCTTCGACTAGGCGTTCAAGCCAAAGGTTGTTGAAGAATGTGAACCAGCTAAGTAGTTCTGAGCCTGTGGAAGTGAGTGGTGAGATTGAGGAGTCTGAAGATCATGAGGAAGTTCAGGTTCATGCCGTTGAGAAGGTGCCAAGTGCTTCGGTTAAGAAATGGAAGGGTAAAAAGGTTTTTGGTGCTAAGGTTGTCGTTATAAAGAACACTAAGGGTTCTGCTAGCATTGAAGCTGAAGGGGTGTATATTCCTGGTTAGGTTGTGAAGGTCAATGAAAACTTTAAGTTATCTGCCGTTTGTGAAGATGTTTTGTCTCATTTTGCTCCTCATGGTGTGAAGGATTCATTGGAGGCTATGGAGGATGATCTCTTGCTTTCTAAGATGGTGATGGGAGCCTGCAACCTTGCAGCAATGCTTCCAGAGGGTGTTGCAAGATTCAGGAATAGAGTAGCTGAGTACCAAGAGTTTGCAAAGAAGAAGGAGAAAATGCAGGCTTCCTTAGCTTCCCTGAAGAAAGACGCTGAGGAGTATGCTGAGAAGGAGAAAACTCTTATTGGTCTTATTGATGAGCTTAAGAAAGCACATGGAGCGGAGGCTGCTAGGTGTAACGCTGTGAAGGTTGAGATTGAAGCAGGTAGGGCTGCCTTGGAGGCTGAAAAGAAAGTTTTTGAGAAGGAAAAGGGGAGGTTGGAGGCTTCACTTTCACATGCTTTGGAGGGTAATAAGTGGTTGATTTAGAGTGGCTTTCAGCAAGTGGTTACCTATCTTCTCCATTCCTCTAAATTTAATGCTGCTCTAGAGAGGTTTACACGAAGCTGCTCAATCATGGAAAACATGTAGGATATGTGGCTGGGTTTAAAGGACAAGAAGCCGGACAAGTGTTGGAACAATCTCCCCTCTACCAGCCCAAGGCCATGGATGTCTTCAAAGAGTCTGTTTTGAAGATGGAACGCTTGACATATCCTTATGTCACTAAGCTGTCATCTTTTCATGGTAAACCTTTGCAGGAATTGAAGCATTTGAAGCCTTTAGGCCTGAATGAAGCTGTTTGTGCTGAGGTTCTTGAATCTTTATCAAAGAAAAGGTCCTACTCAGGGGACAACGAAGAGACCTTGGATGTTGATGAAGGAGGCCTGAAGGATGGTAGCCTGGATGCTTCTGGAGTTGCTGGGGATGATGCTGGAAAGAAAGCGAAGAAATCAAAGAAGGTGAAGAAGGCAAAAATTGTTGAAGCTGTTGCTGCAGACACTGAAGCTTCAAAGCAATGTACTTCGGATAGTGCAGCTTAAGTATTTCATGCCTTCTCTTATTCGTAGCTTTCTTAGCATCCTATCTATAAACAATTAAAATATTTTGTGGTGGTTTGAACAATATCTTATTAGGGAACCTGTGAAGGTTTTATGTGTTATGGTAGGCTTGCTAAAGCCTTTTGGACAATTTGTAGGTTTGTGGCTGTTAAAGCCACTTTTATGGTTGAATGGTAGCCCTTAAGGCTTTCTTAGGTATTTATGTGTTTTCTTAGCTTGTTTGTTGTTTTGTTTGTATGTTTGCATGTTTTGTCTTTGTATTTGTTAGGGAATGTTTTACCAATAGCACCTTAAAAGGTTAAGTGCTGCAGTCACTTGTCCTTAAGGTAGTCTAGGCAAACAAGTCGCCACCTATCCTATGTACACTACTTAGTGTTTTTTGCATTTCGTAAGTTTGTTTAGAAAACTTAAGGAACAATTGGTGTAGGCTGTTCAGACCCGTCTATGACACGTATATAAAAATTTGTAAGTCTCATGGAGTTGGATTGATCTAGGAACTCACCCGGTCACCCCTTATATAGGTTCATTCAACCCTTGAACCTATTGAGCGATGTGGCCTGGAAGCTCATCCCCTTACATGGCCCATGCCATGGAGTTTTTTGCAAGGTTCTCAACCTGATGATAGGATAGAAAGACAAGAACCAAAAGAGAATCACTTGATTCATTCATTCATCAATGAGATATTACATTGAGTCGATCAGTTTTAACAACATTTTCATAAAGGCTTAAGCTAAACATAGAACCGTTTAAGGTTTTTGCCATTCCAATGGTGAGGAAGTTTTTTTCCTTTAATGTTGGCAAGTTTGTAGGATCCCCCTTTGTGGGCTTCGAGGATGGTGTAGGTACCTTCCCATTTGGGTCGAAGATTTCCTTGATCCTCTTTTTTGCTTGCTTCGTTGTTCCTCAGGACAAAATCACCTGGCTTGAAGCGTTCATGCTTGACTCTAGCATTGTAGTATGATTCCATCTTTTGCTTCTATTGGGCTTCCCTGATTGCTGCCAAGTCTCGAGCTTCTTCTAAGAGATCCAGGTTGAATAAGGCTTCATTTTCATTAGCCTTTACATCTACATGAAGTGTTAGAGGTGTGGTCACGCCTATTTCAGCAGGAATTACAGCTTCAGAACCGAATACGAGGCTGTAAGGTGTCTTTCTATCGCTTGTTTTTTTGTTGTCCTTATGGCCCATAGGACACTAGGAAGCTCATCAAGCCATTTACATCCTTTCCTGCCCAACCTGGCCTTGATCCCTTCAACGATACTTCGGTTCATTCTTTCCACTTGCCCGTTTGATTGAGGGTAGGCTACTGAACTAAATACTTGTGTAATACTGTATTCTTTGCACCCTGAGCTGAAAGGCTTCTCGGCGAATTGCTTACCATTATCAGTGACTGACGTGCGCGTATATACACATAATTTACAATGGATTTTAACACACGTTTTGCTTTAATATTTATAAAAATGGTTTCGACCTTCATATTAAAACACACACACTAGGGCAAGTGTACCCTGTCATATATGTAGTAAGTACAGATAAGAACCAAGTATCGATCCATGGACGCGCGCGGAGCAATGGTACTAAAACTCTGTCCCCGATTCACCAGTAGGTAAAAGATAAGTTTGGGTTTTCGTTTAAAACTAAATTAATTCTAAAACATGTGAATAACATATATAAGACTCCAAATAGAAAATATAACTATAAACACAACCCTAGCATGTCATCTACAAATCATATAAAACACAGGCGTGTGATCAACATTCCCATTTTCCAACAGCTAGTGTCCTTCTCAGGCATCCTAACATGACAACTATACAGAAAGCTAACACGAATACACACGTTAACCACTTCAAGTTGTTCATTAGCGAGCAGCTGATATAATCTCATGTGGATCTTTAAATAAAGGTTAGTATCACCTTTCGGGAGTCCTCAACCGCACTAGTTCGGGAAAGCAATATCGAATACACAATACGACCACCTAAACTAGCATAAAGTAGATCATTTCACAACCTATTCCATTTTACCAACTTTGAACACAAATCTACTAAGATCGCTATTTTTACCAAAATAACTAACAAAGATATTTAACCGTGTCAAAGATTGGTAACAACACCATTAAGCTTTTAAAACTCTTTTACGTGCCGGTAAACATTCATAATCATCATTCAAGCGACTTTAACCAAACCAATATCCGGTTACAGTTTCATGGTGTAAACTTTATCAACAAGTTAACTAGTTTACTACCGGACGATTAAACGGACGGTTTCTTCAACAAGTAATCCGCCTAACACATTCGACAATCATCAAAGTCACTAAAACATAATCACAAATCCAACAACAACGAAACAAGGTTGCGTTATGATCATCAAGATCCAAACATGAAAAACGCCAAATTCATACAAAACGCGATTTCATACAAACGATTGTTTTAAATACAAACGATTACTAGATATTATCCGTAGACTATATTACAATACATAAACGACACAAACAAGCCAAAATATTCAGATTTGAACAAACTTAAAGTTTATAGATCAAACCATAAAATCTTGAATGTGAAGGATTGGATGATGTTAGATGATTAGGATGAGATCCCGAGCTTGTTCCACTCCTTTCCAGCAGCTTAGATCGTCCGAAAAATCGCCCAAAATCGCTCTCCAAAACCCAATAATCGATCAGTGGGTTGAAATGGAAGTTTTATACTCGAACAGGGCCTGTGAGCGGCCGCTCGAAGCCTGTGAGCGGCCGCTCACTTTTCAAAAAGTTGCACAAGTTGCTCGTTCGCTGACGTAGACCTTCTAGAAGGTTTCTACAAATATCTGGAGGAGCGAGCGGCCGCTCGAAGCCTGTGAGCGGCCGCTCACAGGACCCGAGGTCCCGTTTGCGCGCCGAAATCTGCGTGTTTTCTCCTGTTTTGCTTCCGGGGTATCGTTTAAGACCTGAAACAGTAAAGATACACAAATAAGCACCAATTCCTGTGTATAAGGTCAAAAACGCGTGAAATTTGGGAGTTAAACGGGGACTTTTATATGTGTAAATTAACGTATATCAAACCTCCCCACACTTGAACTTTGCTTGTCCTCAAGCAAAAACTTAAACGAAAAATAAACTCAACACAAATAAAATAACCTGTACATAATAGAATCAAGCTAACAAGTATAAACAGGTGACAAAACAACTACAAGGCGGCGATTCACTTTCGATCAACAAAGCAGGCAAACTCGTACACGACTCACAATGTTCACACACACTCGGTTTTATTTATGAAACATACGTGTAATGTGTATGTGTAAATCGCTCCATTGCCCAGGCAATGAATCGTGTAATATCATAGGCTTGTCAAAAGATCTAGTCTTCACCAACTAACGTGTGAAAAAGCACAAATCAAGAGGTCTTATAAGGGTTGTAATGTCAGGCTAGGGTAAGGGTGTGGAATGGATATATACAGTGACGAAATGGCTAAAACTCGGCAGTTAAGTCTAACTAAACTGACGCAAAAGCAACTATACAATACATACGCGAACATAACCGCATTTTATTCAAATCGAGCTAAACATATAACTTCTAACTTTATTGCCCCGAAAACTGCTCGAACACTGCTAATTCACCCTATTTTAGGGTGTTCTATTTTTCTGGAATTTTCTGGATTTTTTTTTTCATATATATCTAAGATATAACTGATATTAAAACACGAATATAATCAACATACGGGCTCTAAATATACAAACCCGAACACGAACTATTTACAACGCAAAAACGAGTCAAACATTAACCTAAACCGAGTTTCAACAGAAAGGGTTTAAAAGAAAAAGGCTAAATTTGGTTTAGTGGCGAAATGGTGTGGTAAATAAGAAAAAACACGGGAATAGGTTCAACATGGTTAACTAGGGGATAATGTTTTGGTGAGGAAACAGATAGAACAAAAAGAAAAGGCTAAATCAAAAGGGTATCCTAATTGCCTCAATCATATTCGTACAATTTCACACGACTCTGGTCTAAACACGTATGCTAATGACAAGTTCTAAATTACACAAAACATCCGGCTCACTCGTAAGCATGTCAAAGAAATGAAAATGTAGTCTAAGGCTCAAATGCTCACGTAACCGGAAGGAAATGGGTGCAAATGTACAGATTTAGCAAGCTAGTGTCACGTCCGTTTGTCGCGCCTTAAGTTATTTTTATCAAAAATTGGTTAAGCTTGATGTTTCTAAATATATATATATATACATATATATGTACTTTCTAAAATTTTTGTTTGTTTTTATATATATATATATATATATATATATATATATATATATATATATACAACGCAAGAGGACAAACTGGAACATAATATAAACCCTCCCCACACTTAAATGTCACATTGTCCCCAGTGTGAAAAATAGAAAGCGTTTATGAATTAGCTAACTACTGTGTGAAAAAGGAGAATAATACTCCCCTGTTTGTGATATCCCGCAAAACACGGTGGCTGCATTGAGCATCCATACCGGTGCTCGCCTATTCCTGCACTATCACCATTCTTGACAAAACCAAAACACATTAAACACATCCATCCATAATCACACTTATTGAAACAAGCAAACAGTGCTGAAATTGAAAATAGAGAAAAGTAAAGAGTACAAATACAGGAAAATAAAAGATGTCTTGGGTGCTCGCACCCGAATACAGTTCAAATAACTAACATAAGCAAATCAAATACCACCACCACTACTCCTCACTCCTCGTCATCATCATCATCATGGTGGGTCCCGGACGACCCCGCAGCATCCCCACCTCTTCTGCGCTTGTCACCCGGCCCACTTTGGTAGTGATAAGGCTGATGGCCAAAGTGGGATGGGTAAACCGCGCGCAAGTCCTGAAAGAGGTGGTGCATGCTATCAAACATGTACCCAAAGTTCTCGCGAGTTTCATTCCTGAACTCGGTGAACTCCTGGTAGAAGTTTGGGGGGGGGGGGGGCGCGTACTGGTGCTCATGCTGCTGGTGTGGCTGCTCCTGTTGCTCATGTGGCTGCTCGAGTGGCTGGTGCGGCTGTAGCTGGTGCTCCGGTTGTGGCAGTGGGTCCCAAACTTCATCGTTATGCCCTTTTAAACGGATTATTCCATTGTATTCATGAAGGATCCCCATGCGCCTGAGCACGTCCATGTTAACCAGAGATCCACCTTGAACTCGAGTAAGGGTGTTCCTCGCTGCCTTGAGGACACCCATGGATCTGGCAATAGCAGTCACATATTCCCCCCCGTAAATCGTACTCCCTGGTTGTGTACCTGCTGCTTGACTAAGAAAAGATGCTATTAGTGCAGCAAGGTTAACTGGTTGTTCACTCACCAAGGCATACAAGAATAGCAAATCAGGGGTAGGGCAGTTGGTGGAGTTCTCTTGCTTGGCAGCTGCAGTCCCACAGAGAACTTTCTGGAACACTCGGAGCAATGGGTCGCGGATTCGGGTCGCTTTTGAACCTGAGGGATTATAGTTTTGAAGCCCCGTGATTTGTTCCCAAAAAGCGTTCCTTAACACGTTGTCTTCCGGAAACTTGTACATAGCTTCATTGAAGCTGTCATCCAAGACTTCCTCATCCGAATATAAGCCCAAGCGGACCCCCAGATCCGCGACTGAAATGTCGCGCCACACTCCACCCAAGCGAAATTGTAACCCCTATCGCCCATTTGCTTGAAAATCCGGTTGTTCATGCTTTCTTGGTCTTTGGTATTGGAGAGTAGAGAAGAATTCAATAGTGATCTCCTCGAAGACCGGTTCTTTGATAGAAAGCAAGTTTTCCATCGGGTCATCCATCAATTCCCGTAACCTATCCCTTTGATTCAGCTCAGCAAGAGTTTCAAAACAAATTCTTCGCGGGGTGGCAATAGAGTTCCGCCTTGAATATAGTTGTTCAAACCTTTCAATGCACCCGCGGTCTTGCGGTTTTGCCGGATCGAATCTGAGGAAACGGTGCACCATCTGCATAAGAATGCTTAAATATGTTAGTAAACATCGAAGGAATTGGACCCGGACCCAAACAACGCGAAACAAAAAAATTAATTTCTTTACAGCCTCTGTGAGCGGCCCGCTCACAGGGAGTGAGCGGCCGCTCACTGCCCCTGCGCGCGCGTTTTCGCTCTGCAGCCTCCCTATTTCGCTCCTGTGCACTTGGTTTTGGCCGGTTTTCAATGTTTTAGCCAAATGCACTCTGTAATCGGCCATTCAAGCACTTGTGTTTTGAAAAATTGTATGACTTGGTGATCGAATGGCCGAGTTTAAACATTTATGAAGTATTTAGCAATTATGAAGTATTTGAGCGAATTTTGAACCTTGAACACTTAGGCGCTAAGACTTTGCAAAATGTTTTCAAAATCAACTTGCTTAGCTTTAGGCGCTCAATTTCCAAAATCATTATGAAGTAATCACTAGAACTCGGGGCGCGTTTGTTTAGTTATGAAGAGCGCCCCATAGTTCATGAACAACAAACAACTAAAATACAAACTAAACACTAACAACCTCAAAATTTGGGGATTTGTTAAACAATTATGAAAAATCCCCAAAGATTAAGGTAACTACACTTTATCAAACAACCTAAACATGAAGAATTTGAGGATTTTTGAGCATTTATGAAGGATCCTCAACATTGAACAAGAAGGCTATCTAGACAAAGATTACAACTAACTTACAAAATGAAATCAAAGTCTTGGGGTTTTGTTAAACATTTATGAAGGAAACCCCAAGAATTCAACATCATTAACAACAAATTAAAACCTTAAACAAGAGGAATTTGGGGATGTTTAAACATTTATGAAAAACCCCAAATTTCCAAGAACAAACCTAAATTTCACTAGCATCTAAACTAACATACATCCTATCATAAAATTAATCTACATTTATACTAAATTACACTAAATAATAGGCTACAAACTTAAAACAAATCATAAAAATTTTCGGATTTGTTGAACATATTATGAAGAAAACCCAAAAACTCTAAGATTTGAACAATAATTAACAACTAATCTATACTAACAACACAAACAATCCATCAAATAACATTAGGGTTTGTTAAACATTTATGAAGATACCCTAAAATCATGAAAAGATTGCAAATAATTAAACTACATTACACTAAAACAAGAGAAATTGCAAGAAAACTAAAGATTCATACCTTGTTCTTGAAGATTTGAGAGTGGAATTGAAAGTTTTGTATGTGGGTGTTCTTGAGAGCAAAAATTGTAAGGATTGGGTCAAAATCTTAATGAGCGGCCGAGTATAAGGTTTTAGGGTTGAGATTTGTAAGTTTTAAATGTAAAATACCCATTTTAACCTTGAAAAACTACTGCAGACCCGATCGAGCGGTCGCTCGATCCCTTTGAGCGGCCGCTCGGAATTTTTTTTTTTTTTTTTTTCAGAACTGGGTGTTTTGAGCGGCCGCTCACTCTCTTTGAGCGGCCGCTCACTGCAATCTGATGTGCAATTCGCTGCAATTTTTCACCAAAAAGCCGCTGCACTTGTCCGTTTTGACCCGAACAACCAACATACCTGTGTTTTGACGCTTCTTAGTGTATTACCTCAGTTGTGAAGCGACTTCCCACATAATCCACAAGGCGCGAATCAAACCTGCAATCTCTAAGAACAACTAAACAAACTAGTTAAAAACTTAAACAATTTAACTAAAAATTCAATCTAAACTATAACCATTTGTACAATTCGGCGCGCCCATACACATCTAACCCATTGGAAGCTCGTTCCTTGCATCATTGCACTCCTCGGATATGATCAAACCTGCATGAACCTGCGCACGACTCAAACAAACATTAAAATCTAAGAAATCACATAAAAACTATGAAATAAACTAGAAAATTACCAACTTACCCCAATTTGGCGCGCCCATACGCGCCTCGCTATATTTATTATCGAGTCGCTAGCTAGACTCACTTCCCCAAACTTTATGAAGCGTGTGGGGCGTAGAGATCGATTTCCTCTACGGATTGGTCAACCGGTCCTTCAATATAGACTTTTAATCTATGACCGTTGACTTTGAAAGTCAAACCCTCAGAATTCGCGATCGAGACAGCACCGTACGGATATATCTCTTTAACGGTGTACGGTCCTGTCCAGCGGGATTTCAACTTTCCAGGAAAGAGACGCAAGCGAGAATTATAAAGCAAAACCAAATCGCCTACCTGAAAATCTTTCTGGCTTTTCAGGCGACTGTCGTGCAGTCTCTTTGTGCGCTCTTTATACAATATCGAGCTCTCATAGGCCTGTTGCCTAAGCTCCTCCAGCTCGTGAATCTGTAAGAAACGGGTCTCACCGCCGGTCTTAAGATCCAAATTCGCCGTTTTAAGAGCCCAGAATGCCCTATGTTCCAACTCGACAGGTAGATGACACGCTTTGCCATAGACCAGCCGAAAGGGAGTCGTCCCAATAGGCGTCTTGTAGGCCGTTCTAAAGGCCCACAACGCGTCATCAAGCTTGTCAGCCCAATCCTTGCGGTTTTGATTAACCGACCGCTCAAGGATTCGTTTCAATCCACGGTTCGTGACCTCCACCTGTCCACTTGTCTGTGGATGATACGGGGTGGATAACCTGTGGTGAACACCATATCGTGCTAATGCGCGATCAAGCTGCGCATTGCAGAAATGCGTGCCACGGTCACTAATCAGTGCCTTCGGGGCACCAAACCGGGAGAACAAGCCTCTAACAAACCTCACGACTACTCGGGCATCATTTGTGGGTAAGGCTTGCGCCTCGGCCCACTTTGACACATAGTCAACCGCCACGAGTATGTATTTATTACCCCGTGAGGAGGGGAATGGTCCCATGAAGTCTATGCCCCAAATGTCAAAGACCTCACAGACTTGGATGGGATTCTGCGGCATTTGGTCGCGTGCCGATATGTTCGTCGCCCTCTGGCACGAATCACATGCACCGACCAGTATCTGAGCGTCACGGAAAAGCGTGGGCCAATAAAACCCGGAGTCTAACACTTTTTTGGCAGTGTAATTCGCTCCGTGGTGACCTCCGGTAGGCCCCTTGTGACAATCACGCAATATCTGCGCCGCCTCAACCCCGAATACGCAACGGCGAATCAGCTGATCCGCCCCGACCCGGAACAAAAATGGGTCATCCCAGAAGTAATGCTTCAGGTCCGCAAAGAACTTCCTCTTTTGTTGGTGCGACAATCCTTTGATGAGGATCCCGCACGCGAGGTAGTTCGCAAAATCCGCGAACCATGGCGATACATCTTCCACCGACTCAACGCTCATCAAGAACTCGTGGGGAAAATTGTCATTAATGGTATCCCACGCGCAGTTCTCGGCATCATCATGCTCGAGTCTGGACAGATGATCAGCAGCAACATTCAGGGCACCTTTCTTGTCCTGAATCTCTATATCGAACTCCTGCAGCAACAGGATCCACCTAATCAGGCGCGGTTTCGCGTCCTGTTTGCTGAAAAGGTATCGGATCGTTGCATGGTCCGTATAGACAATGGTCTTCGACAGCACTAAATACGATCTAAACTTGTCGAATGCAAACACTACAGCTAGAAGCTCTTTCTCAGTCGTGGTGTAATGCTCCTGAGCATCATGAAGAGTCTTACTAGCGTAGTAGATCGGGTGGAAGTGCTTATCCTTCCGCTGTCCCAAGACCGCCCCTATCACGAAGTCACTCGCGTCGCACATGATCTCGAATGGCAGTCCCCAGTCGGGTGCTACCAATATAGGGGCCTCAACAAGCAAACGCTTCAAAAGGCCAAATGCCTTTACACACTCTGCACCAAACACAAACGGTGCATCCTTCTCCAACAATCGGGTCATCGGACGGGCGATTTTTGAAAAGTCTTTAATGAATCGCCTGTAAAAACCCGCATGACCCAAGAAACTGCGGATAGCTCTGACAGAGGAGGGCGGAGGGAGCCTAGAAATGATGTCTACTTTGGCAGGATCCACCTCCAACCCATTCTGAGAGACCTTGTGCCCGAGGACTATTCCTTCCTTCACCATGAAGTGGCATTTCTCCCAATTCAGCACAAGACTGGTCTCCTCACACCTCTGCAGCATCCGCTCAAGATTTCCCAGACACTGATCAAAAGAACTCCCGAAGACTGAAAAATCATCCATGAATACCTCCATGGAGTCCTCGATCATGTCATGAAAAATAGCAATCATGCAACGCTGGAAGGTAGCCGGTGCATTGCACAGCCCAAATGGCATACGCCTGTAGGCGAATGTGCCAAAGGGGCATGTGAAGGTCGTCTTATCCTGGTCCACAGGATCGATAGGGATCTGGAAATACCCCGAGAAACCATCAAGGAAACAATAGTACAACTTCCCCGACAGACGTTCCAACATCTGATCGATGAATGGAAGCGGGAAGTGATCCTTGCGGGTGGCGTCATTGAGCTTGCGATAGTCAATGCAAACTCTCCACCCTGTGACGGTCCTCGTAGGAATCAATTCATTCCTATCATTCGTGACCACCGTCATGCCACCCTTCTTGGGCACGACGTGCACAGGACTAACCCAAACAGAATCCGAGATAGGATATATCAATCCAGCATCAAGCAATTTAATCACCTCGGATTTAACAACCTCTTGCATGTTCGGGTTCAGACGCCTTTGGTGCTGCGCACAAGGCTTGTGGACATCCTCCATCAAGATTTTATGAGTACAGAATGAGGGATTAATCCCCTTGATGTCCATGATCTTCCAGGCAATTGCCCGCTTATGAAGTTTCAACACTTTCAACAACTCGCTCTTTTCTTCCACAGACAATGAAGACGATATGATCACCGGTAGACGCCCCTCCTCATCCAGAAATGCATACTCGAGATGCGGTGGGAGCTCTTTTAGCTCTAGAGACGGTGCGTCCTCAACAGACGGCTTCGCCTTCTCCTCTTCCTCTCGCTCAATCTCCACAAAACGCTCCGGACTTTGGGAACCATCATCACCAATCTGATAGACTGGCTGCTCATCTCTATGGCCCTCCTGCATAATGCCATCTAGGCTCCCACACAACAGATGTGTGTCCGAAACATCTCTCTCCCAAGCACCTCTGACATGAGAGCTGACACACTGGTCTACTATATCAAGATAGTATAGTGTATCGTCCTGGCTCTCAGGATGGCGCATTGACCTCTGAATGTCAAAAGTCACGTGCTCATCATTCACTCGGAGTGTGATCTGGCCCGCAGCCACGTCAACAATCGTCCTCGCCGTGTTAAGGAAAGGACGTCCGAGAATCAGAGGAACTTTAGAGTCCTCATCCATATCCAGGATAACAAAGTCCACAGGGAAAACAAATTTGTCAATCTTGACAAGCATATTTTCTACAAATCCCCGTGGATACTTGATCGAACGATCAGCGAGGCGAATACTCATCCTGGTGGGTGAAGGTTCACCCAGATCCAACTTCTCAAAAACCTTATAAGGCATAAGGTTTATGCGGGCCCCCAAGTCTGCAAGCGCATTACTGACAGTCATGTTACCTATCAGACAAGGGATGGCAAAGCTACCAGGATCTCCCATCTTCATGGGCAGTCTATTCTGCAGAATTGCAGAGCAGTTCTCGTTCAACAGAACGCAGGACAGGTCCTCAAGTTTTTGCTTGTTTGTGAGGATGTCCTTGAGAAATTTCGCGTACTTAGGCATCTGGGCCAAGGCTTCCACAAACGGGATGTTTATGTGTAGCTGTTTGAACAGCTCAAGGAATTTCCCGTATTGGGCCTCGTCCTTCTGTTTCCTAAGTCTGCTAGGGTATGGGACAGGAGGAGTGTAATCTGTGACTGGCTTCGGTATCTGTGCTGTACTTGCTGGGACTCGCCTAGCGTGCACCTCGTCCGAAGACTCAGTCTGGACCGTCTCAGTGATCGGTGGTGAGTCCGATGTGTCAGGTCCCGTGGTTTTACCACTCCTCGTCATTATGGCATTCACATGCCCCCTAGGATTCGGCTCAGTGTTGCCCGGAAGACCACCCTGCTGTCTCTCGGACATCATCTTCGCCATCTGGCCAACCTGGTTCTCTATGGCCTGCATCGACGCCTTTTGGCCCCTCATCTCACCCTCGTAATTCGTAAAGCGCTCCTCATGTTGCTTGTAGCGCTGCTCAGCGAGCTGATAGGTATCAGAGGTGTTGGTAAGGAGTTGCGACATCATCTCCTCCAGCTTGGACATACCATGAGGGGCGTGCTGCTGGGAGCTGCTCCCGGCGCCCTGGCTCTGGTATTGGTTCGGTCTCTGCTGGGACGATTGGCCACGAGACTGGTAAGGCTGCTGGTTTGACTGGTAGGGCTGTTGGTTGGACTGGTAGGGCTGCTGGTTGGACTGGTAAGGCTGTTGGGACTGTTGTGGTGCGGGGGCCCTCTGCTGATATCCGAGCGGGTTCTGGTTAGAGGAACCAGATCTCCACCCGAAGTTCGGGTGATTTTTCCAACCCGGATTATACGTGCTGCTGTAGGGGTTATTCTGGGGTCTTGTCTGATTGCCCATATAGTCCACCTCCTCGTGGCCTGTATACATCACCCCCTGAGCACACGAGCCAGGCTCGTGAGATACCCCGCACTGCTCACACAAACAATCGGTCTGCGCTACGTGCTGCTGCTGCTGCTGCTGCTGCTGAGAGTTATCGAACCTCGAAGCCAGAGCCGCTATTTGTGCAGAGATCGCCGTATAGTTATCCACGGCATGCACACCAGCCTTGGCAGATGAAGATCTAGATCTATCATTCTGCCGGGACTTAGACTTTAGGGACGCCTTCTCAATAATGCTCCACGCTTCCCTAGGAGACTTTGTTCCGATGTCTCCTCCAGCGTATACATCAAGGCGTTCCTGAGACGAATACCCGAGTCCCTGATAAAAAGTTTGCACCAAGTGCCTTTTCGAAAGCTCATGGTGCGGGCAACTCAAGAGTAGGTCTTTAAACCTTTCCCAGGCTGTGTACAATGATTCATCGTCATCCTGACGAAAAGTCATGATGCGATTCCTCAGCTTTTGAGTTTTCTGAGGAGGAAAATATTGCTGCATGAACTGTTGTGATAACTCTGCCCAAGTCGTGATCGACCCTGCGGGTTGTGACAGAAGCCAAGTCCGGGCTTTGTCCCGCAATGAGAATGGGAAGAGTCTCAAACGTATAGCATCATCGGAGATGCCTTGCATCTTAAAGGTGGCTAAAACCTCCAAGAATGCAGCAATATGTCGGCCTGGATCCTCGTGTTCCAGTCCACCGAACTGCACCGAGTTTTGTATCATATTAACGATACTAGATTTGATCTCGAAATGGTCCGCCAAAATAGCCGGACGGATAATACTCGGCGCAAGTCCATCTCCTCCTGGGCGACCACTATCATTTAGCGGAATGTCGTCATCCGCCATGATAACGTCGCTTCCGGCGTCCGACCCGTCGTCGGCCAGATCGTGCCTCGCCTCTACAACTGGGACCTCTATTCTAGGGGCAGAAATAAGAATATCAGAAACAAGACGCAATTTATGAAGTCTAATCCGCTCGCTTCTCCTCAAGACACGCCTCCGCTCCTCGTCAGAAAGATCACCAGAAGGCCCGGGGTTTGCGGACATCAACCTGCAAATAAGAATGATACAGTTGCAGCAGGCGAATATATGACAAACCCAAAAGGCGATAAAAGACAGAAAAATAAATAAAGAATTCATAAATTCATACGAAAACAAAAGAAAGCAATAAAATCGAGAAAATCAAAATAAAAACAAATAGAATCAAAGGAAGAACAGAAAAAAAAAGCAGACTAAGCCTACAACTATACAACGAATGAAATTAATAATCAGTTCAAATACGAACAAATAAATCTAATCAATCAAATAACGAACTAATCAAATTCATAGACAAACCAATCAATCCAAAAATAAATCAATTAAATCTATCAACATCTTAATGAACGAATAATCAAATCAAACAATCCTATAAGCAGATAAATGAACGAATCTATATACTAACCTATAAACCAACTTAGAATCAATCCAAAATATCAACAGACAAATAAATCAAATAAGCATTCAACGAATCATATATGCAAATAAATGAACGAAATAACAAATCAAAGAAGTATAAACAAGTATTCACAAGTATGTACACTGGTAAAAAGTTGACTCGGTTCGTTCCTAAAGCTCGTCGCGTCCCCGGCAACGGCGCCAAAAACTTGACGTGCGCGTATATACACATAATTTACAATGGATTTTAACACACGTTTTGCTTTAATATTTATAAAAATGGTTTCGACCTTCATATTAAAACACACACACTAGGGCAAGTGTACCCTGTCATATATGTAGTAAGTACAGATAAGAACCAAGTATCGATCCATGGACGCGCGCGGAGCAATGGTACTAAAACTCTGTCCCCGATTCACCAGTAGGTAAAAGATAAGTTTGGGTTTTCGTTTAAAACTAAATTAATTCTAAAACATGTGAATAACATATATAAGACTCCAAATAGAAAATATAACTATAAACACAACCCTAGCATGTCATCTACAAATCATATAAAACACAGGCGTGTGATCAACATTCCCATTTTCCAACAGTTAGTGTCCTTCTCAGGCATCCTAACATGACAACTATACAGAAAGCTAACACGAATACACACGTTAACCACTTCAAGTTGTTCATTAGCGAGCAGCTGATATAATCTCATGTGGATCTTTAAATAAAGGTTAGTATCACCTTTCGGGAGTCCTCAACCGCACTAGTTCGGGAAAGCAATATCGAATACACAATACGACCACCTAAACTAGCATAAAGTAGATCATTTCACAACCTATTCCATTTTACCAACTTTGAACACAAATCTACTAAGATCGCTATTTTTACCAAAATAACTAACAAAGATATTTAACCGTGTCAAAGATTGGTAACAACACCATTAAGCTTTTAAAACTCTTTTACGTGCCGGTAAACATTCATAATCATCATTCAAGCGACTTTAACCAAACCAATATCCGGTTACAGTTTCATGGTGTAAACTTTATCAACAAGTTAACTAGTTTACTACCGGACGATTAAACGGACGGTTTCTTCAACAAGTAATCCGCCTAACACATTCGACAATCATCAAAGTCACTAAAACATAATCACAAATCCAACAACAACGAAACAAGGTTGCGCTATGATCATCAAGATCCAAACATGAAAAACGCCAAATTCATACAAAACGCGATTTCATACAAACGATTGTTTTAACTACAAACGATTACTAGATATTATCCGTAGACTATATTACAATACATAAACGACACAAACAAGCCAAAATATTCAGATTTGAACAAACTTAAAGTTTATAGATCAAACCATAAAATCTTGAATGTGAAGGATTGGATGATGTTAGATGATTAGGATGAGATCCCGAGCTTGTTCCACTCCTTTCCAGCAGCTTAGATCGTCCGAAAAATCGCCCAAAATCGCTCTCCAAAACCCAATAATCGATCAGTGGGTTGAAATGGAAGTTTTATACTCGAACAGGGCCTGTGAGCGGCCGCTCGAAGCCTGTGAGCGGCCGCTCACTTTTCAAAAAGTTGCACAAGTTGCTCGTTCGCTGACGTAGACCTTCTAGAAGGTTTCTACAAATATCTGGAGGAGCGAGCGGCCGCTCGAAGCCTGTGAGCGGCCGCTCACAGGACCCGAGGCCCCGTTTGCGCGCCGAAATCTGCGTGTTTTCTCCTGTTTTGCTTCCGGGGTATCGTTTAAGACCTGAAACAGTAAAGATACACAAATAAGCACCAATTCCTGTGTATAAGGTCAAAAACGCGTGAAATTTGGGAGTTAAACGGGGACTTTTATATGTGTAAATTAACGTATATCAGTGACCAACACCCCAGGAAGACCAAATTGACATATTATGTTTTCGCAAACAAATTCAATGATCTTTTTTCCGGATATCTTTCCCAAGGGCTTCACCTCAGGCCATTTTGTGAAGTAATCCATAGCCACGAGTAGAAACTTAACCCCTCCTTTGCCTGGAGGGAAAGGACCAACAATGTCCATTCCCTATTTGTGGAACGGCCATGCTGAGTTGATGAGAACCATGTCGTGTTTTGGGCTTTTTGGTATAGGATCTGACAAGCTTCACACTTCTTTAGCTGCTCGGTTGCATCTCGATGCATGGATGGCCAAAAGTATCCAAGGTTCATGAGTTTTGCAACCACTGTTCTTGGACCACAATGAGCTCCACATATTCCTTCATGAATTTCCTTGATCAAATTGACTTTGTTCCGGACCCACACATCGAAGAAACGGGGCCAAGTATCCCCTTTTATAGAGGATGTCATCTTAAAGCACATATTGCTTGGACTTGATCCGAACCCTTACAGCCTCGATATGATCTTGAGGTAACTCACCATTCTTCAAAAAGGTTATGAGGGGAGTCATGCAATTTGATCCGACTTCAGTGATCACATCTTGAACCTCAAGTTCCAGTATAGAAGGAGATTTGAGCATTTCGACTAACACTTTCTTGGTGAGGTGTGCAAAGTTTAAGGAAGCAAGTTTGTTAAGTGCATCGGCCTTCTTGTTTTGTGAACGAGGAACCAGCTTGATCTTGAAAGATTGGAACGTATTCATGATTTATTTTGCTTTTTCTCTGTATTTCTTCGTGTTAGGTTCCTTGGCAATATAGCTGTCAGTCACTTGATTTGAAACTAGAAGTGAATCAGTGAAGACTTGAAGCCTTTGAACATTCCTCTTTTTTTGCAAGCTTCAGCCCTGCTATCAAGGCTTCATACTCTGCCTCGTTGTTAGTGGTCTGAAAATCAAGTCGAAGAGGATATGTAAATTCCAACCCTTCCGGGTTTAATTAAGACGAGGCCAACCCCTAACCCTTCGATGCTGGAAGCTTCGTCGTTAAAAAGCTTCCAGGCTTCAGGATCAGGGGGTTCATCAATGGTGATGTTGACTTCAGCCAGTTCTTCCTTTGGAATTTCAACAATAAAATCAGCAAGTATTTGTGCTTTGATTGCTTTTCTCGGGACATAGGTGATTTGTGTTCACCTAATTCAACAACCCACTTGGCTAATCGTCCCGAGTTTTCAGGTTTTTCAAGCACACTTTTTATGGGCTAGTTTGCCAGACTTGATAGCTTCCTCAATCCTTTTCTTGAGTTGGAAGCAGTCATTGGTGTGATGTCCCTTCTCCTCGTGGAACTCACAATATTGATTGGATTTTTCATTTCTCTTGCTCTTTGGTAAAGTACGGGAAGGTCTGAAGCTATGCTTGACTTCTTTAGTTGCCGGGATTTCTTGAGGGATTTTAGTTAAAGTAGTGAAGCTTATCATTCGGTCTCTGCTTGGAAGGTTCCGACCTTTGGGATTCTGATCCCTTAGATCGTTTGTCATAAGACCCATAGTTACCCCTTTTTTGGCTTGGGCTAGAGTTTCTCCAGTTGGCAACTCTCTTTCTTTGTTCTTTGATATCCACAGCTTCTTCCCCTTGAATGTGTGCTTTAGCCCTTTCAAGGGATTCTTCAAGGGTTCTTGGGAGACTTTTATTAAATTCTTGGGTGAGGTATTTGGAGTTAATAGCATTCATGAACCCTGCAACCTTCATTTTTTTCATCAACACCGACGTATAAGAAGCCTTCTTTCTTGTACCGTTCAATGAAATTTCTGAGGCTCTCATCATCTCTTTGTTTGATCTGGAAGATGGCAGTGGCATCCTTGACACAACATCTTTGTTGAGAAAAGTTGGCCAAGAACCCTTTGCTCAAGTAGTCAAAGAATCGGATGCTTCCAGCTGGAAGGTCATTGAACCAGATACGGGCTAAGACAACAAGTGTTTGCATAAACATGAGGCAACATTCAGGGTTTCCCCATTTCTCCATCCGAGCAGCCCCAGAGAAGATTTGCAAGTGATCTTCAGGTTCCTCGGTACCATCATAGGTCTTTATGTGAGATGGCATTTTTAGTTTATTGGGGAATTCATAGTCGGCTATTTGTGAAGAGAAACAGGAAAGCTTGTTGGGTTTGTAAGCTTGGTTCATGCTGTTTTCGACTCTTGTATTGTTGTTCCCATTCCAGCTGCCTTGGTGTGCAGCCAGTGCTTGGCTGATGAGTTGTTGCCAAGGAAAATGGGCCATCATTTGAGCCACCATTTGAGGCATAAGGTTGAAGCCTTGCAGGCTTTCAGGTGTCATCGTGCTGTTGACTCCAATGGGCATAATCATCGAGGCGCTACGAGCCATGGGCAGAGAGGCCATGGCTTGTTCTCATGAGGTGGGTGCTGGAGGTGGAACACATGAGACTGGAGACTGAAAGAGTTGGTCTAAAGTGAGGTCATGCCCTATGGGTGCACTTGAGATTGGGGATTGAAATGTGAACAAGGGAAAGGAAGTTGGACTCGGTCTTCCCAGCTGGTAGGGTGCACGATAAAAAGCAGGGAGAACTGAGCTAGGTACAGCTCCAGAGTTAGGAAGAGCGGAATGAGAGCTGGAAGGAGTAAGATGGGGAGGAAGAGGTGGCCCAGGTGAGAGTGAGGGCTCTTCCTCCTCGTTATAATCCAGTCATATCCTTACTCCTTTCTCTTTTCTCCCTTTCCCTGATTACGTGTTGGTTGAGAAGGGATCTTAGTTGTAAAAAGTTGTCTGCAACTCCTTCAGGGGTTAGATCTACGCGTTCAGATGTACGCATGGTGTTGAGGAGAGGAGATGCTACCCCTAAACGAGAGGGAGTTGGTGTTTGGAAAAGAGTAAACTCCTGAGAGGCTGCACCCGTAGGAGTTCTTCCAGGGGTTGAAAAAGACACAGATCTGTTGGGAGAAGTCTGGTTGGTGTTGGGAGAGACTTGGTTCACTTATTCTAGAGACTCGTGGTCAGACATTTCAGAGAGTTGGAGCTACACAACTGATATAGAGGAACAATACAATGGTGCAGCGCCACGGTGGCGTCCCTCTACGTTGTTAAACCGACGTTTATGCAGAGTCTCAAAAAGGGTAAAAGGGTTCAAACGCAGGTCATGGCGTCTCTCTACGTTGTTAAACGTAGAAGGAGGTTCAAGAGTTTTAATGTTTTTTATTGTTCTGATTCTGATTTGAAGTTAATCAAGATCAAAATGTTGTTTTTTACTTCAAGTGTAGTGTTTTATAGTTTTGAAAATCTTTCACACATGAGGTGTGAAAAGAATAGAAGAGTTTGAGTGTGGAAAGATGTGTGTGAATAATTAGATCATTGGTAGAGTGATCTGATTTATAGAAAGAGCATATTCTATTCAGGGAAAGTGATAACTCTTGGTCCTTGCAACAACTAAGGGTCTAACCACTTTAGCTGATAAAGGCTTTAGACCTGCGAGCCATAAGGTGTAGCCTCCTTTACATGCAGAGTGTGGGCAGCTGGTGGTTTTGACCGAGAAAGATGATGACAAGATATGTCATGTGTTTTGTTCTTTGTGTTCAGTACTATGTTGCCCTTTTGAACCTTTATTCCTTTCAACCTTTCAAGCTAGTTTGAACAATATGTTTGATTTATTTAATCCTAAACTACCCACGTCATTAGGGTTCAAGACCCATAAAGTAAGAAATAAATTGATTTTAATGTAAACTAGATTTTTACCCGGTTGCGGTGGCGGCACAAAGCGGCCAACAGATAGTTGTAGTTGGTTATGTTTAGCATTGGGAGTTACGGCAGCACATTGGGTTTGTTTTTCGTCGCACACAATCAACCCAATGTGTATATATGGTAAACATCATCAACAGCAACATAACCATAAATCCTAGACCCGAACCTCAACGGTCAACACCATCCACCATCTTCTAACTTAGTCACAAAATCATTGCTATCATCACTAATAATCCACCGTTAATCCTTCACCTAATATCCGAGTAGAATATTATCTCATCCATTATCATTATTATTATTCAAAATAAACAGAGGTCACTGATTTACCTTAGTTGCTAAAGATCGTGACTAATCAAGCTTGAAGCGTTACCTACCATTGTCGTCGTTCTATCTAAGCAGCCACCAACCATGGCGGACACCATCCCCCGTCCTCCCATGTTTGTTTGACAGGAATAACACCTTCATAGTACTTCCTTTCTTCCGATATGTGGTAAGTGTTGTGTATGCGAACTTTTCGGGGTGAAAAGAGTGGTAGATGCATTGCTGGAAAGCAAGGCCACCGTGTCTTAGCCGTGGGCGATGGCCAGTAACCCTCCGGCTTTCACTGCCTTTTCTCTCCCTTTTCTCGGTTCCATCTCTGTATGGTTGGTGTGTGGGTGGGTTTTGTGCAGGATAATAATGAGAAGTGGAAGAGATGCAGAGAGAGAGAGAGAATGAAAGGAGGAGATGTGGAATGAGATTTAATATATATATATATATATATAGAGAGAGGGGGAGGATGAAAGGAGATGAGTGATGAGATGGGTAACTGGCTGAGTAGGTCATCCAGAGGCTGTAAAGAGTTATGCAATCTAAAGAACCCAGCTTGAACTAAAATAGATACAGTTTAGGTATACTTACAGACCTCTTTTGCTTTTTAATATATAATAATTTTATTTTGGTCATTAAAAAATGCAAGAATGTATTCACTTTATTTCAGAGCCGATCCAACATTTTTTGAGGCCCTAAGCGAGCTACAAGGTTGGGGGCCTTTGAATTTGTGTAATTCACAAAAAAAACCCTTATACTAAATGGATATTACAATCTCCTTTCTAGTAACTATTAATAAATTAAATTATTCTGTATTCATTTTATCCATTTACACATGTCGCACCCTCAAATTCCACGTGCGGTAGACGTGTACAAATCGGGCTTTTTTTTACAACCGAAACCGGTTTTTTAAGAACCGTTTTTTTTTTTCAATTATAAAACCGGTTTTTTTTACAACAGGTTCGGTTAATAAACCGGTTTCAACATCGAAAAGTAACATTATACAAAACCGGTTGGGACCGGGTATAAAACCGGTTTTTTATAACCGGTTTTTTTAATCGAGGAAAAAAACCGGTTTTTTGTCTGATGAAAAAAAAGCGAAATCCAGCTGCTGTTTGCTGTATGCTGTATGTTGCTGCTGTTTGTTGTATGCTGTTGCTGTTTTATTTTTATTTTTTTCCATTTCAAACAAACTTTAAACATTAAGATTAAGAAATTTATAACTTAAAACCTCCATAACCATTTCATTAAGTACTAAAACATCCAACTTAAACAATAAACCATCCAACTTAAACATTAAAAGTAAAACATTAACTACTAAAAAGTTAAACAATAGAAACATAGAACATCGCTAATAATAAGCAAAGCGTCTCTTGAAATCTTGATTACATCAAACGTCTCTTGAAAACATCTTAATCTCCGCCCGAACCGTAGTTGTTTCAAAGGTATTCATCAAGTTCGGCTTCTTCGTCGGTCATTGGTTCAATCAAGTTGCAATTCACTCGTCCTCGTACATTCGGCTTCGTACTCCAATTCTCCCTCAAGTGAGCGCTTATCTTGTACTCTTTCCGCCGCATCCAAGTAATCCTTTAAGCAAATAGACATCTCAACCGCCTTAGGAGTTAGCCTCGTTCTCCTTATCAGGATGAGCAGGATCCTCAAACCCAGGTGGCTGACAAGCATACACTTCCTCTTCTATTTTTCCATGCAAAAATGCAATCTTTACATCCATTTGTGTTGGGTTATATTGAGACCACAGTTACCAGAATTAAGTGTTTTGATAGTTTATTGTGTTTAGAAGTTAGAGGGCTTATTATGTAATTAGTTGATAGTTTTGTGAAACCCTAGAAGATTTGCGCACTTAAGCACGGGCCCTGCGCACTTAGCTTAAGTGCGCAGGCCCATGTGCTCTGCCTATATATAGAATGTTATGTGTGCAGCTAGGGTTCAGGGTTTTTGGTTATCTTAGAACACAAGATCAAATCTGTGAACTTAGTGTATGTAATCCATGGTGCTTTGATGTTTATCATTAATGGAAAGCTTGAATTTCTTTATCTTGTGTGTCGGTTTTACTAGTTTTATCTAGTTTCTTTGTTTGTGAAGATTAATCACTTAAAACACCTAATAAATAGGTGTTTCTAAGTGATAACAATCTTGTGCACTTGAAAGATCTAGTATTTTGGGACTACAATTTGGTATCAGAGCCTCTGTGCTCTAGATTGTATCTGATTAAGATACCAAAACCCTCATTTTGTTAGATTTTCTTTATGTTTTTATAAATTTTTGTGGCTTTTATCAAAAAAAAAGAAGGTTTTTCATTTCCATTTGCTTCAAATTTCCTTATAGTTGTGTTTCTAAGGTGTTAAAAGTTGTTTATCTTTGGTAGAAACATCATCCAAGCATTTCAGATCAATTGAAAAAGGCTTGGATAAGATTCTGCTGTGTTTCGTGCATTATCAGACCATTTTGCGCACTTATTTGCGCACTTATTTCTTGATTTTGAGTACTTAGTTCATTGTTTGAGTACTTGTCTAAAAATTTTGAGTACTTATTTTGAGTACTTATTTCAAATTTTGAGCACTTGTTTCATATTTTGATTACTTATTTCAAATTTTGAGCACTTGTTTCAAATTTTGAGTACTTATTTCAAATTTTGAGCCCTTGTTTCAAATTTTGAGTACTTATTTCAAATTTTGAGCACTTGTTTCATATTTTGAGTACTTGTTTAAATTTTGAGTACTTGTCTCATATTTTTGCGTACTTATTTTAAAATCTTTGAGCACTTGTTTCTTGGCTTGAGCACTTGAATCTTCAAAAGCTAACAATTAGTTTTATCTCTAAAAACACAACTAGGGTTTCTGCGCACTTATCAGAAATCACTAGTTGGTATGCGCACTTGCTGAAAGGGTGCAATTTTTGAGTACTTGGCTAGGGTTTCTGCGCACTTAAAATCTTAAACGAGAGTTTAAGTGTTTGCGTACTTAAATAAGTTCGCAAACTGATCAGTCAAAGACTGAGCACTTGTCTTGCCCAGCCTTGACAGATTTGCGCACTTAGCTTTTTGTGTACTTCAAGATTGCGCACTTATCAGGAGATCAAGATCTTAACATTGCTGTTTGCTTCATTGTTTCAGGTTGCTGCTGTCTGGTTACTGCGCACTTAACAAAGTTTGCGCACTTAAACAAAATTTGCGCACTTATTTGCGCACTTGTGGACTGATCATTAAAATTAAGGACTTTGGACGTTTTCTGGACTATAACCACTAAAATCAATTAATCAGACTTTTAAAATTAATCAAATTAACTCTAAATCAATGGCTGGTAACAACAACTCATACCCGGTTAATCCTATAACCCAAGCTGAACTGGAAACAGGAACAATAACCCGAATTCCCAAGTTAATGGGTGTTGAGGATTATGGTACTTGGAAAAACAGGATGAAAGCATTCTATTTTGTCAATGATCACACTCAATGGAACTCTGTGCAACTTGGACCTCACATTCCAGTGAGGACCACTGAAGCAGGAGAGGTGTTTAACACTGATCCTACTACCTACACGGATCTTGACAAGCAATTGATGCAAAGAGATCACAAAGCCTACGGTGCTCTCACCATGGCTTTGTCTAATGATGTGTACAATATGTTTGAAGAGTACGGATCGGCGAATGATCTGTGGTTTGCTTTGAGTGAATACTACGAAGGAAATGCTGAGATAAGACAGAACAAGCAAGACATGATTCAGAAAGAATATGATATGTTTGGAAGCGTTCGTGGTGAAAGCCTGTCGTCACACATTGACAGGTTCATGAGTTTGTTAACAAAAATGAAGAAAGCCGGTATTCCTGTCAACAACCGTAACTCCATCAAGAAACTACTTGATTCTCTTCCAAAGGAATGGAGTATTCAATGCATGCTGATTAAGAAAGATTACTTGGATGCTCAATCCACTCTGGCTGATCTCATAAACACATTGAAGTCGTTTGAAATGGATATCACAAAAAGAGAGATGAATCAGACTGTTCCAAAGGTGACTTCTAGCAATGCAATGAAGAATCTGGCATTGATGACTCCGATTGGTGAGATGGGGTTAAGTTCACTACATCCATATGTGGACTCACTGGGTGGTGGAACTTCAAGTTCTGGTAAAGCACCAATGTACTCAGAAAAGGCAGCGAAGACACTAACTCCACAGGTCGCCAAGTTGGCTACTGAACATGTGGAACTCTTCACCACCTTCATGAGCAGTTTTGAAGCACTAAAGACTGGTGAGATCAAGAATGAAATGATGTCCCCGGAGGATATGTATCAAGTGGATCCAGATGATATGGAGGAAATGGACCTCAAATGGCAGATGGCAATGATCACTCTGAGAGTCAAACGATTTCAAGATGGAACTGGTAGAAGAGTGGGAATGGGAAAAGCTGGGTTTGACAAGTCAAAGATTAGATGTTATAACTGCAAAGTTCTTGGGCATTTCAAATATGAATGTCCCACTTTGAACCAAGCTGAAATCAAGCCTGCTAAGAGGTTGGTGGCCATCACTGATGGAAATGAAGGAAATGAGAAGGAACCACAAAAGGCATTAGTTGTTGAGGACTTTGATTGGGGAAAAGAGGCAGCTGCAGCAGAAGTTGAAGTCAACAAAGCCCTGATGGCCAAGATTTGCACCAAATCCTCAAACGGTGTGAACTCTCTAGAAGGGTCATCTACTGAGATGCTGAAGGGTGAAATGCTAAAGAATGCTGGACTGAAGAGTGTGCTGGTTGCTGAGAAAGTGAAAGATCAGACTGGAGAGGAGGCATTGATAGCCGAAAAGACTTCCCCAGAGAAAGCTGCTGAAGAGGTGAAGAGTGCTCCCAAGAAAGCTGAGGAGAAAGACATGGTAAATATTCCTCTCGAAATAAAATCTAAGCTGTGCTCACCTAGGTGTGTTACAGCTGTTTCTTACTGTTTGTCACACAACAGACGAGTTTTAAGAGAAATGGATGATATTTGTAAAATTAATTCTGAAATGAAAGAAAACGAGTGGGCATATCAGCGAAAGTTAAATGCAACTCTAGCTGAAATGCAAACTTTAAAAGAATTTGTTCTCAAGAAGGATTTTCTAATTAATGATTTAACTTCAAAATTAGAAAAATCTAGAAATGAAACAACTCGTCTTCAAATCATTGTTGACAAATGGAATGTAAGCAAACAGGCTCATACTGATATCGTTGATTGCGCAAGGCAATCATTTGTAAAGGATGGAATTGGGTATAAGGATAAGAATGGAATCGAAAGATCACTATTCTTACCCTTGAGCCGAAGTGAATATATACCCATTCCAACACCTCATCCAAAAAATGATCTTTTTGAAAACAAATGTGATGAGTCTGAATCAAATGCTAACATAAGTAAAAGCGATGCAGATGTGACCCAACAGGCTGGTGTGGAAGATGATGAAAGTTGTGGTGGGCAGACAATGGGGTTAGGACATCCAGGTGCAAATTACTCCACAGTGAATTGGTTTATCTGGAACAATGAAAAGTCTAAAAACAATTTTATTTTGGATGACTGTAATACTTTAACTAATTTGGATGACTGTAATAGTTTATCTAGGATGGATAACTGTAATAGTTTATCTAGGCCGGATGACTGTATTAACGTGTCTTCTAAACTAGATTTAAAGGGTACTGTGGCCCATGATGATAGGAAGCATCCTATTAAACGTTCAAATGTTTGTGTTGAAAATGTTATGCTTGTTTGTGTTGATCTTAATGCTGCATTCTCTGATGATAAACAAACGTGCAAACCACGTGTGTTTGTGCCAGAACTAAAGCTTAACAGGTTTGGGAAATTTCTCACTGAGGAAATCCCAGAGTTTATCCCTTCATCCACAGATGTATCAGGTTCTGAAGAATCACAAAGTGAAACAGGTAACTCAAGTTCTGAAGAATCACTAAGTGATACAGAGAGCAACACCAGCCTACCTGACCTCAACACTAATGAAGAATCAAATAGCAACAAGGATTAATCAAGTTCAAGCGAAAGCTCCAGATCAGACAAGCTCGAGAAAAGAACATCACAGCCATCATCATCCAGATCTTCTCCTAAGATCAAGCCTAAGCATTCAAAATGCTTCAGATGTGGAAATGAGGGTCACGTGGTCAAAAACTGTCACTTGAAACCTAAACCATAGAAAGATATCAAATCACAAAACTCATTTTCTGATCAAATCAAAAACCTTCAAGAAACCGTAAAAAGTTTTGTTAAAAATACACAAACCTGGAAAAGACAAGAGTCAATTTTGGGTGAAAATCACAACAGATCAAAGCTAAAACAGACTTGGATTCCCAAAGTCACTTAATTAAATGTCAGAGTCGTGATTGTACATAGATTTTCTTTAGTTTATCTTTTGCTTTTCTTTTGTTTTGTTTTGCAGAATAAATTACAGAAATGGTTGATAGCTCTTATGAGATATCTATGGCATTTCGACAGCGGCGCTTCAAGACACATGACTGGACTGAAAGAACTCCTCAAGAACTATCGGTTCATTGATGGAGAGTTTGTAGCGTTCGCTGGAAATGAAAAGGGTGGAAAGATCGTTGGCATAGGAGATGTGGTCTCTGACGCACTAACACTGGAAGATGTCAACTATGTTCCAGAACTGTGCTACAATCTGTTGAGTGTATCACAAGTCTGTGACAAAGGAATCTTGGTGTTGTTCAACGACATGGAGTGCATCTTCCTTAAGCCAGGATTTAAACCACCCACCAACATGATCATGTTGAAAGCCCCTAGGCAGAATAACACATATGTGATAAACATGAGAGATGCCAAGTCTGAATACCCAATGACTTGCTTACTATCAAAGGCATCTGAGTCAGAGTCACTGTTATGGCATAGGCGATTAGGTCATGTGAATTTTAAAAATATGAACAAACTTTCTAAACTAAATCTAGTCAGAGGTCTTCCTTCCAAGGAATTTCCTTCTTCTGAAAAATGTTTAGCATGTGCAAAAGGTAAACAACACAAGAAATCGCACAAGTCCAAAACAGTGAACTCAATTGACTCTCCACTTCAATTATTACATATGGATCTCTTTGGTCCAATTAGTGTAAAAAGCTTGGGTAAAAAGTCTTACTGTTTGGTGATTACAGATGATTTCTCTGCTTCACGTGGGTGTGCTTCTTGGAGTTCAAGAGTGAAGCTGCTGAGACTTTGATGTTGTTCGTTCCTTTGATCGAGAACATAATCAAATTGAAAGTAAAGTCAATCAGAAGTGATCATGGAACAGAATTCAAGAACCAAAGCTTTATGACATTCTACAGCGGGAAAGGAATTCATCTTCAATATAGTGCTACAAGGACTCCTCAGCAAAATGGAGTGGCTGAAAGGAAGAATCGTACACTCATTGAAGCTCCCAGAACCATGCTCATCGACTCAAAATTGCCGATCATCTTCTGGGCAGAAGCTGTGAATACCGCCTGTTATGTTCTTAACAGAGTCTTGATTGTCAAGCCACGCGGGAAAACGGCTCATGAATTGTTGTTTAAAAGAAAACCTCTCATTGATTATTTCAGGCCATTTGGATGTTCCTGCACTCTTCTGAACAACTTTGAGAATATCATGAAGTTTGATGCTGTTGGAGACGAATGTTTCTTCGTTGGGTACTCTTCTAGTCAAAAGGCTTATCGAGTATACAACAAACGCACCAAGATGGTTCTCGAATCTTTCTATGTTGACTGGCAAGAATCCAACTCCACTAATGTTGGAACCGGTCCTGACTGGTTCTTTGACGTGGATGTTGTGTTTAATCACTTTGTCATACCTGAACATCAAGTTCCTGCAGATCAAACTCCTGAAAATCAAGCCACAAGTTCATCTCCCTTTGGGAATATTCTCTACTCTTCTGACGATGACGTTGCACTGTTCACCACTCGCTTTTCTCCTCTTGTTGCCGATCCAATTGTTCCTCCTCAACTTAATGATGGTGATACAGCTGCTGAAACTTCTCACATTCCTGAAAGCACTACAAATGCTGAAGGAACACTTACAAATCAGCAGTCTGTAGATGAACCATCCAGCTCATCAGCGCCTGGAGATCACCTTTCAAACCTACCTCCACAAGTGCAAGAAGAAGAAAACATGGGATACAAATCTTCAAAGAACCATCCCATTGAGAACGTCATTGGACCAATTAATGAGGGTGTTCTTACAAGAAATCAGACAGACAAGCTCAACACCGCTCTTTCAGCATTCTTGTCCCAAACAGTACCTTTCAGCATTGAAGATGCAGTAAGAGATGCAAGCTGGGTAGAAGCCATGCAGGAAGAGCTCTTTCAATTCAGAAAACTTAAGGTGTGGGAACTCGTGGATCTGCCTGAAGGAAAATATCCTATTGGTACGAGATGGGTCTTTCGCAACAAAATGGATGAACGTGGTGTGGTGATCAAAAACAAAGCTCGTCTGATTGTTCAGGGGTTTCGTCAATAGGAGGGGATTGACTATGAGGAAGTCTTTGCACCGGTCGCTCGACTTGAAGCCATTCGCATCTTCTTGGCATATGCATCATACAAAAACTTTAAGGTTTTTCAGATGGATGTGAAGAGTGCTTTCTTATACGGGAAGATCAAGGAAGAAGTCTATGTCTGTCAACCACCGGGTTTTGAAGACCCTCATCATCCCAACAAATACTACAAGTTGGACAAGGCTCTCTACGGTCTCCATCAAGCTCCTAGAGCTTGGTACGAGACCTTGTCCTCATATCTGCTACAGAATGGATACACAAGAGGGAAGATTGACATGACCCTGTTCACCAAAGAAGTCAAAAAACACTCTATTCTTGTTCAAATATATGTTGATGATATTATCTTTGGTTCAACTGATGAAAATCTGTGTAGGGAATTTGAAAGCATTATGAAGTCTCAGTTTGAAATGAGCATGATGGGAGAACTGTCATTTTTCTTAGGTCTCGAAGTCCAACAGAAAGAAGACGGCATTCTCATTCACCAAGCAAAGTATACAAGAGATATTCTGGCAAAGTACAACCTGTCTGACTGCAAGCCATCCAACACTCCTTTTGCTGCTCAAATAACGCTTGTGCCAGATCTTCAAGGCCCTTCTGTGAACCCTCACACTTATCGTTCTATGATTGGATCCTTAATGTATCTCACAGCCAGCAGACCAGATATCATGTGGGCAGTTGGATTCTGTGCTCGCTTTCAGTCAAATCCCAAGCAATCTCATGAAACTGCAGTAAAAAGAATCTTCCGCTATCTCAAAGGAACACCAAAACTCGGTTTATGGTATCCTAAGAGTGATAATTTTGACCTAATTGCGTACTCTGTTAGTGATCATGCAGGTTGCAGGATTGACAGAAAATCTGTCTCTGGTGGCTGTCAATTTCTGGGAAACAGGCTTGTGTCTTGGCAGAGCAAGAAGCAGACAACAGTGTCTATCTCAACCGCTCAGGCTGAGTACACCGCTGCATCCAGTTGTTGCTGTCAAGTGTTGTGGATTCAAAATCAGCTGTTGGATTACGGTTTGAATGTCATGAGAACCCCTATCTATATTGACAATGATGCTTGTCGTGACATCGTGAAGAATCCAATTGATTATTCTAAAACTAAACATATAGAAATTCGGATTCATTCAATTCGCGATGCACACGACAAAGGGTATATACAGGTGTTGGCAATAGATACTGCTGATCAAAAAGCAGATATCTTTACAAAAGCTTTCGACAAAACCCGTTTTCGTCAGTTGGTAACATGGCTGGAAATGATAAATTTTGAATGATTGAAATTTCAAAAAAAAAAAAAATGTGTATAAATTATAGAAAAATCTTATTTTCAGTAAAATAAAGATTTTTGGGGCATAAATAAACCGATAGATCCCTAACTGCAAATCTCAAACAAAATTTCAAAATTCAAGAAATGATAGGATCTAATCATATTTTGTCAGCATATGAATAGGACCCAGAGGATGTTGCGGTTTCAAGTAACGACATGTCGGTAGATTCAGCCTGGAATCAAGTAAACTACTAAAGGTGATAAACTGAAAAGATCTACACGGAAAGCTGGATTCCCACTGTGTTTTAGGTCTGCACAAGCTGAGTCCGGTCATACACAGGTTGAGAGATCAAAAGACACAGAAAATTTTGTGCATAAGAAATCAAAAGACACCTAAGAGTGCAAGCTACCAATGCGGGGCTATTAAATCAAATGAGCAACAAAAGACACGCAATGTTAGTGACGTGCAAACATATAGATAGCTCAAAAAGCAATCAAATGATCATCTTCTCTGCTTATGGGAACATAGACCTGAAGCTCTCATCATTTGATTGACATAATGATCATCTTCTCTGCTTATGGAAACATAGACCTGAAGCTCTCATCATTATATCTCAATAAACCTTGAGGATTGGTAGGCTTACACCTAGCATAATTGGGGTCCACTAACTTTTCGTCAATATTACAAAAACATGATAAATCTCATCACCAAACGTTCGTTGAAAGACGAGAGGCATGGATTTAAGTGGACAAACATACCGACAGTTTTTCTTGGGCTGCAGCTATCCAACGAAAAGTTGAAATGTGGTCTGGCAGGTATGGTTAGTTATGATCTTGATGCAGAAGGTGAGAAACGGTTGATCTCTGGTCCCTGGTCTATGTTTTTAACCTGTTTTTAAATTTGCGCACTTAATTGTGTATTTGAGGGATTGCGTACTTAGATAAGTGCGCAAATCCCAAACCCCTATAAATACCAACAGCTTTACCTTCTTTAATTTTTTTTTACAGCCGTCATTCCTAAAAAACCCTAATCTCTTATCATCATCGTCTTCATCATAAAAAAAAACCACCATTAACCACCATTAATCTCCCTTAAACCACCATTTAATCCACTTCATCTCTCCATTCTCAGTCATTTTTTATTATCTTTAAGGTAGATTACGTCCTAATGGCTTGATGTTGTTTTTACAGGGATTTAAACAACAGATCTGAGGCTTCAGTTTAAAAATTTTTTTGGGATTTTGATGTTTGCGAACTTATTTCACAGATTTGAGAACTTGTATCATATTTGCGCACTTGCATCAAATAATACAAGGGAATCAAACCCTAACCTGATTGCGAACTTGATTTGCGCACCTAAATCTTAAACGTGAGTTTAAGTGTTTGAGCACTTGTTAAGTGCACAAACTGGTCTGATAAAACACTAGGGTTACCATGCCCATTTGTTGACTGATTTGCGTACTTGGATAAGTGCTCAGATTTGAGCACTTGACTAAGTACTCAAGATTTGAGCACTTAACTAAGTGCTCAAGATTTGCGAACTTAGCTAAGTGCTCAGGTTTGAGTTCTTGGCTAAGTGCTCAGGTTTGAGCACTTGGCTAGGTGCTCAGGTTTGCGAACTTGGATAAATGCTCAGGTTTGAGCACTTGGCTAAGTGCTCAGGATTGCGTACTTGGATAAGTGCTCAAATTGGCTAAGTGCTCAATCTGATGGGCTTGATGAACTGCGAACTTGGATGCGTACTCAAATCCCTGAACCACATGTGACCGGACTTGATAATCTATGACCTTTGACTGGACTGCGTACTTGGACTTGTCACCTGTAAACTTAACCTTGGACAACAACTGAAAACTTGCAGACTAAAATCATATATGCCTATAAATCAACCTAATCAAACATAACAATTGTCTAATCAGAATCAAACTTGTCTAAAGTCGTTGTCCGTCTAAGTCTAAGATTTCAGTAGTCGGTAATGTTGCCTGAAAATAGAAATCTAACTTGCTTTTCGTGCGTATGACTCGAAACAGATGGCACTTGTATGGGATATCCGAGGAATGCACAATCAGGCAATAAATCTTGAGGCTGACGACCACAAGTTCAGAGATGTCGTTGCATGGATTAGGCACAGCAGGATCGGGTACGCGGTAGAACACGAGCTTACAGTGTATGTTGATCACATCGAAGACTTCTGGAGATCAGCAAGAGTTGAGACGGTAGATGGTGACAAAAGACTCAATACTATAATTCGAAACAAACCGGTGATCATTACTGAAGAAACAGTCCAAAGGGCACTAGGACTAGGAGATCAACCCGGAAGCTTCAAACAACTAGCTAAAGCTGACCTACTCAGAGAATTCAAGAGAATCGGATACAAAGGAGATTTCGACACGCGCAGTGATGTAAAGAAGAGCGAACTGTCACGTGACTGGAGAGTAATCTGCCACGTTTTCGTCATGTCCATGTCCCACAGAAAAGGGGGGTACAATGCTCTCAGCCCAGAATGGTCAAGCGCAATGATAAAGATCTGTAAAAATGAGTCGGTGAATGTGTCCGGGATGATTCTAGATTTGATGATAAAGAACTCACTGTCCAAGAACAAGAAGTGGGTCATGTATCCAAGATTCGTGCAAATGATGATTAATGCACAAAACGAAAATCTGCCAAGAAACAACAGTGATGTGTACGGGTTCGCCAAAGGTGGGAGATTTTTCACAGAATGCAATACGCCTGATTGGGAACCCATGCTACAAAACATGTATGCAGCACAACGTTATCCTGTAGTTATGGAACTCTACAACAAAATCAAGAAAAGGAGGCAGGCATGTGCTGAAGTTCGTCAAGAATCCACTGATGTCCCTGAATCATCTGAGCCTTCTCCCACTACAACCCAGCCAACTGCTGAAGAGATTGCTAGAGAAAGGGCAAAGGGCAAAAGGGTAGCATCTGAACCAGTTGCACCAAGGCCAACCAAAAAGAGTAGGCCGACTGGTTTGTTACAAGAAGGCAGAGAATCACTGACACAAGAGGAACTTGACACTGCTGAAGCTTTAAGACAAAGTGCTGAATTGGCAAGGGCCGAAAGAAAGAAAAGAAGAGAACAGTTACCAGAATCTGAGAGGCCTCGAGTAATGACTGAAGAAAATATTGAGAATGAAGAAATTTGGGAGTCTATGTTCGGGGGAGATGATCAACCAGGGCCTTCCACTGCCAGGGCTCCTGTTCCTAAACCTCCTGTGAAGAAACCAAGTGCACCATCCTCGTCTATTCCTGCTGCACAACGTTGGAAACCTGTGCATCAAGAACTTTATGAGACTTTATCAAAAGAGGTAGGAAAGATTGCTGCAAAAGAAATATGCACCTTGAAGAATCAGATACACAACAACCAAGAACTGAGGAAAAAGATAAAGAAGCCAAAGCATAAGAATAAGAATCTGGAAAAGGTTGTTAAGGATCAACGATACCTAATCAAGTTTCAGACTCAGGTGCAGATAAAGATGTTCGACATGATTCAAGAGCTGAAGAAACAAGAGACAAGTGCTTCTTGTACGTCATTTGATGAAACGTTTGATTTTGGGAAGTTTTTGGAAGAAGAGAAAGAAAAAGAAAGAATAGCTGAAGAGAGCGACGTGGACGAAATTAGTGAAGATGAAATGCCTGAAAAGTTTGTGGAGATGGGTGTAGGAGAAGAAACTGTGTATGAGATGTCAGATGGGCACAAGTTGGACCCTGAAAGATCTACCTGGTTTCCCAAAAGACCTATTACTATTCCAGCTCTGCACCAAAACATCCATCACACAAGAGAAGCTCATCAAGAAAGAATCATCTCATGGGGATATGATGGGTACAAAAGGTTGTTTGTTGTGAAGAGAAGGGGGGAGTGATACAGTATTTCAAAGGTAGACAAGATCTAAAAACTCTTCCTCGCTATGATATCAGGGAAATGAGCAGAGCCCCATTCATCAACCACTCCAAGTGCACCCAAGCTGACATGATCTCTGTCTTCATAGAAAAGGAGTGTGAGACTGATTTCCAGATCTTTAAACCACAAAAGCCAAGAAGAAGAATTTCCAAAAAGAGAATCGATCCAGCAACAGGACGAGGAATGATCACATATGTGATTGACCCACCCCAGGCCGTCACACGAGTTCCCATATGTCCCGAGCTTCCAGTGATGTTGATAGATTTTAAGAAATGGTTATATGACAGCAAGACTGGTGAAGCTGTCATCAAGTTGAGGGACGATTCAAAGGCTTTGAGGATTCTAGATCCAGTGGATGTGTTTGCACTTAATCCTTCAGATTTGACTGTCCTGTTTGCAAATCAGATTAACGTGGGTGCTGGGAATGTGTTGTTTGAAGAAGCAATCCTATTCAGGAGAGCGGTTGAACGGGCGCTGAAGCGAAAAAGGGAATTACTTGATTTGGTAGACAGGATCAACGCGGCCGACAAAGCAAGAGATGAAAAAGAAAAGGCTGCCCAAGCTGCTGCTGCAAAAACAACTGAAGCTGAGGTCGTCTCAGAGGTGCAGACACAAGCACCTGTAGAAACAACTGATCCAGAAACAGAGTCTACTCAAGCTCCCCCAGCATCGTCTGAACCAGATCCAGCTTCTCTTTCAGCACCTCCTACTCATGAAGAACCAACAACAGAAATCGCTCAAGAGCCACAACCCATAGAAGAAGATCTTGCTATTTTGTTCATTCAAGATCCTCCTGTTGATGAAGAAGCTGTTGATGTTAGTGTAGTTCAAGCACTCCCGGCAAGCAGAGCAAGAGAAGAGGGGGAGTTAAGCGATGTTGAGATCGACTGAGGATGAAAAACTGGTATCTGTGGTCTAGGGGGAGTATTGTTGGGTTATATTGAGACCACAGTTACCAGAATTAAGTGTTTTGATAGTTTATTGTGTTGTTTAGAAGTTAGAGGGCTTATTATGTAATTAGTTGATAGTTTTGTGAAACCCTAGCAGATTTGCGCACTTAAGCACGGGCCCTGCGCACTTAGCTTAAGTGCGCAGGCCCATGTGCTCTGCCTATATATAGAATGTTATATGTGCAACTAGGGTTTAGGGTTTTTGGTTATCTTAGAACACAAGATCAAATCTGCGAACTTAGTGTATGTAATCCATGGTGCTTTGATGTTTATCATTAATGGAAAGCTTGAATTTCTTTATCTTGTGTGTCAGTTTTACTAGTTTTATCTAGTTTCTTTGTTTGTGAAGATTAATTACTTAAAACACCTAATAAATAGGTGTTTCTAAGTGATAACAATCTTGTGCACTTGAAAGATCTAGTATTTTGGGACTACAATTTGAAAAACTTTAATTTTGTTGGAAATTGCATAAGCCAAAAATAACCTGATGGCTTCAAGCCGTGCAACTGAAGCAAAGGTTTCATCATAGACAATTTCCTTTTTCTTGACAATAACCTTGTACCACCAGTCTTGCCTTGTTCTTGATAATCATACCAGCTTCATCTTGTTTATTTCTGAAAACCCATCTTGTGCCAATTGGTAGCTTGTTGGAGGTAAGGGACAGATTTCCTAGACCTATTGCTTCTTGAATTGGAGCAACTCATCTTGCATAGCTTGAATCCAATTGTTATCTTTGAGGGCTTCTTGATACTTCTTTGGTTCCACTTGAGAGATAAATGCTGAGAAAGAGCAAATGTTGGAGAGCTGGTTTCTTGTGAGTACCCCTGATGCAATATCACCCACGATTTGATCCAATGGATGATCCTTGTGTTCAATCAGTTGTTGTAAACCTGTGATTGGAGATGGCTCTTGAACTTCTTCAAACAAACCACTTAGTTTAATAATATCTGGTTCAGCTGTATGTACTGGTTCAGGAGTCTCTGGAGCTGAATCAGTAGTTTGAATTTGTTCATCAGTAGTTGTTGAAGTGGAAGTTTGTAAAGCTTCTGATGGTTTAAAAGTTGATTTAATGACTGTATTGGGAGTCCATGATGGAGGACTATCATCATCAAACCCTTAATCACCATAATAAGTGGGTTTGGATGAAGTAACAGTCTTTTCAGGTCCGAAATGAAAGCTGTGAAGGTCAAAGAGTTCAGCAGGATGTGCTGGAATGAGAGTGTGTTTTGACTTATTAAACTTGATATTCAGTGTTTCTTCAACTATCTTGGTTCTTGAATTGAAAACTATGTAGGCTTTTCTAGTGGAAGAATAACCAAGAAAATAACCTGAATCAACTTTTGCAGCAAACTTTGAAATAGTGTCCTTGATGTTTAGAATGAAACATTGACATCCAAAAGCCCTGAAAAAGGAGATAAGGGGCTTGATGCCATGAAGAACTTCATATGCAGTTTTGGAATGTCTTTTGTTGACAAGGACCCTATTTTGAACATAGCAGGCTGTGTTAACTGCTTCAGCCCAAAAATACAATGGAGGCCCGAATCAACTAACATAGTTCTTGCTGCTTCAATTAGTGTTCTATTCTTCCTTTACACCACACCATTTTGTTCAACAACTCTGGGAATGCTAAACTGTCTAACAATCCCTTTAGACAGGCATGATTCATCCAGATTTTTGTTCCTGAACTCTGTCCCATTGTCATTCCTGATGACTTTGACAAAGAGAGAATATTGTTTCTCTACTTGTAGAATGAAGAATTTGATGATATCAGCTGCCTCATCCTTGGAAAATAAAAAGAAAACCCATGTGAATCTTGAGTAGTCATGAATGATGACCAAGCAGTATTTCTTCTTACCAAGGCTCATGATCTTGACTGGTCCAAATAAGTCCATATGGAGTAGTTGAAGACATGCAGTTATTTTTTATTCTTCAATAGACATATAGGAGAACTTATGCTGTTTACCTTTAAGACAGGAAACACAGTGTTCTTTACACTGGTATTCCTTCAAAGGTAGACCTCTGACCAAGCCCATGACCAAGCCCATTTTAGTGACTTTATTTATGGTTTTAAAGTTTATATGGCCAAGTCTCCTGTGCCAGAGATGAGTTTCAGAATTTGATGCTTTTGAGAAGAAGCGGGTAGTGTTGTTCAATACTTTGTCTTTCTCAATGTCCACTGCATAGACATTGCCACATCTTTTGGCTATCAGCAAAGTATGATCTTCAATGATCTTCTCTATCAACTTTTGGCCTTCTGGTGACATGCATGCTGTTTTGGTGAAAAAGGAAGAATATCCTTTGTCACACATTTGAGAGACACTCAGCAAGTTGTATTCCAAGGTTTCAACCAGATTAACCTTGTGAAACTGTATTTTACCAGAGGATACATTGCCATGTCCTAGCACATATCCCTTGGTATTGTTCCCAAAGGACCCAGATCCTTCTCTTTGACTGATAAAATTGCTTATCAGGTATCTGCATCCTGTCATGTGCATTGAGCCTCCACTATCAACATACCAAATGCTATTTAGACCTCTAGAGACCCGCTACACAATATAACGAATTACTTAGATTTAGGAACCCAAGCCAATTTGGCTTTGGGTTTGCTCGTGAGAAACAGGAACAGTTTTTGTGGACCAATTAGAAATCCATGTCTTTTTGGCAATGGATTTTTCTTTTAAGAGCAATGGTAGAACCCTGTTGAGGTTCACTGTCAACTTTGGTCATCAGAAATTTAACCATGTTTATCAATTCTTTTACCTCAGTAGTTTGTGAAACTGCTGAAGGTTTGGTCTAACTTCTGAAGAAGAATTTTGAGAAAAAGGCTTTGGTTAAGGTTTAGTCTTTTTCTGAGAAAAGGTGTTACTTGGTTGTTGTTTGTTGGGATAAAAAGTTTCTTCAAAATCTTGCTTGATTTGTTTTCCCACAACCAGTTGTAAAATCTTGTTGTACTGATTTCCTTTTCTGTATCTACACAATTCTGTTTTGTGGTTAAACAGACCACAAATTTCACATTCTTTTGCCTTCTCCTTCCTTTTAAATTCACCATAAGATGTGGAAGGCAAATTACTGACAGTTTTGGTGTGTTGAGTTAGGTCATCAGTAGTTTTCAGGTTCTCAACTCCTAATGTAGATGAAACTACTGATGGCTTAATGTCAGCATTTTTAACTCCTGTAGAACTTCCTTTTTCAATTTTGAAAAAGTTCTGATGAAAGGATGTGCAGTCTTTCATATCAGAAGTTTGCTTTTGAACTTTTCTACTCCTATCATCAGCAGTTTTGGGAGTAAAATCAGTTGATGTTTCAGTATGATTATACCATATTCCAAACTAAACATTTGATGCAGTTTGTTTGTTAAGCAGCATTTGGTAACCTCTACATGACTCAACCCAATTTTCACAATCAACCTTGGTGTCAGCAAGCTCTTTTCTGACATTTCCTAGGTCTTCTATCATGATTTTAATCTGTGCTTGGGTTTCAATAGCATCATTTTTTAATTTAGAAATTTCTTTTGATTTTGCAGTAAGTTTTCTTTCTAAATCACATTTTATTTGAGTATATTTTCTCTCAGAGTCATTGGCTTTGCCTTGTTGATGCACATTGGTCTTTCTTATTAAAGCAAATGATTCTTTGCATGATTTTTAGCAAAGTTTTAAAAGAGACTCTTTTGATACCTGGGATAAGGCAGAGTTAGAGGAGCATCCCTCAAAAGCCATTAAGGCAAAATTCTTTATCCTATTATCAGGTTCTCCCCAGTTGATGTTATAGACTTTGTTGTGTGTATCTAGACTGCATTCAGATGTATCAAAAGGAAGACTGCTAATGGAAGGCATCTGTTGTTGGCCCTGTTGTTGAGTAGGCATCTGTACATATTGTATTTGAGGCACATATTGGATTTGTGGAGCTTGTGCCTGTACAAAATGTGCGCTTCCCTGAGTTCCAAAATTCCTGTTATAACTGGAGTTTGACTAATTTCCAGACTGTGGTTAGTTATAGCTAGAGCTTCCACACTCTCTAGCAAAGTGTCCCAACTTCTGACACTTATGACATCTAAGTATAGATTTGTCAAAACCAACTTTTGTTGAATTGTTCAGTCCTGAAAATTTCCTTCCGGACCTTTTATAAAATTTGTTACTTTTAATACTTAACATGGCCAGTTGGTGTAGTATGTCCATTTCTTCTAAGTCATCACTACTGAAGTTTTTTAAATCATCCATTATAAAACACATGTTATCAATAGCTTGACTACTTTCTTCATTGTCATAAGCTGGATATGATCTTTCTGATGAGATCCCAATAGTTATGTCAATGTGATCAAAAGATCCAAAATCATTTGAACAAGTTGGCGAGTCTTGTCCTAAAAGAGTTGTACTACCTAGAACATAGTCATCAGTAGTTTTACCAGAGTTTTGTAACTTTTTCTTTTGATTTATTTCTCTTTCAAAAGTTAACAATCTCCCATGGAATTTTGTGAGTGTTAGGGAGTCAAAATCTGGTCCTGACCCAAGAACTATAGAATAAGTTTCCCATTTTTCTGGTAAAGACCTTAAAAATCTATGAAGCACAGATGAGTTTGTATAGGTGTGACCATTTAACTTTAACTCAGAAATTAATGAAGAGAATCTTTCAAACTGTTGTGTTAAAGTCTCTCCACTAACATGAGTAAAGGTTTCAGATTGTTGAGCAAGAATTTCTCTGGTGTTGACAATCACCTCATTAGTTCCTCTAAACTGTTCTTTGAGGCAATCCCGCAGCTCTTTGGCACTTTCATAGTGTAAAAGTCCAACATATATTTCATTTGGGAGAGACATTGCCAACATTGAGAATGCCTTAGCATCTAGCTCAAGTTTTAGGAAATCTTCATCAGTGTAGTTTTTGGTTCTTTTGGAATTTCTACTTTAGTTTCAAGGTTAATATTTACTGGTATATGAGGTCCATACATGACATACTTCAAACACCCAATATTTTGTTGTGAAAGGGTATGTGCCATCCTCTTTTGCCATATATTATATTCGATTCTGACTAGCATAGGAGGGTTGTTGGCAGACCCAGTATTATGAGGATCCATTTTTAAGAAATATGTTTTGTCAAGATTTTCTTAAAGTGATGGATGTTCTTGAAAAAGTGAACTTTTATCCTTTATTGAATATTAATAAGAGCCTATGTCTGATTCTCAAATTGTTAGATTGATACTTGATCAGATAAACCAGTGATCTGATACTAATTGTTGGATCAGTTTCTTATTTTAACAGTTCTTATTCATGAACACTTGTGTGTAATAAATATATCAAAGCAGATTGTACAGCGGAATAAGTAAAGTGTTCAAGTTAAAGTTTCACAGTTAACAAGAGTTATTACTCCCCCTCAATCAATGAACTAAGTAGTAAAATGAGAATCAATAACAGTAAATGCAGAATGATTCTCAGATATATATATATATATATATATATATATATATATATATATATATATATATATATATATATATATATATATATATATATATTGAAATGGTTAACTATTCAAAGTGTTGAAGGAAGTATTCAGATCTATATAAAATAGTGGGATTAACCCCTCTATTTATAGACAGACAATTACATACATGCTAAGTAATCAAAAGATTATAATAATGTAAGATAACACTACAACAGGCTGTAGTATTGAAACTTGAACAAATACTTTAAGAGTACTAATATAATACTAAACTAAACTGCTGAAGATTAAGGGTGGTTGGAAACTTCTAATCAAAGTACTGATGAGTGACAAACTTCTGATGAGTAACCTTCAGGAGTTTGTCTTTAGGAGTTGTTCTTCAGATGTCTTGTCTGGTTCATCTTCAGAACTTCTGTTTCTTTACTCTTCAGGACTTGGTAATCTTCTATATCAGCAGTTTAAACAAAATAATAAGAGGATGTAAGACTAAGGTTTATACTGGCTTGTCAATCCTCTTTGACCCTACACAACATCAATCCATAATCATCAAGCAACTTATCCTAAATGAAAACCCCCAATTTATCATTAGTCTAACACCCTAATTGTAAGCATTTCCCAAAATGGAATAATATTATGAAAATATCATATCATTGCATGCACAACTTACCCTAAATGGCAAATAATCAGATTTCATCACATAATCACCTTACAAATCATCATTCTACTGTTACCACATCATTCTATCATAAACTCTAATATCATTCTATAACATCCTAATGCACTCAAACGGGTCAAAACGCGTATTATCATCAAAACACATCAAACAACCTTCATAATCCATGATAGACATCCTAATAACTCATTCATGTCAATAAAACATCAAACACATAAGAATCCCCATGTTTTGATCATCAAAAACCGTTCTTTGCATGAATCCTTCACATAGAACCCATTTGAAGGATTAAACTTGTTTTAAAACTATTTTTCAAAGGTTTTCAAAGACACAAACTTTATAAAACCAGGTCTGGACCTTTAAGGATCAAAATAACGTTATTACAAAATCTTAGGATGAATAACACACCTTACATTTTTCTAGAAATGATGTTTAAATCTTGGAAATGGTAGATTTTAGGGCAAAAACGGATTCCAGAGGTTAAGTATAGTGTGAGATAGGTTTGGGGCGAGTTATGGTTTCACAAATGATATTTTATAAGTCAAGTATGGTATTTATAGTTGTTGCTAGTCGTTTCAGACACTACAGGCGACTAGGGGCCTAGTCGCCCCTACAGGTGGCTACTAGCTCCCTAATCGCCCCCTGCAGCAGATATGGGTTTTTGGCGCGTTTAACACTATTTTAACACATATAAGCACGTATTCACACACCGACAAGTTATATAATGATTATAAACACATATTACTAGATAACTAACACGTTCACATTCGTTCACCAATCCCCGGGACTCAAGACTTACGTGTGTGCATTAAATCCGGCTATCCTACAAATCACCAATCCTTGTACACATGGTTTTGAACCGACCCCCGATGATCCCTTGGATCATCGTAACGAATCCCGATGATTCCCCGAACCATCGTAATGACTCAACTGACCCAGTTAAGTGTAATGTATGCATGAATCGCTATGGTAGACTTATACGTTTGACCAAAATTACTAACCTGAGTTTGCCGGGTGTCACAACACCCCTTAGATATATTTCAATTTAAGGACATTCTCCCAATAAAACTTGGAGCCCATTTTGTGGATCTACAATTTACTATGTATTTTTTGGGGACTTGATTTAATGATTTTCTCATCATCTACTTTGGTTGAGAAAGTAGATGAATATTGTATTTTCTAATCCCTTTTTTAATACTTCAATACTTGATAACCTAAAAAATTATCATTCAAGAATAGGCAATATCAAATCAAAATTGCAAATTTTAGAGATTCAATCATTCAATACTTGTTTGTTATTCACTTGGGCCAAGACAAATGTAATACATGACAACAACAACAAAAACCTTAAACTTCGGGGGCCCTTAGTGTTTGGAGGCCCTAGGCCTTAGCCTAGGTTTCTAACATAATAGGGCCAGCCCTGCTTTATTTGTAAATTACTCATTAGGCAACATGATGTGAGTACTTGTCTTCTCATCCAACTCGTAACCCTTCATCCTCCATATCTAAGGATGAGAATTTCGTATTGAATACCGGTATCGTACCGATAAATTTGATACTCATTTTGGTTGGTATTTCGGTATCGGTTCGATATCAATACCATATAGAGAGAGCATCTTCTAATGAGCACCGGTACCGTACCATACTAAAATACTCGGTACGGTATTCGGTACCTACTTTTTCACTCATAGCTTTAAAGATAGATTTTTAACAAACTTTGAAACATTATATAAATCATCACATGATCGATAAAAATTTAATGTAGTTTTTTACAAATCTTAAAGATTACAAAGCTTAATAGAAGTGGGTAGAAGTAGAGTGCGTATGTGTTGTAGCATATTAGCAAAGAATTGAGCAAAGTGAAATGAGAATGGAGGTTGCCTTTTATGAAACTAGCACACATGGCACAGCTCGTGCCTGCACCACACGACACGTGATCAGCTCTTGTTGGGCCCACTTGATCTCTAAAATCCTCAAAAATCTCATTTGTTGTTTAGTGGGGCGTGTCTGAACTCCGGATCAACAAGTCTTCAGTTTTCCATCCAGAATTGCTTCGTTTGTTCGTTTTAGGCCCGATTCTTCCTGAAAATGAAAAAACAGAATTAAGCTTTTTTCAAATAAATTCTAAGAAAAACACTAAAAAGTGGATTTATTTTGCTAATAAAATTGTGTATGTTTGTATGCACATCGGTACGACCTGTACCCATATGTTGACATACTGCCATATCGTCAGAAGATAAGTCAAACCCTAATGGGCCCCCGTCGTTTAACAAGAGTACAACGTGTATTCCTTTAATGACGGTACGGTTGTATTAGACTCAAAACCCTAGAAAATGTTTATAAATAGAACATGACAACTGTAAACCCTAGTGGACGAAAATCGGCAAGTGTAGAAGCTAAATAGGTTGTTTGGAGTTATGTAACAATATTGAAGAGCAAAGGAGCATGAAGATCAAAGATCTAACACAAAGGGGATCGTATTCGCAATTCTTACTAATTTTGACACTTTTAGATTATATTTTTTTTATTTCACATCACGTTTTCAATGAGTTCTAGTTATTTATCTATGATTGTGGCTAGATAACTACCTTATAGCCAATTAGATAAGATGAATTTTAGTATTTGTTAAGTTGGATGTTTTTGTTTATGAAATTGTGATTTATTATAGTTGTTTATTGCTAATCTTATGTTGTGCTGATTGTATGTTGAGTATTGATCTTTGAATGAGTTTATGTGGATGACCTAAGTCTTTCTATGAGGTTATGTATGCTAGATCTGAACTAACTCTCAGTTATATATTAATTGGTAACTCGGGGATTGATACCTAGCTAGTAATAGATAAATTTGTTTGAGGGTTGGTAATGCATATGGGTTACCTATGGGAAGGGTCTGAATAGAGGATTTAAAACTAGTTAAGGGTTGCTTTAAATTGATCTTGATAGACACTATTCATCAATCAATTTTGCTAGCCAATAAAGAGACTATAAATCACAAGGGGATGGTAAATTAACTAGCTACTTAATTAAGATCGGATTATTTGGTGTGTCCGTAACTTAAATCTTCAATATTTTGTGCAACGTGGTAGGGTGTTGGTCTTTCACCACTTCACATCATTTGATATATTTTGAGCTTTTCATAAACATAGCATTTAAAGCTTTTTCAAATGAGTAAGGATTTTGATCCTAAGGCTAGTGGGTACACAGACGAGAGGAAGGGAGACGGGGGGTGGGGGCGGTGTTTGGGACGGGGACGGGGGCAGAGGCGGTGGTGGTGGCGGAAGGTGATTGGCGCTGGTCTGTGATTTTGGTCCGTCCGTTATGTTCTCTGAGAGACGGGGGAGACGGGGGAGGTGAGGGACGGGGGTGCGGGGCGGTGGTTGGGACGAGCGGGTGGGACGGGGCTGAAATGGAGGACGGGGGGTTGGGGCGTCTGTGTACCCACCAGCCTAAGTAGTATTCTTTTACATATATGATTTATAACTTATAGTCATTTTTGTAAGTATTGTTTTAATATTAGTTTTCATTTTACAAATCATTAAAATACATCGATTAGATATTAATGTAGGATACTCGATAATCTTACATTTGTTACACTATGCTAATGATAGGTATACTCGTCTAGTGACGTGTGTAATTAAGTTTTAGATATTATTATACCCTAATGGCATTTTAGGGGTGGGATAAGACTTAGGGACCATTTGCTTTACTATAATGACCATTTTATTTTATTTTTTGAAATTCAAGAAAATGACAATCGATGATTAGCTAATGATTTTTTAGTTCTTTTTTATCTTGCGTGTGTCTTAATTTGGGTTTTGACTTGCTCTTTATTTGAATTTAATAAATTTCGTTTGGTGGCTACAACGACGTTACAAGGTGGTGGTGGTCACAATGGTGCTATAGTGACAAATTGATAGTTGGTTTTCTTCTTTTGGAAATTCTAACACCCGATGTTCAACTGGTACTAACCTTCTTTGTTTCCATCAAGTTCTTTAGTTTCTTGGCATTATGTGAGTTAACTAAAGTCAAATCTATAGTACTAGCGAGTTTGTTTCTTCAACGCTCCACAATACCATGCTACATTCGTATAGATTGTTCACAGAGATTCCATAGTCGAACCTTTTAGTGTTCCGCATTCCTATTTTCCTTATTAACCGTTATTTCATTTCATTATGTTGGTATTTGTTTAAGAGAAGCAATTTGGAGTCGAGGAATCGGAATTGAATGTGTGTTGTTGACATTTTATTATACACAACCGCATACTCCGACAATAGGTTCGCATAAAAATTACATGTATCGCCGCTGAGCGCGGGTAGTAATACTAGTTACAAATAGGGCTGGCATAACATGCTACACGAACCTGTTAAGATACGAACATGAAACATATAAACACGAACACGACATGAAATCTAATCGTGACATTTTTTTCAAACTCGAACACGAACCTATGTATAACATGTTAACACTATAAGGAACACCTAGTAAAACAGGTTAACACGATAAGACGTGGTAAGACCTATTATAAGACACGAACACGAAATAGGTAAATACGAACACGACACGAAAATAAACAGGTCTTAACGTGTTGACCTGTTATAGACACGAAACCTGTTAAAATCGTGTATGTTCGTGTCAGGTTATCGTGTTCGTGTCTGAATTACCAGCCCTAGTTACAAACAAACCAAAATGTGCCATAATTACAAAACTTTATATGTGATATTATTATCCTTTATATTAGTTTCTAAAGTTTTTTTGGAAGCTGAATTTCTATTTGTGGCAGAGATCGTCACATCCCCCAAAGGGGGGCCCCTAGACAATCCTAGTGGTCAGATTATGTTGTCTTAACCGGGTCCACGCTGAACGAGAAAGGCGGCCCACAAGCGAGTCGTAGCTGCGCATGAGGGGCACTTGGGCTTCCACCCGAAAAATTTCCCGCCACCTGCTACTTGACAGATGTTGCATCATCAACAAGAGGCAAGCCTCTCTGGAGTAAATGCACGGTAATAGAAAATCAGGGGGCCATCAGAATCGAATCTGACCCCTTCAAAGAGTGTAGGCGCAACTATCACTTGATAAATATCCCCCATATGCTGCATGTGGGGATCGAACCGTAGACTTCCCAAACGAATCTTTGGTCGCCTAACACTAGACCACTAGTGGTAGTTTCTAAAGTTGATGAATAGTTTTCATTAACTCCATATTAAATTTTATATTCATTACAAAAAGACAAAAACATAAACTTTTAATACTTACCATACATAGCATTGAAGAATCTTTTTCCCAACTATAATGATGTAGGTAATGTTCATCACACATCTAATTTTTTTAAAAGCAACTTTCACTCCCAACACTTCCCGTCCTCAAAGTGAGCGTCGAAGGCAAAAACACAACGGGTATGTTTGGCAAAACTAACTGGTGGCTGGTAGCTAGAAGTTTTTTAAATATATTTTGGTGTTTGGCATGCTGGAGCTTTTAATAAAATGTATAAAATGACCAAAATGAGCATAATTAAAAGCTTGTAAAAAAATTTTTATTTTATTTTTAAAATAGAATGGGTATTTGTGTCATTTACTAATTAAAAGCTTGTAGCTAGTAGAGCTTTTTCTTAAACACTACTATAGAGCTTTTTCTCTAATCTAAAAGCTTCCGGCTCGTTCAACCAAACAAGGTTTTTTTATTGAGTACGAGTTTTTTCTTAAAAGCTTGAAGCTTAAACGCTACTATAGAGCTTTTTCTCTAACCTAAAAGCTTCCAGCTCCTTCAACCAAACAAAGTTTTTTATTGAGTATGAGTTTTTTCTTAAATGCTTGAAGCTTAAAGCTCCTAAAACATATCCAACTTACAACATATAAAGAGAATACTTATACCAGTTTTCCAAACTAGATTTTTAAACCTAGTCATATTCTTCAACCAAAGGAACAATAAAGACTTAACGTTCACCACAATGGCCCCACACCATCTCCCAACACCATCCCACACCTTTGTTCTTCACATATCTATTGTATAGTTGTCATTATAGGTTTGTAATTGAACTTGAAAATGAATAAATAACAATAAAATAATATATGCTTAGGCGAAAGCTAAGGGATGTGTACGGTGTTCCAGGTCGGAAGTCAAGCCTCCATTTTAAGAAGAAGATAAGTTAAAGGACCAGTGACTTGATCGCGGTTTGGGAAGCACCTATGAAAGTAGGGCTCAATCGGTGAACCTTCACAGCTAATGCGGACGCGCATCGGGAGGTTACGCATACTACTCAGTAGTAGCCCCATTTCTCTATCAAGGAGCCAACACTTCAAACTCACTCTTATCTTCCTCACAAATAGTTAAACTTAGTACTATTTCTAATAATAAACTTAACTACTTATACGGAGGGCCCTGAGATGTGCATGCCCACTATCTCTACTATTTTATCTTTTTATTTTACAAAACCCAAAACCCTTTTTCAAAACTATTTTTCTTAGAACCCCTCGTTTTTTTTTTCTTTTCCCGATTAGTTATTTGATGAAAGGTTGAGAAGGTGAAAGTGTGTTCTCTAGGAATACGATACTCGGTATTTACCCTAGGAAGCTATGTTATACGGTTCTCTGCCTATGTGTTGGTTTTAGTTTCTAAAGTAATTATCGTTTACTTATAAATTTAAAACATGTTTAAAAGGGTTTAGTAAAAATTAATCGTTTTCCCAAAACCAATGTTTTGGAATTTACACCAATTGTTTGGCACCGGGAAAATGATATCTCTTTACATTACTAAAACCAGGCACATCATCTATCACCTTACAGCTGGTTACTAATGGCTGCAAGAAGAATATCCGGGTTAAATGGGTTAAACGCTTGGCTCACGTCAGGACTTCTTGATGTCAGGATTCTAAAAAGATTAATGCCCGATCTGTGCCATCTATTTGTAGACAGTCATGTACGTGTGAGAAATTTAACACTCAATGTTAACTTACGTTTTATAAACATATTGCATAACACGTGTTTTATTTACAGTGTGACGCAATTGAAGCAATTACAGCCGTCGCTAATGCAGAATTCTTTGACTCAGTCATCAAATTACAAAGATGTTACACGGTTGAGATGTTTGTTACCTGCCCTCAATGGCAGTACATGCCAACAGTACCAATGAGGTTTGAAAAAAGAACTATTTATATACCTTTGGATAATGATAACATACAAACGTACAACTTAGATTGTATAGTTTTGCATCTTGTGCCAGAGTACGGATTTTGTGTTGTTTTTTATTTGGTGTTAATTTTCGCATTGTCAGGCTCGGCACAAGATTATGATATGTCTAACAACAAACAATGTTACTATAGAGTTCTTACGTTGACTTATATCAGATATATCGAAGCACATGCTTTTACATGGGTGTCGCATCACATAACATTTTGACTAATCCATTTGACGTCTGCGATGTGCCCGCGCTGCAACGCGCGCGGGTCTTCTTGCTAGTTAAACTTGAAAACTAAACTTAGAACATGTTTCTGACTCAATGCTAACCATCTATTTGTATACAAAATTCCAAGATATGCAACTTGTTGGGGAAGTTAGATATTCAACAAAAGATTTGAGAGGCGTGTAATCGCTTTTAGAGCGAATTATTTCGATGGTTCTCCCAATCGGATACAATTCAGATTTGAGAAATAAGATTTTTGATTGTGAATATGTGAACAAGTAAAAATGACCAAATTTTAGGCCCCGCCAGGGGCTCCCACCCCTTAAACCTTGCTCCCGACTCCCGCCCGCCAAGGGGGTGTTGCCCCATTGGAACCCCCATTACTTAAGGCTCCAAACACTTAGAATTTTAATAACTCAAATAAGCATACACTCTCGTACCTAACTTGTTTAATATGTAGTACAATTCACTTTTGTTACCAAATCAATACCAACACTGATACGTGCCTGATTGAGCCACCATGCCATGTCACCCATGTCCTCCATAATACTCATGCACAACGTGGGTTTGCATGTTGCAGTCCAATTTATTAATTTTGCATTTTTATCTTCCTTTAAGTTTACGTGAACTAAGTTAGTCGGTCTTTGTAATTGTTTGTATGCCTATAAAAGGCCATTTAAGTTTAGAATGAATTATTAATAAAAAAGTTAAGAAAAAGCTTAGGCTTTAATCTTTTCTTCTCTAGTTTTTTTGAAACTTAACCCCCTCTAAGGATTATCTATCAGTTGCCATCTATCAAACACAAGCCATCGACTTTTACTCAAATACCACCTAACATTTAAAATTTTAAATTAAACTATGTATATATTCAAATAAACAAATTAATCCTAATCTATGACTGCACCCACATCCGATTTGCATTATCCAATTTTGAACCTCTTGATTAACCTAATTGCTTGTTTAACCCATTGCTCAATAATCTCCTTAATATATTGATGTGTCTCATCGAGATTAGGGTTGTTCAAATCGCTCACCGCTCGTTCGAAAAATGCTCGAAAAATGCTCGCTTGATCTTCTGCTCGGTTGTATATGAGCTGATCGGCTCGGTTCGGTTTGTAAATGAGCCAAGCACGAGCAAAGGTATGCTCGGCTCGAATAAGTTTTTATTTATTTAATAATAAATATACACACAATTTACAGATAAATTTATGGCTTTATATATAAGATTCTATTGGATTCGACTCAGTATATGCAAACAAAATATAACCAGTCCACTTAACACAATAAAAAAAATTAACACTAGATTTAATAGCAAAACAATAAGTCATGAGGTGACAGTCTTGACTTCTTTATGTTATTAGTCGTCCATCGCTAATTGTCGCTTGATATCACCTGCGTCACAATGCAACAACTGTTCTCTGACGTGTGCTCATCACCTTACCAGCCTGAATCTAAGCCTCATCCTTGGACACTGGGTTCTCAATATTAGTGTTATCATTGGACATTTCGACTTTAGTTGTCACCCGACAATGAAAATATCGAAGGAAACATCCCAATTTTATGATCGTCCATATTATTCTCTGCTCGATTTTCGCTCGGCGCTCGCTCAGAAAATTTGCGCTCGAAGAATGCTCGTTCGGTTTTCGACTCGATTGTAAACGAGCCGCTCGGTTCGGTTTGTAAACGAGCCAAACACGAGCAAAGCTCCGCTCAGATTGGCTCGGCTCGTGAACAGCCCTAATCGAGATCTATAATGTCAAGTAACCACACATTTTTGAATTTTATATTTGGCCGTGCTTTCGTTAAGCTTTTTCTCACTCACACTAACAAAACATACAACATATCACGTGGATTTACCATGGCCATCAAATATTAGAATCCTTTAAATCTTTTGTTACAATCAATATTAAATTGTCTTGAACTCACTTTCACGTGGATTCATGGGATTCACATCTTTCTGGAAGGTGGCTTACGTATCGCCAATCATATATTATATTAAGTTATCACATCAAAAAGTTTGCATACCTAGCTTTCAACTGACCTCAAGAACCAATGAAATAATGAAACTTATACTTGCTCATTAAAGATTTGGGTCCAACCTTACTTATTTACGCTGTGTTTCTGAGTTTACTAAATAAAATAAAAGAAAAGAAAGGGATATTAGGAGAGAAAAGAAAAGAAAATATATAATTTTATTTCGTATTTTCGAGTTGAAAGGAAAAGAAAAGAAACTAAAGATTTTATGTGTTCCCGAGTTGAAAGGAAAAGAAAAGAAACGTATATTTTACAATTATATCCATGTGAGATTTTATTATAGGTTAAATGAGAGGGTAAATTGGTAAATGATATACTTAAAAAAATTTACTTTCCCTTCCTTCCGCTTCCTTCCAATTTGGAAGGATTGTTATTTTTTTTTGAACGACCAACAAATTGGAATCACTCACGGAACACTGAAGTATCATCGTGCCACCAGTGTTGTCACGCGATCATATTCCACCACCAAGTCACCAATTCAGGAGAAACTCATAATTATGAGAAAACCCCCTTTATGAGATTTGAACCCAGGACCATATGGCCCCTAAGTCTAATCTCACCACCAAGATACATTTGGAGGAATTTTCCTTCCTCTTCTCTCCACTTATTTCCTTTAATGAAACTCTGGAACACAAAATTGTTCCCCTTTCTTTCCGCTTCCTTTCCTTTCCTTCTATTTTTAAACTCTGGAACATAGTGTTAGTTCTCAACGCCTTAACCATACGAAAACGGGTAGTCATATATGAAACATAAAATATTCGGAGCGGATAGCATGACAAGTTGTTTTTTCATTCCCTTTTTTTAGATGGAGAGAGAACTTTTTTTAGAGTCGAGAGTCGAGACAGATACCATATTAATTAGATATGTTGGTAATTTTTGGCATAGTCTGAAACACGAAACAAACTCGACACATATCTTGACACAGATAATATTGTTCGGTGATGGTTGTATAGACACACTACTAGAAAAATAGGTTATTGTCACTAGAAGGTGCTACCTAGAAAAATGCTAGCAAATTTAGCAACCGATTTTACAAAAAAAAAAATGTATTAGAAGATAATGTAACTAATCGGTTGCAAATTCTAACACCGTTTATTTTTTGTGGTAAATTAATAAGAAAAATAATAAGAAAGAATTAAAAGATTACATAAAGTATAAAATTATTAGAACATTTCAAGTCAGTTTTTGTGGTGAGTAAGAAAGGTTTCGAGTAATTAATGAAAATCATATCACGTAACATCATATACATGATGCCATTTAACACAGGTGAGTTTCATATATGTCCTTACTGTTGTGTCTGCTGACCTAGAAAAAAACAGATGATTGGAAAGCCAAAACATACTAGACTTCTGATTATCAATAAAACAGTACCTTGATACAAGAATCCTCACAAAGACTGTGACACTAACTTTTGTTACCAAACAGCTGCTGGACAAACTGCTGCTGATTGAAGAAACCACTGATGGACAAAGTGCTGATAAGGAAACAAGGGAAAGTGCTGACAAGAGATACAAGGTATGTTGGAGTCAACAGCACTTAGGCTCCAACAGATGTTCAACCCAACAGAGTTTCACTCATCAGTTGTTTAGTCATCAGAGGTTTAGGAAATGTAACAGTACTTGTTCCTAGCATATGTTTTATGCTGTTATTATTGTTAGCTGTCATTGTCTAGGTGACGTCAGTCTTAGGTCATCAGAGCTTTCGTTTGTTTATAAATAAAACACTGCTTGTACTGTTCTATTTGTCACTCTTACATTCTCTTACACAAAAAAAGGTTTGAGTGATCAGGCTGAGGGGGAGAATTGTAATCATTTACTTGTAATCTGTGATGACTTATGCAAAGTATTAGATATAAAACAATTGTTCCATTTGTTATGATTCATAGTTTATAATTCCGCTGCACTTTCCTTTATTGTTCATTCATTTAGTATTCCATCACTTAAACATTCATAACAAATCAAACTCAAATCCTAACAATTGGTATAGGAGCTTGGTCAATTAAATTCGATCTAATCAATCAATTTAATATAAATAAATCAGCTCAAATTTATTGATATCACTTTCTTTGTTGATAACAGAGTAAAAGTTTATTTACGTTCAAATTTTTTTAAACACACTTTGTTTTACAAACAATCAGAGAATGGCTTCAATCAATCATGATCCACACAACACTGGCACGAGCAACAAGCCACCAATGCTTGTCAGATCTGAATACAATATCTAGCAACGTCGGATGAGCCATGTTCTAGCTCAACAAAACACTGGGTGATGGAAGTCAGTTGTCTTCGGACCACGTGTTTCGATGGTGCCGAGTATCGAAGATCCCAAGGTTCAAGTACCTAAAAGTGTTGAAAACTACCCCGAGCAAGATTTTCAGAAATTGAGTTAGATGCCAAGGCCTTCATAATTGTGGCCATGTATCTACCAAATGATATCTATGCTGGGCGGTTACACTGTAACAGTGCAAAGGAGTTGTGAGATGCTTTAAAAGAACAATTCGGTGGACTGAGGATGTTATTGAAAACAACCGGGAAATATTGAATCAACAATATGAAACATTCAGTCATGTGAAGGGAGAGTCATTAACTCAACAATTTGAGAGGTTTAATTGTTTAATTAGTGAACTAAAACTGGTGGGTCTAACTTACCCAAAATCAACATTGAACCATAGGTTTCTTAGATCACTACCAGATAAACGAGACACTATTACAATAGTAATGAGAAACTCAATTGGATTTAAGGACTTATCTCTGACCCAGATTCATGGTAAGCTCTTGACCTATGAGAGAGAGCTTAACCAGAAAAAGAAGCTTCAGGATTCTGGAAAAGTGTCTGATGATTATGTGTTTGGGAATACAACACTTTTGGGTCAGGATGAGGTGCCTGGTAGTAGTAAGGATCAGGGTTATGATCATTATATTGACATAACTACTGGTTTTAACTCTAATACTACTGGTTTTAACTCTAATTCTTATTACCCAACTATGCTTTTGCATCAAGTGGTGATATCCAGGCATCTGATAACATGTCTTTTGAGTATAATGACATTCAATATATTGACCCAGTGGACTTAGAAGAAATGGACATTTTGCATCAACTGGCTCTACTAAGTATTAGAACTAATAATTTCTACAAGAAAAACGGCAGAAGATATCTAGGTTTACATGGTGGGTCAAAGGTGGGGTTGGATAAATCAAAGATTAAGTGTTATAAATCAAAGGCCTCAGACAAACACTTATCAGTTTTCCCAAAATACCCCTGGACCAAATGTGCAAAATACTGCTCACTTTGCACAGTCCTCATCCACTGTTCCTGTGCACTATGTCCAAACCACTGTTCCCCAGATTCATTATGTCTAAACCCCTATTGCTCAGGCACAAATGCTAATAGCTGCTACTCCACCCTCTGCTCCAGCAGAGACCAGTCAACAGATCTTTTTCATACAAGGCTTTGTTGATTGGAGCAGCTTAACAGATGAGTTAACAGATGAAAACATTGCTCTAGTTGCCAAATCTGAAAATGAACCAGGAAATTTCTGCTTCATGGCATTAGAGGCAATTGTTGAGGAAACTGAATCTGAGGAAGTGGTTTTTAAGTCTGAAAATGTGACTGATGATATTGCTGATACAGTTGTTTCAGCTGAAGAGTCTGAAGCTGAGGTTGTGAATCTCTCATATCCATGGGGTGAAAATGATTGTGAGTGCAAGTGTGATTATGCATTGATGGCTGCTGCTAAGGTATCACCTCAAATCTTAAATGATTTAAGTTCAGACAAAAATGTAATAGCTTTTGCTAACATTAAAAAGGTGAATGAAAACTTTAGAAAGAAAATTTTAGAGGATGAAATTCAGTTTGAAAAACTCACAAAAGAGTTAAAATCAAAATTAACTGAAAAAGAATCTGAAATCAGCAGTTTACAACATGAAGCAAGTATAACCAAGGACCAGCTCTAAACTATGATAACAAAATATCAGAGTTGTAAACAGGAGCTTGAATCCACCCAAGTTGAGTGTGAAAAATGGGTGGAATCATCCTAAGGTTTTGAAATGATCATTAACCAACAAACTAAAAGTCATGTGAAATTTGGTTTTCGTTTCAATGAAACCACTGCTCAAGTTTCTCAAAACACTGACAAAAAGGAACCACAGTTGGTTGAGGTCATTCCAACAAATTCAAAAGGTCATGAAATTAAAGTCACTGAACCTAATGGTAAGAAAATTATTCTTGAAAACTTGAAGGTTTCTCATCATTTGCTGAAATTGAAAAATATCAGTTTAAACCAATTGGTTAGATGAGTGTGATGTTCTTGAAAATTTCCAAGCAATGAATTTCAAAACTCCTGCTGGTAAAAAGGCACCACAGGTTAAAATCATTCCCTTAAAAGATCCTCCAACAGATGTTCAAACATCTGTTGAAAAGAAGAAGGAAAAAGGGAAGTTGAAAAAAAACTTGTTTTGTGATTTTTGTGAAAAGAAGAACCATGTTACTAAAAACTGTTTTCTTCTAAAAGCATATGATATCAACAAAGGAACAAGTGTGTGTGATTCTAAACCAATTTGCTCAATATGTGGTAAAAAGAATCATAAAACCAAAGAGTGTCTTTATCTCAAAAATTTTGATGTCCAAATACAAGAGTATAAAGCTCAAAATCAAGTGAGTCAAGTGGTTAGTACTTCAAAAGGAAAACCCAAACAGACCTTTACACCAGTCCAAACATCTGTTGTCAAAAACCTGAATGAAAACTCTGCTCCTAGAGATTTTCATGTAACAGATGCTCCACCCTCAAACAAGTTTCCAAGAGGACATGGACAACCACCTTGTCATCGTTTGCCACATGTTTATGAAGAGCCGAAAAGGCCTTCAAAACCAAGAGCGAACAGAATCCTCATGGTTACTAACATCTGACAGGAAATGGTCAAACATCTGTTGCACCAAGTGTGAACATACAAACACTGACAAATGGTCAACAACAGTTGTTGAACCTAGTTCAAAAACTAGTTCAAACCACTGATCATTCTCCTAAACTTGAGGCTGAAAAGTCTGAGAACTCATCCAAAGCCAATTTGGCTTTGGACACTCACCAAAACTAATTCTTTACTGATGTGCAGGGAGCTTCTGCTTGCTTAGATAGTTTATGGTATGTAGACAGTGGAGGCTCCAGGCACATGACAGGATGTAGAGCCCTTCTTCTGGACTTTGTTGCTCATGGAGGGGGTGATATATCTTTTGGTAATGATTTTAAAGGTAAGGTGTTGGGTTCAGGGACTGTTCAGGCTGGGAGACTGAAGTTTGAAAATGTTAATCTGATTGATAATCTTAAATTTAATCTTCTTAGTGTTTCACAAATGAGTGACAAAGGTTATGGGTCATTCTTTACTAAGAAAACTTGTAAGATTATTGGACCATAAGTGGTTGAAAAGATTAGCACCATCATTGCTGAGAGCAAAGCAAAATTTGGTTCTCATAGGAGTGGCAATGTGTATGTAGTTGATATGTTGAAGGATAACCCTATGGCAAATGTCTGTCTATTTTCTGCTGCCTCAACCAAACAGACAGAATTGTGGCATAGGAGATTGGGTCATACCAACCTTTAAACTATCAACTCACTCTCCAAACAAAGCCTTGTAAGAGGTCTTCCACCAAAAGAATTTAAATGTGATGAGCATTGTGTTTCCTGTTTAAAAGGCAAACAACATAAAAGCTCTTACAAATCCATTGATGAGTCCAAAACCAGTCAATGTCTTCAATTATTGCACATGGACTTGTTTGTCCCAGTTAAAATCATGAGTCTAAGGAAAACGAAATTTTGTCTTGTCATAGTTGATGATTTTTCTAGGTTTACATGGACTTACTTTTTACACTCTAAGGATGAGACTGCAGGTATTATGAAAGACTTTGTCACCAAAGTTGAAAAACTAACATGACTTGCCAGTAAAAGTGTTGGGTCTGCTGACCTGGAAAAACACAGATGATTGAAAGCCAAAACATTCTACACTTCTGATTATTAATAAAACAGTATTTGTACATGAATCCTCCCAAAAGACTTTTGAAGCTAACTGCTAATTCTCCAAACAACTGATTGATTCCAAGTGATGATGAAGAAACCACTGATGATCAAAGAACTGATGAAGAAACAAGACACAGTGCTGATGAAGACACGAGGTCTGTTGGAGCCAAGAACACTTAGGCTCCAACAGATGTTTCGAGTCAACAGATGTTTAGTCTTTAGTGTTTTAGATATCAGAGGTTTAGTCAATGTAACAGTGCTTGTATCAGCAAATATTTTATGTTGTTAAATTAGTTAGTTGTCACTGTCTTAGGTGATGTCAGCTTAGGTCATCAGAGCTTTCGTCTGTCTATAAATAGAACAGTTCCTGTACTGTTCTATTCATCACTTCAACATTCTCTTACACACACAAAGTTAGTGAGTGATCAGGCTGAGGGGGGGAACTGTAATAACTTGTACTGAAAATCTGTGATGACTGATATATAGTACTTTTTAAAAACAATTATTCCATTTGTTATGATTTATAGTTTACTTCCGCTGCACTTTCCATCTTTATAATTCATTCATTACTATTTCATTACTTAAACAATCTTAACAAATTAAACTCAGATCCTAACAATTGGTATCAGAGCTTGGTCAATTAAATTCGATCTAACCAATCAATTTAATATAAATAGATCAGCTCAATATTATAGATATCACTTTGTTTGTTGATTGAAAATAGAGTAAAAGTTTATTTACATTCAAAGTTTTTAAACACACTTTGTTTTACAAACAATCAGAGAATTGCTTCAATAAATCAAGATCCACATAACACTGGCACGAGCAACAAGCCACTGATGCTTGTCAGATCTGAATACAATATCTGGCAACGTCGGATGAGCCATGTTCTAGCTCAACAAAACACTAGGTGTTGGAAGTCGGTTGTCTTCGGACCACGTGTTTCGATGGTGCCGAGTACCGAAGATCCCCAGGTCCAAGTACCTAAAAGATTTTCAGAAAATTGAGTTAGATGCTAAGGCTTTCAGTATTGTAGCCATGGCTCTACCAAATGATATCTATGCTGGGCTGTTACACTGTAACAGTGCAAAGGAATTGTGGGATGCTTTAAAAGAACAATTCGGTGGGACTGAGGATGTTATTGAAAACAACCGAGAAATATTAAATCAACAATATGAAACATTCAGTCATGTGAAGGGGGAGTCATTAACTCAACAATTTGAGAGGTTTAATTGCTTAATTAGTGAACTAAAACTGGTGGGTCTAACTTACCCAAAATCAACATTGAACCATAGGTTTCTTAGATCATTACCAGATAAATGGGACACTATTGCAATTATAATAAGAAACTCAATTGGATTTAAGGACTTATCTCTTACCCAACTTCATGGTAAGCTCTTGACTTATGAAATAGAGCTTAACCAGAAAAAGAAGCTTCAGGATTCTGTAAAAGTGTCTGATGATTATGTGTTTGGTAATACAACACTTTTGGGTCATGATGAGGTGCCTTGTAGTAGTAAGGATCGGGATTATGATCATTATATTGACATAACTACTGGTTTTAACACTGATTCTTATTCATCCAACTATGCTTTTGCAGTAACTGGTGATATCCACACATCTGACAACACATCCTTTGAGTATAATGACCTTCAGTACTTTGACCCTGTGGACTTAGAAGAAATGGACATTTTGCATCAACTGGCTCTGCTCAGTATTAGAACTAATAATTTCTATAAGAAAACTGGCAGAAGATATCTAGGATTACATGGTGGGTCAAAAGTGGGGTTGGATAAATCTAAGATTAAGTGTTACAAAGAATGGGTCATTTTGCTAGGGAATGTAGGAGTCAAAATGGTACACCTATGATTACCTATCCAAACCAAAGGCCCCAGACAAACACTTATCAGTTTTCCCAAAATACCCCTGGACCAAATGTGCAAAACACTGCTCACTTTGCACAGTCCTCATCCACTGTTCCTGTGCACTATGTCCAAACCACTGTTCCCTAGATTCACTATGTTCAAACCCCTGTTGCTCAGGCACAAATGCCAATAGCTGCTACTCCACCCTCTGCTCCTGCAGAGACGAGTCAACAAAGCCAACAGAGCTTTTTCACCCAAGGGTTTGTTGATTGGAGCAGCTTACCAGATGAGTTAACAGATGAAAACATTGCTCTAGTTGCCAAATCTGAAAATGAACCAGGAAATTTCTGCTTCATGGCACTAGAAACAATTGTTGAGGAGGTTGAATCTGAGGAAGTGGTGTTTAAGTCTGAAAATGTGACTAATGATGTTGTTGATACAGTTGTTTCAGTTGAAGAATCTGAAGCTAAGGTTGTGAATCTCTCGGAGCCATGGAGTGAAGATGATTGTGAGTGCAAGTGTAATTGTGCCTGGATGACTGCTGCTAAGGTATCACCTCAAATCTTAAATGATTTATGTTCAGAAAAATGTGTAATAGCTTTTGCTAACATTAAAAAGGTGAATGAAAACTATAGAAAGAAATTTTAGAGGATGAAATTCAGTTTGAAAAATTCACAAAAGAGTTAAAATCAATATTAAATGAAAAGGAATCTGAAATCAGCAGTTTGAGACTTGAAGCAAGTATAACCAAGGACCAGCTCCAAACTATGATAACAAAATATCAGAGTTGTAAACAGGAGCTTGAATCCACCCAAGTTGAATGTGAGAAATGGGTGGAATCATCCAAAGGTCTTGAAATGATAGTCAACCAACAAACTAAAAGTCATGTGAAATTTGGCTTTGGTTTCAATGAAACCACTGATCAAGTTTCTCAAAACACTGACAAAAAGGAACCACAGTTGGTTGAGGTCATTCCAACAAATTCAAAAGGTCCGAAAATCAAAGTCACTGAACCTAATGGTAAGAAAATTGTTCTTGAAAAAATTGAAGGTTCCTCATCATTTGCTGAAATTGAAAAATATTAGTTTAAACCAACTTGGTCAGATGAGTGTGATGTTCTTGAAAATTTCCAACCAATGAATTTTAAAACTCCTGCTAGTAAAAAGGCACCACAGGTTAAAATTATTCCCTTGAAAGATCTTCCAAAAGATGTTCAAACATCTGTTGAAAAGAAGAAGGAAAAGGGGAAACCAAAAGAGAACTTGTTTTTTGATTTCTGTGAAAATAAGAATCATGTTACTAAAAACTGTTTTCTTCTAGAAGCATATGATATCAACAAAGGAACAAGTGTGTGTGACTCTAAACCAATTTGCTCAATATGTGGTAAAAAGAATCATAAAACCAAAGAGTGTCTTTATCTCAAAAATTTTGATGTCAAGATACAAGAGTATAAAGCTAAAACTCAAGTGAGTCAAGTGGTTAGTACTTCAAAAGGAAAACCCAAACAGACTTTTACACCAGTCCAAACATCTGTTGTCAAAATTTTGAATGAAAACACTGCTCCCAGAGATGTTCAAGTAACAGATGCTCCACTCTCTAACAAGTTTCCAAGAGAACATGGACAACCACCTTGTCATCGTCGGCCACATGTTTATGAAGAGCCCAAAAGGCCTACAAAACCAAGAGTGAAGAGGCATCCTCATGGTTACCAACATCTGACAGAAAATGGTCAAACATCTATTGCACCAAGTGTTGACATACAAACACTGGCAAATGGTCAACAACAGTTGTTGAACTTGGTTCAAAAATTAGTTAAAACCACTGATCATTGTCCTAAGCTTGAGGCTGAAAAGTTTGAGAACCCATCCAAAGCCAATTTGGCTTTAGACATTCACCAAAACTAATTATTTACTGATGTGCAGGGTGCTTCTGCTTGCTTAGATAGTTTATGGTATGTAGACTACTTTGTCGTCATCTGAAAATTGTTGTGACACTAACCACCACGACGGCCTTGGATCTGGCCTGGCGGACTGCAGCCGTCAGTCACCGCCAACACTCATGTACCGTAGTTGTCTTCATCTACCATTGTGATGATCTAATTCGTCTATCGGTTAATTCCGGTGTAGCGATTGGGGAGGCGAGCGGCTAAAGAACTAATCAGAGGCTAGCGGCTAACGGAGGCGAGGGGCTGAGGATCTGATAGGAGAGTGGCTTAGGTCTTATAGGGTGTTTGGGATTGATTAAGAAATACATTATCTTGGGCCCTTGGCCATTACCAACTTACTATTTGCACATGTCAATCTTTTTTAAGCCTAAGGTAGCACAACACATGTACAACAAACAAGATGGTTACATTATTAGAATTCGAGTATCCAGTTGAATTGAATTCGAATTTGTTACCCAAAAGAAAATCACTCTTCAAGGGATATTTAATATTTTTTCACAAAATAACACATTACAACAACAATATCGAGTGCATGTGACATACCGCTACCGTGACATACCGAACCAACACCAACCGAACAATGTTACTGATACGTGTATTTGTTTTTATGGTTTTCAATCAATGTAAAACAAGTGCCAATTACTATGTCGAGTATCAGTATTATGTTGTACTGTAATAAACCGAATCGATGCTGACCGAAAATCCGCCACGAAGCGCGGGGATTCCACTAGTTCTATAAACTAACAAAACACATTGTGAACAGTACTCCATACACGTGGCGTAATCTTAGAGGTTACAATTTTTTTTTTAATCCATGGTTTCACCAGCCACACACCATGACCTCCGGTGTACACATCACCAGCCTGCTACTTTCATCACCACTAGCTCTATACTTATAACTGAAACTCCACCATTATCCGCACCTTCAATCGCCACCCCCACCACTTTCCCAACCTGCAACCGCCACCGCCACATGGTAGCACATTATTGGATCGTTTTTTCGTATCTAGGTGCTACCTCTAGGTAGATATCGCTGCCGGAACACAATAACCAGATATGAGTAACGCCACCACCACCCCCTCCTTTGGCCCACACTAGAGGGTTCTTCTTCAAAAGTAAAAACTCCATCAAAGGTGGTTGTGTTCATGGTAAGGCTGTGAAGGACACATATGAACAAATGGGTAGAATACCAAACAAAATTGCTGATGAAGAACTATTTCAAAGATAAAGAACTATAAGAAGGTAAATAGGTGTTTTTTGTTCAAGATGATGATGATAGGATAAAGGAAGTCTCTAGAGTCTAGAAAGAGAAAAATGCCAAGCAAATTTATTTAAAAAAAAACAAACACTTTTAACTCCTTCATTTTCTATTCTCATTATTTTTAATTTTTTACCTACCTAAATATCATTATTTTGTAAAAGAGTTTTTTTTTTAAATAAACAAACAATATCATTATGGATGACGGATGGTCAATAACCAAAAAACTTTGCATCACATCTGAATGTGAGTCATGAATCCAGTCCTTTTTAATGGCAAATTCAGATCATTGGTCGACCATAGGAGTATTATCGTGCTACCAGTTGAACCACCCAATCATATCCATCTCTACTAGGCAATAATGCATATATACCAATTCATGAGGAAATCCAATAAATTTGGGAAAACCTCCCGTTTGAGAATCGAACCTATGCCCAAATGGTCTCTAAGCCTTATCTCACCCAAAGATGTCGCTAAGCTATAATGTCATGAGCTCATGAATCCCCGATACCTGTATGTGATTCTTTCAACTTCGAAACTCAATACATTTTCCCAAATGAAGTAGGATCATTATCATTATCATTATCATTATATCATCATTACGATAATCAAATCTCTACCATTAACAATCAACGACATCCCATTTATTTAGCTATATCTCTCTCAACTTTGGTATCAACACGCGCATAAGCAGTCCCCGTCCCTAAACACTTGATCGTCTCAATGACTTACAAGTCAAAGTAATGGTTTTGTATGATTAAATGATGCTGAATTGATTCAGTTCTATCAAATATAAGGCTCTAGCATTAGCCGATTTATCAGCTTCTTTATAGCACATATAAATATCATTGTTTTATTATTGCTAGAAGTATTTGAGTAGGATTAATATGGTTAATTTAGTATAAATAGGGGTCTAGGTTAATGGTTTTATTTGTCCCTTGTTCGTTTGGTTGAGTAGAAAGAGTCGCGGATTTGTCCCCAAAATATCTCGTGTTCGTATTTGATCTAATAGTATGAGCCAACAATCAGGAATCCAACTTATGACCTAAGGCCAAGAGTCTTTCCTCATTTCCTCATAAAGCTATAAGCCTGACTCACCTCTTTGTTTGTTGTAAAAGAATATCCAAAAAGGATCTTTGGATTATGTACAAATGTTTACAATAGAGTTTTGTCACTTATAATATCTGCCTTAGAATATGTCATTCATCACTTGTGTCTTCGTAGGAATGTAAGGGGCTGTTTGGTAGCCTCTTAATGAGACACTTAACCATTTAGTGCTGAATGATTTAGTATTCAGCGCGTTTGTTTCAGCCTCTGAATGGAATGGTTAAGGCTGAATCATTAAGACTTGAGATGTTGCTGAACCATTAAGCACTGAATCATTAAGTATTGAACTAGGCTGAACCTTAATGAAACTCTCATACCAATGTGGGACAAGAAAACTAACCATTAAGAGGTCCGAATTAATGATTCAGCACTTAACCATACAGACCTCTTAACCATTCAGACCTCTTAATGATTCAGCACTTAATCAACCAAACAGCCCCTAAGACTTGGGATGTTGCTGAACCATTAAGCACTGAACTAGGATGAATATTAACGAAACTCTCATATCAATGTGGGACAAGAAAACTAACCATTAAGAGGTCCAACTTAATGATTCAACACTTAACCATTCAGACCTCTTAACCATTCAAAGCTCTTAATGATTCAGCACTTAATTAACCAAACAGCCCTAAAAATAAGTTAATAGGGGTAAACTTGTCATATACTAAAAGTTCATTTTTCAAGATTTTTTAAGCCATGTCTCTTCTCATGTGGTGGTGTTAGTGTTTTCCTAACATAGGCACAGTTCAAGCCTCACAAGGTTAAAAAAAAGTGTATTTTAGGAGTAGTATTTATAGGGAAGTAAGATTTAGCAATTCAAAAAAATAATGTTTCTCGACAACCCAAGAGTTCAACTTGTTCTTCACGTAACACGCTAGACAGCTATAGTCTTGATCGATTAGTCACCTCAATCGCTCTCCTCTTGATCTGATCAATAGCAGCAAATGTACTGGCTCGAACCATCAACCAGTTATTCACCTCGATTGACTTCTATTCCTTGATCTTTAGAACTGAGGAATTGATACCAATTGTTGTATAACATGTTAACAAGTAGTATAATACGAGAGCACAAGAACACAATGATTTTTTTGGGTGGACAATCCCACAACGATAGTTTTCTATTTTATTAAAACTCAAATAAACTCTTCTTTACGATGTAAACCTATAATCTATATGCAAACAACAACAACCTTACCCAGTAAATCCCACACTTAGCGAAGCTAAGAGTAGGGTCTGGGGAGGGTGAGATGTAGGCATACCTTACCCCTATCCTTACGGATAGAAAGGCTGTTTCCAGAGAGACCCCCGGCTCGACAACACACAATCAACAAGCAAGCAACTCTAAAAAACTAATAAAAGCTACTGATTTTGGGGAAACATTGAAAACGACATGTAGTACAGCAAGGTATATATGTCATCCTAAAGACAACATAGCATATAAATACCAAAAAAACAAAAAACATTTCATACCTCCTACCAGTGTAAGAAAAAGTCTAAGCTTCTAGAACCACGCTACAGGCAAACAAACTCTCCCTAGTAATCCTTAACCTTAATCTTGCGCCTCCACGAACCCCTATCCTTGACCATGTCCTCAGAGAGGTGCATCTCTACTAAATCATGTCTAATCCGCTCCTCCCAAGTCAATTTGGGTCTTCCTCTATACCTCTTTCCCTCTACAGTGAGGGTTTCCACTAATCTAACTGGGGCCGTCGTTTGCCTCCTCTTCACATGCCCATACCATCTTAATCTCCCCTCCCTTATCTTGTCTGATATACTAGCTACCCCTAACCTTTTCCTAATAACCTCATTTCTTATTCGGTCTACCCTAGTGTGTCCGCACATCCACCTTAGCATCCTCATTTCTGCTACCTCCATCTTGCGCGTTTGTGTCTTTTTGATAGCCCAACAATCTGTCCCATATAACATAGCCGGTCTCACGGTATATGCATATTAACTTAGCTTGCAAGTCAGGCATACTGCTCAAACTCAAAAGTGAAATCTATTATAATCCTAACAAGTTAATATAACTCAAAATTTAAACAAAACAAATCTAATCAACCCATTTGATTTCTCATCATGGACCAACTTCAAGTCTAACCTGTCCATAAACGCATTAAGCCCTGACCCATATAGACTAAAGTACAACAATCTATTGGGAAAAAATGACTACAAATATTTACACGCACACCTCCATCAAAGTTACAAGTAGAACTAAACTAAATCTTATTTGTGTTCCAGAGTTATTTTTTTGGAACGAAATGGAAAGATGAAAGGAAATAGAAGTTTTTTTAGGCCAAATTCCATCCTTCTGATTTGAAAGGAAATGGAACTCGAAACACATTGTAAGAGTGGACGGTGTCATCGCACACCTCCATCATGACCAGATAACACCGAAATAGGGGGTCAGTGTTCTTGCTCCACCCACCACCGCAAGAGTTGCTCGACTCCCTCATATCTTTGCAGTTCCCTTGGTGAGGCAATGTTCCCAGACAACTAAAGATCCATATTAGCTACCTGCCTCCCCGTTCCCCCAACGACTTCACCTACCATAAGGGCATCTCAATGAGCAGGGATCACAAACGCCTCCTCTCTCCACATCAGCCATACTCATAAAGGTTCCCCCTTATGTCTCCTCCCTGTCTCGTTTTTGTTGTAGGTGATATGACTCTCTCTTCGTCGTCCCTCCCCATCCGTGTCATCTAAGTGCCACATTAATGTCCCTATTTGTCTCTTCCATCTCTCATTTTTGCCAGTATGTGGTTGTCCTTAGCTATGGACATAGGACGCCTCTCACCTCGTCGTCCATCCTAATCCTTGCCATCTAAGTGTCACTAGGGTCTAGTGCTTGTTTCCTCCCACGGATGAAGGACATCCTCTTGATGATGCCAAAAGTCATTTATAAAACAAAAAAGTAAAATCTCGTTGAAATCTAAAAAGATTTTTTTTTTGAAAAGCTTAGTTCATTGGAAATCCTTGTACAACCATAACCTAGCGGTCTAAAGTTTGAATCTCTACCCACACACCGTTGTCCTCCTTGCCGCTCAAACCGTCACGAAGAATTTTTTTGTGATATGCATGGATCGAACTTGTGACTTACCCCCAGGATGGGAACCCCTAAAGGAAAACCCACCCTACCTCAAACCTGGGCTGGAGATCATTTGCGAAATCTAAAAAGATTTCATTCCTAAATTGAGGGACTCATTTCTAGTAATTAAATACTTTTATACAGGGTTTGAAAATTCATTGCGATCAACAATTACAAAACCATTTTTTATCACAACTAAAACATTTACAAGTGCATTACTTGATTCTCATAATTTTGTAATTTTCTTTTGATATCATTTCTTTTATACAAATAAACTAAATTCTTATCAAGTAACTCACTAATTCGTTTAATTTGTGCAATGTTTCATAACCAAACCAAACATCAAACCGTACTCCGTACCAGTCCACTAGTCAGGCCGGTCAGATCGGATCAAACCGAGACTAAGAATCATATGACATCATAAACATTATAAAAACAAATAAGGTAAAATAAGAAGAATTTAATCAGTTTTGGTTTAACCGCCCAAATTTGCCACTCGGCACCCTGATTCTCCGGTTCAACTCTCGGTTCCCAACCCAACCGATCGGCCACCCTCAAAACAGTTTTGATACAACCAAACCGCCCAATCCTACAATCTCCGGTCCGGTCATGAAAACACTGCATTTTGGTAATAATAATATCTTGAGTAAATGGCCAAATTCGTCCCTAAGGTTTGATCAATATTGCTAGATCCATTCAAAATAAGAATTTTTGACACCTGAGCCACTAAGGTTTGAAATTTAGTGCTAAATCCGTCCAATTTGAAAACTATGTTAAATACTAACGTTAACTCACGGACATTTTGGTCATTCCCTATTTCTTAATTGCAAATTCGTCCCTGAGCTTTGTTCCAAATTGCTAAATCAGTCCAAAATGATAATCAATTAAAACCATCAATATCTAGTCTAGGAATCTAATAAAATCTCAAACGGGTCAAGTGAGTCAAACATGACATACACTCGTAGGTATGTATATTATGTATTATAGATACCCAAAATCTATTTATGTGTTTATATTTTTCTTATAGATACCCATATATGCCACACATACATAATATGAATGGCATATACACTTTCTGAATACATTCACAAACCATATGCATGACTTCTTTTGTTATATTACAAAGTACCCACCTTCCCAATTCATATATCTATTAAACAGCACATCGAACACATATATGTATATATATCGCATGACACACACTTTCTTCATATAACATTTATATATAAAAATATGCATATTCAACACACACATATAAATCACATGATACGTACAGCACACACACAATTATATATATTAGGTGTATGTATATTCAATCTCATGACCCGTTTGTGAAACACTCATAACCCATCACCTTAACCGAGACCGTAGTCAAAATCATAAACGGGACTAAGACAATTATGCTAAGCGCAACTCATGTTCGAGAAACATACCCGTAACAAAATAGCAATAGAGTGCGAGAAGAACAAACAGCGGCTAACGACACAAACGTGTAGGTCTTTTCCTCCTAACGAAACTGTATCGAAACTTGATCGGTTCGGTTGTGTTTGTTTCTTTGTTGCGATCGTAGCTTCAAATGGTAGTCCTTGTTTCGATTCTGTTAAAAAGTATGATCCAAACACAAATAACCAATACAAACAAGATCTCAATCACACAACAAAAAATAAGCGACAAAAACGTGACAAAATCTTATTATTAAACCAACCCAAAAAATGTCCCCAACCAAACCCAGATTCTCAGCAAATCACTGAGAATCAAATATAGAGTACAATACAATAATCCTCTGCTGATTGATAAGATCAGCAGATGATTATGATAAGAAAAATACAATACAAACTTACAGACTAGACAAGGATTACAGAGAAATATGAACGACTGAAACCCTAGATACAAGAGAGAAGATACAAAATAATGAGACTGAATGATCGAAATAAAGAAACACAACGCTTATATATGCTAGACGACGATCCGTGTGATATTGTGAGAATAAATCTCATCCGTCCAAAGATATAACCATTTGATCTCTACCGTTCAAAGAAACACAGCCCATCAGATCTTCTCAGCTGGGCTTTAGCTGAATAGCCCAAGTACATAACCTGTTCTTAACATAAGCCCAGTTATAATAAAACACTTAAGCCCAACACATGTGTTTGTGTTTGAATTACTAAAAGATGTATTATATTTTTAACATCCCCCCATAATTCAAACACTAAACATATCAAACAACCCCAAACGTTCACAAAGAGCATTGTGTTGTACAACACTAACACCCTTAGTAAACAAATCTGCCACTTGTTCCTCAGATTTAACTTTGACAGTTTTGATTGTTCCATTTGCAACTTTTTCTCTCAAGAAATGCAAATCTATTTCAAAATGTTTAGTTCTGTCATGAAAGACAGGATTAGCAGCTATAGAGATAGCTGCTTTACTGTCACTATAAAGATTAACTGGTAACTTACAATGAACACCAAGTTCTCTTAACAAATTTATAAGCCACATCAGTTCACAAGTTGTTGAACACATGGCCCTATATTCTGCCTCAGCTGTGGATCTAGAAATTGTATTTTGTTTTTTGCTTTTCCATGAAATCAAGCAACTACCAAGATAAATACAAAATCCAGTCACAGACTTACGAGTCATAAGACACTTTGCCCAGTCTGCATCTGCAAATCCTTGCAGATCAAAACTTTCACTCTTTTTAAATAACAAACCTTTTCCAGGTGAAAGTTTAAGGTATCTTAGCAACCTTAAGGCTACCTGAAGATGACCTTGACTGGGTTTGTGCATAAATTGACTTAGGAATTGCACAACATAACTAATATCAGGTCGAGTTAAAGACAAGTATATTAGTTTACCAATTAATTTTTGATAACCTGTTATATTGTCTAACAGAACCTCTGTCTTACTATTTTTATTTAATACAATATGATTTGGTTCTATAGGAGTGTTAACAGGCTTACATCCTAAATAACCAAAATCTGATAATAGTTCAAGACAGTATTTTCTCTGAGACAAACAAATTCCAACATCAGAATATAAAACCTCAATTCCTAAAAAATATTTTAATTTTCCTAAGTCTTTAATTTGGAAATTTTTACTTAACATAGTTTTAACAAGATTAATCTCATTACTATTGTTGCCTGTAACTACAATATCATCAACATACACTAATATAGCAACAAAGATATCTTTCTCAGATTTAACAAATAATGAATAATCACAAATGCTTTGTTTAAAACCCATACCAACTAAAACATTAGTTAGTTTTTCATTCCATTGTCTAGGAGCTTGTTTAAGCCCATACAAGGACTTAACCAATTTACATACCTTAGTTTCATTTTTTGAAAAATAACCCTCAGGAACATTCATATATACTTCCTCAGACAAAGACCCATATAAAAAAGCATTATTAACATCAAGCTGAAACAAAGACCAGTTATTCTGTACAGCTAAACTAATGACAGTTCTGACAGTAATCATTTTCACTACTGGTGAAAAAGTTTCACCAAAGTCTAGGCCTTCTCTTTGACTGTAGCCCTTTGCTACAAGTCTGGCCTTGTACCTTTCCACTTCACCATTGGCCTTATATTTAATTTTGTAGACCCATTTACATCCTATAGGTTTTCTACCCTTAGGTAAATCACATAAAACCCATGTTTTGTTCTTATTCAAAGCCTCCATTTCATTATTCATTGCCTCAATCCATCTAGGATCTTTTGAGGCTTCTGAATAACTAGTAGGCTCAGAAGTCTTATTTAGACTTGAAACAAAACATGAATTCTCAAAAGACAGTTTAGAGTAATTCACAACTATTTCAACACCATACTTAACCTTACCCTCAACAACATAATCACTAAATTTCCTGGGTAAAACAGACTCCCTAACAGACTTTTCTAGGACTAAACCTAGTTCCCCCAGGAGTAATGTGCTCATCATCAGAATCCTCTACCCTAGGAAGGTTATTACTACTACCACCTGGACTACCAGGCTGCTGGTCACTAGGATACTGATCACTAGGACCTACCCCCCTAGCAGCCCTGGGAGAGTTATCTAACTCTTCTCCAGGGGAGTATTCTTGAGACACAGTTGTTCCCCCTTCATCATTGGGAAGACCTCTATTAAGACCACTTGACTCAGAGTTTTTTGTGCTTATAATATTTGTTACATCAAAGAAATTCAAATGATCTAAGTTATTAAAAGTTTCTTTATCTTTTTTATGTTTGAAAGGATAAATTTCCTCAAAAAACTTAACATCCCTTGAGTATTCAACTTGTTGTTTACTTAAATTCCAGATTTTATAACCTTTTTTGAAAACTGAATACCCAATAAGGACACTTTTATCTGATCTACTTGCTAATTTATCACTTTCATTCAAAATAGTCTTAAAACATAAGCACCCAAAACTCTTTAAGTGACTTAAAATTGGGGGGAACCCATAAACCTTTTCATAAGGACTCTTACCATTTAGCACAGAAGAAGGAAGCCTGTTAATTAAGTATGTAGCAGTTAGAATACACTCAGACCAGAAATTAAGTGGCACTTGACTTTGGAATAACAAAGCCCTAGCTATGTTTAAAAGATGCCTATGCTTCCTCTCCACAACACCATTTTGTTGTGGAGTATGAATGCAAGATGTTTGGTGTATTATGCCTTTACTATTACAAAAATCTTGAAATTGTTTATTTATGAATTCAGTGCCATTGTCACTTCTGAAAATCTTAACCTTTTTGTTAAACTGGTTTTTAACTAACTTATAAAACACAACAAGATTTTCAAAAACTTCACCTTTGTTTTTTAGCAAATAACACCAAACAGTCCTGGAATAATCATCTACAATAGTGAGAAAAAACCTATACCCTTCCTTACTAGTCACCTTATATGGTCCCAAAACATCTAGGTGAATTAATTCTCCTACTTCTTTGGTTTTATGGTCACTTAAAAGGAAAGGGTCCCTAATTTGTTTAGCCTTGTGACACACATCACAAGGCCTTGACTCAATTTTCCCAAGACTTAATGACTCTTTTAACACAGCTAGAACTTGGTCAGATGGATGCCCAAGTCTATTATGCCACACATTACAATCAACTATACTATTAAAGCAAACAGTTTGATTACTCACAGTATCACCTAAAAAATACAAGCCATCAAGGACTCTACCAGTCACCAGGACATTCTTGGACCTGGAATCCTGAACATAACATTGTTTTTCATCAAATAACACATTCAATTTACTATCCTTGGCTAACTTATTAACAGAAACTAAGTTAACACAATACTCAGGAACATAGAAGACATCATGCAAAACAACTCCATTTTCCATTTTAACATCACCAATTTTTTCAACTTTTGCATTGGTTCCATTTGGGTGTTTAACAGACATATTATACTGTGAAACATCAAATGCATTTACCAGATGTTCATCAATGCTAACCATATGTTGGTTAGCACCTGAGTCCATAATCCATCTTAGTAAAAGTGCAGTCTTAGTTTCAACTAAACAATTTGAAAATTTTTCAAAAATAGAGTTCAATTTAGACAAAACAGACATGTTACAGAAACCATTAACAGTTACACTCTCACCTCCAACATTAGAGGTTTGAGAATCACTTCCACTCTTTTCATTTATGAGATTCATTAACTTGGTTATCTGTTCAGAAGTAAAAGGAACAGAAGTACTAGCAACAGCATTGTTACTAGTAGGATTAGTTTTAGCATTGGAAGAGGAGGTATTTCTCATAGGCTGAGAACTACCTTTCTTCCTAAAACCAGGTGGATATCCCACAAGCTCATAACATCTATCAACAGTATGTCCAAGCATATTACAATGTGTACACTTGAGATTGGGGTTAGGACCCCTGTTAAAAGTATTATTGTTTCTCTTATTATTGACATTAGTTGCCTTTGTCAAAAAAGAAACATTAGTACTTTTAACATTACTGTTTGATTTCCTATGGGATTCCTCTCTGGACACAATAGCATAAGCATGTTTGATAGAGGGTAATGGATCTTGCATCAAAAGATTAGTCCTAACAGGTTGATATATTTCATCAAGTCCCATTAAAAATTGCATTAGTTTTATTAACCCATTAAAATTATTAAAATCTTTTGAAGCATCACATGTGCAAGGAGGTAGTTGAACAATAGAGTCAAACTCCTTCCACATGGTGTTTAACTTCTGATAATACTCTGAAACAGTACTACCATTCTGACTTAGAGAACATATCTTTTGATGCAAATTGAAAACAACTGATCCATCAACCTTATCATAAGTGTCCTTTAAATCTAACCAGACATCCCTAGCATTTTTGGAAAACACTTGACCTAAGTATAATTCCTCACTCACAGAGTTTAACAACCAAGACAATACCACAGAATTACACCTATCCCACTGCTTTCCTAACACATCATCATCAGTGGATCTAATAGTACTACCATCAATAAATCCAAATTTATTTTTAGTTTCAAGAGCTAATTTCAAAGATTTAGACCAGACATTATAGTTTTCTGTACCCTTAAGCTTTATACTAGTAATGGTCAGAGTACTAGTGTCACTAGGATGAATATACAAGGGGTCTCCTATGTCCAGTTTGCTTATTAGGGTTCCTGCTGGAGGGCCATTACCTCCTCCAGCAGCAGCATCAACAACATCACCCATAATTTCAAGCAATTAAGCACAGACAATCAACAAACACAGAACAAAACAAACCAAGATAAGATACAATAGATCCTAAGAAGAACGAAACTGTGTCAGTGTTCAGATAGTGGGTTCATCACTCAAGGTGCCCACCCAGATCTTAACACATGAGTTCTTTTATTAGCTATATAAGTATGTATATATATATAACCAACAAAAGAATACACAATACCAAGAACACAACCAAAAGAGCAAATAATAGACAAACAGATATCACCAAATACAAGATAGGACAGACACCAAGTAGTTGGCCCAATACCGGTCCACCCTAACCCGGTCAGTGGCCCTAGACACAAGATAGACAAGAGATGAACAGACTTACAGAGTACTCCAGCAGCAGCAAAGCACAATGCAAAAAACAATACAAAGATGAATCAGAAGACTTACAGTTTGCAAGCTTCCAATCCAAGAACTCACTAGGATCAGCTCAAGAGATCAACACACGTTGACCAACAATACACACAATACCTGAATCTGTAATATCCAGGTCCAGAAACAAAGTAATAGACAAGATCTATATTAATCAGATCAGATCTATTACACAAAAAACAAATCAAAGGACAAGACCTATACAAAGGCCAGATCCTTCAATCAAGAAACAAAATAATCCAAAAAACAAAACACCAAAGAACAGATCTATTTATTAGATCAGATCCAAAGGTGAAAGACAGCGGAAACAACTTATAATCACAGAATCAAGAGCACTGGCTCTGATACCATGTTAAAAAGTATGATCCAAACACAAATAACCAATACAAACAAGATCTCAATCACACAACAAAGAATAAGCGACAAAAACGTGACAAAATCTTATTATTAAACCAACCCAAAAAATGTACCCAACCAAACCCAGATTCTCAGCAAATCACTGAGAATCAAATATAGAGTAAAATACAATAATCCTCTGCTGATTGATAAGATCTGCAGATGATTATGATAAGAAAAATACAATACAAACTTACAGACTAGACAAGGATTACAGAGAAATATGAACGACTGAAACCCTAGATACAAGAGAGAAGATACAAAATAATGAGACTGAATGATCGAAATAAAGAAACACAACGCTTATATATGCTAGACGACGATCCGTGTGATATTGTGAGAATAAATCTCTTCCGTCCAAAGATATAACCATTTGATCTCTACCGTTCAAAGAAACACAGCCCATCAGATCTTCTCAGCTGGGCTTTAGCTGAATAGCCCAAGTACATAACCTGTTCTTAACATAAGCCCAGTTATAATAAAACACTTAAGCCCAACACATGTGTTTGTGTTTGAATTACTAAAAGATGTATTATATTTTTAGCAGATTCTTTGTGGATCAGCACAAGAGATGATTGGTGAAGGACAAAACTCATGATTTCGAATCTATATATTGCGAAGCATGAAATGAAACGATCTACTTTTATTGCCCTCATGATTGCTGGGAGTTTCAAGTCCTACTTCGAAAACGACACGCAAGGAAGAAACTGAAAAGAAGCCGTCAATGCTTTGTTTCATTTTAATAATTAACCTTTGGCAATATAGGTCCCTCAAATATCATTCATGATACATTGTAAACCAAACTCACTACTATATCATGGTCTTGCATAATATAAAGTATACATGGGGTACAATGACGAGTTGAAAGTTTGGGGCGTTACATATAACTTCTATACCAAACCAAAGTAAACACAATACGAAAATAATATGTACAAACTCTAATAAGTGTAAGGGAGTTTTAAAATTTTCTATTTAGATTTTAAATGTTTTATTCTAAAATCTTTAATATTTAAATTTGGTCAATATTGCCTAATAAATTTTTAATTCATTAAAATTATTATTTTGGACTGATTTAGCAATTTGGAACAAACCTCAGGGACGAATTTGCAATTAAGAAATAGGAAATGACCAAAATGCCCCTGAGTTAACGTTAGTATTTAACAGAGTTTGCAAATTGGACGGATTTAGCACTAAATTTCAAACCTTAGTGGCTCAGGTGTTAAAAATTCTTATTTTGAATGGATTTAGCAATATTGATCAAACCTCAGGGACGAATTTGGTCATTTACTCTAATATCTTAAAAAAGGGAAGGTTTGTATTTCAAATATGAATAAACAAAAATTCAAATTAGTTTTTTTTAGTGTAAAATTTAAATAAGTGGATGGTATAAGTTGTGGGGTCAACGGATAGTTCTAGCGAACAGATACTGATTCCATCAAACAACTCAACACTTGCCAACCATCCAAACACCTCAACCAAATCTTGCAGCATCATCAAACAATTCGATCAACCATGGCTGCTCTGCTCATTCACTCATCCATTTCACCTTCCAACACTCGCCCACAATCTTCTTTATCCAAACACAACACTCTGTTTCACTTCAAGCATCAAGTTAACATACCCAACACAAGAAAAAGATCACCCTGCTTCTCCATATCTGCTGTAGATGGACAGGTTACTGATTCTGACCCGTCTCCGCCTTCGGTTTCCGGGTTTCAGTTCCCGGGTCAATCGAATAAGGATACTGTCAAATCTTTGAAGTTTAAGTTGCTGGTCAGTGGTTAATAATTTATGTTTTTGTGGTGATTTTATGTTTGATGTTTTGGTTTTGAAGCTTGTCCAATTGAGTTTTCTTGGAATGAAGTTAAAGTTGCTACAAAGTATGAACTTATTATGGAATGGAATCTTGGTTGTTGGTTAAGTAGTTAAGATATGGAGTTTGTCATGTAGTTAGTAATTGTGACATGTTTAGTTAAGGATAGTTGATTTGGGTTATGTGTTAATATTAAATGAGTGGGTTAGATAAAAAAAAGTTTGGCTTAAAAAGTAATGACGGGTTGAAAGTCACCTAAATTGTGTATGGGTTTTCACGAGCTGAGGGTCTCTCTAGAAGCAGCCTCTATTAAGGTTTGCTTGTATCTCACCCTTCCCAGATCCTACCAATAGCTTTGCTAATTGTGGGATTTATTAGGTACGGATGATTGAATTATGTATGGGTTTTGTTGAACGGTGCGAATTAGATCTAGCCCTTCCTAGTTGGTACCTAGAACTGCAACAAAAAGCGGCCAAAGACTGGGATCTTTGGACCACCCTCAGACAAGCAAGTCAGTATTATATATATAAGTGTATATGTATGTATAGAGAATATCTATAGAGATGTGGATGAAGTAGTGAGGGAGAGTGGTGGAAGTGAAGTTCTCTCAACAAGAGGGTTAGGTATTCTTTAATAGGAGAGGCGTGTAGTCCATGTTGGGCCCGGTGAACCGGATACCATCCACCCTTAGATCATATAGTAAAGCCTGATATGTTCACTGTTGAGCCCAATGGGGATGATCTCATCCGGGTCTAGCTCCAAATGTTAAGCCCGGACCGGACACACATCATCGGAGTTGATATAGGCTATGTTTTTGTATCAAAGGAGCATGTCAAATGAAGAAGTTTTGCGAAAAAGGGAATGAATCTGTCAAATGATTGAAAGTCACCTTAATGTAGTTTGTAATTAGTACTGTAGATTCATTTAGTTATGGTTGAGTTGATTTAGGTTATTTTTGTCTTATCCCTATTGAACGGGTCAAATTAAAAAGTTTGGCTAAAAATGAGAATGGGTCAAACGGATTGAAAGTCACCTTGATTGTAGTTTTATTTGACATGACCTACTTAGATCATTATCATGAAAAGTTTAGATTATAACTGTAATAACATATTTGCTGTAATCACATTTTGCACGTTATGTGTTAGAAAAATGTTTTAAAAAATGGACGAAAATAGTGTTTGTGGATCAAGTCGAACCGTAACAGTTTTGACACGTTATCTACTGTGATCGACCAGTCCATTTTGTCAACTTGAATAATTTATTGAACCTGGTTTAGGTTTAGCCCTCAACGTGACTGACCTGTCATTAACCTTTTTGACCCGTTATACAATGGTTTATTGGCTTATCGCAGAGTGCTGTTTCCGGGCTTAATAGAGGACTTGCTGCAAGTGAAGAAGATTTGCAGAAGGCAGATTCTGCAGCCAAAGAGATTGAAGCTGCTGGAGGACCCGTTGATCTTACAGCCGATATTGAAAAACTTCAAGGACGATGGAAACTAATTTACAGCAGCGCGTTTTCGTCTCGTACACTAGGTGGAAGCCGTCCTGGCCCGCCAACCGGAAGGCTGCTTCCTATAACTCTTGGCCAGGTATCTTATAACAACTTGACCTGCGTGGATAGTCTTCACATATTATCATACAAGTATGACTACAAACAATTTTTAGCATTTGTTTAAAGTGATTTACAACTATGGAAAAATGAAGTACCATTTTGTTACAGTGGTTGGCCTGTTGGGACGTTTCCGTCCATTACTTATGGGCCATTTTACTCCATAGAAAAAATGATTTCCATTTTAAGTTAGGCTCTTTTCTAGCCCACTTGCCTATGTCTAGTTGGTTCAGGAGACTTCAGGATATGAATATGCTAGCTCTATAATTACCATTTTAATTTCATCTTTTGAAACAGGTATTTCAACGTATTGATATCTTGAGCAAAGATTTTGATAACATAGTGGAGCTTGAGCTTGGCGCGCCATGGCCTCTTCAGCCAATAGAAGTGACCGCTACTTTAGCCCATAAATTTGAGATCATTGGTTAGTCATTGTGAAATTAGTTTTCCTAATGCCGTTTTTATCGTTTTACATTACCTAAACTAGGACTGTAAATTCTCTAACACGACACGAACCTAACACAAATGTCACATGTGTTTAGTCTAAATGGGTTCAGATCAGTTGTTGTCGAACCCACTAACATGTTTAGCTAAACGGGTCATGTTCGGGTAGACTTGGCAAGTTCATGGGTTGACCCATTTACTTTTATAAATTAGGATTTTATGTCATAACTTAAACTAATTGGATTCATATTATAAAATATGTATTTTTATTGTAAATTCGTATTTTTAGAGCATTAATATGCAATAATTTTATTGGTTAAACGGGTCATGTTTGTGTCAAGCTGTTAACCCACAACTACTCATGCCATGTTCAGGGTTCGACCCGCGAACATGACCCATTTAACACCCTAACTTAAACGCACACTGATAAATGTGACATTCTCAACAGGAACTAGTACAATCAAAATCATATTTGAGAAAACAACAGTGAAGACTACAGGAAATTTATCACAGCTGCCACCATTGGAGGTACCTCAACTACCAGAACAATTTAGGCCATCAACTAACCGAGGGAGTGGCGATTTTGATGTTACCTACCTCGATTCTGATCTTCGGATTACACGAGGAGACCGAGGTGAGCTTAGAGTCTTTGTGATCTCATAAAAATGTAATTTGATATCACATTTCTTCAAATGTACAATTATACAATATGATCTACAGGTTCATAAATAAGAATGCAATATAAAGTTGTTACAGATTCATTTCTGTAAAAGTTTATCAATTTTGTTACAAGCTTAATCAACGCGTTCTTCGTGTGTTCATTGTTCAACTGTTTAATCATGTGGTTTTCTTGCACACCTCGTCGCTGCAGCCAGAATCTGTCGTTGACAGGTCTTTGTTTCTGGTTCTGGAAGGTCTGGTGGATCCTTCGCCTTGTTTCTTTCGTGTTTTTTTCACACTTGTTTCATTGGCTGAAGATTCACCATTGTTGCTTTTGTTCTTTCTGGACTTGTGATTAGATGACTCTTGCCCATTAGACGACCGTCTGCTTTGTTTTGCCTTTTGTGGGTCACCCGGTGAAGCACTGATGCCTCCACTTGACCCGAGATCTTAACTCACATTATTGTAACATCAGTAATAAGCACACTTGTCAAACATTAAATGGAAAGCTTAATGTCTTATAACGGGTTTACCTCTCGATGTAACATTCGTTTCGCCAGATTGAGAGTCCGAACCGCCTTTATACTCGTTCATCTGTAATAATTAGATCATGTAACTGTATAAAGAAAACAATATAATATGTCTGCAGATTGGGAAATTAAAAGTTAATATGTGAAGCTAAAGTATCTAAAAGATGTGTTAAATGTTAATCACTGAATGAATTAGGCCTGTTAATCATTACTCTAGAGGCTTTATTAAGAGGTCTTAATGGGGTCGGGTTGACGGGTTTTGAGCCGGCTGGTTTAGTCGTTCAACCTGAACGTGACCCAAATATTACTTTGTGTCAGAAACATCAACGATAACCAGGATTCGCTTAAAATCATGTAACTTGAAAACGGCATGTTTAATTCATTTATTTAAATGTGTAAAACAGATTGACGGGTAATCCAGTTGTAAACATGTTAATCAGGTTAGTGAGTGGTGGGTTGCAATATATGGGTCATAAATGAGTCTGAAGGTCGACGGGCCCAATTAGATAGGTTATCCTAACATGACAGTTTAATATAATTGGTCAACCTAACACAATATGTCCGTTATATGGTATATGACAATCCAAAACCTGATTGCTTCCGTGTCATGTCTGAAATTACCACCTATCTTGTTTATCATTATATGCTATCCAAAGAAGTTTTAGGCAAGCCCAACCTATTTGGACACGTCCTAAAGTTACCCATTTTACCCAAACCCGTCACATTTCCATTTTACCACCTCTACGTCGAGTCATACTAACCCAACTAGGTGCCGGGGTAGAAGGACCATCACATCCGATGTGGGCCACATGTTTAACATCCGTGGGAGCTCCAATCTGAATTTCGGGTTCTTTTTCTTTTTCCTGGCCTACAAACATCACATCCTTCAGTGAATTTGTGATCTCGAGTTAGAATATAAATGTAACATATGTATATGTGTAGGTGTGTACCACCGAATAGGGAACGCAGGCTTCGGAGGAAACTTTTCATCATGGTGTAGGAAAGCCGAAAAATAAACAAGAAATTTGTATCATATAGCTAGTATCGTTTGTTAGCTGGATCATATGGAGCTTCCTATCTTTAACAACATACATTTAACACCTAAGGTTATAACCAAATCAACATAAACATATACATGTACATGTGCATATACATTTACGTACGTATATAAGTATATATGTATACATATAACATACGTATATTAAATCATATCACATATGGAACCTCATGCCCCACATGATCCTGCGTAACAAGCATTCGCGAGACGTTTAGAATGGAAGAACACCCTGACCAAAAAACAAAGATAATAACGGTCTTTTTTGCTTTGAAAGAGATTATTGATTAAAATTTAGGAGAAAATAAGAAAAACAATTGAACAAGAAAACTTAGAAATGGTTTGTTAAGGTTGTTAATTGATACAAACCATTGGTGATCTCCACATTATAAGGGAGCCAACAAAATTTAAATAAAGAAACTCTAGAGGTACATGGTTTATTAAACTATAACTCTATGAACAACCAAAATATCAAGTTTTATTTTTCTCAGAAAGATCCTCATGATTAGGATGCCATTTGTTGAAATTTTGTGAAAATGTGGTTTACATGTTCTTGATAAAGTCATTTATTACATATTTTTCTGTCCTAACAGATACGTGTGTAATTGATTTTAAAGGTTGAGTAAATATGTAATTCATTATCTTATTTAAGGGGATATATGTAAACATATTTTTACTTAAAATGTTCATATAAGAAGCGTATGAACATATTGTTTTAACTGTTATAATATAAGACGGTCTTGTAATCACCGATCACCTAATCATCTCTTTTTCTATGTTCCACTATAGCCAGTTAACACAATAACATAGCACTGCGTACGAATGATTGTATTGTCCTTATAGTTATCTACTTAAAAACGATTATATGTATTCATATGTAATCTTGCAAATGTGTTGCTTGTATCGTAAAATATGGTACGGACTCTCACTATGTGTATTTTATACCTAAAATATACATGTTTGGTCTCTAAGCCAATTAGCCAGAGGGTAAAATTCGAGAGAATGATTTTTTTTAAAACCCTAATATATCATCTAATAAGAGGGTAAAATCCTAGCACATCGGTTCGAACTTGGAAAATAAAAGCTGAGGTTTTGAATGTGTTGCAAACATGATTGTTATTGATCAGATTTGTAAAGTATACAGTCATGTTTTTAGGGAAATGATAAGTGATGTTAATAATCAGCTTTGTTGGTGAGTTTTTTATTATTTGGAATTGCACTAGAAAAAAAAGAGATTCTTTTCTTTCTCTATATAGAGATAGAATTCTTGTCATGATTCGCAAACTAATAATTGGATTTTGTAATTGAAAACGTTAGGGGGAAATATTTATGTTAGTTTGTATTGGTATTGAAAACGTTAGGGGGAAATTCGTGTCTACTACGTACTCCATTTATTTACTATATCAAGTTACACTAACAATCCTATATTGGGCTTTGTCATGTACATGGAAAATGAGAAAAGAAAAGCTCTTTTTATATGATTGATTTTGTTAATTAATCGTTCTTGAGTAATCTTCAAGTCTTCAACCCCTGCTAATACAACCACCAAGGCTATGTGTTATGTTTTCACACTTTTATTACATGTCGTTGCCATATAGGTTATAGACATATGCTCTTACTGGGTCAACATGAAAAAAGGGATGATGTGAAATTATTTAATTGGTGCTTCCAATTATTTCATTGGCCAACATGGAAAAGCAATGTTTTGAAAATCGGACCGGACTGGTTCGGATGTTTGGACCGCCATGCAAGGGAACCGGCGTTGGACCGCTGAACCGGCCGGTCGGACCGAAAAAATAAGGGTCGGACCCTTTTTTTTATCATTTTTGGGTTTCGATGCATTTTTTGGCCCGGTTTGTTGGACCGGTCGGACCGGTGAACCGCCCGAGGGTTTGGTTCAACGTTCAGTCCGGTTCTAAAAACCTTGTGGATAAGCCGTAGGTGGGAGGCCTTACCGCCCTCACGCCCAAAAATAAACCCCTATTCATGCTTAGGTATTTCTGCGTTTGTACACCTCATGCTTAAAATGTGATCCATATGGTTTAAACGTGAGACCATTACGTTTAGCCTAATCACCACGTACCCTTGTCTACTTAGCAATTTCCTTAATCACCATCCTTTTCACCCATCAAATCCATATCTACACAACATCTTTTATCTACACGACTACACCCAAGATTGATGAAGAAAGTGTTGGATAAGCATTTTGAGATTTTTTTGAAGATGAAATTACATATCTATCCTCTGTAGTGCACACGATGAAGCTTAACAGGGCCGTCTCCGAAAATCTTAAAATTTGTTTGGGCCCTTGGCGAAAAAAAATCGGGCCTTACCCCCGAAATATGATATAAATTCATCATTCAAATATAAACATAATATAACGTTAATTGTTATAAAGCAAACAAAACAAAAGTTTTTTAACAAAATGATCGAACCTACTTACTTAAGTGAATCGCGTGCATCTCCTAGCGTTTTTGGAAGCAAAGTTCTCGATCAAGTCTTTATACTCCATACTTTCCAATATTTCGTTTTCAATAGATATCATTGCCAATCCATTAAGTCTTTGTTGGGACATTGTCAACCGTAAATAAGACTTCAATAACTTCAATTTAGAAAAGCTTCTTTCTGCCGATGCTACCGTTACCGGAATTGTCAACAACACTCTATAAGCATTCATAACATTAGGATAAGAATCGTGCTGCTTCTTCAAATTGTCTAAAGCATCTAAAGGGCTGACAGTTTGACTCGGTAAAAATGTCCCAATTAACTTCAACTCGAAATAAAGTTCATTAGCATCAATATCAGAAACTCCTTCATACTTCAATGCATCTTGAAGACGATAACAACACGACTTAAGATTGGCTTCATCAAGTGTCTTCAACTTTTTTGGAAACAAAAAACCAAATATTTTTTCGAATTTTTGGTATTGATCGAATCTTGTTTCAAAAGAAGCAATGGCTTGATCAACTATGCATAAAAAGTAATTCACTTTAAAATCCTCCTCGGGTGAAAATACAGCTTCTTCTACACTTGAAGTCTCGTAAAATTGTTTTTTTCCTACGTATCACACGTCTTTGAGGGCCTATTAAAAACTACAATTTTAAAATACACAATGGGCCTAGTTAAGATATTGGGCTCAAATATTGGGTTAATTTCAAGTGTGAACAAATACACAATGGGCCTAGTTAAAAAAATTGTGGGCCTATTAAAAACTACAATTCTAAAATTTAAAATCACATTGGGCCTAGTTAATTTTTTTTTGAGGGCCTATTAAAAACTACACGTCTTTGGGCTCAACTATTGGGTTAATTTCAAGTGTGAACAAATACACAATGGGCCTAGTTAAAAAAAATTGTGGCCTATTAAAAACTACAATTCTAAAACCTAAAATCACATTGGGCATAGTTTAAAAAAATTAATATATAAAAAAATCAGGCCCATTTGCGGGTAGGGCCCTGAGCAGGCGACCACCCCGCCCTGCCTCAGAGCCGCCACTGAAGCTTAATATTTATTTTATACGATTATTTCAATAAATAAACACACAGTTTGTTTTACCATAAGAAATATATCCAAGGTTTGAAAGGAGAAACCCGTGTGGTTCATATGGGATTTGTTGGATCAGTGGCCTCTTTTAATGAACACTTATGTGTTACAGATTTATATAAGAGTTAATGAGCAGCGGAATAATAAGTGTTCAAAGATTAAAAGATCACTTTTAAGAGGAGTTATTACTCCCCCTTGACTGAGTAGTAAATGAGAAACAATAAATACAGTTCAAGTATAAAGCAGTAAAGCAATTTATGTTTCTTAGATGTGAAATGGATTATAAGTTAAAAAGCCCGAAGGATTTCAATTGATTTCAAAGGAAATTACAAAATATCACATATCTAAAATAGATGAACAAACTCATCTATTTATAGACCATGTTGGGACGAAGAGGATTGACGAAACCACCTTTTGATAACCTTAGTCTTTTCCATATCTGCCTAAGTATAGAACTGCTGAAGAACAAAATGAAGAAGTACTGAAGAACAAACACAAAGTACTGAAGAGTAAATTCATCAGAAGTTCTGAAGTCTAACCAGACATTTCACTGAAGAACTACTGAAGACAAACTGCTCATCAGCAGTTTGTCACTCATCAGCACTTTCACTCAGAAGCTTCTAACCGACTGAAGATCAGCAGTTTTACTATTATATTGTTTTGTTAAAGTCTTGATTTCAAGTTTCAATGTACAGACTGTAGTAAACCTTATCTTAGCATAATATCTTTGTAAAATATCTTAGATTACTTCAGACTACAGTTTAGTACATTAGTCTATAAATAGATGAGTTTGTTCATCTATTTTCATAGATGTGATTTTGTGTAAAATCTTTGAACTTATATTGAAATCCTTCGGGCTTTAAACTTATAATTTCCACTTCACATCTGAGAAACATAAACTGCTATTACTGCTTTATACTTAGATCATTTATTGTTTCTCATTTATTGTTCAGTCAAGGGGGAGTAATAACTCCTCATCAAAGTGATCTTTTAGACCTTTGAACACTTGTATTTCCGCTGCTTAATAACTCATATACAAATCTGATAAACACATAAGTGTTCATATAAACAGCCACTGATCCAACAATTGGTATCAGAGCATCTGGTTAATCTGATCAAAATCAATCTAACAAATTGAGATTCAGACACAGGCTCAATATTGATATTCAATAAAAAGGATAAAAGGCTCACTTTTTAAATCCATCACTTTAAGAAAGTATTGACAAATCCAAAATTCTTAAAAATGGATCCCTACAATACTGGATCTGCCAACAAACCTCCTATGTTAGTCAGAAATGAATATAACATATGGTCTAAAAGGTTGGCACATACTATTTCTCAAACCAACACTGGATGTTGGAGGTCTGTAGTTTTTGGACCTCACAAACCAGTTGTTACTGATCCAGAGGGTAAGACTGAAAGACCAAAGGATCCAAAAGAATACACGGAGGAAGATTTCCTAAAGTTTGAGCTTGATGCAAAAGCTTTCTCCATGTTGGCTATGGCTCTCCCAAATGAAATTTATGCTGGCCTTTTACACTGTGAAAGTGCCAAAGAGCTGTGGGATTGCCTAAAAGAGCAGTTTGCAGGAACTGCTGAGGTGATAGCCAACATCAGAGAAATATTGGCTCAACAATATGAAACTTTTACTCACATAGAGGGTGAAACTTTAACTCAACAATTTGAAAGATTTTCTTCACTCATATCTGAGTTAAAAATAAACAATCAGACCTATACAACTGAGTCTATGTTACATAGATTTTTAAGGTCTTTACCTTCAAAATGGGAAACTTACTCAATAGTCCTCAGAACCAGTTCAGATTTTAACACCTTGAACCTAACTAGGTTACATGGTAAATTATTAACTTTTGAAAGAGAAATCAATCAAAAGAAAAAGCTGCAAGAATCTGGTAAAACTGCTGATGACTATACTCCGGGTAGCACAGCCTTGTTAGGACATGACTCACCATCCTGTTCAAATAATTTTGGTTCTTTTGACCACATTGACATAACAGCTGGGATCTCATCAGATGGATCTTTCCCAGCTTATGACAATGAGGAACTAAGTCAAACTGCTGACAACATGTGTTTCATCATGGATGATTTAAAATACTTTAGCAGTGATGACTTAGAAGAAATGGAAATATTGCACCAACTGGCCTTGTTAAGCTTAAAAACTAACAAATTTTACAAAAGGTCAGGAAGGAAATTTCCAGGACTAAACAATTCAACAAAAGTTGGTTTTGACAAATCTAAATTGAGATGTCATAAGTGTCAAAAGTTGGGACACTTTGCTAGAGAGTGTAGAAGCTCTAGCTATAACCAACCAATGTCCTCTGGAAATCAATATAACCCCTCATATAATAGGAATAATGGAACTAATGGGAGTGCTCATTTTGTACAGGCACAAGCTCCAAATGTTCAATATGTGCCACAAGTACAATATGTACAGATGCCTGCTCAACAACAACAGCAGCTCATGCCTCCATTTCCAACTGCTCAACTTCCTGCACAAACTCAACAACCCCCTCAGCAACAAAGCTTATTTACCTCAGGGTATGTTGACTGGAGCAGTCTTCCTTATGACACATCAGAATGCAGTCAGGATTCAGACAATAAGGTCTATGATGTCAACTGGGGAGAACCTGATAATGGCAGAAAGAATTTTGCCTTAATGGCCTTTGAAGGATACTCTTCAAATTCTGCTCTCACACAGGTATCACAACAATCTCTGTTAAAGCTTTGCACTAAATCTTGCAAAGAATCATTTGCTTTAATTAGAGAAACCAATGTGCATTTACAAGGCAAATCCAATGACATGGAAAGAAAATACACACAAATGAAGTGTGATTTGGAAAGAAAAGTCATGTTGAAAAACAAAGAAATTTCCAAACTAAATGATAAATCCATTGAAACAGAAGCACAAATTAAAATCATGTCTTACTTGTTCAAATATATGTTGATGATATCATTTTTGGTTCAACAAATTCAAAACTGTGTGAAGAATTTAAGAAACTCATGCAATCAAAATTTGAAATGAGTACAATGGGAGAATTGCAGTACTTTTTGGGACTGCAAATCAAACAACAGTCAAATGGAACATTTATACATCAATCAAAATATGTTAAAGAATTATTGAACAAATTTTCTTTACAAGACTGTAAAACATGTTCCACTCCCATGACACCAATCACACAAGTTGAACCAGATGATCAAGGGAAACACATTGATCAAACCATGTATAGATGTATGATAGGTTCTCTTTTATATCTAACTGCTTCTAGACCAGATATCATGTTTTCAACTTGTGTCTGTGCTAGATACCAATCTGCACCAAGAGAATCTCATCTAATTGCAGTCAAAAGAATCTTCAGATATCTGAAAGGAACTCCTACTTTAGGGATTTGGTATCCTGCTTCAAGCAATACCAAGTTAACTGCTTTTTCAGATAGTGACTATGCAGGCTGCAAAATGTCAAGAAAATCAACATCTGGTGGTTGTCAATTCTTAGGAAACTGTCTGGTGTCCTGGCAATCAAAGAAACAAACATCTGTGGCAACTTCAACAGCTGAAGCTGAATACATTGCTGCTGCAAGCTGTACTTCACAGATACAATGGCTCCAATATCAACTGCTTGATTATGGAATCAAAGAGACCAAGACCCCACTTTTTGTAGACAGCAAATCTGCCATTAGCATCATTCAAAATCCTGTTCAGTTTTCAAAAACTAAACACATTGAAATCAGGTATCACTTCATAAGAGATTGCTATGAAAAAGGCAAGATTGAGGTGAAACATGTCACAACAGCCAATCAAATAGCTGACATTTTCACCAAACCCCTTGATTCAACAACTTTTCAGAGGTTAGTATCCATGCTTGGGATGTTAAACTTAGAAGAAAGTCTGTAAGTGTTTCACTTTTTAATTCTGCACATATTTTATTTTTCACTTACATACTTATCTGTCACAAACCTCTGAAGACCAAAAATTTGAGAAAAGAGAAAGTTCTGATGAACAAATTTTGAAAACTACTGATAAACATCAAAATGGGATATTTTCAAAATGGATATAACTACTGATGAAAATCAGAAGTTAGAAAAGTGTTTTAAGAGTCATCTGCATCAGCAGTTGAAACTGCTGATGAGATAACTAAAACCACTGATGAAGAAACCTTTCTTCTTCAGCAGTTTGACTTAAAGGGTAAAACAGACTTTTCACTCGTCAGAAGTTTGACCTAGTCGGTTAAAAACTTCTGATAAATACCCTGTTCCAACACTTATCCATTCAAAAAGCAAAATTCCCTCTTTCTCTCTCAAATTCAAAACAAAACCCCTTCTCTAACCTAAAAATCACTGTTCGATCAAAAACATCCATGGCTCTCGTGTTAAAACAGGGACACAACCAAAGAGGCTACTTTGTTAAAGATGAAGCCTGGTCCCAGTATGATGAGATACTTGATCTCATCATGAAATCCCAATACTATGATGCTTTCACCATTGATCCACCCATTCATGAAGAAACTCTTAATGAGTTCTGGGCAAATTCAGAAACGGTGAAGGTGAATAATGAAGTGATTTCCCTCAAATCTTCCATAAAAGGGAAACTGATGGCCATCTCACCAGAAACACTAAGCATCAGGCTTGGTTTGAAGGATTCTGAGGCACCTGAGCATATTCCAACCTCAGATATTCATCTGACCATGACAGAGTGTGGCTATCAAGGTACTTTGGCACAAGCAACAGTTTACAAAAAATATTTTGACCCACAATATAAACTGTTATTTCATTATATTATTATGTGTCTTAGTCCAAAAACTGGGTCAATAGATCAGATGCCTTCAACCTTTCAACCTATTTTTCATTCCATCATAAATGAAACTTCTTTCAAGGCATCAAAACTGTTTTTCAATGAACTGGTTTTACATCATGAAAATGATAAAAAGAAATTTTTGTTGTATCCAAGGTTTGTTATGCAGTGCATAATAAAAGAACTTGGAAAGGGAGTACTTGAGGGAGAAGCAACAACTTTAAATCCTTTAACTTCTCAAGTATTCTCTAGGCACAACAAACCAGCACTTTTGCTAGAAGATGACCAAGGGGAAGAACAACCCATCCCCAAGGAACCCACATCTTCCAAACCTAAAAAGAAAACTAAACAGCCTAAACAACAAAAACCAAAAACAACCAAGTCACTGAAAAAGAAAGTTCAGGAAGTGGAGAAACCTGAAACTACTGATGTGCAATCTGCACTTGAAAAGGAAGTGGCTGAAACATCCTCTCAGCACACTCCTTCTCCACCACCAAAAAGAAAACCTGTCACAGTTATATTTAAAAGAAAAAGATTTAAGAAACAAATAACTGTTGACCCTGCTTTTGAAACTGCTGAAACCATTCCTAAACCCACCCAAACTCCTGAACACCAACCCATCAAAACTACTGAACCTGAACCCTCACATACAACCATAGAAATTGCCCAACTTCTCTCAGGACTTAAAGGAACCCATTCACTAAATGTCACTCCCCTTACAACACATCAAATTGGGGAGATGCCTTCAGAAGTTGACATGAATGTGGATCTCTTTAGCCCAACACAGAGAGATGAGGATGAACAAGGGTTTGTAAGCCCAAACTTGCAAACTTTTGATATTTTTGAGGCTGCTACTACTCACTTATCACCCAGTGGTGAACCTGAGGACAGTAGTAACATAGCTAAGACCTCAAATCTGGCAACTACTGATGAAGGCCTAAGGCCAGAGGTAGGAAAACCTCAGAACCAAGACAAAGAGGTTCATGAGACTACTGGTTTGGGTCCAGCTCATGATATAACTGATCCTGCCCTCTCTGAGGACACTATCAGGGATTCAGATGATTCCATTAAGTTGGTTGATGAATCAAAACTTCCACAAACTGAATTGACGGTTGACATTGAAGGTCCTGCATCTAAGGTCTCCAAGCTCAAGAAGCTGGTCACCAAAGATCAGGTTAAAGACCAGTTAGCCCAAAAATCCCCACAACTGGCATCTTCAGAGCAATCTGAAGATCACCCAAAAAGCACCCCTTCACCAAAACAACCTACCCAATTCACTGGGCTCACAAGCATAGATCTGAACCAACTATGCAGCCCAGATGGTCCCCTGTATCAGGCACTCAAACAAATTATAACTGATCAACTCAAACCCTTCACAACTGCTTGGGAGTTAAAAGCTAACAATCAGTTTGGGTTGATCAACTCGAGACTTGCAGAGTTGAACAAGAAAATGGATGAAACACAAGATCAACTGGCAAGGTTGTCTGCTGCAACATCTCATTCTATTCGGCTTCCAGAAGTGGATGAAGCCAAAAAGGGGGAGATGATTAAGGAACCAACAGATGCTACACAAAGACAAAATCCTGATCAAGAAGCTGATAGACCAACACAAAGACCAGGAAAAGAAGTAGCACCAGAGTTCAAGTTATCTAAGGCATCAGAGGGAACTGCTGATTACATTTCTCAAACTACTGAAGACAATCCTTCAGCAGTTGTGACCAAACCTACCACATCAGCAGTTCTACCTCCTAAACCATCATCAGAAGTTCCTAAGGCAACTGAAAAAGAACCTGCTCCCACTCCTTTGCCTACAACAACTTCCACAGCTGTTTTAAACCCTACTCCCATCAGCATGTCGAAAGACTTATTAGAGAAGAGTTTGAAAGAAGCTGCTAAAAAGGCAAAAGAAGACAGAGTATGGAACAGCCTAGAAACTAGAGAAGACTTGAGCTTTGAAGAAAAACTGATCAAGTACCAAGAGAAACTTGATGAGCTTGAGGCTGAAGAGAGAGCACTTGAAGCTGTTGCTGAAGAAGACAAAAGAGCACAGCTTATAGCATTCATTACAAAGAACTCCAAATCCAAGCAAGTGGCCCTCAAGAAACTCTCAACACAAGAACTGACAAGAAGAGCACAGATGCTATCTGATAGAATAGCAACTGAAAATGAGAGAAAAGCCAAAAGAGCTGAAGTGATTGAAGAATTAGTGGCTAATGGCTATGGTTCAAAAGCCTCAATCAGCAAATGGAAAGAACAAACTTTGTATGAGGCTTACAAGAAATTCAAAGCAAAGAAAGTTGCTGAACCAGAAAGATTTGAAAGCCAAGAAGTCCAAACAACTTCTATTGTCAAAAGACCATCTGGTACATTAAGAAGGCCAGCCACCAAAAGAAAAGCAGATGGAGATCCCATTGTCAAGACTGACTTCAAAATGATTCTGTTAGAAGGAGATCAGTTGGTACATGGTGATTTTGATGTTGAAGAGAAACCCATCTTGACCCAATTCAGAGACAAGGCTACCTATGCATATCAGTTACAACAATCCATCCAAGAAGAAACACATACAAGGGTTGTTACAGAGCATCACCTGCCCAACATGCCAATTCAAGGTGCTGCTGAATTACAAGGAAGTCAAGAATCTCACCTGAGAGTCACTGAAATAGAAGACATTCCTCAATCAGGTCAACCTAAGGAAACAGGCTTGGTTTCCTATGCCTCTGACTTTGACAGGTCAAAGGTAAACATTGTGAAATGGTCATTTACTGAATCCAACTCAGTACTTGTGACCAGGAGAGACCGTTCAAGTAAGGTCTATAGAAACTCAAAGGAGTTGAGTGTTTTATCGTCCAAAGACCTTCTCACCATTCAACATTTAACACCTGAACTTGGTCCTCTCACTGAGCAACAAAGATGTACTCTTACCACCCGGATGACAGCAGAGATCTGGAGGATGCTAGAAGAGAGAAAGGGACAACAATAAAGGATAGATAAGGTTTTGGCTTCATCAATCCAGGGGGAGATTGTTGGGACGAAGAGGATTGACGAAACCACCTTTTGATAACCTTAGTCTTTTCCATATCTGCCTAAGTATAGAACTGCTGAAGAACAAAATGAAGAAGTACTGAAGAACAAACACAAAGTACTGAAGAGTAAATTCATCAGAAGTTCTGAAGTCTAACCAGACATTTCACTGAAGAACTACTGAAGACAAACTGCTCATCAGCAGTTTGTCACTCATCAGCACTTTCACTCAGAAGCTTCTAACCGACTGAAGATCAGCAGTTTTACTATTATATTGTTTTGTTAAAGTCTTGATTTCAAGTTTCAATGTACAGACTGTAGTAAACCTTATCTTAGCATAATATCTTTGTAAAATATCTTAGATTACTTCAGACTACAGTTTAGTACATTAGTCTATAAATAGATGAGTTTGTTCATCTATTTTCATAGATGTGATTTTGTGTAAAATCTTTGAACTTATATTGAAATCCTTCGGGCTTTAAACTTATAATTTCCACTTCACATCTGAGAAACATAAACTGCTATTACTGCTTTATACTTAGATCATTTATTGTTTCTCATTTATTGTTCAGTCAAGGGGGAGTAATAACTCCTCATCAAAGTGATCTTTTAGACCTTTGAACACTTGTATTTCCGCTGCTTAATAACTCATATACAAATCTGATAAACACATAAGTGTTCATATAAACAGCCACTGATCCAACAGACCAACATACTAAACTGTTGTCTGAAGTTATCTAAGATATTTAACAAAGATATTCGGCTAAAGATAAGGTTACAACAGTCTGTACATCGAAACTTGAAATCAAGACTTTAACAAAACAATATAATAATAAAACTACTGAAGTCTTCAGTCGGTTAGAAGCTTCTGATGACAAAGTGCTGATGAGTGACAAACTGCTGATGAGTAGTTTGTCTTCAGTAGTTCTTCAGTGTAGTGTCTGGTTAGACTTCAGAACTTCTGATGGTTAACTCTTCAGTACTTTGTGAATTTGTTCTTCAGTACTTCTTGTTTCTTCTTCAGCAGTTCTTTCCATACTTAGGCAGAATATGATTTGGACTAAGGTTATCAAAAGGTGGTTTCTTCAATCCTCTTTGTCCCAACAGGATTCGATCCTGTCCCAACAGAATATGTTCCAGCCTCATCTGATTTGTTTCTGAAGACCCATCTTGTACCAATTGGTTGCTTGTCTTGAGGTAAGGGACAGATTTCCCAAACCTGTTGTTTCTTGAATTGAAGCAACTCTTCTTGCATTGCTTGCACCCAATTGTTGTCTTTGAGGGCTTCTTGATATTTCTTTGGTTCCAACTGAGAAATGAATGCTGAGAAGAAGCAAAAGTTGGAAAGCTGGTTTCTAGTAAGTACCCCTGAGGCAATATCACCCATGATTTGATCCAATGGATGATCCTTGTGTTCAATCAGTTGTTGTAGACCTGTACTAGAGGATGGCTCTACTGTTTCTTCAAATAAACCACTGAGATTGATAATATCTGGTTCAACTGTTGTTTGAGGTTCAGGAGTTTTAGGTTCAGCTGAATCAGTATTTTCAAAATGTTCATCAGCAGTTCCTGAAGTTGAAGCTATTGAAACTTCTGAAGGTTTAATAGTTGATCTTCTGACTGTGTTTGGAGTCCATGGTGCAGGACTATCATCTTCAAATCCTTGAAAACCATTTTGAGGAGGTTTGGATGATTCAACAGTCTTTTCAGGTCCGAAATGAAAGTTATCAAGATCAAATAATTCAGCAGGATTTGCTGGAATAAGAGTGTGTTTTGATTCATTGAACTTGACATTCAGTGTTTCTTCCACTATCTTGGTTCTTGAATTAAAAACTTTGTAAGCTTTTCTCAAAGGAGAATAACCAAGAAAATAACCTGTATCAACTTTTGCAGCAAATTTTGAGATAGAGTCTTTGATGTTGAGGATAAAACATTGACATCCAAAAGCCCTAAAGAAGGAGATAAGGGGCTTTATGCCATGAAGAATTTCATAGGCAGTCTTGGTATGTCTCTTGTTGATAAGAACTCTATTCTGAACATAACAAGCTGTGTTGACTGCTTCAGCCCAAAAATACAAAGGTAGGCCTGAATCAGCTAACATTGTTCTAGCTGCTTCTATTAAAGTTCTGTTCTTCCTTTCTACCACACCATTTTGTTCAGGAGTTCTGGGAATGCTGAACTGTCTAACAATCCCTTTAGACAGACAGAATTCATCCAGAGTTTTGTTCCTGAACTCTGTCCCATTGTCACTCCTGATGACTTTGATAGAAAGAGAATATTGCTTCTCAACTTGTAGAATGAAGAACTTGATAATTTCAGCTGCCTCATCCTTGGAATATAAGAAGAAGACCCATGTGAATCTTGAGTAGTCATCAATGATGACCAAGCAGTACTTCTTCTTACCAAGGCTCATAATCTTGACTGGTCCAAATAAGTCCATATGGAGTAGTTGAAGACATGCAGTTGTTTTAGATTCTTCAATAGACTTATAGGAGGACTTATGTTGTTTACCTTTAAGACAGGAAACACAGTGTTCTTTGCACTGATATTCCTTCAAAGGTAGACCCCTGACCAAGCCCATTTTAGTGACTTTATTGATGGTTTTAAAGTTCACATGGCCAAGTCTCCTGTGCCAGAGATCATTTTCTGAAGTTGATGCCTTTGAGAAGAAACAGGCAGTCTTGTTTAATACTTTGTCTTTTTCAATGTCCACTGCATAGACATTGCCACACCTTTTGGCAATCAGCAAAGTATGATCTTCAATAATCTTCTCTATCAACTTCTGGCCTTCTGGTGATATGATCTTGCATGCTGTCTTGGTGAAAAAGGAAGAATATCCTTTGTCACACATTTGTGAGACACTCAGCAAGTTGTACTCAAGGTTTTCAACCAGATTGACCTTGTGAAACTGCATTTTGCCTGAGGATACATTGCCATATCCTAGCACATATCCCTTGGCATTGTTCCCAAAGTACACAGATCCTTCTCTTTGACTGATAAAATTGTTTATCAGGTATCTGCATCCAGTCATGTGCATTGAGCCTCCACTATCAACATACCATATGCTATTCAAACCTCTGGAGACCCTCTGCACAAGATAGCAAATTAGTTAGTTTTGGCAACCCAAGCCAGTTTGGCTTTGGGTTTGCTCTTGAGAACAGGTGCAGCTTGTTGTGGACCAATTTTAGAAATCCATGTCTTTTTGGGAATGGATTTGTCATTAAGAACAATGGTGGGTTCTTTTTGGTGTCCACCATCAACTTTGGTCATCAGAAGTTTAACCAGGTTTATCAAATCTTTAACTTCAGTAGTTTGTGAAACTACTGATGAGTTAGGTGTAACTTCTGAAGATGAACTTTGAGAAGAGGACTTTTGTTGAGATAAAAGCTTCTTCTTAGAAAGGTTTTTGTTTGATTGTTGTTTGTTGGGAAAGAAAGTATTTTCAAAATTTTGTTTTATCTGTTTTCCCACAATCAGTTGTTGTCTTTGTTTGTTTAACTGATTTACCTTTCTATATCTACAAAGTTCAGTTATGTGGTTAAACAGACCACATATTTCACATGCTTTTGCCTTCTCTTTCTTTTTAGATAAGTCAAGAGAGTTGGAAGGCAATTTACTGACAATCTTAGCATTTTGAAATAGGTCATCAGCAGTTTTCAGGATCTCAACTCCTGATGTAGTTGAAACTGCTGATGGCTTATTGTCAGTTGTTTTAACTTCTGCAATACTTTCCTTTTTGAGAAAGTTCTGATGGTAGGATGTGCATTCCTCCATGTCAGAAGTTTGAATCAATTTCATCCCATCATTATCAGTTTTGTGGGTGAAATCTGTTGGTGATTCAGTGTGGGTATACCCAATGCCAAACTTAACATTTGCTGCAGTTTGTTTGTTAAGCAGCATTTGGTACCCTCTACAAAACTCAACCCATTTTTCACAATCAACCTTGGTGTCAGCAAGCTCTTGTCTGACATTTCCTAGGTTGTCTATCATTGTTTTAATTTGTGCTTGGGTTTCAATGGATTTATCAGTTAATTTAGAAATTTCTTTATTTTTCAAAGCAATTTTTCTTTCTAAATCACACTTCATCTGTGTATATTTTCTCTCCATATCATTAGACTTGCCTTGTAAATGCACATTTGTTTCTCTTATTAAAGCAAAAGATTCTTTGCAAGAGTTAGAGCAAAGCTTTAAAAGAGATTGCTGTGATACCTGAGTGAGTGCAGAATTTGAAGAATATCCTTCAAAAGCCATTAAGGCAAAGTTCTTTCTGCCATTATCAGGTTCTCCCCAGTTGACATCATAGACCTTGTTGTCTGCATCCTGACTGCATTCTGATGTGTCATAAGGAAGACTGCTCCAGTCAACATACCCTGATGTAAATAAGCTTTGTTGCTGAGGGGGTTGTTGAGTTTGTGCAGGTTGTTGAGCAGTTGGAAAAAGGAGGCATCAGCTGCTGTTGTTGCTGAGCAGGCATCTGGACATATTGCATTTGTGGTACATATTGAACTTGTGGAGCTTGTGCCTGTACAAAATGAGCACTCCCTTGAGTTCCATTATTCCTATTATAAGAGGGGTTAAATTGATTTCCAGACATGGGTTGGTTGTAGCTAGAGCTTCTACACTCTCTAGCAAAGTGTCCCAACTTTTGACACTTGTGACATCTAAGTTTAGATTTGTCAAAACCAACTTTTGTTGAATTGTTAAGTCCTGGAAATTTCCTTCCTGACCTTTTGTAAAATTTGTTAGTTTTTAAGCTTAACAAGGCCAGTTGGTGTAATATCTCCATTTCTTCCAAGTCATCACTGCTAAAATATTTTAAATCATCCATGATGAAACACATGTTGTCAGCAGTTTGACTTAGTTCATCATTGTCATAAGCTGTGAAAGATCCATCTGATGAGATCCCAGCTGTTATGTCAATGTGGTCAAAAGAACCAAAATTATTAGAACAAGATGGTGAGTCATGTCCTAATAAGGCTGTGCTACCTGGAGTATAGTCATCAGCAGTTTTACCAGATTCTTGTAACTTTTTCTTTTGATTGATTTCTCTTTCAAAAGTTAGTAATTTTCCATGTAACCTTGTTAGGTTCAGGGTGTTAAAATCTGGACTTGTTCTGAGGACTATAGAATAAGTTTCCCATTTGAAGGTAAAGACCTTAAAAATCTATGTAACATAGACTCATTTGAATAGGTCTGATTATTGATTTTTAACTCAGAGATGAGTGAAGAAAATCTTTCAAACTGTTGTGTTAAATTTTCACCCTCTATGTGAGTAAAAGTTTCAAATTGTTGAGCCAGGATTTCTCTTATGTTGGCTATCACCTCTGCAGTTCCTGCAAACTGCTCTTTTAGGCAATCCCACAGCTCTTTGGCACTTTCACAATGTAAAAGCCCAGCATATATTTCATTTGGGAGAGCCATAGCCAACATAGAGAAAGCTTTTGCATCTAGCTCAAACTTTTGGAAATCTTCTTCAGTGTAGTCTTTTGGATCTTTTGGTCTCTCATTTTTTCCCTCTGGATCAGTAATAACTGGTCTGTGAGGTCCAAAAACTACAGACCTCCAGCAACCAGTATTTGTTTGAGAAATAGTGTGTGCCAACCTTTTAGACCATATGTTATATTCATTTCTGACTAACATAGGAGGTTTGTTGGCAGATCCAGTATTGTAAGGGTCCATTTTTAAGAAGTTTGGATTTGTCAATGCTTCTTTAAAGTGATGGATGAAAAAGTGAGCCTTTTAATCCTTTATTGGATATCAATAAGAGCCTGTGTCTGATTCTCAATTTGTTAGATTGATATTTGATCAGATTAACCAGTGCTCTGATACCAATTGTTGGATCAGTGGCCTCTTTTAATGAACACTTATGTGTTACAGATTTATATAAGAGTTAATGAGCAGCGGAATAATAAGTGTTCAAAGATTAAAAGATCACTTTTAAGAGGAGTTATTACTCCCCCTTGACTGAGTAGTAAATGAGAAACAATAAATACAGTTCAAGTATAAAGCAGTAAAGCAATTTATGTTTCTCAGATGTGAAATGGATTATAAGTTAAAAAGCCCGAAGGATTTCAATTGATTTCAAAGGAAATTACAAAATATCACATATCTAAAATAGATGAACAAACTCATCTATTTATAGACCAACATACTAAACTGTTGTCTGAAGTTATCTAAGATATTTAACAATGATATTCGGCTAAAGATAAGGTTACAACAGTCTGTACATCAAAACATGAAATCAAGACTTTAACAAAACAATATAATAATAAAACTACTGAAGTCTTCAGTCGGTTAGAAGCTTCTGATGACAAAGTGCTGATGAGTGACAAACTGCTGATGAGTAGTTTGTCTTCAGTAGTTCTTCAGTGTAGTGTCTAGTTAGACTTCAGAACTTCTGATGGTTAACTCTTCAGTACTTTGTGAATTTGTTCTTCAGTACTTCTTGTTTCTTCTTCAGCAGTTCTTTCCATACTTTGGCAGAATATGATTTGGACTAAGGTTATCAAAAGGTGGTTTCTTCAATCCTCTTTGTCCCAACAGGATTCGATCCTGTGTAGTGGTCGCTTTGCAACACGGGGTTTACCGCTGAAACACTACTTTTAAAAAAAAAGTGCAACCAAAACAAAACTTGCACGTTAGATGCAACCAAAACTCCACAAGATGTTAGTTTTTAATTAAAAAAAGCTTAGACGTGTATTTATGCAAAAACTCTAAAAAAATTCTAAATATGTGAAATTGAGTTTTTTATGATATATTTAATATGTTATGTGCATAGTACTCGTTTCCTCACTTTTTTTAAGTTCTGCAGTATCCATAGCATAGTTTAATATACAAGCACAAAAAGAGAATTGATGGTATTTTTGTCTTTTTACATAAAAATATTAGTAGAAAATTTGGATGAGGTTAGTGTATTGAATGTAAATTGATACAAAAAAAATCAAATTATTAGATGAAAAAAGTCAAATGCAAACTTTTGAACTAAAACTAGTGTGTTTCAAGACGTGCTTTACAACTTTGTCATATCCAAAACACTAAAAAACTATTATCAACAAAGTAACTATCAATTTTCATACCATAATTTAAAAACGACATCTCACGCAAACATGGGTATATTTGTATCTATTACTTAATAACATCTTGTGAATGGGAAAAAAATAAAAAAGAGTCGCCCCTTGGCCTTCCCATGTTTCAAACCTAAGACCTCAAACAATAGAAATGCACCAAAAGCCACTCCACCACTAAGGGGCTGTTTGGTAGCATCTTAATCAGCCTGTTAACCATTCAGGTCTGAATCATTCAGCATTCAGACTGTTTGTTTCAGCATCTGAATGGAATGATTAAGTGCTGAACTAGGGGTGGCAAAATGGGTGGGTTGGGTTGGTTTGGGTGTTGGGTTACGATGGGTTTGGGTTAGGATGGGTGTGGGTCAAGATGGGTAAATTAAAAAAATAGGTTAGGATGGGTTGGGTCAAGATGGGGTTGGGCCTGGATGGTTTGGATTGGGATAAGCTCACATCAAAATAGATTAAAATAAGAGTAAATTCCTATTTGAGTCCCTGTGTTTTGTTGATTTTAACTACTTGAGTCCAACATTTTCATTTTTAACATTCTGAGTGCCTGGTTGATAATTCTATAACCATTTGAGTCCAATTTTCTAACTCTGTTAGATTTTTTCTGTTAATATTTATGAAATGACCAAAGTACCCCTGCCTTCACAAATAAATAATTATTAAATATTATATTTTATTATATTATAATATTAACAACACTCAAGTACATCTGCACACACATCTCACCCCTCTCTCTCACTCACGTCTCACTCTCTCTCTCTCTCTCTTTCTCTCTCTTATTTCTTACGCAATATTGCTTTTTTGGCACTGAATCCTTATGAATGCTCATAAAACATCAAGAAGAACAACAACATACCATGATCAGTAAAGATTTGTGATGCAACGGTGGTGGTGGTGGGTTGCAGGTGGAGGTGGCCGGTTGGAGGTGCTTGGTGAGGTGGTTGTGGTGGGTTGCAGGTGGAGGCCGGTTTTGGTGGGTTGCAGTTGGAGGCCGGTTTCGGTGGGTTGCAGGTGGAGGCCGGTTTTGGTGGGTTGCAGGTGGAGTTGGTTGTGGTGGGTTGCAGGTGGAGGTGGCCGGTTGCAGGTGGAGGTGGTTGTGGTTGTGGTGGGTTGCAGGTGGAGGTGGCCGGTTGGAGGTCGTTGGTGAGGCGACGGTGGTGGTGGTTTTGGTGGGTTGCAGGTGGAGGTTGTTGTGGTGGGTTGCAGGTGGAGGTGGCCGGTTGGAGGTCGTTGGTGAGGCGACGGTGGTGGTGGTTTTGGTGGGTTGCAGGTGGAGTTTGTTGTGGTGGGTTGCAGGTGGAGGTGGTTGGTGAGGTGACGGTGGTGGTGGTTTTGGTGGGTTGCAGGTGGTGGTGGTTTATGGTGTGGTGGAGGGGTGGAGAAGAAAGTGTGTGTATGAGAGAGAGAGAGAGTGTGTTGTGTGTGAGGGAGAGCTTTATTATTATTATTATTATTATTATTATTATTATTATTATATTTCATTTATGCATTGAAGACTTGTACGTTATACCTTATGCATTACAGAGTTGTACGTATGTGTAAAATGACTGAGATACCCTTATAGTTAACTGACTTGGTTAACGACGTTAGAAAATTGGACTCAAACCATAACAAACTTAAAACACTAGGATTCAGAATGTTAAAAATGAAAATGTTGGACTCAAGTAGTTAAAATCAACAAAACTCAGGGACTCAAAAAGGAATTTACTCTTAAAATAACAATAAAAATTTAAAAATTTAAAAAGTAAAAAGAAATTAAAATAAAAAACAAAAATAAATTTAAAAATAAAATCTTAAGGGATCCGAAATATGTCATTTCGGACCGGGCCGGTTAACAACCCGGACTGTTTCGACTCGACTGACCCGTTATCGATCTGGATCGTGGCCGTTAACGACCCGGACTATTTCGACCCGTTAGCAACCCGAACCGTTTCGACCTGACCGTATCCGTTAGCGACCAGGACCGTTTCGACCCGGTGAGGCACGTTAGTGACCGGAATCGTTTTGACCCGGCCCGTTTGCGATCCATACCGTTTCGACCCGATCTGGCTCCTCAATGACCGTGCCCGTTAGCGACTCGGACCATTTCGAACCGGCCGGGCCCGGTAGAGACCCGGACCGTTTCGACCCAGCCGGGCCCGGTAGCGACACGGCCTGTTTCGACCAGACCGGGCCCGGAAACGACCCAGACCATTTCAACATGACCCGTCCCGTAGCGACCCGGACTGTTTCGTTCCACACGGGCCCGGGAGCGACCCGAACCGTTTTGACCCCATTGGGCCTGGTAACGACCCAGACCGTTTCAACCTGACTCGTCCCGTAGTGACCCGGACCATTTCGAACGGACCGGGCCCGGTAGCGACCCGAACCGTTTAGACCCGACCGGGCCCGGTAACGACCCAGACCGTTTCAACCTGACCCGTCCCGTAGCGATCCGGACTGTTTCGACCCAGCCGGGCCCGGTAGCGACCCGGACGGTTTCTAGCCGACCGGGCCCGGTAACGACCCGGACCGTTTTGACCCGATCGGGCCCGGTAACGACCCAGACTGTTTCAACCTGACTCGTCCCGTAGCGACCCGGAATGTTTCGTTCCAGCCGGGCCCGGGAGCGACCCGGACCGTTTAGACCCGACCGGGCCCGGTAACGACTCAAACCATTTCAACCTGACCCGTCCCGTAACGACCCGGACTGTTTCGACCCAGCCGGGCCCGGTAGCGACCCGGACCGTTTCTACCCGACCGGGCCCGGTAACGAGCCCAGACTGTTTCAACCTGACTCGTCCCGTAGTGAACCGTACTGTTTCGACCGGACCGGGCCCTGTGGCGACCCGGACCGTTTCTACCCGAACGGCCCCGGTAACGACCCAGACCGTTTCAACTTGACCCGTCCCGTAGTGACCCAGACCGTTTCGACCCGAACGGGCCCGGTAGCGACCCGGACCGTTTCGACCCGACCGGGCCCGGTAACGACCAAAACCATTTCAACCTGACCCGTCCTGTAGCGACCCGGACTGTTTCGTTCCAGCCGAGGCCGGTAGCGACCGGACTGTTTTGACCCGATCGGGCCCGGTAATGACCCAGACCGTTTCAACATGACTCGTCACGTAGTGACCCGGATCATTTCGACCGGATCGGGCCCGGTAGCGACCCAGACCGTTTCGACTTGACCGGGCCCTGTAAAGACCCAAACCATTTCAACCTGACCCGTCCCGTAGCGACCAGGACTGTTTCGACCCAGCCGGGCCTGGTAGCGACCCAGACCGTTTCTACCCGACCGGGCCCGGTAACGACCCAGACCGTTTCAACCTGACTCGTCCCGTAGTGAACCTGACTTTTTCGAACGGACCGGGCCCTTTGGCGACCTAGACCGTTTCTACCCGACCGGGCCCAGTAACGACCCAGACCGTTTCAACCTGACGCGTCCGGTCGTGACCCGGACCGTTTCGACCCGAACGGGCGCGGTAGTGACCCGAACCGTTTCTACCTGACCGGGCCCTGTAACGACCCAGATCGTTTCAACCTGACCCGTCCTGTAGTGACCCGGACTGTTTCGACCCGACCGGAACCAGTAACAACCCGGACCGTTTTGACCCGAACTGGCCGGTCAACAACTCAGACTGTTTCGACTCGTTCAAGCCCGCTAACGACTCGAACCATTTCGATGAGATCGGTCTCGTTAACGACCCGTGTTGTTTCGACCTGGTCGTCCGTTAACGACCTGAACGGTTTCGAACCGACCGGGGTTATCAACAAATGCAAAAGATATAATTTTTTGTTTTTAATGACATTTATTTCTATGAGGCATTAACGTTTTTGGTGTTGGGTGAGTTTTAATTCAGATTTGTATATGGTTATCTAAAAAAATACCAATCCTGACCCATTTGTTTTTTTTAATTTACCCATCCTAACCCACTTACTTATATCCTACAATTAAAATTACCCATCCTAACCCCCTTGAAAATTATACTAAACCTATTTCAACCCACAAAGTCAAATTTTAAACCCAAAATAACCCAAACTCAACCAAATGGGTTGAAATTGCCAGGTCTATGCTGAACCATTAAGCTAATAAGGGATGCTGAATAATTCAGCTCTTAACCATTCAGAGCCTCTTAACCCTTCAGACCATCTTAATGATTCAGCACTTAATCAACCAAACATCCCCTAAGCCATGTTGTTATCTATTGTGAAATCATATATAATGATTACTAAAAAAGTGTATAGACCATTAAATTTTTTTTTTTTTTTTTGCCCTTCCCATGTTTTGAACCTGAGACCTCAAACCATACAAATGCACCACAAACCACTCCACCACCAAGCCATGTTGTCATTTATTATGAAATCATATATATTTATTAATAAATAAGTGTTTGTAAAAATAAAAAAATAAAAACAAAAATCCTAGGATTCGAACATGAGAACTCAAAGAACACAAATGCACCATAAACCACTCCACTACCAAGCCATTTGTTACTTATAATGAAACCATATATATATTAGTAAAAATGTGTTTGAACTAAAAAAAAGAAAAGGTGATTGAATAAAAAATTAATAAAGTTACTATTCATTTTCACCATCTATAAATATAAAGTATAATATAAATTTTGGTAAAAACAGAATGACCTATTCAACTCTTTTAGAAATATAAAGTTGCAAATATATTATAATAGTTTATCCCCTTGGATAGACAAATCTAATATGAAATGATAAAATGTGTGTCTATAAAAGGAATGTGCCGTTTTCTCAGGAATTTTTTTTTTTTTTTTTTTGTAAATGATCAACACTCGATAACTCATAAAACTTATTTCTAATTCTACATGTGCACATCTTACTCGAGTAAAGTCTATATACAACTTTGTCACTTCCTCAAAAGTCTCTAAAACTGTGATGTGAAATTGGCAAAAAAAAAAAAAAACCAAATTAGTATAAAATGATATGTCATGATGATGATAGGCAGTTCTGACGGGAGCTTCTCGGGACAGACAAATCTAATATGAAGTGACAAAATGTTTATTATGATGTAGCATAGAAATTAATATACTCTAATATGAGAAAACAAGAATGAAAATTTATATTTAAGAGAGAATGCGCGTTTGGATGAGGACCACAGGCAAACGCAGCCATTGCAATGCGCGTTTGGATGAGGACCATAGGCAGACGCAGCCATTGCAAGACGTGATTGAAGCGGTAGGCTTGAAGGTGTAATTTTTTTTTTTTTGAAATGACTAGTTTTGACCTATTATGCTCTACATGAAAACAGAATTATCATTTACAGTTTAATTTATTGTAAATAATTCATTAGAAGCTTGTGCATCACACAGTTTTTAACTTTATTTATTTATTTACTTATTACTACATAATATTAATAATCAAGTTGATTTAAATAGTTAGGTTTCAATTTTTCTATTTTGGCCACATTTTTTTTGCTTTTTTTGTTAACTTTTTTTTTCCATTTTGACCACTAAATTTTTTGTTAAGTTTTTTTTCCTCATTTTGGCCACACAATGTTTTTTTACTTTTTGTTTAAGTTTTTTTTCCCGTTTTGGCCACCAACTTTTTTATTAAGTATTTTTTTTTCATTTTGGCCCCCGACATAATGAGTTTTTTCCCGATTTCGCACGGGTTCGGTTTTTGTTCGTTTATTATCTATATATTTAACGACTACAAAATGAGTAGCTGCTTCACTCTAACGTACGCAGCCGGCCAACGACCACATCTACCGTGCGCCATCTCCACCATGTGCCGCGGACCGAGGGAGATTCCTGGTATTCTCCGTGTAGCCACTGCCACTTTTGTATTTTCTCATTGTCCAAGGTTAGTCTCTATGCCTTTGTCGGTTACCAGAGGCGAATGGTGGCGACGGTTGGTGATGTGGATGCTTGGTGGCTCACCGACATCGATCTGTTTCACCCACTGTTGTCTGTATCTCGCACCAGATCTGTGGTGTGGTTATAACCACCACTTAAACCGTAGGTTCCATATGTGTGTCAGCCGCTTCTGTGGTGATGATAACTTTTGTTGCCGCCTGAAAATACCCGTAGGTTATGTGATGGCTGGAGTTGGATGGTGGTGTTGTGATGATGGTAGATGTTAGGTATTCACATGACAAATAGAGAAAGACAAAGATTGATGAAGATGCTGTGGTGATGAGAAAAAGTGAGAGGGTATGAGTTGGTATGTAATCATGTAAATGTGGTCTTACTCTGTTCTCTTGAAGTATTTTTTTCCTCTTTTTAAGTCACACTTATATTTTACCCACTTTATAATAAATGGATCCATTTTGTAGTCTTGAGTTGTATTTTAAAGTTTATAGGAGTGGATGAAGAGAAGAATGAGGTAGGTGGAGAATTTGAAAGAAGATACACACACAGTAGGTCTGTGTGTTGTGTTTGTTTTGTATAGAAGAAGGGAAAGAAATGAACAAATATAGGCCAACTCAAACTGAGGGTGTTTGGCACTCTCTATTTCTATATGAGGTTCTCTCAATATAAAATGAGCTTTTAGACCGCTTATAAAATAGAAAATCTTATGGTATTAAAACTTCTATTGGTTAATAATTGTGTATACATTTTCCATACAGATTCATTAAAATTTACACGATTATCTTTTCACGACACATCAAAAGGCGCGCAACGCGCGCCCTGTTAATAAACCTAGTTAGGTTAGAAAATTTTATATACATGATGTTAAATTAATAAAAATGGTTTTTAATAAGCGGAATTATAAAAAATAATTAGTTAAAAAATAAATATTAAATAAATAAGAGATAAACGTGAAATTATAATTAATTTTTTTATATGAGAGAAAATTGAGATAATAATAAGATTTTTATTTATGACTGAATTACAAGTTTTGTCCTTTGCGTTTATATTATATTTCAAAGCATGCCCTTTACGTTTAAATTGACGAGCTTTGTACTTTAAGTTTCAAAATCTTGCACGTTACGTCCTTTGACACTAACCCAGTAAATTTTAACCATTAAGTAGAGGGTAAATTGGTCTTTTCACCCATTTATATAGAAAACCATTTCAATAATTAAAACAATATACACACACACACCCTTTCTTTCTCACCCATCTCTCCCTCCTACTTACCTGCACCACCACCCACCACCCGCCATCGCCACCACCACCCATCCCACACCAACCACCGTAGCACACCCACCACCTTCACGATTGTATCAAAACCATTTTAATACAAACTCCATTGTGTTTTAAACCTGTGACTTGGATAAACCCACCACCACCTCTTAATCGAACATACGAACACCACTATACGACTCAACATTAACAACTTAGTAAACTTGTGACTTCGATTAACCCACCTCTGCCGCGACGACACCTCTTATCCACCATAGGTGCGGTAGTCGGACCACCCACCTTCTTTCAAAATCTCTCTCTCATCTTGATGTGTTTTGACTGTGTGGTTTTATGGTATAGTGGTGATTTACAGACTTTAAAGAGGGAAAGGGAAAGTGATGAGAGGTAGAGATGGGGTAAAGAGAGAGAGGGTATATATGTAACACACACACACACACACACACACACATATATATATATATATGGGAAGGTTCTATGAAAAACCTCAATTATTTCGGGAAACTCTATAAACTCCACCACAACCATTGATCAATCATGATCAATGGTTGTGATTATTGGTCCCACCTTTTGAGTCAACCAATGTGTCATTTATCATATTATAATGGTAAAAGGGTATTTTGGCTTTGCATTGGGATACCATTCACTGCCATATAGTACTACCATCCCATCACTCTCTCTTCTTCTATAATATTATACAAACAAGATCATCATCATTCATTCACCAAAAATTCAAATTACAGTCCTACATATCTCTCTCTCTCTCAGCCGATTATCAAGCCATTGTAAGAAGACGAACAGACTATAATATGCGAGCATTCATGTGGAGCATGTCGTCTAAAAGTAAACGCCGGAAATGAGATCGTTCTTCTAAAAGGTATGGTTTTTATTGTTTGTTTCTTCCTACCATGTTTCATCATATTGGGTTTTCATCTTTATATGAATACACAAAAAATAAACGGATTGTAAAATATATCAGATTTTGGGGGTTTTTATTTGGGTGCTGTTAATAGGTGGGTAGGTGGGTTTATGTATATGATGATCAATATAGTTAAATTTGTAGTTGTTATAAGGGTTAAAAGTGGTTTTTTGTTGTTATAGTTATGTTACATAGTTTTGGGTTTTGTTATAGAGGTTACAGGAAGCTCTTGATAGTGTTCATACAGTCAGACCCAAAGCTTGTGGGTTTTTTCTTGATCATTTATTAATTTTATATAAAAAAGTATACATAACACTGTATAGACCCACAACTTGTGTTTATGTATATGATGATATGAGAATGATGATATTTATATATTGATGTTACAGACGAAAGAAAAGGGAAAGATCCGCTAAGAGTGTGGTTATTCTATCGGATGACCCCACGAGCCGAAAGGTAGGGTCAGATGAGACCAAAAGTGAAAGTTTTGGAGATGCCAAAGGTGTCCTAGGGATATACTAAAACTGAATCTCTCGCAGATTAGTGTATTATTGTTGTCTAGTATCTTAAAATGTTGTACATTGTGTTTGATTTATCATGTGTTAATAATTTTGCTGATAAACAACATGTGTTAATAATTTTGCTATACATTGTGCTTAATTTATTATGTGTTAACATTTACTGATAATTTTGTTGTACATTGTGCTTGATTTATCATTTTGCTAACTTGTGTTAATTTGCAGGTTTGTTACTAGTTTTTATAGAAAGATGGGGCTGGGGAGGCGAGTGTACAGGTTTGTTACTTGTTTACTAAGTAAGTCACTATCTTGGTTGTTTTGTTGATAACATTTAAGCTATACAATATTAATGACGTCTAACAAAATTCTTAACTTATGTTAATGACGTCTACCCACAAATGCAGTGAGCTTTTGTTTAGAAGCATTGGTAATGTGGAGGCCACTCATAGTATGTTAAAGTCTCCCAGGCCGCGTACGCACGTGTTGGATGGTGTAATCGGTTGTTGGGCTGAGGTTTTAAACTATGAAGAGATGTTCAAATCAGAAAAGCAGTGGTGAGTAGAAACGATTTACCAATTGTAAGTAGGTTCCAGAATATCACATGTGATTTACTAAAAATGTTCTTAATGGCAACCCAGTTCCCATGGATTCTCTACGTTAAAGATTGTAACAAGAAGAAGAGGATGAGCAAGTTTGCTAGTAACATGAGAGTTGCCCTGCCTGTGTATCAATAGAACGCCGATTTTTAGAAATATGACATTTTCCTTTTACCATATGCATGTCATGTGTAAGATTTGGTAGCGATTGTTGGGTCTGCTGACCTGGAGAAGAACAGATGATTGAAAGCCAAAACATACTAAGTGTTTGATCAAGAATAAAGAACAGTTGTTACAATAAAGCTTCCTCCAAAGAACTGCTGATTCCCAAACTGCTGCTGCTTAACATCTGATACAAGACAACTGCTGCTGATGAAAGGTCTGATGGATAAAGTCTGAAGAGCAAAAGTCTGATAAAGAACAAGTGCTGATCAAAGATCTGAAGAACAAAGGTCTGTTGAACCAACAGCACTTTGGTTCAACAGATGATAAGAAGACATCAGAGCTTTAGTTTAACAGAGTTTATTATCAGTTGTTTCAATGTAACAGTAGTTTATTGTTTAAACAGATGTTATAGTTTGTTAGTCAGTTAGGGGTCGCTTTCTAGGTGACGTCAGCAACTGATCATCAGAGGTTTGTACTTGTCTATAAATAGAACAGTACTTGTACTGTTCTATTGGTCACTCGTCATTCTCTTTCAGACAAACATACTCTGAGTGATCAGGCTGAGGGGGAGTTTAATTGTACTATTGTAATCTTTCGGTTTAATGAAAGCATTCGATTGAAAACAATTATTCTCTATGTTTTGATTATTCGTTATTCCGCTGCACTTTCCATTTATACTTCATTCATATTTCATACTTAATCAAAACAGTCCAAAACTCAGATCCTAACAATTGGTATCAGAGCGTGGTCAATTAAATCTGATCTAATCAATCAATTTAATACACAGATCAGCTCATAATCATTGATATCGTTTGTTTGTCGGGTTAAAACAGAGTAATAGTTTATTTTCTTTTCAACAGTTAGTAAACAGACTTTGTTTTTGAATAACCAAGAGAATGACTTCACTCAATCAAGATCCACATAACACTGGCACACACAACAAGCCTTCGATGCTTGTCAGGTCAGAATACAACATCTGGCAGCGTCGAGTGGCTCATGTGTTAGCACAACAGAACACAGGGTGCTGGAAATCGGTAGTATTTGGACCACATGTTCCAATGGTACCGAGTGCCGAGGATCCAAAGATCCAAGTACCAAAGAGTGTTGAGAACTACTCAGAGCAAGATTTTCAAAAAATCGAGCTAGATGCCAAGGCTTTCAGCATAGTAGCCATGGCACTGCCGAATGATATCTATGCCGGTCTCTTGCACTGCAATAGTGCTAAAGAACTGTGGGATGCTCTTAAAGAGCAATTCGGGGGGACTGATGATGTGATTGAAAACAACCGTGAAATACTTAACCAACAATATGAAACGTTTAGTCACATAAAAGGGGAGTCATTAACACAGCAGTTTGAAAGGTTTAACTGTCTAATTAGTGAACTCAAACTGGTTGGTCTAACGTTTCCTAATTCAACACTGAATCATAGGTTTCTTAGATCACTTCAGGACAAATGGGACACTATAGCTATAGTTATGAGAAACTCTATCGGATTCAAAGACCTAACCCTGACCCAGCTTCATGGTAAGCTCCTGACTTATGAAAGGGAGCTTAACCAGAAAAAGAAGCTCCAGGACTCTGGCAAAGTGTCAGATGACTATGTATTTGGTAATACTGCACTGTTGGGTCAGGATGATGGTTCTGGAAGTAGTAAGGATCAGAGTTATGATCATTACATCGACATAACAACTGGTTTCAATAATGATTCTTACTCATCACCAAACAACTGTGCTTTCACAGCCAGTGGTGATATCCAGGCTTTTGATAATTCATCTTTTGTGTACAATGACTTGCAATATATTGACCCTTTGGACCTAGAAGAAATGGACATCTTACACCAGGTTGCCCTGCTCAGTATTAGAACCAATAACTTTTATAAGAAAACTGGCAGAAGGTTTCCAGGTTTACATGGTGGGTCAAAGGTTGGGTTGGATAAATCAAAGATAAAGTGTTACAAGTATCACAGAATGGGTCATTTTGCTAGGGAATGTAGGAGTCAAAATGGAGTTCCTATGATTACCTATCCAAATCAAAGACCACAGACCAACACTTATCAAACCATCCCTAATGTACCTAATGTGCAAAACACTGCTCACTTTGCACAGACCCAAACCACTGTTCCTGTGCATTATGTCCAAACCACTGTTCCTCAGTATCACTATGTCCAAACACCTGTTGCTCAGGCACCTGTGCCAATGACTGTTACTCCACCCTCTGCTCCTGCAGAGACCAGTCAACCAGGCCAACAGAGTTTCTTTACTCAGGGCTTTGTTGATTGGAGCAGTCTACCAGATGAGATAACAGATGACAACATTGCTCTAGTTGCTAACACTGAAAAGGATTTTTGTTTTATGGCACTAGAAACAATTGTTGAAGAAACTGATTCTGAGGAAGTGGTGTCTATGTCTGAAAATGTGACTGATGGTGTTGTTGGTGAGATTGTTTCAGCTGAAGAATCTGAAGTGGAGGTTGTGAATCTCTCAGACCCCTGGGGTAGTGATGACTGTGACTGCCAGTGTAACTGTGCCTTGATGGCTGCTGCTAAGGTATCTCCTCAAATCTTAAATGACTTGTGCTCAGACAAATGTATTGTTGCATTTGCTAAGATAAAAGAGGTGAATGAAAACTTTAGAAAGAAAATTTTGGATTCTGAAATTCAGTTTGAAAAACTTACAAAAGAGTTAAAATCAAAAATATCTGAAAAAGAATCTGAAATCAGCAGTTTAAAACATGAAGCAAGCATAACCAAAGACCAGCTTCAGTCTATGATAACAAAATATCATAGTTGTAAGAAGGAGCTTGAGTCCACCCAAGTTGAATGTAAGAAATGGGTGGAATCATCAAAGGGTTTTGAGATGATTGTCAACCAACAGTCTAAAAGTCATGTGAAATTTGGGTTTGGTTTTCAAACCACTGATCAAGTTTCACAAACCACTGACAAAAAGGAACCACAGTTGGTTGAGGTCATCCCTACAAACTCAAAAGGTCAAGAAATCAAGGTTACTGAACCCAATGGCAAGAAAATCATTCTTGAAAAGTTGGAAGGTACACCCTCATTTGATGAAATTGAGAAATATCAATTCAAACCAACATGGTCAGATGAGTGTGAAGCCCTTGAAAATTTCAAACCAATGACCTTCAAAACCTCTGATGGTAAAATGGCACCACAGGCCAAAGTGATCCCTCTAGTAAATCTTCCAACAGATGATGAAACATCTGTTGAAAAGAAGAAAGAAAAAGGGAAGGCCAAGAACAACTTGTTTTGTGATTTTTGTGAAAAGAAGAACCATGTCACCAAAAACTGTTTTCTTCTAAAAGCATATGACATCAACAAAACAACAAGTTTAAATGATTCTAAATCTAAAGAATGTTCAATCTGCAAGAAAAAGAATCACAAAACAAAAGAGTGCCTATATCTCAAAAATTTTGATGAAAACATAAAAGAGTATAAGGCTAAAACTCTGGAAAGTCAAGTGGTAAGTACTTCAAAAGGAAAACCCAAACAGACTTTTGAATCAGTTCAAACATCTGTTACCAAAAGTCTGAACAAAAACTCTGCTCCCAGAGAAGTTCAGGTAACAGATGCTCCACCTGTTAACAGATTACCAAGAGGATATGGACAACCCACTTGTCATCGTCTGCCACATGTTTATGAAGAGCCCAAGAGGCCTTCAAAACCAAAAGTGAACAGACACCCTCATGGTTTTCAACAACTGATAGGAAATGATCAAACATCTGCTGGACCAAGTGTTGACATACAAGCACTGGCAAATGGTCAACAGCAGCTGTTGAACCTAGTTCAAAAGCTATTCCAAACCACTGATCATTCTCCTCAACTTAAGGCTGAGACAGCTAAGGACCCATCCAAAGCCAATTTGGCTTTGGACACTCACCAAAACTAAAATCTTTACTGATGTGCAGGGAGCTTCTGCTTGTTTAGACAGTTTATGGTATGTAGATAGTGGAGGCTCCAGGCACATGACTGGATGTAGAGCCCTTCTTCTGGACTTTCTTGCTCATGGAGGGGGTGATATATCCTTTGGTAATGATTCTAAAGGTAAAGTGTTGGGTTCTGGTACTGTCAAAGCAGGGAGGCTTAAGTTTGAAAATGTTAATCTAATAGACAATCTAAAATTTAATCTACTTAGTGTATCACAAATGAGTGACAAAGGCTTTGGGTCATTCTTCACTAAGCAAAATTGTAAGATTGTTGGCCCTGAGGCTGTAGAAAAGATTAACACCATCATTGCTGAGAGCAAAGCACAACTTGTTGCTCACAGAAGTGGCAATGTGTATGTAGTTGATATGTTGAAGGATAATCCTACTGCAAATGTCTGCCTGTTCTCAGCTGCCTCTACCAAAGAGACAGAATTGTGGCATAGGAGACTTGGTCACACCAACCTTAAAACTATCAACTCACTCTCCAAACAAAACCTTGTCAGAGGTTTACCATCAAAAGAATTCAAATGTGATGAGCATTGTGTTTCCTGTTTAAAAGGTAAACAACATAAAAGCTCTTACAAATCCATTGATGAGTCCAAAACTAGTCAGTGTTTACAAATGTTGCACATGGACTTGTTTGGCCCTGTAAAAATCATGAGTCTAAGAAGAAAAAGATTTTGTCTTGTCATAGTTGATGATTTTTCTAGGTTTACATGGACTTACTTTTTACACTCTAAGGATGAGACTGCAGGTATCTTGAAGGACTTTGTCACCAAAGTTGAAAAACAATATGACTTGCCAGTAAAAGTCTTTAGGAGTGACAATGGAACAGAGTTTAAGAATAAGGAGTTGGATGATTTCTGTGTGTCAAAAGGGATTGTAAGGCAGTACAGTATCCCAAGAACACCAGAGCAAAATGGGGTGGTTGAAAGGAAGAACAGGACTCTCATTGAGGCTGCAAGAACAATGCTAGCAGATTCTGGTTTACCACTGTCCTTTTGGGCAGAAGCTGTAAACACTGCTTGCTATGTTCAAAACAGAGTTTTAATCAACCCTAGACATCAAAAGACTGCTTATGAAATTCTGTTTAAAATCAAACCACTGATATCATTTTTCAAAGTCTTTGGCTGCCCATGTTTCATTTTAAATCTTAAAGATTCCATTTCAAAATTTGCAGCCAAAGTGGATTGTGGATATTTTCTGGGGTATTCTTCTATTGCAAAGGCCTATAAAGTGTTTAACACAAGGACTAAAACAATAGAAGAAACTCTGAATGTAAAGTTCAATGAACTTTCATCTTTAAAAATCCCAGCAAATCCTGCTGAGTTGTTTGATTTAGATAAATTCAAATTTGAAGATATTGCTGTCAAAACTAACCCTGCAGGTACTCCACAATCTTCACAACAAGACTACAGAATAGATGTTGTGGTTCCAGACCACTACAAAGTCTATCCTGTATCAGAGGAAGCAGTGGTTCAAAACAACTGTCAAAACTCTGTCACAGCTGAGTCAGCCACTGTTGGCCAGTCTTACCTTCAAACCACTGATTCACCCAGCCAATCCACTGTTCAATCATCTGTTGACAAGAGTCAATCATCTGTTGACAAAAGTCAGTCCAATCTTACACCACTTGGACCCATTCCTCCACCTCCATTCCAAACATCTGTTGACTCTTCAAAAATGCCAAAAGATGTTATGTCAACAGAGTCTCCAAACCTCTGTCCTTCACCACAAAATGCCATCATACCATATCAGGGAGATCTAATCTACCTAAGAGCTCATCCACCAGACCAAATCATTGGCAACATCAGAGAAGGTGTGCTCACAAGGAGCCAATCTTCAAACATCTGTCTTTTTGCAGGCTTTCTATCCCTTACACAACCTGTCAAGTACCAAGAGGCACTGAAAGACAACAGTTGGGTAGAAGCCATGCAAGAAGAACTCCTTCAGTTCAAAAGACAACAAGTATGGGAACTTGTACCACTGCCTAAGGATGTCTGTCCAATTGGCACAAAGTGGGTCTTCAAAAATAAAACTGATGAAAGGGGTATAGTTGTCAAGAACAAAGCCAGGTTAGTGGTTCAAGGCTTCAGACAAGAAGAGGGAATTGACTATGATGAAACCTTTGCCCCTGTAGCAAGGTTAGAAGCTATCAGACTTTTCTTAGCCTTTGCTGTCAACCACAACATCAAGGTGTATCAGATGGACATCAAGTGTGCCTTCCTATATGGCAAAATTCAGGAGGAGGTTTATGTATGCCAACCACCTGGTTTTGAAGACACATTCCATCCTGATCATGTCTACAAGCTTAACAAAGCATTGTATGGACTCAAACAAGCACCAAGAGCCTGGTATGAAACTCTCTCTACTTTTCTCTTATCCATTGGTTTCACAAGAGGTAAAATTGATAAAACCTTGTTTTTAAAATGGAAAGGAAAAGATTTAATGATTGTTCAAATATATGTGGATGACATCATTTTTGGATCCACATGTAATAAAATGTGTGAGGAGTTTAGGGAACTCATGACAGCAGAGTTTGAAATGAGTGCTATGGGTGAACTTCAGTGCTTTCTTGGTCTTCAAGTAAAGCAACTGCAAAATGGCACTTTCATTCATCAAAACAAGTATGTGAAAAACTTGTTAACAAAATTTGAGATGAATGATTGTAAGCCATGTAGTACACCCATGAGCACTGTCAAGCCACTCACTGATGATGAAAAGGATGAACTGATTGATCAGACACACTATAGATGCATGATTGGGTCTTTATTGTACTTAACAGCATCCAGGCCAGACATTATGTTTGCAACCTGTGTGTGTGCTAGATCTCAGGCTTCTCCTAGAAAGTCTAACCTTATTGCTGTGAAAAGGATTTTCAGATACCTAAAAGGTGCTCCCACACTTGGTATCTGGTATCCTGCTAATGGAAACATTGAGCTTTCGGGTTATTCAGATAGTGATTTTGCTGGCTGCCATACCACAAGGAAGTCCACCTCAGGAGGGTGCCAGTTTCTAGGGAATGCCTTAGTTTCTTGGCAAAGCAAAAAGCAAGCAGCTGTTTCAACATCCACTGCTGAAGCTGAATACATTGCTGCTGCTAGCTGTACAGCCCAACTTATGTGGCTTCAAAATCAACTACTGGATTTTGGGATAACTGCACTAAGGACTCCACTCATGTTGGATAGTCAAGCTGCTGAAAATATCATCAAAAATCCAGTCTCCCACTCAACCACCAAGCACATAGATATCCGACATCATTTTGTCAGGGATAGCTATGAAAAAGGTTTGATTTCTCTGCACCATGTTCCAACAGAGGATCAGTTGGCAGATGTGCTGACAAAAGCTTTAGACACATCTACCTTCACAAATCTGATTTCTCGAATTGGAATGTTAAACATGGATTAAAAACAACAAAAATGTTTTCAATAAAAACATTAAAATGTTTTCAGAAAATCAAATTTTGCTAGAATGACACTTTGGTTGAAAAATCTGTTTTTAAAACCACTGATTCAGATAAAACAACCACTGTTTCATTAAAACCACTGTTAGTTGAAAAATCTGTTTCAAATATCTGATCAGATAAAACAACCACTGTTGGTTGAAAAATCTGTTTCAAACATCTGATCAGATAAAACAACTGTTTTCATCAGTCTTTTGGTTAAACAACAGAGGTTGGCAACAGAGGTTTACCAAAACAGCTGTATGCCACCAGATGTTTCAACCATCAGATGTTTGCCACGTCTGCTATCAAAAGCAGAGTTTTGCCACATCAGCGGTTTCACCAGAGCCTATAAAACCCTGTTCTTTCCCCCAACAGCAGTTTTACTGTCTCATTGTATTCAAAATACTGAAAACCGCTCTCGTCTTCCTCATAACCCTCAATCAAAGTTCATCACTTTCACAATCAAAATCCATAAAAATGGAACTCCAAACAAAAGCCACTCATAATTTCCTTCCTTATTTGGTTAAAACCGAAGACAACACACCATTCCATTCCACCATTGACATCATCAATAATTCAAAATATAAAAATGTTCTTATTGCTGATGCCCCCATATACCTGGAAACACTCCAAGAATTCTGGGCGAATGCTGAAGTCTTATACCAAGACAAAAAGCCAACTTCCATAATTTCAAAAATTGGAGCCACCAGTATCGCCATAACCCCTGAAATCATATCCACTACCTTCTCACTGAACGACTTGTCAGGTATGGAAACTTTTCCAAAAACAGAGCTTCACACTGAGTTTCAAGAGAGAGGGTATGATGCTCAAATGACTGGTTCAACATTATACAAAAAGTTTTTCCCACCAGTCATGAAATTTTTCTTCCATACCCTCCTCCTCTGTGCCTCTGCCAAGACTACATCCTTCAATGAAATCCCATTGAGGATACAATACTTGGGATATGCTATGTTGTCAGATTCTGACTTCAATCTATCTCAGGGATTGTTTTTAGACTTGGTATCCAATGTGAAAGCCATAAAATCTGGCTCAAACAATGCTTTTCTGCTCTACCCTAGAATTCTAAGTGTGATTCTACAAAAGATTTTACCTGAAAAGGATTTTCAAAAGGGTGAGTCTTTTAAAATGAAAAGTTTAACTGATGAAACTTTTACAAGAATGTTGGGTTCTTCAACCCAAGAAAAAGCAACAAAAGTACAAAAAGTTTCCAAAACACAACCAAAGAGGACAAAGACAACAACTGTTGTTGAAACCTCTGTTGGTGAGCCCACTGCTCCTGGTGATCATGGCACTTCATCCAGTGCTGTGAAACCCACACCAGCCACCAAAAGAAACCGTCCATCCACCAAAACAACCACCAAAACCAAAAAGGGACTTCTGGAAGATGAGATACCAGAAGCTAACCCTGTTGCATCACCAAAGCAACATGAAACCACTGTTGTTACTTCCTCACAACAGTTGGAGATATCTCAACCCAAGCAAACTCCTCAAGAATCCTCACAAAAGGATCTTGTTGTAAGTCAAAGGGAAACTCATACTGAGGCATATGAGTCACTTGATCATATGTTTACAAGCCCATCTCCCAGGGCTAATCAGCTTCTTACTCCACCTACATCACCACCACATGTCCCACAAACAATGCAACCCCTGTTTGAAGCTATTGACAAAACTCAGGACAACCCCAGTTCCTCTCCTTCACCTATCACTGAGAGTATACCACCACCAGTGACTGGGGCTGAGGAAAGTCAATCAGCCATCCCACAAACAGAAGAGGAGGTTATACTCCCAGAAGTCAATGTTACTTCTGATGAGGTTTCAAGAGAAGCAGCTACTACTGCTGTAGAGACCATTGTCTCACAGCAGGACAGTGGTTCCATTGATAAGACTTCCTTGAAGGCAACAACTGATGAGGACACAATTGTGTCTCCTAAAACAGTTGGAAGTCCCCAGTACCGAGACAAAGGGGCAGCAGGTTCTTATTCTATGGACTCACCTCCTAGAACTGAACCAGCTAAAACTACCTCTGGTAGGGATTCAGATGATCCTATTAACTTAGGTGATGAGTCAAAAATTCAAGAATTGACGGTTAAAGTTCAAAACCTTGAATCCTCTGTTGCTGACATCAAATCTGATGTCAAGTCAAATATTGGAAACATTGAACAACTTTACAAAGAGTCAACCATCCACTGCTGATGTTGCTAATGAGCTATGGAAATCTGTTTCCCCCATCATCATAGCTCACAGAAAATTAGCAGATCAGACACAAGAGACTTACATGACTTTGATCAGAAATATGGTGGATGCCAGATTTAATGACACAAAGGCTGACATCAAGGTGATCAAAGACCATCTGCTGAAGACCACTGGCTCTGCCCCTACCACAATTCTCAGGGATGAAGATGATGATGAATTCACTGCTGATGATGCCAAAAAGGGGGAGAGTGGCAGAGATAGGCTACCAAAACTTGATCCATTTGGTGCACCTCCCTCACAAAAAGGGAAGAAGCCAACTGCTGACAAACCAGGGTCACCCAAATCAGCTCCACAAACTCAACAACCAAATGTTCAGATCCCTGTCTCTGAACCAGCTAAAGCATCAAAGGCAAAAGAAGTTGATACTTCAGCTAATGAAAAAGCTGAAAAGGCTGCTCAAGACAAAAGAAAAAGGGCTGATACATTGGAAGTAAAGACAGAGATGTTGGTGCAAAAGAAAAAGGAACAGCAGCAGGAAGTGGAAGATGTGAACACTTCAAAAAGGAAGAAAATGCCAGCCAAACACACTAGAAAACCACCTTCCAAACTAACTGCTGAAACCTCTGATGTACAAACACCTGTTACCATAACCACTGCTCCACAAACTACTGCCACCACAACCTCTGCTACCCAAACCACTGAACCTAAAACAACTGAACCTAAAACCACTGCTAAAACATCTGCTCAACCCAAACCAGTAACCAAACCAATCACCACACCATCAACCACTAAACCAGCCACAACTCAACCAATTCCTAAACCTACTTCAACACAACCCAAAACCCAAACAACTGCTGGTTCCACAAAAGAACCAACAGATGTTTCCCAAACCACTGCCTCATCCTCACCTTCACCCAAAATCTTGTATAGCAGAAAAAGGAAATCCACCTTTGTTATACAAGATGAAAACATCCACAACACACCACCTAACACCCCAATCTCACAATCCATACCAGTCAATGCCATTCCACTCTCATCTTTCTCACCACACACTGCCCAATTCAGATCCCATAGACCACCACCAACCATCACCCTATTGGCTGAGAAGTATCCCCTTGAGTTGGATCTAATCAAGGGGGAACTTCAATCCTTCTATAATACTGATCAGCCATCAGAAAGATCCTTCCCATCTCTCAAAGGCTTCCCTGTTCCACTCAACATGGACACCTATCTTAAATACAAGGGTGAACAGACTGATGCTGTCATCAAAGAGAAATGCAAAGGGAAGGATGACAGGACTGCTCAGGGCATCCATTCAGCAGAGCTTAGCAAACTCAGAAGGATTGAAGATTATGCTAAGACCCTGAGCAACTCCATGTCTACCATGCCTCTCAGCAGACACTTGGAGATGGAAGTGAGGGATTCACTGCTGGAACAGATCTTGGCATCCAAGCCTTATAAAGCAACAAAGAACCAATTTACAGGCTGGACCACACATGCTCTAAGGGAAGAACTAATCAGAATAGAGAACATGGCCAAGAATCCTCCTGCTAAGGCCTCTGCTCCTAATTTCAAAAAGGGGAGAGATGAAGCTAGAGCCTTGAAGTTCAGAAGAATGAGACAAGAGCTTGTAGCAGCTAAGTATGGAGAGATGAAGTCTGTTGCCAGATGGTCAGAGATCAGGCTAATTGAAACATACAAAAAGCTTGAACAAGAAAGAAAGACCAATCCTGATCTTCCAAGAAAACCAGTGTATGATGATGCTCCCAAGAAACCCTCTCAGGCCTTTACATTAGATAGCCTACTTGCAACCTCTGATCTTTCCATTGCTGCTCAAAGACAATACAAGAAGCAGAAGGAAATGTCTGAAGAGGATACAAGGAAATTCAATGAAACTTATGTAAAAGAGGGTCTCTTGAACCAACTTAGATTCTTCTCTGACCCTGTCACAGAGAAGTTCAGAGAACTCATTGGCAGGCCTCCATCTCCCAACTCATCCAAAATAAAGATGCATCCCAGTCACTCCTCTGACTCTAAAATTCTAAAATGGAAGTCTGATAAAGAGACCCATGAATTGACACTGATCAGGTCAGATGGTAGTATTCAGAAGTTGAGTATGGATGATGCACCTGGCCTAAGTGCAGAAGATCTCCAGACACTTTTGAATCTGACACTGGATAGAGATGCTGAAGACCTCTTCTCTCTAAGCTTTGAATTACAATTGAAAGGGCAGATTAGAGAAAGTCTGATGAGGAATAAAGATCAAGAATAAAGCAGAGTTTTGGCATCATCTGTTCTAGGGGGAGATTGTTGGGTCTGCTGACCTGGAGAAGAACAGATGATTGAAAGCCAAAACATACTAAGTGTTTGATCAAGAATAAAGAACAGTTGTTACAATAAAGCTTCCTCCAAAGAACTGCTGATTCCCAAACTGCTGCTGCTTAACATTTGATACAAGACAACTGCTGCTGATGAAAGGTCTGATGGATAAAGTCTGAAGAGCAAAAGTCTGATAAAGAACAAGTGCTGATCAAAGATCTGAAGAACAAAGGTCTGTTGAACCAACAGCACTTTGGTTCAACAGATGATAAGAAGACATCAGAGCTTTAGTTTAACAGAGTTTATTATCAGTTGTTTCAATGTAACAGTAGTTTATTGTTTAAACAGATGTTATAGTTTGTTAGTCAGTTAGGGGTCGCTTTCTAGGTGACGTCAGCAACTGATCATCAGAGGTTTGTACTTGTCTATAAATAGAACAGTACTTGTACTGTTCTATTGGTCACTCGTCATTCTCTTTCAGACAAACATACTCTGAGTGATCAGGCTGAGGGGGAGTTTAATTGTACTATTGTAATCTTTCGGTTTAATGAAAGCATTCGATTGAAAACAATTATTCTCTATGTTTTGATTATTCGTTATTCCGCTGCACTTTCCATTTATACTTCATTCATATTTCATACTTAATCAAAACAGTCCAAAACTCAGATCCTAACAATATGTATTAGTAAACAGTTAATACATATGTATGGTTGATGATCAAACTTATGGTAGGTGACATATAGTACATTGTTAACATATGTATCTTGTCTTGTGTGAGATTTGGTAACATATGCATATCGTTTCCCAGCATGTATATGTAACAACCCGTCGTAAAATAAATAAATAAAATATTTGATACTTGGATTTTAAATATTATTAAATGAGTAGATGGCATGTAAAACGACTCATTTAAATGAGAGGCATTTGAACGAACGCTCGTTGTCGAGTATCGTTTAAAAAAATATATATATAATAGGAGATATCTAGACGAGTCATGGCTAGTATATGAGCTCTAGAGAAGTATTTAGTGTTATAGGAGACCGTATAGTAATAATAATCAATTATATTTGAACCCTATTCCGTTTTTAATGAAACTTAGGTTAATTCATAGATAAAAATTAGCTCGTCTTAACAGTATATTCGGAATTTACTAAAACGTTATAAGTTAAAAGTTATAACAGAAAAACGAGTTGAGCAGCTTTAATTAATTAATTAATTAATTAATTAATTAATAATAATAATAATAATAATAATAATAATAATATTGTGACGATAAACTTAAGATGACACGTAGGTGTGTATAGGATTGAGTTGAGATAATAAAAAAATAAAAATCTTACAATTTGGATTGAATATACACGTAGACTATAGATAGATTGAGATAACCTTAAATGAACTTGGAGGCCAAGTTTCGTAGGTTGCCTATAAAAGGGCGACATGCAATTTTTTCTTTCATTCAAACTTTCACAGTTACGAGCCAATTGAAGAGACCTACCGATATGTTAATCTACCCACATTACGTTTATACGACGATATTCGATCGAGTGAATGTTGATACTACATTCTTGCATTGAATAAGAGCGAGACGGTCCTGACACTGAATAAGAGTCGGACCCAAGTATCGATAGTCTATCTCGTGATGTTCGTATTAAATACAATGGGATAGGCTAACATATTTGGTTCTTTTTATTAGACAAAAATTAGGAGTTGCTTGCCAGAAGGCCACACTTATACCAAGAACCTCTTTTAAGGTGAGTTCATTCACGTTTTCCACGTGTGTGGGCTAAATGTTTTAACATTGTTAGTGGGAGTTTTTACCTTTTAAACCTGCTACAATGTGATAGTATAAATTGTTTAAAAGTGTTTTAGCAAAGGTTTTAGCTACATTACAGGGATTAAGTTGCTTGCTAAATTGCTAGTTAATTACCACCTGTATTGTGGGGTTCTGTGCACATTACTTTATACTGCGGTATATCACGACACGTCATTTTGGGGAGCAATTCCCTGAAATGGTATGACCACAGCCATAGATCCGGTCGAGTGGCAAGTACAGTGGCGGTAATAGTAATTAAAGCCAAGTGTGAAAACCCTTAATACTGTAATGTAAATGTGTCATTTTTAAAGGAATGTTCTCACCAGCATTTTCCGCTGATCAAATCTTTTTAAAACATTTTTCAGGTGACTTGCCAAATAAATAATACAAGATGGTGTCATTGCGAACAAGGGGTGTGGTGAAGCACTCCGTTTAAATAAGTGGCTCGTCACAAGATATTAAATATGAAATATGTTTTTATGAATTTCGCTTGTAAAATATAGGGTGGTATCCCTATGTAAATCTTTTGTACATTAGAGGGTTGGACCCTCCATTTTATCAATAAAATAATGGTGTTGAAGACTTTTCCTAACTTCGATCCTGATGAAATTTTTCCGCTGCAAAATAAATATATAAACACCGATACCACCGCTCGCGGTCGCAGCGCCCCCGCCTGGGGTGTGGGTCGGGGCTGCGACAGAAGTGGTATCAAAGCCACTGGTTTAAGCAAATTAAGTATGTGTCTGTACTTAAGTTTAAACTAGCATGTTAGGAAATAACTGATTTCATATTAATTATTGTAGACTAATTGCATTTTCTTGTTGCATATTGTTACCTTGCTTAAAGCATGGATGACAACATTGATATGATAAATGGATATTTGAATATGGTAGCTATGTGTGATTGTGTGGTAGTGTAGAATACTCATTGTAAATATGCTTATATGACACATGTTAATATAACAATAGAAAAGGAGTAAATGTCGCAAAGTCGACAATTTTGACAAAATATGTGTTATTTGCATAACTTTATGTGCTTTATGTGTAGTCGTTAGAAACCTTTGATCTACCGCTAACTCGACTTAACCGTAGACGGAAACCCCACCCACATTCACGATATATTAAACAATATAGATATATTAGGACATAAATTTAAAGCGGACCTTTTACCAATATGTCTTGCCGGATTCGATATAGCACTAAGAATGGATTGGTTAGCCCCCAACCATGCACGAATCCTATGTGATAACAACCCTGCTGAGATCTGTACGCCAACAGGGAAAATTATCACTGTCCATGGTGACAAAACTCCTAAGGCAACTATGTTCATTTCTACAATAAAGGCCGCCAACTACTTGAGGAAGAAAGATGGTTCGATGCGTATGTGCATCGACTACCGCGAATTGAATAAAGTCATAACAAGAATGGATTATTTGTTCGATCAACTGCAAGGAGGCAGTTATTTCTCTAAAATCGATTTGCACTCTGGTTATCCTCAACTAAAAGTACAGGAATGAGATATTCCTAAGACTGCTTTCAGAACTAGGTATGGTCAATATGAGTTTACAGTAATGCCATTTGGTCTAACGAATGCCCCAGTCGCATTTATGGACATGATGAATAGAATTTGTAAACCATATCTGGATAAATTTGTGATCGTCTTCATCGATGATATACTTATTTATTCCAAAACCAAGGAAGACCATGCTCAGCATCTACATCTGCTTCTAACACTTTTGAGAAATGAATAGCTTTACGCTAAGTTCTCAAAATGTGAGTTTTGGTTGCAAGAAGTGCAATTCTTAGGTCACTTGATTAACCACAAAGGTATTCATGTAGACCCAGCCAAAATAGAAGCCATTAGGGCATGGGAAGTTTCAAAGAATCCTACTGAAATTCAAAGTTTCTTAGGATTAGCAAGATACTATAGAAGATTTATCAAGGATTTTTCCCGAATAGCAATACCGTTAACCAAGTTAACGTGTAAGTCTGCTAAGTATGAATAGGGACCTAAGCAAGAAGAAGCATTTCAAACCTTGAAGCAAAGGTTATCAAATGCACCCATACTGGCCCTACCAGAAGGGACAAAAAACTTCATCGTTTATTGTGATGCTTCCAAATTAGGAATAGGATGTGTGTTAATGCAACGTGAGAAAGTAATTGCTTACGCATCCAGACAACTCAAAAAGCATGAGGAGAATTATACGGCTCATGACTTAGAACTTGTAGCCATCATCTTTGCTCTAAGGATTTAGAGACACTATCTGTATGGCAGTAAGTTCACTGTGTTTACAGATCATAAGAGCCTTAAGCACCTCTTTAATCAGAAAGAACTAAATATGAGTCAAAGACGTTGGATGGAAACCCTCAGTGACTACGACTGTGATATTCAATATCGCGAAGGTAAAGCTAACGTTGTAGCTGATGCCTTAAGTCGTAAGTATCATGAGGAACCAAAAAGGGTGTGTGCCCTTAAATTAAATCTACAAGTCGACTTAATGTATCAATTGAAAAGTACTCAAGAAACCGCCATCAACAACGATAGCGAAGGGCTACAACGAATAACCAAGGAGTTGGAGAAAGACGAAGATGGGATCTAGAAATTTCAAAAGAAAAGAATATGGGTACCTAAACAAGGAAATTTACGAAAAAAAAAAAGATTCTTGAAGAAGCCCATAAGTCTAAGTATATGATGCATCCAGGGAAAGATAAGATGTATCATGACTTGAAAGAAACATATTGGTGGATGGGAATGAAAAAGGATATAAGCAATTATATCTCAAAAAGCTTAACTTGTTCTCAAGTTAAGGCTGTGCATCAAAGACAAGCAGGACTGCTCCAGCAGTTAGAAATACCTGAATGGAATGGGAACTGGTAACCATGGATTACATTACCAAATTACCCAAGACAAGGAAAGGTAATGATACTATTTGGGTAATTGTGGATAGACTAACCAAATCAGCACATTTCCTACCCATGAAGGAAACGTTTAAAATGGAACAACTCGCTAAACTCTACGTAGACCGAATAGTTTCATTGCATGGTGTTCCATTATCCATAGTATCAGATAGAGATAGTCGTTTTACTTCCCACTTTTTGGAAGAGTTTCCAGATAGCCATGGGGACACAGCTAAATCTTAGTACGGCTTATCATCCACAAACCAATGGTCAGAGTGAAAAGACCATACAAACATTAGAAGACATGCTAAGAGCGTGTGTTATAGATTTTGGTGGAAGTTGGGACGGCCACTTACCACTAATAGAATTCTCCTATAATAATACCTTTCATTCGAGCATTAATACCACACCGTTCGAAGCACTGTATGGAAGAAAGTGTAGAACACCGGTGTGTTGGGCAGAAATAGGTGAAAAACCGTTATCTGGTCCTGACATAGTTCAAGAAACAACCGACAAATTCATTCAAGTTAAGGAAAGACTAAAAGCTGCACGTGATCGACAAAAGAGTTATGCTGATCATCGTCGCAGGCCTTTAGAGTTCGAAGTCGGTGACAAAGTACTATTAAAAGTATCTCCTTGGAAAGGAGTACTTCGATTCGGTAAGAAAGGAAAGTTAAGTCCAAGAATTGTTGGACCATTTGAGATTGCTAAACAAGTCGGACCAGTTGCCTATCAGCTAAATTACCAGAAGAAATGATTGGTATACATAGTGTATTTCATGTAAGCAACCTAAGAAAATGTTTAGCTGACGAATCATTTAAAAGTTCCTCTTCAAGACATATAAGTAAATGAGGAACTGAAGTTTGTAGAGAAACCCTTACAAACCGAAGATCGAAAGACTAAGAATCTTAAGCATAGAAGACTCAACTTGGTCAAAGTGAAATGAGACTCTAGACGAGTGCCCGAGTATACGGGGGAGTTAGAATCCAAAATGAGGGCAAAATACCCATACTTATTCAAATAATCTCGAGGACGAGATTTAAAACAAGGTGGGGAGAATGTAACAACCCGTCGTAAAATAAATAAATAAAATATTTGATACTTGGATTTTAAATATTATTAAATGAGTAGATAACATGTAAAACGACTCATTTAAATGAGAGGCATTTGAACGAACGATCGTTGTCGAGTATCGTTTAAAAAAATATATATATAATAGGAGATATCTAGACGAGTCATGGCTAGTATATGAGCTCTAGAGAAGTATTTAGTGTTATAGGAGACCGTATAGTAATAATAATCAATTATATTTGAACCCTATTCCGTTTTTAATGAAACTTAGGTTAATTCATAGATAAAAATTAGCTCGTCTTAACAGTATATTCGGAATTTACTAAAACGTTATAAGTTAAAAGTTATAACAGAAAAACGAGTTGAGCAGCTTTAATTAATTAATTAATTAATTAATTAATAATAATAATAATAATAATAATATTGTGACGATAAACTTAAGATGACACGTAGGTGTGTATAGGATTGAGTTGAGATAATAAAAAGATAAAAATCTTACAATTTGGATTGAATATACACTATAGATAGATTGAGATAACCTTAAATGAACTTGGAGGCCAAGTTTCGTAGGTTGCCTATAAAAGGGCGACATGCAATTTTTTCTTTCATTCAAACTTTCACAGTTACGAGCCAATTGAAGAGACCTACCGATATGTTAATCTACCCACATTACGTTTATACGACGATATCCGATCGAGTGAATGTTGATACTACATTCTTGCACTGAATAAGAGCGAGACGGTCCTGACACTGAATAAGAGTCGGACCCAAGTATCGATAGTCTATCTCGTGATGTTCGTATTAAATACAATGGGATAGGCTAACATATTTGGTTCTTTTTATTAGACAAAAATTAGGAGTTGCTTGCCAGAAGGCCACACTTATACCAAGAACCTCTTTTAAGGTGAGTTCATTCACGTTTTCCACGTGTGTGGGCTAAATGTTTTAACATTGTTAGTGGGAGTTTTTACCTTTTAAACCTGCTACAATGTGATAGTATAAATTGTTTAAAAGTGTTTTAGCAAAGGTTTTAGCTACATTACAGGGATTAAGTTGCTTGCTAAATTGCTAGTTAATTACCACCAGTATTGTGGGGTTCTGTGCACATTACTTTATACTGCGGTATATCACGACACGTCATTTTGGGGAGCAATTCCCTGAAATGGTATGACCACAGCCATAGATCCGGTCGAGTGGCAAGTACAGTGGCGGTAATAGTAATTAAAGCCAAGTGTGAAAACCCTTAATACTGTAATGTAAATGTGTCATTTTTAAAGGAATGTTCTCACCAGCATTTTCCGCTGATCAAATCTTTTTAAAACATTTTTCAGGTGACTTGCCAAATAAATAATACAAGATGGTGTCATTGCGAACAAGGGGTGTGGTGAAGCACTCCGTTTAAATAAGTGGCTCGTCACAAGATATTAAATATGAAATATGTTTTTATGAATTTCGCTTGTAAAATATAGGGTGGTATCCCTATGTAAATCTTTTGTACATTAGAGGGTTGGACCCTCCATTTTATCAATAAAATAATGGTGTTGAAGACTTTTCCTAACTTCGATCCTGATGAAATTTTTCCGCTGCAAAATAAATATATAAACACCGATACCACCGCTCGCGGTCGCAGCGCCCCCGCCTGGGGTGTGGGTCGGGGGCTGCGACAGTATACATATGTATTGTGACTTGTATTGAATATCACAAATATGACATACTTGGAAATAGTGATAAAATGAAACATTAAGACTACACCTTCCTGCCCCTTTACTAATATATGCATTGTGACCTGTGTGTTTGCTAACATATGCATTGCGAGATGTGTATGTTTTGGTAACATGTGTTAGTATCTTGAGAAACCATCAAGTTTGGTTTGATAAGGATCTCATATTTTAGTTACCTAACAACCATATGTATGTCATTTAGAAACCTACTAACGTATATATGTGGGATAAGTTTGGTTTGATAGGTGGGACAAGTTTGGTTTGATAAGGATCTCATGTTTTAGTTACCTAACAACCATATGTATGTCTTTTAGAAACCTACTAACGTATATATGTCTTTTTTTCGGATACACGACCTAAAAACTTAAGTTACATGGATCTCCATATATATGTCTTTTAAAAACCTATTGTATATATGTGGTAACAAAAACAAAGTACATGGATCTCCAAATTTGTATATATTCAAACTAAAAAACTTAAAAAGTTATCGAACAACTGGAAAATAAGGTACACTTAACACATGTTATATATTGAATTTGTAAATGAGTTAAACTCAAATAATTTCCAGATTTAACATGTGTTAGATATTGAATTAGTAAATGAGTTAAACTCAAATAAGTATCACGTTAATTTGTGCACATCATATTAACAATGTATGCCACATGAGCCCTTTAAACCATGTTAGTTGTAATCCTTAAACACATATTAATACATCACTAACATGTTAAAAAGAAACATTAAGACTACACCTTCCTGCCCCTTTCTAACATATGCATTGTGACCTGTGTGTTTGCTAACATATGCATTGTGACCTGTGTATGTTTTTGTAACATGGTAGCTTGAGAAAACGTCAAGTTTGGTTTGATAAGGATCTCATGTTTTAGTTACCTAACAACCATATGTATGTCTTTTAGAAACCTGCTAACGTATATATGTGGGACAAGTTTGGTTTGATAGGTGGGACACGTTTGGTTTGATAAGGATCTCATGTTTTAGTTACCTAACAACCATATGTATGTCTTTTAGAAACCTACTAACGTATATATGTCTTTTTTCGGATACACGACCTAAAAATTTAAGTTACATGGATCTCTATATGTATGTCTTTTAGAAACATACTAAATTATATATGTGGTAACAAAAACAAAGTACATAGATCTCTAAATTTGAATCTATTCAAAAGTAAAAACATAAAAAGTTATCGAAAAACTAGAAAATAAGGTAAACTTAACCCATGTTATATATTGAATTAGTAAATGAGTTAAACTCAAATAATTTCCAAATTTAACTTGTGTTAGAAATTGAATTAGTAAATGAGTTAAACTCAAACAATTATATTAATAACGTGTGCCACATAATCCCTTGAACACATGTTAGTTGGTCTCTTCAAACAAACTCCTTTCACACACATCACTAACACGTGTTACAGGCATACACTAACATATGGTAGTGTGCATGGCCAACAACAAACCCTAAGTCCAAAAACATTACAAATCAGCATATAATGCAACAAAAGTGATTCATACAAATTTAATTATATAAACACGATAAACAATGGTCATTACAAATTAACAGTTATATAAAAAACGATAAAATCATTACAATGGTCATTACGTTAGCAAGAGACTCCAATGAGTGAACATACTCCTTGTTTTTTCGAACCCATATCATATAACTTTCCATAGAGAGTACTCATTACAGCCTCTGGTGTCGACCTTTTCCTTATCTTTCACTTCGTTTCCTTAGCACTTCATCTCTAGCCGATCCTTGTGCGGAGTAGCCGGCTTGAAGTCCAGTGATTGTTCATAAAACCTCCTACATTAATTGTTTTTAACAATTAGGCATTTGTAACTAGCTAAATGTGAACTGGGTCAATTTGGGTGTTAGTTGGGCATATACTAACATGTGTTAGAATCACTAACACATGTTAATTGAACTCTAACACATGTTAATTGAACCCTGACACATCAGTAAGCACCAATACAAAAAATCAAACCTTCACACAGAGTAACATATATACAAGAAATAAAAAGTTAAATATTATTAGAGAAAAATTGTAACACCCCGGGCATAGGGCCCAAAATTTTTAGCGTCTAAAAATAAATATTATAACAATACGAAGCTGAACCAGTGAGTTACATAATTAAATTGACGAGGGATATAATATTATACGCGGTACGAGATTGAACCGATACCCGATAACGAACCCACCCGATACTCGAGTGATTAGTCACAAGAAGGGGACACGTGTCCTCACCTTCTTGTGACACCTCCCACACAAACAAAACCTTTGATGGTTTTGTTAAAAACCATCAAAACCATTCTTTTATAAAACCCCAACCCACTACCCATTTCCCTTGCTGTTGAAATAACAACACACACACTTTATTATCTAGAAGAGAGAAAGAGCAGGAGGAAGATAGGGAACCGGGTGGCTCCTGCCACCGTCACAGGTGGAACCCACGGCCACCACTCAAGGCGGCCCACGACGGCGTCACTTCTAGCGGAACACCCACACACATACCGATTCATATTTAGAGAGAGAGAGAGGGAGAGAGAGAAACGAGAGGAAGAGGAAGAGACCAGGAGGTCTCCAGCCGCCATCTCCGGCGGAGCCACGGCGGCAGAGCTCCGACCACACCCAACAAAATTCTCACAACTCACTCACCCTTTTGATATACAGAGAGAGAAACGTAGAGAGAGAAAGGAGAGAGAGGGAAACCGGAAGAAAAGAAGACGAGGAGATGATAATTATCAAAGGTAGGCGGCAGCGATAGTCTAGGGTTACGGAGGTGGTGATTACGGTGGTAAAAGGAGGTTTCGGGCTGGTTGCTGTGGTGACACACGACGCCAGAACAGGCGGCGGTTGTGGGTTCTAGTGGGCTCAACTATGTTCCCGAAGAATAAGGTAACCTTAATTGTCATCATCTCTTTTTGATCTAGTGGTTTGATAATAAAGATGTTTGGATGTCGGTTCTGATTGATGGGTTAATGGATGATGATGACGGTTGGCTATGGTTGTTGAGTGGTGGTGGTTCGTCATGGTCACAAAGGCGGTGGTGGTCGATGTTTGGGTCAGGGACCCGAGTCAACATAGGTTGACCCGGTCAACGCAGGTCAAGGACAGTCAACAAAAGTCAACGGACAGGAGGCTCGGTCAAATTAAGGAGACCCGAGAGGTATAGACAAAAACCCGAACTAAATCGACTTAAGTAGTGATTATCGTGTGTACACGTGTGGGACCTCGATTAACACATTGAACTAACCATAAACTTATATATGTATATATAAACATGGCTTGGTACTTGACTAGTCATAACAATAACATAATTGAACATATGAAATTTGGACATATATTGAATACTAGACGAACTTTGCGGATATAAGACTTGGAACCTTAGTACCTATTATTAAGATACAAACAACAAGGTGTGATTTGGCCATAGAAGATAAGTGGTAAGAGTGTCAATTGTAACATATGGGAACTCGGACAACTAGACACATAAATGGAACATTCGGACAAGTAATATAGTCGACTATTGAGACATTAAACGAGATATTGAGGCATAGGATATTGGACATAAGAAGAATAATACGGACACTAGTGTAAGTTGTTTATTATGCAATTTTGACGACTAAGACATTGAACCATGAACTCGGCTAGTTATAACAATGATATAATTAACTAAGTAGTACATATAGTTATATGTTAATAACTCGACAAATAGAGGTTTGGTTAAAGAACCTAAGTGTGCCCACACGTGTAACCGTGATATTGGTTATACGCGCTAATGATTATGAACATTGAATAGGATCTTGACTTGGAATGATATGTGACGATGAGACGTGATGTGAAACGCAACCAAAGGTGAGTTCCGTGTACCACTCCCCTTTTTCTGTTTTACTGTTTTGGGGTGAATGCATGCTTCCTTTTTATAACTATTGTGATGTGACAAGATACTAGCTGCCGGATAACACTGACACTCATTAACTCAGAGGTGAGCCGCTTAATATATGGGTAGTACTACTTGGGGAATCCCCCACGCACAGTGGACCCGGGACGTTGGGCCCGGGAAACCCTCCACTGAGGCCTGCGGACCGTTGCGGCATATATTATGCCTTGTAGATCTATAATGGCAGTAGATAGATCTAGTGTTAGGGTTGAGGGGTCGCTTGTACATCACGTGTGTTGAACTGTATGAACTTGTGTAAACTTGTTTTTGAACTGATAAACTGTTTTGGATCCATTTAACTATTTACACGGACTCACCAGCGTAATTGCTGACCCAAACTCTTTTAAGCATGTGTTCAGGTACTGCAAATGGATGGATGGCAACCGCAAGGTATATGCTTGCTAGTAGCGGATTAGAGGTTATCCGGTTAGAGGATTCGGCTATATGTGTTGCGGTTAGAGCCTCTAGAGATAAGCGGGATAGAGATTGGATCGACTAGCGGATCACACCTTATCAACTGCTTCGATGACCGCCGCGTCTCGTCTCTACATAAATATTAGTCTATCTATTTTAAGTTATGTAATTATATTTTTGAATTAGAAATTGTAAAAACAATAAATATTAGTTGTCGTTGCTTCCGTTGTGCAAGTCTTTTACCAAACTGTCGTAACGTCCAGCCCCTCCTGGTCGGGTTGTTACAAAAATCAAAAGATATACCAAGAAATAATACGGAGGAGAATCCGAGTCATTGCCTGCCCAAAATGAAACCAAAACGTCAAATCACGAGATGCATGTTATGATAAACTTAAAAAGATTGTTGAAAAATAAAAATAAAAATTGGTAAAATTAACACACGTTATGAAAAATAACTACCATCATTACCAGAACCTTGCCCCTCACTTTGACCAACCGTAGGCGATTGTTGAAAAATAAAAAAACAATTTGGTAAAATTAACACATGTTATGATAAACTTAACACATGTTAGTGGTTTGAAAAAACTGCTTCGACCACATGTGCACAAACATGGAATGCATATGCACACTGCACACAAAACGACTAAACTTTGAGTTATCATTTTACAAAAATGGAAACCACATACACACAAATAGGAAAGAATAACTACCATTATTACCAGAACCTTGCCCCTCACTTTGACCAACTGCAGGCGATAGTTGTCCAAGAAAAGTCGACTTTGATGATGAACCATCACGTGCCTCTGTACAAAAAATCCACATAATATGATTTTTTTTTTCAAAAATCGTACAAAAACAACAAAAAAACAGAAAATCTCTATACTTGTTGAACAAACATTTAAAACCATAAAAAAAAACTATACCTCCACATCCACCATCAAGTCTGCATGATACCCTTGCAGGTGTCCATTTGGAAAATCCATAGTTGTCGTATATGATTTGTCACCCAAACAGAACAACGAAAAACATATATTAATGCTCGAAAAAAACATGCATCGTAAAAAACTAAAACGACAACGACAACATATGTTCATGACACATATTAAAACTTACCATCTGACATATGTTCATCATCAACGGTTGTGACGAAATTATTACGAAACACAGTTATAGGAGAATCATGAAACTTCACATAGCATTATGATCATGAAACTTCACATAGCATTACGAATGCAACATATTTTTATTTTTATTTTAAAATACAGTTATATGAGAATCAGGTATGCTATGTGAAGTTTCATGATCATAATGCATTAACTGTGACGGTGGGGATGATATGTTGCTTTCCATCTCATTAATGAAGATCGATTAAGGTAACAGGATGTTGAAAATGGAGGGTTTAATGAGAGAAGGGAGAGATTGTAATATGATTTTGAATTATAATTGATGAGAGAGATGGTGGGGTGGTTTATGGGGATTACAATTAAATGGTACAATTATTCTCTCTCTAAGTCAAATCAACAACAATAATATCTTACCTAAATTACTCTTATAACCTTCTAAATATAATATTAATGGGTGATATATATCATTTTGATACAAAAGTTTAACTTAAAATATAAATAGACCCTAAAATAGTAAAAAGACGAATTTACACTCACATTGCAGTTAAAATCTCACTGGGTTAATGTCAAAGGACGTAGCCTGCAAGATTATAGAACATAAAGTACAAAACTCGTTAATTTTAAACATAAATGACATGCTTTGTAATTTGGTATAAACATAAAGGACAAAACTTGTAATTCAGTTTTTATTTATTATATAGTAAATAATAATAAAGATAAATATTATAAATAAATAAATAAATATTAGGTTATTTATAATCTAAAATGTTTTGCGAGAATTCAAGGGTAAGTGATATGTGTCCTCACTCCTAACGCTTTATTATATACACAAATTAATGAACATTTTTTATCATTTTGTTAAACTTTAGTACAAATATATACTTATGAAATTATCTTTTTTTCTGAACCAGTAACCATATAACCTTAAAAACCCACTGGTTCGGATTTTTTTTTTTAAATCTGGTAGCTAACGGTTCGGCTTAAAATTTTAGTAAAAGTCAGCTTAACCTGAACACCTCATTTTTTTCTTAAACTTCAACAATATTTTAAAAATCGGTTTTTATAGTGTAACGGGTTGAGCTTAAAATGGTTAAATTAATCATACGAGGCGGTTTAACCGGATATACCGGACAGTTTGACCGATTGTACCGGGTGATTCAACCGGTTATAACGACCTTATTGAACCAGTTTTTAAAACATTGGTTGTGAACCGTATTTTTCTAATTTGCAACCCGTTGTTTCTCCTATAGCAGCCGACTTCTTCACTTGTTCTAAAGCTTAACATCGTCTAATCTTCAAGTAATAATTCTTTATTCTTAAATTTGTTGCTTTTCGGTTATAATCTGCTTCAATGTTAATGGGTTTTGTTTCTTTTGATGTTTCAAGTGCTGGGTACATAAATTTGATAAAGACTCTGTTAGGGTTTGTATTATCTGTTTGAATTAACTTCTTTTTTTTATTATGTAGATTGTCACTAATTATCCTGCTAATTTAGGGTTATATTTAGATGTATGTTTGAATCTTGTTTATTAAGATTTCTGCGTGTTTGATTTATCTGCTTCATAGGTTTTAGATTTGATGATGTTGTAGTGGAACACCAACTGTTCGATGAAATGCCCCATTGAACAAAACATACTTGTAACAAAATCTTTTGATGCTTTCTTTTATGTAGAATGTATTATGTCATTCTGTGTACTATTTTTTGTATTTTTAAATGCTTGCATGTATCTATTCTTGATACATAACATGATTGTGTTTTGTTACTTTAGTTTGATGAGCATTTTGTTAGCCATTGGGGGTTTGACATTGTAAATTAAAGGCTATCCCTTTTTCTCTTAGAGAGGACTAGGCCCTTGGCTCTTCTGAGCGCCTGAATCGCCTTTGACCTAGGCCGTTTACTGCTTAGGGAGAGGGTCTATAGATTTTCAGGAATGCAGATTTAGTTTATTCCTAGCTTTTAACTGGTCATTATTGAGTTAAAAAATGAGATTTGAAATGTTTCATTCCTTAGAATTTTGATTTACAAGGTAGGCTACTCTTTGTTGTATCTTGACTGATATCTACATACATTAAGTACTCATGTAGTAAGGTCTGTGGCAATTTAATGAACACTTTACTGTTTCCACGGAATTGGAGCTAACAACATCTAGCCGAAACAGTTCACTCTATCTAGCCATTAGTGTAAAGCCATAGAATTTATTAATTTAGTGATTTTCAAATAGTTCTAATCATTGTTTTTATCCTCTAATTGCCCTTTTTTGGTCAGATGGCAATGTCCAGAGTCGTTTTTCGATTTAAAACTATTTTCTTTTTGTGTGACTGTGCTATGCATAGTTGTTAACAGTGAGGATAGCGCTTGCTATAGTGAATAGCGTAGCGAAGCGGGAGTTTCGCGCCATGTGATGTTTAGCGCCTATATAGTGTATTTAGAGTTTTTTTTGGATAAATATAGATAGAGATTGAAAAAAAAGCGTATATAGGGTTTTTGTTTCAGGACTGAAAAAAAGAGCGCATTTCTTCCGTATTTACCGGATGTTTTATAAAATTTACGTGTAAAATATTTACAAATTTTTCTTCTAGCATATCGCTAAACATGAAATAGCGCCCACTATTTCATCGCTATCGCTATGTAGCGTATAGATAGCTTGTCGCTATCGTCCGCTATTGAAAATTATTGTGCTATGAATGATCATTTGTAGTATGAATGAATTTTCTTATAATTGTGTTTCATATGTGCGTTATTTTTCATATTCACAATATATTGTTTTAACAAAAGAGTCAGCGGGTTAATAACCTGTTTGACCCATGATCCATTTGTTTAATGGTGTAACAAATGCCCGTTTTCTCCATCTGTCTTTTGAAGAGACCTGCGAAGCCTCAAACGTTTAACTGGAAATCAATATGCCTTTTGTGGCAACCACACACACTTTGATTATTTTATCTAAGTACCCAAAAAATCCATATAATTTAGCAGTCTGATTTCTTGATCTTTTGCAGATGTCACAACGAGGTGTTTGGCAGCTTCAGAAGCTGATAGTCAGCTACTGTAACTGGGGTGGAAGTAGTAGGGGTATCAGGTATGTTATATGTGTGTGTAACTGTGTATGCTTAAATATGGTACCATGGCTTATTTTGTGGTCTAATTTCTGTCTATGATATTCAAAATTGTGTACTCTTATAAACCATGCTTATATTGGTTACGTAATCTTCAGCATCCCAAATTTATGTAATATATAACCATACGGTCTAGTAAGAGCCAACAGCTATCTAGTCGAGTATTGTGCATGATATATTATGGTAACCAAACGGTCTAACCTTACTAAGTCTATATAGTTTTAGGGTTAATTAGATTAAGAGCTATTTATCATATCAGCTGTTCATTATGCATGTTTTTTTTTTACAAATGTTGCTATCCACTAAAAGACATATAGTAGCTGCACTGCAAGATAGTTATTTTGGGTGTGGAATATTGGATTTTAATACTCCCAACTTTCAGAGTTTGGCCGACAATACTCCCAACTACAGAAATGTTTGCCAACACTCCCAACTTTTAAGGTATTTTCCACTGGCACTCCCAAACTAACCCAGTTAGTTTGTTCAGTTAGTTTGCTGACGTGGCATGCTGATGTGGCCATTATTGCTGACGTGGCATGCTGTGGAAGATGACGTGTCATCTTATGTGTCATCCACGTCAGCATGCCATGTCAGCAATAATGGCCACGTCAGCAAACTAACTGAACAAACTAACTGGGTTAGTTTGGGAGTGCCAGTGGAAAATACTTTAAAAGTTGGGAGTGCTGGCAAACATTTCTGTAGTTGGGAGTATTGCCGGCCAAACTGTGAAAGTTGGGAGTATTAAAATCCAATAAACCTTTGGGTGTTAGATTGTTAGCCATCATGTCATTAAGTTTAAACACACTTACAGAACTAACAGCTGTCTATTCAATGTGTAGGGCATTTATGGAATCTGAACTACCATCATTTAAGGAAGCCAACCCTCAGTTAGAAGTGGTTACCGAGCTTAACCGGGGCCAACATCCTTATTTGAAAGGATTATATAGTAAGATAACGTTCTCGTTTAGTGCCATTTATTTTTTTGTTTTACATTCTTTTGCTTATTACTGGGATCGTCTTGCTATAATTAACCTACGCAGAGAACAAAAACGAACGGGTCGTATCTGTCATGAACATGACTGCAGAAGATGTACAGCTTTGTGCAAACAGACTTAGAAACTCACTCGGAAGAAAGGTGGTGAAGCTGAAGACTAGACATGTTACCAAACACCCCAGTGTTCAAGGAACATGGACCACAGACATGCAGATCTGAAGTCCAATAATGACCCATAAAACCCTTTTTCCATGTGTTTGGAACTGATTGGCTATATCGTTTCTTTTACTCCAAACATGCAGTGCCATTCCCTTTTTGCTTAAGGATAATAAAGATTTGCGCAATTGATTAATAGTCTTGAGATCCCTTTTGATGTGAAATTGGCCCCTTTAGATGCATTCTTATGCAGTTTACACGCGTGTCAGGTCAGGTTGGATGACGGCTCAACACTGGCTCCAAGCAAAGTTCGGGTCAAAATGGGTTGTTTTAAAAATTTATTAATTTGGTTAAGATGAAAACAAATTCTTACCATTGTTGGTCACATGTTGAAATGGGGTCAGTTTAGAGAAAAAGAGTAACAAAATAGGTTTGCCCGTTAAGCTTTTTCTATACCAGCTAGTGGTGACAGGTGGAGGTGTGGATGGCGGTGGTGGGAGGCTAGTGCTTGTGGGTGGTGTTACATTTATTTGGACCCGTTTTAAGTTAACAAGTTCTACAACAATTATCCGTTTTGGCCTATTGTGTAATTTTAGTCGACCTGAATTCACGTTATTGATTTGAGTTGATACAAATAAACTCATATGCAAATTGTATTTTGCCAAAATCAACTGATTCTTAGAATATGTGAACGAGTCATTATTGTGACTCCTCCATATTTTACACAAGATACATAATTGCCTAGATTTGCACTTAAGACCTTCACTTTAAGAGACATAAGCCACTACTAAGTAAGCTACCTTACATTAGCCTTTGGGTCTCTTTACCTAATTCGTCCTGGGGCCAGTGAACTGGCTTGATATGGATCATACGGCTTACTGGATCACATGGTTTTATATGATTAATTGCATGTACATGTCTAGAACCGCATATTTGAAATGATAATAACACCCTCTTTTTGGTTTTTTTGTCACCCTTTACATCTACAAGTTTCGATCCTTGTGAATTAGGGACCAGTGTGGTCCTGTTTAACTGTACGGAAATGTTTCATCAACTCTTATGGTTATTGGTGGGCTTCAAGATTTGTAGTAGGTGGTTATTAACATATATAATAACTAATAATATATCAGGACCTTCATTTGGGTGCCACAGACCTTTTTAGCAACTAAAATAGATATAGCAACAAGTCTTGATCAAAGTTATATTATTTTGTAAAGAAGGCAACTCTAATCATTATGTTTCCCTCAATACAAAATATCTAATATTAGTCTATTGCATAAAAAGTAGTTTTGTTAGATTAAAGACGAGGGTTAGTATCCAACGGAATCCAATTGAACTCATTCTTGGGGGTATTAGAACCGTCTCATCGAACTCTGCGATATTGGATTTTAGGTTTTCGTTTTTGGAACTTAACTTGTAGATTTTAGAATTTTTTGTTAGATTATTGTGTCTTTTTATTTGACGTTGTGCATTTTTTCTTATTTTCGTCATTGTGTCTTATTTTACAATTCACTGTGTCTTTTATTCTCGCATTATGTTATATTTTGTGAATTGTGATCTATTGTGTTTTTTGTATCATTCTCACCCTTTTCATTTAATTTACCCTTTGTAGGATAACTTAACCATTTAGGATGATACATAAAAAACTTCATATTTAAGATGACACATAAGATGACACATCATCTTTCACAGCATGCCACGTCAGCAATAAAGGCCATGTCAGCAAACTAACTGAACAAACTAACTGGGTTAGTTTGAGAGTGTCAGTGGAAAATACCTTAAAAGTTGGGAGTGCTGATAAACATTTTCGTAGTTGGGAGTATTGCCGGCCAAACTCTGAAAGTTGAGAGTATTTAAATCCAATATTCCTTCTTTTAATTATGTAATCTACGTTGAAAGAAGTAGTCAGAAATTATTATTATTCTTTTTTTTTTTTAATTTATTTTTGGTTAAATTGATAAAAAAGTTCATAAATTCAGAACGTAAAGGGAACTTCATATTGATAATGAAGTCCATTGACTTTATTGTTAAGTTATAAAAAAGTTAGTCGATATGATAAGCAAGAATAACGTAGAAGGATATACGTGTGAGTTCCAGCAGAATTTCATATGATTTTATCGATAATTTTCCTTAATATTAGATTGAGTGGTCGTTTTATTTGGTACCGATTGAAACAGAATTAGAAGAGAGAAAAATGATATAATTATGCAAGAATAAAGTAAAAAAAAAAATATGTGTGAATTGGTAAAAGTTTATATGATTATATTGACAAACACACTTTATATTAATATAAACTATTTGACATGATAAGAATAGCATAAACCCTAAGTATCAAAGTATACATTTAATATTTGAATTTTGAGTTTGAATGTCATTTCTTTTTCCATCAACTAAAAAGTATAATTAGGATCCCTCCATCCCATTTATTTTAAATGTTATTTTTCTACCTTTTGTTCTCTCAAAATTAAATGGTTATTTTTAAGCAATTTTCAGTTTTGCACATAACTTGAGGATATTATTGTCATTTTACAACTCAGAGAATATACAATCAAAAATTTCATAATCTGTGTGTTTGTAGGCCCATAACATCTAAAATGGGACGGAGGGAGTAACAATCAAGTACGTAGATTTACGTGTAAATTTAGTAAAACTTCATGATTTTATCGTCAATTACTCTAAATACCAATAAAAAAAATTAAACATAGAACAATACAAAAGTATCGTGCGTTTTCAAGAAATATACATCTAAAATTTAAAGTTTTGAGTTTAATTCGTCATTTTTTTATGCTACCTAGTAAAAAGTATAACTATAAAAATTGGAAAAAAATTTGACATGATTAGATCCTTGTTAATGCATGTTGATCCACCATTATGTTATGTTTATTAAAGTGACAAGCAAGAACATCATTATACAAAAGTGTGTGAACTCAAGATTATTACATGGTGTGTGTGATCTAAAAGTGATTTTGTGACCATTCATCACATATCAACATGTAGATCTAAAGATGTTATAGAATATGATCCATACTCAAAAAAGGAAAAAAAGAAATAGTATATGAGGGGCTTTTTAGTAACTTCACTAAAAAGCAAGAAGCCCAACTTTGCCTTTGTATTTTGAACTCTCTCTCACACAGTAGGAATCATGCCTGCCACTGGCAAAGCAAAAGGGGGTGAGGGGTATGAACTTATCAATAAAGAAAAGAGTCTATTTGACAACCAATATCCATCATTTTAGCTACCAAAAAGCCTCATCATTTGTAATGTACATGAACTCCCTTCATATTTACTCTCATTCTCCTCAACCATATATTAATATCCATCACTTTCATGCACATCATTGCTCATTTGTTCATGCAGGATCCCAAGAACAACTCTGCAACATCCAGGTATCTTTCTTCATCTTGTGAATGTTATGTGTGATTCTTGTTTCTGCATGTTTGTTGTCCTTCTATCCCGGAAACCGGAAAGATAAGATAATTCCATTGGTTTGGTTTTTGTTTTTAACCCCTTGAGGATATGATACATGTCTAGCGCAAGCTGCGTTTTACCTATAATATTATTTACCTATAATATTATTTATACCAATAATATTATAAGTGATCAAGGTTGTGGCATACAGCATGTTTTAAGGTTACTAGAATCATCACTTGATTCTAACAAAATAATTTTCTTTTTGAATTTAGAAGATTATTTTTTTCAAAGGTTTTGAATGATTTGACAGTTTTTTTAAAATTTGGGCATATTTGGATCAAAGGGTGTGGTCAGCATCATGCTTTTGTCCAGCACCTGGTCCCATTTTGGCTTGTGTTGCTTTTCTTTTATGTAGAATTATGCTTTGTAGACAGACACCTTTTGACACACTTGTTATTCCAAATTTAAAGTATAAGCAATCAAACATGCTATTATCATTTTTCCTAGGTGGTAAGATGAGCGGGTCAGATACGCTTGGTAATGGGTCAAATGTGTATATTAAATTTAAGGTATAAGCAATCAAACAATTGTTATTGCTATTATCATTTATCCTAGGTGGTAAGATGAGTGGGTGAGATGGGCTAGGTAATGGGTCAACCGTGTATATTTAATTTAAAGTATAAGCAATCAAGCAATTGTTATTACTATTATAATTTATTCTAGTGGTAAGATGAGTGGGTCGGATGGGCTAGGTAATGAGTCAAACATGTATTAAATTTAAGGTATAAGCGATAAAAGAATTGTTATTATTAATATTGTTATCATTTATCCTAAGCGATAAGATGAGTAGGTCTGCCGGGCTAGGCAAAAAGGTGCAATGCATTTTACAAAATATATGTTGCATGTTCAATTATTAGGGTGGAACACATGTACAAGTATCTTGCGTTACACACAACACTTGTTAAAAGTCAATTAATTTTGGTGTGTAAAAATCGTGTTGCATAAATCAACATATTTGTGAAAGTACATCTAATCCTTTTTACTCTCTAAAATGTCGCAAAAAAATACCTAAAAAGAGAGCGGATTACGCTTAAAAGTTGTATTGTAATACAATTGATGCATTAAGTATTTATAGTTTTTTTTTATGTTAGAGGAAAAATAATCAGATTGAGTCAACAACCTTACAAGGTCCATTTCAATACAACTAGAAAATAATGAGATTGGTTGTCATTATATAATATAACAAAACACATAGCTTCTTATGAACAGTAATGGTAAATTCGTAATTTTTTGTGCTTTTCAGGTTGTTTTAGTCTTTTGTCTCCCTTTAAAAGCCCCCTCCTCTCTCTCTAGCTTTCTTTTTCTTTTCTTTTCACCAGTCACCAGGCTATTGTCTTTAACCTCTCCCACCACCACACGTTAGAACTAGATACAACCGCGAGTGAGGTGGTCGGATTCAGCGGCGAATGGTACATCGATTTTGGGTTCTATTGGTGGTTGTTAGTAGGTACCGAAACTTTTTTGCTTTGCCTTTCGGTTAAGGGATGATTCTTGCATCTTTCCCCGGCTATCTCCATCAGCGCACAGTTCGGGTTCAAAGATCTCTCTTTCCATCGAGAGGACTCAGATCGACATTTTCGGTATTTTAGGCCCTCCATCTAGGGTTACCTGCTACGATTCTGAAATGGGTTCGCAAGAAAACGAGAGTGGCGACGGTACCCGTTTGCGATTCCACCGGCGAAGAAAAGTTGTATGCAGCGGTGATGTAGGTCACGGTGGTGACTGGTGACCTGCTGCGGTGCCGTGGCGCCGATTGTGTGATATAAAAAGGGAGGGCGGTGACATATTTTCATTGTGATTTCTGCCAAGAGCGACGATACTTGAAAATCTCAGAGTGATGGCGGTGGTTGCAACAAAAAGGAAGGATGAAATCATTCTACAAGAAACGAACAAAGTCTCTTATGAACAAATGTTTCAAAATGAAGATGCTTATGAACACATTACAAATGTTTCAAAATGAAGATGATGAAAGGATTTATGTATATTTTCACTTCCCACCCTCAACTTAAAACAACTTTACTGTATAACCTTAAGGTTTGGATTAATCCAAAATGACACCAGTCTTAACATAACCAAATTAATCTTATATTTTTTTTGTTACAATTATAACTATTATTAGTTAATGATCTGTTTATCTACTTAAAAATACAAACACTATCAACGAACATGTATTAAATAAAATGTTCGATTAATCACCCATAAAGTTCACTCGATTTTACATAGTAATATTTACATTGTAACTAGACAAAACAAAACCATTTCAATTGAATATCTTAATTTGTTTCATCCATATTTTTGTGAGTACTTTTATGAAATTTAAATGTGTTCATTAGTTTACAAATTGCTATAAGAATAGACTAAAAGGTTGTTTTTTTTTTCATACCGGAACTATGGTTGTTTGCTTTTTGTATCCATCTTACGTTTTTTTAGCAACTTAACTAAGAATGTGAAAAAATTACCATCACTCCCGCCGCGTAGCGCGGGAAAGAAAAACTAGTTACTATTATCATTTTTCCTATGTGCTTAAGATGTGTGGGTCGGATGGGTAATTAGGTAATGGGTCAAAACGTGTATATTAGTTTAAGTTAGATTGAGATGGACTTTGTAAAGGCTTTTGACTCACTAATTTTTTTCTATTTAAACAATAAATAGTTAATGCATCAATCGAATTACAATACAACTTTTAAGCCTAATCCGTTCTCTTTTTATGTATGTTTTTGTGACATCTTAGAGATTATAAAAAGGATAAAACAATTTAATAGCAATGTATTTTCACAAATATACTTATTTTTACAACACATTTTTTATGCACCATGATTAATTGACTTTTAATAAGTATTGTGTATAATGCAAGATAAACTTGTAAATGTGTTCCACCCTAATGTTTTGTACATGTAAACGGCGTGTCACTTTTATCATGTTTTGAAAGTACATTGCTATTAAATTATCTTATCCTTTTTATTCTCTAAATGTGTTCTACCCTAATGTTTTGTACACTTTCAAAAGGGTGAAATATGTTTTTACAAGTACAATAATTTAGGATGTACATACACGCGTTACATGTGAAAGTACGTTTTTGTTACACATAATTATCCCATAAAAACCAACGAAATCTAGCCAATGATAAGTAAACAAGTCAAAATTTCCACATGTTCTGGTTTACAACTATGTTCTCATGTTTGTGCTCAAACCGTCGTAACAGGAAGCCTTGGTATCAAAGAGCAATGGAGATCGCGAGTCTATGGAAATCAGCCAATCCAAAATCTCCCGAGATTCCTATACCAAACCCGACCTTAAAGAAGAATCTTTCTACATCCACCAAGTATACGACTACAAGAAACACCACCCCGAATAGAGAAAAGCTTAGAAAATCGACTTCTTTAAAGGTTGCCACCTCATTCACGCGTGTTTGCCTATGTGTCCCTATATCTTCCTACACTGAGGTTTTCCAAGCTGAGGTGCCCCCTAGAAGAAGCAACACATACCCGCGATCAAAACCATTTCCAACTTGTGTTCCAGAGCGCCCGCCTCCAAGATTGAGCATAGGAGGAGGTAGGAGGATATTTAGAGGGAAGTCGTTAACGGATGATGTTTTGATGAGGAGATTTGTAATCGAAGAGGAAGCGATGATGCAAGAAAGAAGGCGAAATGAAATGGAAGTTATAAGGAAAAGAAATGCTAAAAGAAGGAGAAGGCTTGGGCCAAGTCCTTTAAGTAGAATGGTTTTGGCAGAAGAAGAGGAGGATGAATATGAAGATTCAAGAAGTGAGCAATAGCTTCAATATATTGTCATATGGCTTCTAGTCCTTTGTTTCCTATTTAGTAGTTGCTTTTGGTTTGTAATATGCAATATTCATTTGCTTGCAGCTTATATTGCTTTCAAGGAAGATATGACATATGCACAAGAATTGTATTGTTTTTCATTAAAGGAATGAAAAATAAGAAATTCTTGCTGTGTCTTATTTCTGCATTCCCTGTTGGTCCGAAAATAATCAGGTTTAAGTTCTCACTTCCAACGCGTTTAACAACCACAAATAGGTCGTATCCAGGTTAAGTTGTTTAATTAAATGGGTTATGTTCAGGTTAAGTGGCTTAACCCATTTAATTAAACGGTTCATGTTCAGGTAGAGTTGTTAAACCGTTTATATAAAGAATTCGATCCGTCAACCAGTTAGGTAAACAAGTCAACCCGTTTACAACCTGGCTAACCCATTTATTACAATTTGTGTAACATGTTTACAACTTGATTGCAACTCATCAACATATTTGACTTGTTTAGATAAATGGGTTAAACGAGTCATGCTTGATTATACAAATTTAAGTGTGTTCGGGTTAGATATGTCTTTGACATGAATCATTACATGGTCGTGTCCAGGTTCAATGATTCAACCCAACAGTTTGAACACATCAATCCGCAACCTGACACAAATGACACACCTAATTTCTTGGCGATGATGTGATCAATCCATCTCCATACATGAAACAAGTTCATGAAAAAAAACATTTAAACCATTCATATTATAGGGGGAGGATCAAATGAGAAGAAACTTCATGTGAGAACAAAAAGAAGAAGTTACATAATGGTTAAACATTACATAGTTAAACTCTTCTAACATTAATTATCATCTATCTAATTAATTACTCATTACAACACTTTATCCTACACATTATCAAAATTTATCCTACACATATAAAAATTCATCCTACATATATCGAAATTATTATATGTTTATCCTACACATATCAATATTATCATACATTTATCCTACACGTATAAAATTCATCCTACATATATCCTACCCAAATCGAAATTATCCTACACTCTAAATAAGGTTTGATTGGGAAGAATATATTTTAAAAATGAATTATGAGTTTCATTTATTTAACTAGATTAGTGGGAATTACAAGAAAATAATAATCAATTTAACATTAAGTACAATTATTAAATGAAAGCTTCCTATTGGTTAGGATTTGTTTTTTTTCTTCTTACAAAACATTTTCTTCTCATTTGAACTCTCCACTCATATTATATAGAAATAACATTTGAAAATTTATATAATTTATTGTGCACTTTTTATCATTTTTCAAAATCTGGGCGTAAAGATCATATTTGTAATACATGTGTTCATATTGATTTCAAGTCCAACAGTAATACCTGAAAAAAAATAAAAAAAATAAAAAATTAAGCCTCAACTTGCATTTCAACCGGTCCAGGCCGCTCCTGAGTTACCAAAGCTTGTCGATATGAATCATAAACCAACTTTGATGTCAAGATCTTCAAATGGGAATTCCCACTAATCTCTAGAACCTCAGGCAGCCCGTTAATGCAGCCCTTCGACATCCCCACATCCAGAGTCGGTCCTGAGGATTCAAGTGTCTTGTACGAGCCAGAAAAAAGGCCCTTAGACTCTAACAAATTATGTAAACTAATTTATTTTAAACAGGTAAAATTAAACACACACACACAAAAACAAAAAAACAAACAAACACACACACATAGTGACAGAACTAGAAAATTAAACAAGAGGGTAAAACAATTTTTACACTCGATAGTGTAAACTAGTTACCTTCTTTAGCAATCGATATATCAACCAACAACTATAATCTAAACGTACTCATATATTGAAACTATGAAAATTATTTGATTTTCAACACGTGCATATTGGATTTAGTTGTTTATGTTATGTATAACTAAAACGTTTTTATATAATGAGAAATGGCCATCTATTTTCATTTTTACACCACCACATTCATGCACAATGTCAATTTTAAATACAACTTCCTTTTTAGTCAAACTTATATTGGAATAAAATCGCGTATTCATTTGTGTTACTAAAAAATAAATATGTAAAGACGTACAATATAAAACTATCGTTTAAAACAACGTCAAAATCGAAGTTACGGTGCCGGTATGATACCGACTTTCTAACAACTAAAAATTTTTATTTGTCTTATAAAAAATGTTTACTTTATAAAAAAGACTTAAATGAATATTTAAAAGTATTTTTCATGATTTATATATAAGTAGACCTTTTAAGAAGTATTTAGATTTTTTATCCCTTATTTTTTTTTGATCGGCAAACTACTCTTACAGGACTCAACTTGGGTTTTTGCAGAATAGAGATTTTGGAATAAAGGTGAAAAAAAGCATAACAAACCTGCACAGGACTCGAACCTGAGTTCTTGCGAATTTGAGCTTTAGGATGTGTATTCATCTAACCAGCTGAGCTGCCATACATGTTGCTAATCTTTCCTGTTTCCTCAAATATATACAAGAACAATTAAAATATAATATAAACATTTAGTGCCCTTGGGAAAAACGGGCCTCGGCCGGGGGTGCGGCTCGCCCACCCCTAGGGCCGGCCCTGCCCACATCAATCCGTACGACTTTACCATTACAAACCGTGTTTATGCCACTAGTTTGAATAGTATGCCCCATGATCAGCCTTCTCGCGCCTGGAATTGTTGCAAGACAGCATGTTCTAGCTTACTACAATCACAATCGTTAATAGATATCTTTGAGAATTTCCTTAATTAACCAAACAATAGTATCTCTTGCTTTCACAAAATCTGAAGATAAGTTATCTTTTAAGCCAGTCATCCAGTCTCTAACATCGTTGTTAATCTGTTCCAAACCATAATCAATTTGTTCAGGTGAAATCCCGCCATGAGCAAACACAGATTCACCTACTACAAGAACTGTGAAGTTCTTATATAAGAATATTGTAGCTATAGGACCTTTAGGTCTCAATGCAGCAAGTCTAACTCTTATTCCACTCCAATATTCTTGTTTGATTCCCGGGAAACTCAAAGGAATACCATCGAATATGTCTTCAGGGTGCGTTAATCCATCACATAATCGTTTCATATTGCTACCTACGGGTGAGAAAAATACCTATTAACCAAACTGAGACCAAACTCGGAAAAAATTGAGCCTAAATTCATTATTTTTGGGCAATTCATTTTCAAGCCTAAACATTCCAATGAGCCCAATTTCGAAACTCTTCAAGCCCAGAAACATGCACACTACAAAGTAATATATAAAAGGGCATTTGAACAAAATAAGATATAAGTGTGAGGTACTTTACGTTTTGAGAAAATAGTAAGAATTCCTTTTACAAATCATCTTGCCTATTAGAAATTAAGTTATCTTGTAGTGTGTAATGGCTGAACTAAAAACTTTCGGTCGAAGGGTGAACATATATACAAACCTTTTTAGCTGCATATCCTAAGCAACTCATGTGTTATTTCTAGGAAAATGTAACCTCTTTCTTCTAAAAGTCTCAAACCTCTATGGCGGTGGATGTACCATGCCACATCAGCAAAAATGGCCACGTCACAAAAAATCTAACCATGGTTAGTCTGAGGGTGACACATTCCAAGAAGTTGAAAGTACAGTGTGGTGGTGAACAATTTTGTAGTTCAGTGTGTCAGAGGCCAATAATCAATAGTTCAAGGTGTTAAAATCCATTTTCCATATTTTATATAATCCTTATTATATGAAATATATAATGAGGTTTATAAACTGCGTGCCGCAACCTAAATCGTGCCGTTCTCTCTCCGAACATGTTACTTATACCGATAAAGTCGATACAAAAGGTTGTTGATATGTTTCAACTAAACATGTTAAGACTAGAGGGAGTGGAGGGGCGAGAAAGAGGGGGTGAAGCGCCATGTAGCACTTGTGGGACCCATGTGGGGGGGGGGGGGGGGGGGAAGGGGGGGTGAAAGGAATAATATTATATTGTGTTAAAGTTAAATAAAAAAAATAAAAAAAATCAGCCAATGAAGAGATGTCACCTCACCATCCCTCTCCCCCTCCCGCCCGGCAAGAACTCCCCGCCTCCCCACCCCGCCCCTCCTCTCCCGCCCCTAGGGGGCGGTGTTCCCGCCCGGGAAGGCCTCCCCGCCCCTCCTCTCCCGCCCCACTCCCTTGAGTCTAAGAGTTACAAAGGTAAACAGGTTTTGACATTTGAATAAAAAAAGGCTAATTAAAGTGTGCCGCTACTTCAATACATACACACAATTAGTACCACTAAAACATCAAAAGCTAAAAGCAAACTTCACGAAGCATAACCAAGCGGCTTGTTTCCTTTTTAATTTGACACAATTAAGTGTGGACCCATTCTCTAACCTCCAATTTATTCTCAATTTCCTGCTCTTTCTCTTTGAACGTCAACAACGCAGATGTTCACATCTCCTTGTCTTCCTTCGTCATCATGTACGAAAATCCTACCCTGCAAATTTAAATGAAAGTAGCAAAAACCCACACTACAAAATATTTAATGTTCATAAAAAATCGTCAAAAAAGCCATAGTTGTAAATCATCAGGCTCAGAAATTCAAAATGAAGGATACACCATGGATGTAGGGGGGTTGCAGGTGAAAAACGACCATCCGCCAACCCTGCTACGACAAGGCATCATCACCAACCAATTTATGGTAAGACATATGAACTCATCACAGCCCAATGACAAACCAGGCAGGGGAAACTACCGCATGAATGAAATCCCCAAAAGGACCGGAGAAGGCTACACGTGGAGAGCACCGCCCACACAGACCAACCAGAGGCAACCACGAACACGATCAATCAATCAGAGGGCACCAACACTAGAATTACTATTCATTTTGTTTCCTCATTAATAGTATACAAAATAATGATAACTATTAGGATGATTGTTGGGGAAACTAGATATTCAACAGATAATTTGAGTGGCGTGTAATCACTCTCAAATTGAATTATTTTCGTGGTTCTCCTGAAAAATCCAATCGGATACAACTTAGAATTGAAAAATAAGAACTTAGTATGATTCTTATTGTGAATTCATGAACCAGTAATTATGACCAAAACATTGATTTTGAATGCATGGATAAACTTTTAGCAACTGTCTTTTGACAGTTGTTATTTTGAAAATGAAATTGTCTTCAAAATTACCTTATTTTTCTTCTCGAAATTAAGTTCCAAAGTCGGAAAATACAATTTCTAACGTATTTTCAACGAAGCAATATCGGGAAAACTCAACCAAGTGGTGTTGCCCCCTTGGCTGTCCCCGAACTAATGCCTTTTGGCTGCCCCGGGACCCCACCAAGGGGCGTTGCCCCCCCCCCCCCCTGAACCCCCGAATTGTGATGCCTTTAACTAGCTTATAATGGGTATTACAATTTACTTTGATCATCAAGTCAATCTCAATTACACTAAAATATGGTAACTTGGTGTCTAACTTTTTAGTTATGTTAGAAAAGTATATGAAGAAACAATAAGTATCTCGGTGATTATCACTAATCACCGAGGGGTTAATACTTACGTAACTGCAGAGATTATCCTTTACCCAAACCGATAGGTTAAACCCGAGTGAGAGTACGTGTGAGTGATTGTGAGTGAAGACACGAGATGTAAGTGGTTCGGTCAAGTTTCGACCTACGTCCACTGTAAAGAGCCGGTTTGTTATTACTTTGGAGTGTACAAAGTGTTACAAGTAAACCTAGCTCTATGTTACAGATGAGAAATTTCGGATCTTTGCAAGGGAGATGCATTCATCTATTTATAGGAGAACTTGTGGGTTTAGGTGAAAAGCCCATGAGCCGTGGATCTAGCTTGGGCCCATCCCGAAGCCCAAGAGAAAGTCTTCCAGGAAAAATGGCGGGAAAAGCCAAACACTGTGGATGACGTCAGGCTACTGTTCGGTCATCCTCTGAGGCGGACACGTGGCAGCCTCTGGTTGGCGGACGACGGTATTCGTCTGGCTATAGTGATTAGCCCACCTGCTGCCGTCTGATATGACGTCTGACAGTAGCAGGGGGATGTCTGCTGGTTACTGTTGATGACGCTGTGGGAACAGTCACGTCACCGTTTCTGTCGGTATGTGTCGTACCGCCCCGCGCACGTGTCGCCCTTCCATTGGCGCGTGCTCTGCTGAGATCTTGATGAATCTTCCTTCTGTCGTCCTCCTTACGTCGTACAAAAAGGTGTCTTTTGGAATGTTCCGCGTGCTGGCGCGCGCGTGCATCTGTTGCTGTCTTTATACGCCAGCTTGTGGCCTGTCTTCCGTCGAGTTGCCTCCGCGGATTTGAGGCTCCTGGCGCCTGAAATGTGGATTGGGGGATAGGGTTGCCGCCTCCGCCTGAATTGGGCTCCCTATCCCTTCAGTATACTATAATATAATGATAACTATTCCTGTCAATATTATTTATTCATTCAGTCTTGTTTGCTTCAGATTTTTTACTATTAGTATAACTATTATACTAATACTTCAAATAATAATATTACTACGTAGTTTCTTTGAAGGCAGCCACCCTTTTGTCTTGTTTCAATTCGAATTTTATATCAAAAGTGACGGATTTGGTGGTGCAAGTGGTTTACCAATTAATCAATTTTTAATTTAATGCTTTTTTCAGAATCTCATTTTGTTGAAATAGTGGTGAGATTTCAAAGATTCTCAAAAAATGTTACAAACAATAGCAAATATGCAAAAACAGGCAATGTTTAGAAGATTTTATGTATGCCTAATGTCAAGTTAATGAGTTGATGACTTGATAAATAATCTCAAAAAGAGGAAAATAATAAGATGTTCATATCTTACGTGACTTCTATCAATCCTAGATGTGAAAATTATCAAAGTTTATATTTAGTACTGATGTTAGATCAGGCACATGGCAAAAATTAGGCTTCAAAACATTCCCGTAAGATCTTTTTAAACAACCCTACAAATTTTGAACTAGGAAATATAATGGCTGTTTGAGATTTTGAGAGAATACTTAAAATGGTTTTCATGTTTGTATGATGATGAGAATTAGTGAGGAACTAAGTTGAGTTCTTCAATTTGGAGGCTGAATTTCATGTTAGAGCTTGGCTTTAGCATGACTATTTGCCAAACATACCATGCAAATATGTATCCTTTATTGTGCACTTTATTTCATTTTTCAAAATTTGGGCATAAAGAACATATTAATAACTTTATTAAATATGCTTACTAAAGTGACAACATGTGTTCATATTGATTTCAAGTCCAAAAGTAATGCATGAAAAAATAAAAAATAAAAAAAATTAAGCCTCAACTTGCATTTCAAATGGTTCATGCCGCTCCTGAATTACCAAATCTTGTCGATATGAATCATAAACCAACTTTGATGTCAAGATCTTCAAATGGGAATTCGCACTAATCTCTAGAACCTCAGGCAACCCGTTAATACAGCCCTTCGACATCCCCACATCAATTCGTACGCCTTTACCATTACAAACCGCGTTTATGCCACTAGTTTGAATAGTATGCCCCATGATCAGCCTTCTCGCGCCTGGAATCGTTGCAAGAGCATGTTCTAGCTTACTACAATCACAATCTTCAATAGATATCTTTGAGAATTTCCTTAACCAAACAATAGTGTCTCTTGCTTTAACAAAGTCTGAAGATAAGTTATCTTTTAAGCCAGACATCCAGTCTCTAACATCGTTGTTAATCTGTTCCAACCCATAATCAACTTGCTCAGGTGAAATCCCACCATGAGCAAACACAGATTCACCAACTACAAGAACTGTTAAGTTCTTTGATAAGAATCTTGTAGCTATGGGACCTGTAGGTCTCAATGCAGCAAGTCTAGCTCTGATTCCACTCCAATATTCTTGTTTGATTCCTGGGAAACTCAGAGGAATACCATCGAATATGTCTTTAGGGCGCGTTAATCCATCACATAATCGTTTCATATTGTTACCTACGGGTGAGAAAAATATCTATTAACCAAACTGAGACCAAAATAATAGACAAAATCGCACACAAATAATAGAAAGTTCGAACATCGTTTAAAAAACACCAAAGACGAAAAAAAATGAGATAATTCATTATTTTTGGGCAATTTTTTTTTAGCCCAAACATTTCAAGCACATATGCAAAACTAAACAATGTCCCAAGGTATTGTTAGTTTGTTACCTATGGTATACCAATGAGCCCAATTTTGAAACTCTTCAAGGCCAGTAACGTGCACACTACAAAATTTCCTATCAACATTCAAAATCTCATGATTCCCATTCATAGTAATAACACTCCCACCATCTTTAACCGCCTCTCGTTTAAGTTTCTCAAGAAAGTAAAGTATCTTAAGTTCTTGACCACTTTTGTCAAGAACATCACCAACTTGTACAAGAGTGGAGGACCCACCAGACCACCGGTCATTGGCATCAATAAGGCCGGCTAGACGAAGGGCTTGTTGGGTTTTAGAAAGGTCACCATGGAGATCACCTAAAGCGATAAGACGGTGAGGGGGATCAAGGTAGGTGGTTTGTGATTGTGGTGGGGATGGTGGTAATGGTGATGGTAAGAATATTCCGGAGATAGTGAAGTCAACAAAAGTGTCAATGAATGATGATACGAGATTTGGTGTGTCTTTGCAGGTGTCGGGATTCATTGTTTGTTGGTTTTTTGAGAGGAAGAATGTTCTTAAAGACTTCAAATATTGTTGGAAGGATGGTCTTTATTTGTTGGAAGAATGGTCTTAAAGACTTCAAATATTGTTATTATATTTTTTAAAGACTTCAAATAAGATGGCTGATTGGTTTTACTTAATTTTTAATACTATTTTTTAAGACTACATAAGATAATAATATCCATGGAGACTTCAACCACGGTAACCATTAAGGAATCTAGTTTCATATATTATTTGACTAGATTTTATCCCGGGAGCGTCCCGGGGTTGAAAAATAAAACAATTCTAATAATACTAATACTAATACTTCTCTTGATTAAGTATACCTATGCATCTTTAGAAGAGTAAAATTCCAATGATAGCATGGCGAATGAGCTGAATTTCAACATCGTAGATAAGAACCTGGTTTAAAAGAAAAAACATGATTAATGAATAACCTGAACACTTTGTGTTTTTTTTTCCCGTATGAACGAAACCCCACAAAAAATAGTCGTTTTTTCTCCCTTTTTATAAAGCATTATGGTACTCGTTGGAAAAATAATAAAACGCTCGTTAATTTGGTGTAATTTTTTTCTTTAGAAAATCTCGTATATAAAATATATTAACGTTTAAAAATTATGAGAGGAAACATAAGAGAGAAAAAATTAAATTTGTTTCTAAATTCTTTTTTCCTAAAATAACTCAATTTAATTTTAGTAGATTAGGTTTTATATTATTATTTGTTTTTTTTTTAATTTGCCACATGGCATGACACATGGCACACTCAAGGAGGAGAATGCCTCCTTGAATGCCATGTCATTAAAATTGCTTTCTTTTATTATATACTAGCCGATTACCCCGGAAAGGTCCCGGGGTTGAAAAATTTAATATGATTTAATAAAAAATGATAAAAAAAAGAAAACTCAAATCACGAAAAGAGTAAATAACTTAAACATAATCAATCTAAGTTAAAAAACATTTATTTAAAAAGTTAAAAAAATAAAAAGCATAAACCATATTAAACATAATAAAGTATTAAAAGGATAACCTTCAACATATAATCATCTTCACGTAAATTAAAATATGTTACAATTTGATTAATGAATAACCTGAACACTTTGTGTTTTTTTCTGTATGAATATAACCCCACAAAAAATAGTCGTTTTTTTTTTCGTTTTTATATAGCACTTTGGTACTCGTTGGAAAGATAATAAAACGCTCGTTAATTTGGTGTAATTTTTTTATTTAAAAAATCTCGAATATAAAAGATATTTATGTTTAAAAATTATGGGAGGAAGATAAGAGAGAAAAATTTAAATTTGTTTTTAAATTCTTTTTTCCTAAAATAACTCAATTTAATTTTAGTAATTGAGAATTAAGAGATAGAGAGATAAATTTAGAAAAATACTCAAAAACACCAAAAACACTCAATTATTAAGCCACGTGGCACTCTCAATGGGCATATATGCTTTCTTTTATATATATACTAGATATTTGCCCGCGTGGACACGCGGTTCAACAACGTACGGTTATTTGGAGTAGTATAACCTATAACAAAAATAAAGTAGACAAATTTTATTAAAATTTAAAAGCAACGAATACACAGTTATTCAAATATCGCTGAAAATTTCCTTATAAACGACATTCTTTGTTTTGGTCATCAATTTCCCATCAGCATCAAGTATAAGTAACTTCACGCCTGCCCTGCTTTTAACTCTTGACAATGCGACATAAAGCTGGCCATGTGAGAATACAGGGTTTCTTAAATACAATCCAACTTTCGATAAAGACTGTCCTTGGCTTTTATTGATGGTCATTGCAAAACACACGCTTATTGGGAATTGACGCCTTTGGAACTTTACTGGAATCTTGATATCAGATGGTATCAAATTTATTCTAGGAATAAGAGTTTTGGTACCAATGTTTCCCCCTGATATGATCTCGGCTTCAATAACACGCTTTGCAAGTCTGGTGATTCGTAATCTCGTTCCATTGCACAAACCATTTTGTTGATCTATATTTCTCAACAACATAACTGGTACACCGACTTTTAGTGCTAAACGATGATTAGGTAAGCCAGAAATTTTTAAACCATTAAGGACATCAGGAGAGTATAAGTCTTCCTGTGAACGGTTATTACCATTCTCAATCTGACATATACTATCAGAGCTCAAATACTCGACTTCATCTCCAGGAAACAATGCAAGAAGCCTTTCATTTATATCATGTACGACTTCATTAGTAGGTGCAAGTATTGCTCGTTCTCCAAAGTAATCTTTATCTTTGTAAAGTTCAAGAAGTGAAGGGTAGACGAAGTCAATTAATCTAGAAATCGGATCTGATGTACCCTTAATAAGAAGATCATCTGGAATGTCCACATCAAACTCATCATCAGAAATTGACTCACCAACTTTACCCTCACCTAATTCAAGAAGCCAGTTTGCAAACGCCTTTGTTTCTTCGGATTCAGACGTGTTGTTACCCAACGTTAACCTCATGTTTTTGGTTAATGTAAGGACTTTGCAACTATTCCAAATAGGAGACGAAGTTATTGATGCATTTAAAATATCTCTTCTACTCCCATTTGGAACAACAGGAAGGATCTGTCTAAAATCACCACCCAAAACCATAACCTTACCACCAAAAGGCAAGTCAGAATTACCTGAAGAATTTGACTGCAAGACGTCTTTCATTGTACGATCAAGTGCCTCAAAAGCATGCTTGTGAATCATTGGAGCTTCATCCCAAATAATTAACTTAGTTTTCTTCAATAAAGCAGCATCGTCACTATTCGGCTTTATACTGCATAATGACTTTTCATTAACATTCAAAGGTATACGAAACCTAGAATGCGCTGTCCTTCCACCGGATAACAACAGAGAAGCAATACCACTGGATGCAACGTTCAAAACAATCTGTCCTTTAGATCTTATGGCAGCAGACAATGTTTTCCATAAAAAGGTTTTACCAGTCCCTCCAAAACCATAAACAAAGAATAGCCCACCTTTGTTACAATCAACCGCATGAATGATTTCATCAAAAATGGAACGTTGCTCATCAGTTAAAGAACGTGAATTGGTATTAAATTCCTCAGCCAACGTACTTACTTGATAATTCAGCTCATCAAGAATCAAACGGTTATTTGCAGATGATATCGAATCATTATTCGGATAAGGCATAGAAGGAAACCTACGTAGACTTGAGTTATTCCGAAGCAACTGTTTCTCAATTTCAAGCAACGTTAGGTTCTTGATTTGTTCATCAGGAAGAGTCAAACCTAATAAAGAAAAAATTTGTAACATTGAATTTAAAAGAAAACCGACGTTAAAAATAATCATTAAATTTCGAAATATAAATTTGTTACCTTCAATTTGGAATACGTCTTCGTGTCTTCGCATAATACCATCTGACAGATACTTCCATGATTTTTCCCAAACATGCTCAGGCCTAGATAAGCTATTAGAAAGCAACATCATCGCAAACAAATTACGAAGAGAATATCCAGATCCCGTATAATGAGCCTCCTCAATAGCTTCTATATATTCTTTGTCATCGTCTAAGAGGCCAAGAGCATAACATGCATCACGAAATGTTGGTAAGATTTCACCATTGACCGTTCTTATCTCCTCAAATGATCTAGGACCTTTAACTTTATTAAGAAGAACTCTCAAAAAATAGGACTCGCCCATAGATGGATTAACCATGTGAACACGACCAATTGCCTTACCAATCTTTCGAAAGTCCCATTTTTTTTCATCATCTTTCCAAACAAATTTACTTGGGATATCAATGTAACTTAATTCACGTGCAACAGCTTCGCTCTGGTTCAGTTCCATCCATTTTAGAAACATTGTTGCAGCCACGGTGGGTTTGTTGAGAACATTTTGAATTTTGTCTTTTGGATCATATACAACAGTTTGCTCACCGGGCAGATGAAATGGAAGTCTAATAACCGGAGGGTATCTGTAATGCACATCATTTTTAAATATTCTCCAAGAAGCTTCACATGCTGAAAGGAACCTACAATCAAAATGTTTTTTGATTTCATCTGTTTGCATCACTTCTTCACCTTCTCCACCATCTTCTACAAAGGCAACTTTAGCCATATCAGGTCCTTTATTAATGTATTTGAATAAATACTTAATTGAAGCAGCCTGGTTACACCATTCAACATTGATATGAGCTTGGTAACGCCTTAAAAGTTTTGCATTATAAGGGACCACATGCCTGTTGTCTAACTTAGCACTTCCTTTTTCAACAAATACCCCTGACTCTCTTCTTCTATAAACCGGATATCCATTTGAGTCTAACGTTGATGCAGAAGAAAACTTCTTTGGAAATTTCTTGGAGCACTTACCGTCAAGCATGCACGGACAGTTCGGATATTCACGTCCACAGGGTCCATGAATCATAAAGTCACTCACCAGACTAAACAACTCCGGATCTACATTCTTATCAGGGATTTCAGCCGAAACAAAACGATCAACGTGTTCAATTGTGGGAAGCTTACTGGCTTCTTTAAGAAACAGACAGATATGAGCGTGGGGCAGTCCACGTTTTTGGAACTCTATAGTATAGACCGCTGCAATACAAAGTAAAAAAATATAGTTAGAAAGTTAATTAATAAAAACACGGTAGTATTTATAAACAACAAATAAAAATTGTATAAGTATAAGTGAATAAAGATGATAATCTATGAATATAAACTGGAACTTTATTTTCGCAATGAATTTTACCTGCTGAAGTCTTGCCCAAAAATGCTTTTTCACGTAAATCTTTCATGATTGAGTCTAGCTTAACTTTGAATAGTCTAGCTACGATATCTGGCCTGTCTTCTGGATTTGTCTTCTTGTCTTTAAGAAACCGTCTAACTTCAGGCCATTTTGGATTGCATGTGATTGTAATAAAAAAATCAGGGTATCCATGCCTCTTACAAATAGCCATTGCATCAAGATAATTTTCCCTCATGTAGCGTGGACCACCAGTAAAAGAAGATGGTAAAATCACAGGCGTCCCTACTTTTGCCAAGTCAGTAGGTCCATTTTGGTTCAACGTTTGAAGATTAGTATATGTTTCACACCGAAGTTTACTTTGCTGAAAACGAACATAATACAATCGCTCACTCTCAATCATGGTATAAACGTCCACCAAAAACTGTTGAAGAAGCCGCCTTGCATTCAAAATCAATGAGAACTTACCAACTCTGTCCTGAATATGATATGCAAAATACTCTCTCATTGAACACTTTGAATCTACTTTCTTTTTAGATTTCCTCTCTTCCCTGTGTGGTATATCAACCCTATAACAATCTTCTCCAAATGGAATAAGCAATGGATACTGGAGGGCTAGATACGACGGATGGAGCTCAGAAATACGCTTAAGTCCCTCCGCTCTTGACTCGACGACAACATCTCTATTGTCAAGCTGCTCATCATTTTCTGTAAATATAAGAGCGGCAATCTCTGATGAAGTTGGTAGGTTGTATGTTCGGCCATCTTTAGTTCTCCTACCAATAAGACGCAACTTAAGGCTAACTTCAGGATTTTCATGAAATCGATCCCGTACATTCCTATACGTTTTCACAAGCTGATTATTTGAGTCTAACTTCGACTTCAGGTACTGAATGATTTCAATGTCAAGCCGGTCAGAAATATCCTTAGACGTCTCCTTTTCTTTACTGAAATGAATGTAAAAAGAAATTTTAACAAATTAATATTTATACAAACGGCTAAAAAAAGAAGAAGAAAATTTTTAGAATATTACCTATAAATTTTTTTTCGGTTTGAGACTTCATTTTCAGTGTCATATATATATAACTGAGAAAACTTGGGTTTTGAACCATCATTAGGAAGAAGACCACCCAACGCGTGATAATTTTCACCACTTATTCTGTAAATGAACGGAGCCTTTCCCGTATTGATAGTTGAATCAACCTTCCCTCCCATTGAAGTAAAACAAAACATAGAATTGAACCGGCGAATGTGCTTTAAGAAATATTTGCTCTTTAATTCTATGTTCTTGAAAAGGTTCTGATAATCTAAACTGCTCTCTTTGAAATCCGGAAGTTGTACCTTTCCATAAGCACAACATAGCATATAGGTTGTTCTTCCATCAACACTTACGCTTCTACCAGCTTCTGATCTCCACAATTTTGCATTACACATTTGACATACAAGCGTTTGATCACCATGATCCAGATAATCTTGCAAACAGAATAAATAAAATAACATTAAGTTATAAAAGTAAAAAAAAAAACCTTTTAAATGTTTTGTAAATTTAATATTTACCTTTAGAGACACCCTTATATTGGAAGCCTTCAATTGCTTGAGGTTCCACATCTTCTTCGTCAGACAAATTAACCATTCGGACAGGTGATATGCAACGTCGATTATTTCTTGATGTATTAGTCGGTTCTCTTTGAGCAGAAGATGACCCAAGTGAGACCGTGTTAACATGAGTAAGTCCACCTGTAATTAATCATAAAATTTCAAGGTTAATATTAATAAGATTCACAAAGTTATAAAATTAATAGACACAAAGGAAATTGTACCAGATGGTGTTGCATTAGTAGGAGTTCTAAACGTGTTATTATTTGAACACTCATGTGTAACAGTGGGTTGTTTTCGAGTTGCAGTAACAGAACCAACTTTACGTCTTTTTGCATCAAGTTGTGATTTTCTAAGGTTTCGTAACTCTGCAGAATTGTGTCTTTGGACTTCAGCCACCGAAACTATGGAAAAAATAATATCAGTTTCTATATTAAATGAACTTTTAGTTTTAAATTAGTAGAATAATATAAAATAAAACTTGTATAACATAGAAGTATGATACCGTTTGTAATATTGGACAAAGGAGTTCGTTGTGTAGAACCTGCGAATACACAAACAAATAATATGAAGACAGTGTTAGAGTAAAAAATTTGTAATAACTTAAAAAAGTAAAGCTTTTAAATTATTAAATGTTATAGAAATTTCTTACCGGAAGAAGACGCGTTAAATTGGTTGTTTCTGCTTGTTCTAACGGATGATACGTCGATTGACACTAAAGTACTTTTGGATGTGGATGGGTTTGTATTATGACATTGTTTAGCATTGAGTCTCTTAGCATCCATTTGCAGTTTTCTGGATTTTCGACACTCCGATGCAATATTATTTTTGACTTGAAGCGTACAAACAACGTATGAAATAATATTAGTTTTTATGTTGCAGTGAATAAGAAAGTCGTCTATTCTTATACGATAAAACATGTGTATTAAATTAATAACAATACCATTTGATGAAGTAGACAAAGGATTTTGGTGCAATTGTCCTATAAAGAATAGACGAACATATAAAATTGACATAAATTATAAATATGGATTGGAAGTTCAGACTCTATACAAAGATATAAAAGTAAAAAGCGTTATTAACTGATGTTACCGGGTGTCGAAAAATTCAATGTACTATGGAAAGTTGAGCTTTGCTGAATATAATGGTTGGAACATTCAACGGAGTGACTGTTAAATATTGCAGTTGGCGGCACATTTTGAATTCCATTATTATGATTGTTCAGCTTGCATCTCTTTGCATCCAGTTGTAATTTTCTATATTTACGACACTCGGCCGCGTTCTTAACTTTTTCTTCATGGGAGAGAACTGTGAAGAATTATGTATTAGTTACGTAAGTAAACGCTAATATAAATAAAGACATATATAAGTATGAAATATGTGTACCGTTTGAGATATTAGATAACGGCGTTCGTTTGTCATGACCTTAAAAAACATCGAAAAATTAGATGACAAACCAAAAATAATACAAATACAGATACATTGTATATATATCGAAAAAAAAATTACCATTTGAACTGCTAGATAGTCTTTTACGTCCCATTTAACCTAAAAGGAGGCAATTCTACATAAATTGCATCATAAGAGTGTAACACAATATAAACAAACTTAAAACTATGGATGATAATATGTAAGTATTATGTAAACATTCAACGTTACATAATACTTAAGTAACAATAGATTATAAATCAACGTAAACTACAAATAATCAACTACTATTTACAAATATAGAATACATCAAAATAAACAACAAATGTAGATAATCATTTTATGCGAAAATATGTAAAATCGAAAAAAAAAGGACATACGTGCAACTTGTACGATAGAAGATGCGACCGAGCAGAAAAAACCAACGATGAACTCTTGAAGCTTTGAGTCTTCTGATTTGTTTGTTTGATTGTGGATTAAGTTAGGAGAAATTTGTGCAAAATGTGTAATGAGTAGTATGGGTTTTATAGAACCTTCAAATTAAATTTGTAATTAAAAATATTAATTAATATGCTTAATTACTTACCATATATTAAAGAAATCGAAATATTTAAATTTTTGGTGTATTTTAAATTTAAATTTTTCGAAAATTTGAATTTATTTACATTTTTATTTTGTTGATTTTTAGTAAGTATGTACTTTATGTAAATTTGTTTAATAGAATTTTATTGTAGCAACTTTGTAAATTTAAGGTAATATTTCATTTGATTAGTTAGCATTTTTATTAACTTTGAAAGATTTTGTTGGTTAATGTTATTGAATGTATTATAATTTTTTGTTTTGGTATCCTGTTTTTTATTAGATGTATATATATGATCAAAAAATGTCATTTACATATTGGTGTACATATTTATAACGTTTTTATTCTTATAAAGACATGAACATAATGTATAAATCATAAAAAATGAATCAACAATGCAATAGTTATTTGTCAAAAGTAAAACAAAAAACATAAAGTTCAAACACACCATTTATTCAATTGAAAATAGTATCAAACACCAAACAAACAATAGTTAAAAACAAATTGTCTCACACCATAAAAAAACATCCGGAAAATAAAAAAACAGTAAACAAACATATCATTGTTTCTATTTTTCAACCTTAGGGGTCAAAAGGGGAGTCTCAGGTGCCTTGTCAGTGTAAACTTTCTTATTAGTCTTAAGCACTTTAGTTGTAGACTCGTTTGCATCATCGTCCAGCTCGTACACTTTGTCGAGGCTACGCTTCACTTCCTGCTCGTCATTTATGAAACTAACTCTGCAAGATGATTCTGGAGTGTTGTTATCTCCAACAGAATCCTACAAAAGTAAATGAAAGGTAAAAAATTTGAGTTTAACAGACATTAAATTTAAATTCGGTGAATGATTAAAGAGGTCAAAACAACCTTAAGAGAGACTGCATTTTGTGTAGACGATTCACCTACATCCAAGTTTTCAAATCCAGGTTGATCCACCTAAAAAATAAAACGATACGTATGTGAAACATATTAAAGTAAAACAATAATAAGTAATTATAAAAACATCTTATAAAGGAATATAGGAAGAGAAAGGAAACCTGAATATCAGAGAACCTTTCTTCGAGTGAAGCAACTATTGATGACTCATTTGTAAATTTACGTATACCATATCCATCTAGGTGCTTATCAATGTTGAATCGACCAACTTTAATTTTGAACGCAAACTTTTTGTCCTCAAAAACATGAAACTCAGCAGGAGTTGTTTTTTCTTCACCAGAAACCTTAATAACAAATGACATAGGTATTATAAACTAAAATACATAACTTCTTAACGACTGAATTTAAACAACTTACCTGTTTAGATTTTTCTAACATTTGCATTGCTGACATTCCCAGCAATTTCTTGGCTTCACGATCAAACAACGTAAGGGATGTTATACCAGTACAATCCTGAACCCTGATTGGAATTCTAAACCTAAATTTACAAATTACAAAATATTAGTAAAAAAATGTCATTGTTGTTTTACTTTAAGGTTTGTATATTTAAGAAAAAAGCATACACTGGATCAGCAGAGACGATGTGCTTTTCACAATCTTTATTGACGCAAACCAAGACCTGTTTAAATGAAGTAACATCTGTTTCTTCATTTTCATCAGGTAAACTTAAAGTAGGCTCGACCTTGTGGTTACAATGCTCACATCCCAGATAATACCACTCATCCTTATCATCGACACCCTTAACGGTTCCAACAACAATGACCTGTTTGTTAACCTACAAAAGATACCGTAATCGGTTAAAAAGGTAATAAAAATATTAATTGTATGTAATGATATGATAAATAAAGTCATTATTACCTCTGTTATCAAAGGAATATCACGAATAGTGCTGAAAGGTGTTTTATTCAAGAATTCATCAGTAATATTCATGCTACCAGACGATCCAAGAGATCGTTGAACAGAAGATGATTCCTTTGAAATAAACTTTTCAATATAACTGTAAGGAAAAAAAAAGTCTACAACTTATCTATGATATTTTAAAAATATATATGTAAATAATAACAGGAGAAATTAAGGTATATCACCTTTTCTTAAAAGCACGAATATCCTCAATGTCTTCATTGATAAACAGCCGAGTAATATTGAATCCATTTTGAACGCTTATATTACCTTTACGTGTAAAACATAATCAACTGTTATTTCTTTTAAAAACATATTTGAAATATGTAAAATGTAATACCAAGTGTAAGAAATAACAAACCTTTATAATTGGTAAAGCTACCAAATTGAACAATGAGAACAACATGGACTTCGGCTTCATTCAGCTTGATGTACTCGAACATCTGCTCACTATATTCATCCCACAAAGAACAGGACATCTTTACCCCCCTACATACAAATATGTTTCAAACATGTCTTCATAATCATTGATGGTATAAAGGACACATAAATATAACGTTACATATTATGAAAATAATAAAAAATGTTTCGAACACATGAAAGACATACTCCAGATCAATCAAGATAAGGTTCATTTTCATTTTCAAACCCGCTTTTGTTTCTGTTGGCTCCGGTGGACTCCATTCTTCAACAAACCCAATGAAATCTAAAAGATTAAAAAAGTTATTTAAACTAATATAAGAATAAAAATTAAAAGAGTAAAATTATATAAAAGATTAAGGATTAGGAAACAGACCAATCCTCTGTTCTTGAGACAGGTTACCAGACTTAATTGACTCAAAAGAAGAGAAATTAAAACCATATTGGCTTCCCTCAAACCTGCTACACTTCGTAAGATTTGTGTCAAAAGTAAACGAAAGTATGTCATTTTTATCAAAATGTTTAACAGATTTGTTATCAGCTAGTTGTGGCTTATAGATATAATAAGCTTCGTTTTCACGTAAAAATTTTTCATGCTTCTTCATGTATCTATTCCACACAATCGCTTGCATTTTGGAACCCTGTTTTTTAATTATGAGAGATAAAAGAAAGTTTGATCAGAAATAATATACAAAAAACTGATGTAACATATAAACGATATATGAAATGATGATAGCAAAACTAACCTGTTCATCCATAACAACCATATCAATAGCAAGAGTTTCACCTGGTATCTTACGATTTGCTCTTTTCCAAAGTCTAAGTACCTTAACTTTGATTGTGTACTCACTGAGCCGCCATGTTATGTCATTCAAAAAGGTTACATTATTTGGATCCATAATCCTGCACGTTTGTAATATGTATCACAAATAACCGAGATAAAAAGAATGTTAGTATTATAGTGACATATGAATAAAGAATGTAAGAAGGATAAGTATTAGATGCTACCTGAGCAAGTGTAGAAGAAAAAGATTGAATGATTATGGATTGAAATCTTACATGTACTTATAATGATGCCATCTGTATTACATAAGGGAACTTTTTTGTATTTTTAGTATAGATTATACAAATAGGAAACAGGATATGAAATGACAATCTAATTGATTATGTTTAAATGTTTCCAATCACGATTTTCAATCAATAAAAATGATAAAAGTTTCCTTTATTATGTAAATCAAGCATATATTTAGTAAATTTAAAAAACATTATGGTCAAATCATACTATAATTCACCTTACCGCCAAAATGAATTTTTATGTAATTTTTTTTTCATTAATTCGGGTTATTAAAGAACAAACGTAAAATTTGTTTGTACCAAAACATTTAAAAGAAGTAAATCGTAAGTTTGGTTTAGGATTCATTTTAGTTTATCAAAGAAAACCAAACTTTTTTTATACCAATAAGAAATTGTGAAAAAAGTATATGTTAATGTTATATTAATCGTCTGGTATGTTGACTAACTAACATCAAACGTTATTGTTTACATTTTGGAAAAAAAATGTAAACTTTTGATAAATACAATCCGACAAATTTAATGAAAAAAAAGTCAATGAGTTTAAAAGGTTGACAAATTGGGCGAATTATAGCTTTGATTAAACATCATTAAAAAGTAATAACTTACATTGTTACATTGCCTCCTAAAAACGGTTTTATTTGCAAATTGAGGCTAATTGTAGATATTATACTTATTAATTATGTTTGACTAATATTAGGATTCAAATATTTAAAAATATATTTTTTTTAAAAAATGGAATCTAAACAAATAGGTGGATACTAATAAATGGTAAAAAAGTGTTATACGAAATTTAATTTTTTAATATTGAGAATGCTTAATGATAAGTATTAATAATTTACGAAAATTTAACTTGTATAAACACTATTAACAATGTCAAAGGTTAACATTTAAACTTGTCTACATTTTAAGCATCTATATACCAATCTAAATCATATTATCCATATTGACCTAATTCTAGAATAACATCCACATTCAAATCATTGTTTTCAACACAAAGCATACCACAACTATCAAGCCATAGAAGGTTATATGTTTTCTACACAAAGCATACCACAAATGTATCGTTTAAAACACATGACAACCCAAAAAACACACAACTTACCACATCAGTAGTAAAACGTGTAAATGTATGTGACCACTAATCGTTAATCATGTTCCAAAAAAACACCATAACCAAGGTGCTAAAAGTTACCCACCACCACTATGTTCACCAACAAACTACCACCAGTTAGATGCCAAAGTATGTGAACAACCAAAAAACTACCACCACCAAGATTACTAACTACCATCAACCCTAACTACTTTAGAGAGCTTAAACAGACCTTGTTTTTCAAACCACAGGAAATGAATGTGATCACCTTTCTGCAAACCTTTATCAGCAACAAACGGTGCCATACCTTTGAGGCTGTAACGTTTACTGGTTCCCCTGTCTTCAATACCAACAGAAACACCCCAAGTATAACCCTCACCGTCCTTAATTGTCAATCCCCTGGACCTGTTCAATCCATTTTCCCTAGCCCACGTAGCCTTCATTCGCTAAAACAATTTAAATAATTTACAGTTTATTAAAAAGGGTCTATGTACCAGCAATATTACTATAATTATGGAGTAAAACATATAAGACTTACAAATTTATTGTCAACCACAAACGCAACTGGAACGGGCCAACCCTCGGAATTCCACACATCCTCAAGCGAAGGAACTACATCATCCTGAACTTCCATATCATCTCCATGTATTTCATCGTCTCCCTCTGAATCCTCATCTACATCTGAATCCTCATCTCCATCTGAATACTCTACTCCCTGGGATTCTTCTTCTCCACCTCCATCAGAAACAACAATTATATCCTCATCCTTCACCTTATCATCATCCTCATGCTGGTCATCGTCTTCCCACTCATCGGGAGCAAGAGTTAGCTTGTCTTTCTTAAAGAAGGACAGCTCGTATGATCTCTGTTGCGTATAACAAAGAAGAACATCAGTAGTTTACTCATGGGTTGAGTGCTGATAGTTATTGATAGTTATAAGTTGAGAATCAAACCTGTTGGTAAATTTCAAAGACGATCAGAGTATCTTTTGTTATCTCAAAGGTTTCTTTCATGTACGCCCATCCTTGACTAATGAAAACATCATCACCATCGTCTTGTAGCTGAATGTGAAAAACATGCCCTGAACAAAGATAGATAAATATTAAATTTAATCAGACAAATAGAGATCTAGTAACATATAAAAAATGTAATTTAATGGTAAACCATCTTGAGTATACATAATATAAACAAAACACGACCTGGAAATGAGCTGACCATAATGGGTTCCATTGGAGGCTGTCGGTTGTAAAGACCATGATGAACAAAGCAACTTATATGCTGAAAAGTTGAAAACAATGTTGAAACATGACTACAAATAACTCTGAATTATGAGATAACTAATCAAGATAAACGACGGTTAAAAAGACTTACCAGCCGATCCTCATCATTGAGTGGGTCATCAAGTTTGCAGTAGAAAAATTTGCCTGGTGCAGATATGGCGTCCTGGTGAAAAGTGATCATCCGGAAAGAATGAAGCATGTCTTCATACTCAAAAACAAAGTTGCAACCACCTGGGTAATTGAGGGTGGTAATCATATGCTTCCAGCCATTGTAGAAAAACCATTTGCGACCGAGTTTCATAACCTTAACTTCAAACGATCTTTCGTCTAAAGTGTGAATATGGGTCGTGCCGGTAGGGAAGTTATACTTCTTAATCCAGTCATCATATTCCTTGGGCAATGCCTACACATAATGAGCAAAAAGCAGATTTCACATAATGAGCCAAAAAAACCTAATTATAATGTAAAACTTTCTTTTTAATTTAAACACATCACTCACCAATGAACATATATTAAGATATAATGAAATTAGTGTCGAATAAGAAAGCTTGCTTACCTGACATACACTGTTATTGCCCTCAGACTTCAGCCAAAATCCGTGCACCATTATGAATTGGCTTATGAACAACCTGTAGTGTCATTAAATTAAAAAACATATTTAATACATCATTCATATTACTATAATTTCATGATTTATTGTAATACATAAATGACAAAAAAAAGATGATGATACACCTTACAAATAAAGAAGCATTGAATTGAAACATATTCAAGTACCTTTCTTAAAACATTAGATAAAAAATGATGTTATAACTAAAACATAAATCTGTAATAGAAACCTATAAACACATAAAAACAATACCTAAAACATAAACCACCAATCGAACCCTAAATCATAAGAAACCATTATCCATTTTTGTTTTAACATCAATTAGTACCTAAACATCAACCCATATTCATTCTGCATCTGAATAATAATAAACGAAAACTAAAGAACAATGATTCAAACCTTATAACATAAGTTGAAGCCTGAAACCAAATTCATCGATACCTAAAACATAAACCTCTAATAGAAACATAAATCAGTAATTCTCATCAGTAGCGTTACTAAAACATCAATCAAACCTTATAACATCAATTGAACCCTATAAACACCTAAAACGATACCTAAATCATAAACCACTAATCGAACCCTAAATCATAATAAACCATACTTATTATTGTTAAAACATCAATGAAAACCTAAACATCAACCCATAATCATTCTGAATAATAATAAACGAAAACTAACTCACAATGATTCAAAACTTATAACATCAGTTGTAGCCTGAAACGTGATAAATCGATACCTAAAACATAAACCTCTAATAGAAACATAAATCAGTAATTCTCATCAGTAGCGTTACTAAAACATCAATCAAACCTTATAACATCAATTGAACCCTATAAACACCTAAAACGATACCTAAATCATAAACCACTAATCGAACCCTAAATCATAATAAACCATACTTATTATTGTTAAAACATCAATGAAAACCTAAACATCAACCCATAATCATTCTGAATAATAATAAACGAAAACTAACTCACAATGATTCAAACCTTATAACATCAGTTGAAGCCTGAAACGTGATAAATCGATACCTAAAACATAAACCTCTAATAGAAACCTAAACTTAAATAAAGACCTAAATCAGTGCTACTGATGAGTAGATTTCTTAAAACATTAATCAAACATTATATCATCAGAAACCATTCAAAATATTTCTTAAAACATCAATGAAAACCTAAACCGAAATCTAAAAAAGTAAACCTAATTAAAAACAAACTTAATATCTTAAATCTAAAGACTAACTAACAATTGATAATCTTTAAAAACAACAAACATAATATTAGAATCCTAAACCCCCAAATCTGAAGAATTATTTAAAACCAAAACACAATACAAAAAAAAATAGGTTACCTTGAATGAGACAGAGGTTGAAGATGAAGAATCGACGATGGACGGTGTTGCAGCATCCGATGAAAACACAGAAAAAAACGGAGAAAAGATAAAACAACCGATTAAACCTCCAAAATCGCATGAAAAAGAATCGTATGAAACAATAATCGTATGAAAAAGAATGAAACAATCATTACCTTGAAGGAGATCGTCTGGTTTTACTTTGGAAGAAGAAATCGCCAAATCGCAGAATGAGAGAGAGAGAGAGAGCGGCGAAGAGGGAAGAATGAGGGAAGAAAGAGAAACGTGTGTGTTTTGATTAGGGTATTGATTGTGTAGGTTAATGATTTTAGGAAACTATTAACTCACCAATTTTGACCATATTTATGTATTTTTAATCTAATTTTAATTTTTAAAAAAAGAAAAATTTTATAAATTACAAGAGAAGGACACATGGCACAATGTGGGAAGAGAGAGAAACTGAGGTGAAATGAGGGAGTGCCAAGTGTCCTAATTGAGTTTGTTTTATTAAGAGTATAGATATAGATATAGATTAGGCGTTTTACAATATACACGTTTACAATAACAAATCATTGTTTACGAGTGATTTAAATTTTTGGTTGACTAAAGAAAAAGTTAAGTGTGATTTAAATTTTTGTTTTTCAGGGTGGAAGGTAGTTTCTTCGAACGCGACCACCCTTAATTTCGTCCTGTTTCAATTCGAATTTTTGTTTCAAAAGTGGCGAATTTGGTGGTGCAAGTGGTTTACCAATTAATTATTTTTTAATTTAGTTGGTTTTTATAATCTCATGGTCCATTATAATTATAAATATATTAATACCGGTGCTTATTGAACAGTATCTGCATTTAGATCATGTGTAGTGGTGGGGGGTTATGGGGGGGGGGGGGGGGGGGGTTGTAGGATTAAAATATTAAAAAGTAATAAAAGTGGGGTTATGTAAAAAGAGGGTGTAGTGGGAAGGGGGTTATGAGGGGGTTATAAATGATTGGTAATGATTGGTTAATTATTGTTTTTTATTTAAATAAGAATATTAAGTACGTAATAATATTTCATTAAATAAAAAAAAATTACAAATACTAAAAAAAAAATACAAATACTAAAAAAAAATACAAATACTAAAAAAAATACAAACCCAAATAAAAGATAAAAATACTCAAAGATTATATTTTTCCTCGATTTGTTTCTTTCGTTTCAAGAACATTTCCAACGCTTTGCCCTCTAGGCCGTCGTGCTTTTGCGTGTAAAAAGCAAAGTCGCGTTCAAACTGTCGATCCCTCATGATGTGAACCACCTCTCGGTTTTCTTGAATACGCTGAGCCCCAATGTCGCGTAAGTCTTGGAGCCGCTGGTTCATTTCAGCAAATGCAGGGATTAACTGGTTCACCCCCGACGAAGACTCCGCCCGTGCGGCTCGAGCAGCGCGTCGACCGGGCGGACGACGTGGCTCATCCGCCCCCTCCTCCCCTGCAAAATAGGGATTTTCTTCTGGTGAGTTGAGGTCGACATAACGCGCGTCAGACGTAGGCGTTTCGGGATCAACCGAGTCAGAGGTCCTCGACTTTTTTGAAGGCCTCGTATTTTGGGCCCTAGAGGAAGAAGTTCCAACCGTTGGGCGGACGGTGTGCCATTTGGTGCAGTCTTTCAGCACGCGCCAACATTTCAAGTACGGGAAAATCCCGTACTCCTGATTGTATTCTTCCACAACCGCCGACAAAATATCCTCGTCGCCTTGCCCAGTTTTCCAACCGTACCGGGTGCGCTGGTAAATGCTTTGAAAATTTGTGCATTTTTGGTTGATATCGGTCCACTTGCCCGATATCGAATCATTCTCGCGGTAGCCCGGTTCCTTACCAGACAATTCAAAAAATAATTCCCGGACTCTTTTTCAAAAATCGGCTTTGCTTTGGTTGTTGGCTGACAAAACAAACCAAAAAAATTATAACATAACCAAAAAAATATAACATAACCAAAAAATATAACAAACCAAAAAAATATAACAAACTAAAAAAAATATAACAAACCAAAAAATATATATCTTACAGATTATAGGATCCTCAGACACGTCAACCCACGCTCGGGTTAACGAGTACAACTCGTGGTCGGTCCATGGTTGAACCTTTTTCTTGGCACGACCGGCCGTCTCTTTTCTTCTGTGAGCCCGGCTTCCTTGGGCGATTGGCTTGCCTCGCACGGGCTCTTCCTCTGCGACCGGCTGTTGTGTCTCCGGAACCGACTCTTGCCAAGCATTGGAAGAGCCGAACATTTGGGATGTCCCAAACACTTGTGTTTGGTTAAACCCACCTCCCATGGGCATCCCAAAACTCCCTGGCATGTTATACATGTTCGGGTCCCAACCAAAGGGTTGGTTTAACAGGTTCGTGAAACTTTGCGGGTTTGAACCTGAACCCGGAGCAATAGGTCGGGTGTTGTCGCCACTGGTTTGGGAACCAAAACCAAAACCCCTACCGAATGGATTCATCTTCAAGATTGTGTTATGCTTCAACAGAGAACTTTGCTAAATGTATGTATGGTGTGAAATGTGTTTGTGTTTGTGAAAGTGTGTTGAATGTTAGATGTATGTATGTATTTATGAAGGTTTTTAATTTTTTTTTTTTTTATTCATTGCTTCCATCGCCCAACGGTCACATTTAATAAAAGCTGCAAGATTCCAACTTCACAACGCCGGTATACACAAAACGGGGGAGCCTCAAAACGCCCTATAGCGCCCCGGGGGGCGGTGTGCCCGGGCGCTATAGGGTTTATAGCGGCGTTATGTTTGGCCACTACACAAGGCCTTATGAGGCCTGACCCACCTTTTTTACAAGCTTATTTATAAACAAAAATAGGGTTAATAACCAAACGATGTTAGTTGGTGTGAGTGTTGTTAGTGTTTGTTCGACACCCGGGTTCGACTCAGCCTCGGTCCGTTTTTAGAATTTTTGATTTTCTTTTTTTTTTAGGCTTTCCACCTGTCCGGACACGTGCCCTTTTCTCATATTATGACCGATCATATACACACAGACACACACAGTCCTTCTCTTTTCTCATATTATGACCGATCATACAACACACACACTCCATCTCCTTTCTCTCAGGGTCTCTGCTCCTACGGCCGCCGTCCGCCGCCATACTACCACCGTTTACTTCTATCTCCGCCGTTACTGTGTGCCGCCATTATACCACCGTTCGTTGCTGTCTTAATGGTTAACGTCCTCCGTACACAGTGATTGGTACCACCGTTCGTTCCTTTACGTTCGTTTATGTTAAATGCAACGGTCGTTCAAATGATAGGTTTTTTTATTATTATTATTATTATTATTATTATTATTATTATTATTATTATTATTATTTATTGTCACCGTATGTACTCATGGTTTTTGTTTGTTGGTTTGATGCCGGCAACGGTAGCGGAGGTGGTTTGGTACTTTTCCTACCGGCGGTTGAAGTGGTCGGACCGGCGGTGGTAATTGGTCGATTAAACACCAACGGCCGCCGTCTGGTTCGACGGGCCTCTTGATGATTGATTGGGTGTGTTCAATATTGTTGGGTGTTGAGTACTGTGGTTCCTGCCGACTTGCATGTTGTGTTAGTGGCGGCTGTTACAGTTGTCGTATTCAACCGGCGGTGGTAGTGGGTCGGTTCACTGCCTACGGCCGCCGTCCGGTTTCTGATTTATACTTTCGTTGTTTCGATTGTTTCTGTGTGTTGAGGACTTTTGTCTATTTTAAAGAGGTTATGGTTTTGGGGCTATGATAAAATGCTCTGATTGTCGTTGTCGTTGCTTCGTCGTCTATGATTACTGGGTGTTCAGCCATGGCGGACTTATGCTTATGAGATATTACGCATCTTGGCGTGGCAACCCATTGATCGGTGTTAGTATTATATTATATTTATAATTATAATAAATACATTAATAAGCATGCTTATTGGACATTGAACGATTGTCATTGCTCTTGCTTCGTTGTCTATGATTACTGGGTGTGCAGCCATGGCGGACTTATCCTTATGAGATATTCTGTATCTTGGCGGGGCAACCCATTGATCGGTGTGGGTATTATATTATATTTATAATTATAATTATAATTATAATTATAATAAATATATTAATGCATGTGCTTATTGAACATTGAGCAGTAACTGCATTTTTAAATGCTATGATGATGGCTTTCTATGTGCCTGATTGAATTCGGTAAAGATAAGGTTATTTACACCTTGGCGGGGCAGCCGAGATGGTCATGTGAGTTGCTACATTTTCACATGGCAACCGGTAATGGTGCAGCCATGGGCCATGGCAGATTTATCCTTATATGACAACCGATAAGAATGCAGCCATGGCGGCTTCTAGGTTTGGTTGTTTGAAAAACTGAATCTGAGCCTTAGTTTGTGTGGTGTTTGGTTAATGATCATATGTAGGTTATTATGAAGGCTCTCAGTACGCGTTAGTGAATCCGCGTTTTGGCAGGGCCCAACTCTCATAAATACATTTGTTGTTCAATAGGCATAGATATTAATATATTTATACATTATATATTATATATTATATTATTATAATAGTATTATGTTGAATGTTGGACTTTCTTATATGTGCCTGGGTCAATTTGACGGTGGTGCTGATAGATCTGCTCACTGTCTTTCTTTATCAGCTGCCCGAGCCGGAGTTGTTGGGTATGTGTATTTTATAGTGATTCACGTGTTTAATCTGATGAGGTATCTATGCAGGTCTTAACCTTGCTTTGCATGTTTACTTACTGGTATAGTATGGGCAGAGACCCAGAGAGAAAGGAGATGGAGTGTGTGTGCGGTGAGATCGTATGTGTGCGTATATGATCGGTCATAATACGTTATAGGTATGAGAAAGCAGAGGCCGAGGCCACGTGTCCGGACACCTGGAAAGCTTTACAAAAAATATTTGTTCTTGTGACCAGGGCTCTTCTTCTTTCTTCTTTTCCTCTGTGCAGTAGCAGTTGAAGGTAATCTCTGGTTTAGATACTTCTGCTGATGTCGTTTGATTGATGTTATGTTTTATTAGATGGTTAAACAAGCTACATTTAATGTAATTGGACTGCAGCCATGGCAGACTTATCCTTATGAGATATTCCGTATCTTGGCGGGGCAACCCATAGGTTCGTGTAGTATGCCCATGTTTACTCATTTCATTGGGTGTACATGTTTTAGGTCTATGACGAAATCCTTTAATGCATGTTGCTCTGATTGTCGTTGCTCTTGCTTCGTCGTCTATGATAATGCCTTTGCCTTCGGCTTCCTACGTGATTAATGGGTCTGCAGCCATGGCAGTTTTATCCTTATGAGATATTCTGTAGCTTGGCGGGGCAACCCATAGGATCTTGTGCTAACCAGGTCACATGCAATCTGTGTGGTTTATCTGACCCTATTACACCAGTCGATGTGCAGCCTGTTGGTCTACTGAACCCAAAAATGTACTTTCCTTGGTAACATGTGTCTAGATTTTCTGGTTTACCAGCTTCTGTTGATGTGGTTGTGTTTATGAGGTTTGCGCCACCTTCTTTAGAAGGTTATTGTTATTATAATCTGTCCGAACACGTGCGCTTTTCCTATGCTTCCTCATACATATGACGCACGTATTATTATTGTTACAACTTTTTGTGGCTTTTTTTGGGCATACTGCATGTCCGTGTGTTATTTGATTTGTATCGTAAATGTATGTACTGTTCAATAAGCATGTGTATTAATATATTTATTTCGGCTTTTGAATTAGTCTGGCCATGTTTAGGCATTTCATTCGGCGTGCATGTCTAAGGGCTATGATGAAATCCTTTAATACATATTGCTCTGATTATCGTTGCTCTTGCTTCGTCGTCAATGATAATGCCGTTGGCTTCAGTTTCTTGCGTAATTAATGGGTCTGCAGCCATGGCGGGCTTATCCTTATGAGATATTCCGTATCTTGGCGGGGCAACAAATTGAGTCATGTGTTAACCAGTTGACGTGCAATCTATGTGGATTATCTGAACCTGGCAGAACAGTTGATGTGCAGCATGTTTACCTTTTCAACGCAAAAATGTTCTTATGATGTACAACAGGAAAGTGGCTACGTCTAATAGTCCGCATGGTGGTCAGATGCTTTGCCTACAATTGCTGGCTGATAGGGATACACTTTTCAAAAATATGTTTTCCATACCGGGGCTATGATGAGTCATTGGATACGAACGCAAAACTACGTCTGCAGCTGCCACGTTGGTGTTACAAAACTAAATGGCAGTTGGTTTCATGCCGGCTGTCCTGTAGCCAAAGCTGCGTTAGTTTTACGGCTCTGAGCCTTCTTTAGTTTCGCTCTTTTAGAATAATGTTTACTTGCTTTTCAAAAACAATTTTTTGGGGGATACATGAGCTTTATATGCTATGATTGTACAGACCATAATATACTACTGTTATTTAGCGGTATTTTCTTTGGTCATGATGAGTAACATATGTTTTCTTTAGAAAGCTCTGAACCAAGATGATCAAATGTTGCCTATTATAATACCGAAGGGAGAGAGCCTATGCGTATTTCGCTAAGAATGCAGCATTAAAGGTTCAAAATCTTTTACGAGAACGAAATCGGAGTTAGTATGGAGCAGTGATCAAATCCATTCTCGGAATTCCAATTAAAGCCCGAATATACAAATCCTTTGGAGCAGCTGAAACTGGGAAATGTGAAGGTGACATATTTTATCTTACCTTATGTTATTTTTAAATCTTTTATGTTATGCTAAAGTGCAAGTCCCTTAACATTTCAGGCGGTTATACATATGCAGCCACCAATTTTATGTATGTTTTCCAAGTAGAAAGCAATAATCTTTAGGTTTTTTTTATTTTAGTTTCTTGATAGTTGAAACTGAACTTCGATATAGGCACAGTATTTGCAAATTTCTTAGGTTGTCTGGTTAGATGTTATGTTTTCATAGTGAACTTAATTCACAATTTGGAAGAAACAAATTTTTTAACTTTTTAGAAACAATGGATTATCCAAAATCTTATCTTGGCTGTGTAATGGGTCACGCAAAGGTTTATACGGCCAACTTTTACCGCGAAAAAGAAGTTTATGCATAAATTAAAATACAAATTGCATGAGATCGTTGATGCTGATGATGGTAATCAACAGACAATGCATTACTGTTATTAATGGTGTAGAGTTTGTCTTTTCGACTGAAAGAACGTAGATTCTGAAGAAAGCAAAGAGAGTAAATACTGGTCAATTAGCAAAGATCTAAACATCTTAGAAAAGGAAGAAACCCGCCATGCTACTCCAAAAGCAAGAATAGCATGGTGGGTTTCTTTCTTTTCTCTCTTTTGCCTTTCTTTAGAGCCCACGTTCTTTCAATCGAAGAGATGAACTCTAGACCATCAACATCAGTAATACATTCTCTGTTCATCGTCATCACCGACATTAATGATCTCAGGTAATCTGGCTTATAATTTATGCTTTAAAAACTTCTTTTTAGTAAAAGCCAGCTGTGTACACCTTTCTTTAACACAACAAGTATCTTCCATAAGGTTTTGAACTATCCCTTGCTTTGAAACGGAAAATATTTACTCTTTAAAATTGTTTGCTAGGCTTACTACAGATACACAATCAACTGCGCAATCCTATGGGTTTGAAAGTTTTGTGCCTAGACTTAATTTCAGCTTCATCCATCAAGAAACTAAAAAAAAATTCTAAAGATTGTTGCTTTCTACAGGCTTAACTATTATATATAAGCAACTCAAAAAAGATGTTAACATTCGTATACCTCGACTACTCAAAGTTCAAGAATAAAAGGTTACTCTTAACCTCTTTTTCATATTAGTTGTTTTATCTTACATGGTTTTTAACATGGCTGTACTAATAGAAAAAAATGACATACATACCAGGAAAACTATGCACCTGATAAGTCGAGAAGAAGGCGTCATGTTGATGAACAACAGATTTTAAGTCATGAAAATAAACCCTTATGACGCTTTCAATCAGACTAAAGGAACAGCCTGGGAACTTCCGGGTCTGGCTGGAAAGACCTCGGACATTTGGCTCATCATCATCCGAGTCAGTGTTGGGTTAATATGAGACCACAGTTACCAGGTTTAACCATGTTTAGCTATATGTTAGAGTTGGAGGGTTAGATATGTAATTAAAGCATAGTTTATGCTAGAAACCCTAGATGTGCGCACTTAAAGGACGGAGACTGCGAACTTAATGTTAAGTTCGTAGTCCTCAGGATTCTCCTATAAATAGAAGCTCATTTGTGCAGCTAGGGTTAGGGTTTTTGATGTATCTTTGAGAGCACAAGTTAAAGGTGCGAACTTATCTAGAATAGTGCGAACTTATCCATGGTTGTTTGAAGCAGAAATCTTTAATGGAATCGTGTCTTTATGTTTCTTGTGTGTCGGTTTTTATAATCTTCATCTAGTTCTTTAACTTGTCTTGATTAATCAACTAAAACACCTAACTAATAGGTGTTTCTAGTTGATAACAATCTAGTGCACACTTAAGATCTAGTATTTTGGGACTACAATTTGGTATCAGAGCCTCTGTGCTCGAGATTGTATCTATCTAAAGATATCAAAACCCTCCTTGTTAGTTTTTACTTTCAAGTTTTTCAAAATTTTAGTATTTATCAAAGTTTGAATATTTTCATTGTTTTGCCTTAAAATCTCGTGAAAAGTGTTTCTAAGGTGTTTAAAAGTTATTATTTTCAGTAGAAACATCATTCAAGAGCTTCAAAACAATTGAAAATCTCTTGGATCAGTTTCTGGTAAGTTTAAAAATTCCACAGCCGAGTTTGCGCACTTAATGTGCGAACTTAGCTCAAAATCTGCGAACTTGTTTCTTGATTGTGAGTACTTGTTTCTTGCTTGTGAGTACCTGTCTCAAAAACTGAGTACTTGTTTCAAGCATTAATTACTTAATTGTGCGTACTTGTCTCATAAGTGTGAACTTGTTTCTTGCTTGTGAGTACTTGTTTCAAGAGTTGAGTACTTAGCTCATAAGTTGCATACTTGATATTTCAAGGTGTGCACTTATTAACAGCCACAGCTGCGCACTTAATCCAAAAGTGTGTGCACTTGTGTCTGTGTGAGCACTTAAATTTACACAAGGCTTTATAGCTTTCTCTCTCCTGGCACCACAACTAGGGTTTCTGCATACTTATCTGAAATCTCTAGTTGGTGTGCGAACTTACTGAAAAGGTGCATTTTCTGAGCACTTGGCTAGGGTTACTGCGAACTTAAATCTTAAACGAGAGTTTAAGTGTCTGCGTACTTGTACAAGTGCGCAGGCTGATCAGTCAAGACTGAGTACTTGTGCTGCTCTGACTTGGCTGAACTGCGAACTTAAGCCAAAGTGTGTGTGCTACAGGGACTGCGTACTTAACAGGAGAATCAGGGACTTATCTTTGCTTTTTATTTGTTTCAGGTTTCAAGATCTGCGAACTTAGACTGCGAACTTGTGCAAACTGTGAACTTGATCTAAGTGCGTACTTGACTGCGTACTTGTGGACTGTTTTGACTTTTCAAGGACTTTGGACTATAACTTGCTAATCAATTCAATCAAAACCCTAAAATCAATCTAAAATCAACCTAAAATCAATCTTAAATCATGTCTGGTAACAACTCATTCCAAGTTAACCCCATAACTCAAGCTGAACTTGAAACCGGCACTATAACACGTATTCCCAAGTTGATGGGTGCAGAAGACTATGGCACATGGAAGAACAGAATGAAAGCTTTCTACTTTGTCAACGATCACACCCAATGGAACTCAGTCCAGCTCGGACCTCACATTCCCACCAGAACCACTGATGCTGGAGAAGTGTTCAACACTGATCCCACTACATACACTGATCTCGACAAACAACTGTTGCAGAGAGATCACAAAGCCTACGGTGCTCTCACCATGGCTTTGTCAAATGATGTTTACAATATGTTTGAAGAATACGGATCAGCGCACGATCTGTGGTTTGCTCTAAGTGAGTATTATGAAGGCAATGCTGAGATGAGGCAAAACAAACAAGATATGATTCAAAAGGAGTATGACATGTTTGGAAGTATCCGTGGTGAGAGTCTGTCTTCACACATTGACAGGTTCATGAATTTGTTGACCAAGATGAAGAAAGCGGGTATTCCTGTAAACAACCGCAATTCCATCAAGAAGCTGCTCGATTCTCTCCCGAAGGAGTGGAGTGTCCAATGTATGTTGATCAAAAAGGACTACTTGGATGCTCAGTCTACTTTGGCAGATCTCATAAACACTCTGAAATCATTTGAGATGGACATCACGAAAAGAGAAATGAATCAGACTGTCCCGAAGGTGACTCCAAGTAGTGCTATGAAGAATCTGGCTTTGATGGCCCCAATTGGTGATATGAGTTCAAGTTCGTTGCATTCATATGTGGATTCTGCAGGGATTGGTAGTTCAAGTTCTGGGAAAGCTCCAATGTATTCTGAAAGGGCTGCAAAAACTCTAACTCCACAGGCTGCTAAACTGGCTGCTGAACATGTGGAACTTTTCAACTCTTTCATGAGCAGTTTTGAAGCTTTGAAGACAGGAGAAATTAAGAATGAGATGATGTCTCCAGAGGATATGTACCAGGTTGACCCAGATGACATGGAAGAGATGGATTTGAAATGGCAGATGGCGATGATCACTTTACGAGTGAAGCGTTTTCAAGACAGAACCGGAAGAAGAGTTGGTATGGGAAAGGCTGGGTTTGATAAGTCCAAGATCAGGTGTTACAACTGCAAGGTCCTCGGGCATTTCAAGTACGAATGCCCCACACTGAACCAAGCTGAAATTAAGCCTGCAAAGAGGTTGGTGGCCATAACCGATGGCAATGAGGGAAATGATAAGGAGCCACAAAAGGCTTTGGTTGTTGAAGACTTCGACTGGGGAGAAGAGGCAGCTGCTGCTGAAGTTGAAGTGAACAAAGCCCTGATGGCCACAATCTGCACCAAATCTTCTAATGGTGTGAACTCTGTTGAAGGATCATCTGCTGAGGTTCTAAAGGAGGAAATGCAGAAGTATGCCGGGCTGAAGAGTGTGTTAACTGATGAGAAGGTGAATGATGAGAAAAGAGAGGAGGCGCTGATAGCTGAGAAGACTTCATCAGAGAAGGTCGCTGAGGAGGTGAAGAGTTCGTCTAAGAAAGCTGAGGAAAGGGACATGGTAAATATTCCTTTAGAAATTAAATCTAAACTGTGCTCACCTAGGTGTGTTACAGCTGTCGCATACTGTTTATCACACAACAGACGAGTTTTAAGAGAAATGGACGACATTCGTAAAATAAATACTGAAATGAAAGAAAATGAGTGGGCATATCAGCGAAAGTTAAATGCAACTCTAGCTGAAATGCAAACTTTAAAAGAATTTGTGCTTAAGAAAGATTTTCTGATAAACGATTTAACCTCAAAACTAGAGAAATCTAGAAATGAGACAACTCGTCTTCAAATTGTTGTGGATAAATGGAATGTGAGCAAACGGGCTCAAGCTGATATAATCGAGTGTGGGAGACAATCATTCGTAAAGGATGGAATTGGATATAAGGATAAGAATGGAATCGAAAGATCTCTATTCTTACCCTTGAGCCAAAGTGAATACATACCCATTCCATCACCTCATCCAAAAAATGACCTTTTTGAAAATAAATGTGATGAATCTGAGTCAAATACTAACATAAGTAAAAGTAATGCAGATGTGACCCAACAGGCTCAGGTGGAGGATGATGTGTGTTGTGGTGGCCAGACAGTGGGTTTAGGACATCCGGGTGCCAATTACTCAACAGTGAATTGGTTTATCTGGAACAATGAAAATTCGAAAAACAATTCTATTTTGGATGAATGTAAAACTTTAACTAAATCGGATGACTGTAATAGTTTGCCTAGGATGGATGACTGTAATAGTTTAACTAGGTTGGATGACTGTAAACTTGATTTGAAAGGGGCTGTGGCTCCCGATGATAGGAAGCCTCCTATCAAACGATCTAATGTTTGTGTTGAAAATGTTATTCCTGTGTGTGTTGATCTTAATGCTGCTTTCTCTGATGATAATCATGTGGTCAAACCATCTGTGTTTGTACCAGAACTTAAGCGTAACAGGTTTGGGAAATTCCTCACTGAGGAAATCCCAGAATTTATCCCCTCATCCACAGATGTATCAGGTTCTGAAGAATCACAAAGTGAAACAGGTACCTCAAGTTCTGAAGAATCACTGAGTGATACAGAGAGCAGCTGCAGCTTAACTAATCTGGACATCAATGAAGAATCAAGTAGCAACAGGGAAGAATCAAGCTCAACCGAAAGCTCAAGATCAAACAATATCAAGAAAAGAACATCACAACCATCATCATCCAGATCTTCTCCTAAGATCAAGCCTAAGCATTCTAAATGCTTCAGATGTGGAAAAGAGGGTCACGTGGTCAAGAACTGTCACATAAAACCTAAGTCACAAAAAGATATCAAAGCACAAAACTCTTTTTCGGATCAATTAAGAAATCTTCAAGAAACCGTAAAAAGTTTTGTTAAAAATACACAAATTTGGAAGAAACAAGAGTCAACTTTGGGAGAAAACCATGACAGATCAAAAATTAAACAAACTTGGATTCCCAAAGTTACTTAAGTTTCAGGCAAAATCTCCACTGTACATAGATTTTCTTTAGTTTAGCTTTGTTTCTCTTTTGTTTTTGTATGTGCAGAATAAATTACAAAAATGGCTGATAGCTCTCATGAGATATCTATGGCATGTCGACAGCGGCGCTTCAAGACACATGACAGGACTGAAAGAACTCCTAAAGAACTATCGGTTCATCGATGGAGAATTTGTAGCGTTCGCTGGAAATGAGAAGGGTGGAAAGATCGTTGGCATAGGAGATGTAGTCTCTGACGCACTAACACTTGAGGACGTCAACTATGTTCCAGAACTGTGCTACAATCTATTGAGTGTATCACAAGTCTGTGACAAAGGAATCTCAGTGTTGTTTAACGACATGGAATGCATCTTCCTAAAGCCAGGATTTAAACCATCCACTGACATGATCATGCTAAAAGCCCCCAGACAAAACAATACTTATGTGATAAACATGAGGGATGCCAAGTCTGAACAACCAATGACTTGTCTACTGTCAAAGGCATCCGAGTCAGAGTCACTGTTATGGCACAGGCGATTAGGTCATGTTAACTTTAAAAATATAAACAAACTTTCTAAACTTAATCTAGTCAGAGGTCTTCCTTCTAAGGAATTTCCCTTTTCTGAAAAATGTTTAGCATGTGCCAAAGGTAAACAACATAAGAAATCGCACAAGTCCAAAACAGTGAACTCAATTGACTCTCCTCTTCAATTATTACATATGGATCTTTTTGGTCCTATCAGTATAAAAAGCTTGGGTAAAAAGTCTTACTGTTTGGTGATTACAGATGACTTCTCTCGCTTCACGTGGGTGTACTTCCTGGAATTCAAGAGTGAGGCTGCTGAGACCTTGATGCTGTTCATTCCTTTGATCGAGAATATAATCAAGTTAAAAGTAAAGTCAATCAGAAGTGATCATGGAACAGAATTCAAGAACCAAACTTTTGTGACGTTCTGCAGCGGGAAAGGAATTCATCTCCAATATAGTGCTACAAGGACTCCTCAGCAAAATGGAGTGGCTGAAAGGAAGAATCGTACTCTTATTGAAGCTGCCAGAACCATGCTCATTGACTCTAAGTTACCGATCATTTTCTGGGCAGAAGCTGTGAATACCGCCTGTTATGTTCTTAACAGGGTCTTGATTGTCAAGCCTCGTGGGAAAACAGCTTATGAATTGCTTTTCAAAAGAAAACCTCTCATCGATTATTTCAGGCCGTTTGGATGTTCCTGCACTCTTCTAAACAACTTTGAGAATATCATGAAGTTTGATGCTGTTGGAGACGAATGTTTCTTTGTTGGATACTCGTCCAGTCAAAAGGCTTATCGAGTATACAACAAACGTACCAAGATGGTTCTGGAATCCTTTTATGTTGACTGGCAAGAATCCAACTCTACCAATGTTGGAACCGGTCCTGACTGGTTCTTTGATGTGGATGTTGTGTTCAATCACTTTGTCATTCCTGAACAGCAAGCTCATGCAGAACAAGCTCCTGAAAATCAAGCCACAAGCTCTTCTTCCTTTGGAAATATTCTCTACTCTTCTGATGATGAAGTCGCACCGTTTACCACCCGTTTCTCTCCTCTGGTTGCTGATCCTATTGTTCCTCAACTTAATAATGGTGATACTACTGCTGAAACCTCTAACATTCCTGAAAGCACGTCAAATGCTGAAGGAACACAATCAAATCAGCAGTCTGTAAATGATCCATCCAGTTCTTTTACACCTGGAGATCATCTTTCGAACCTTCCTCTTCAAGTGCAAGAAGAAGAAAATATGGGATTTAAATCTTCTAAGAACCATCCAATTGAAAATGTTATTGGACCAATCAGTGAGGGTGTTCTTACCAGAAATCAAACAGACAAGCTCAACACCGCTCTCTCAGCATTCTTATCTCAAACAGTACCATTCAGCATTGAAGACGCAGTTAGAGATGCAAGCTGGGTTGAGGCCATGCAAGAAGAACTATTTCAGTTCAGAAAGCTCAAGGTGTGGGAGCTCGTTGATCTGCCTGAAGGAAAATATCCTATTGGGACAAGATGGGTTTTTCGCAACAAGATGGATGAACGTGGCGTGGTAATCAAGAACAAAGCTCGTCTAGTTGTTCAAGGTTTTCGTCAACAGGAGGGGATTGATTATGAGGAAGTCTTCGCTCCAGTCGCTCGACTTGAAGCCATACGCATCTTCTTGGCATATGCTTCATATCGAAATTTTAAAGTCTTTCAGATGGACGTGAAGAGCGCTTTCTTATATGGGAAGATCAAAGAAGAAGTCTATGTGTGCCAACCGCCCGGATTCGAAGACCCTCATCATCCAAACAGATACTACAAATTGGACAAGGCTCTCTATGGTCTCCATCAAGCTCCTAGAGCTTGGTATGAGACCTTGTCCTCATATCTGTTGCAAAATGGATACACGAGAGGGAAGATCGACATGACCTTGTTCACCAAAGAAGTCAACAAACATTCTATCCTTGTTCAGATTTATGTTGATGATATTATCTTTGGGTTAACTGACGAAAATTTGTGCAGGGAATTTGAAAGCATCATGAAGTCTCAATTTGAAATGAGCATGATGGGAGAACTATCATTTTTCTTAGGTCTCGAAGTCCAACAAAAGGAAGACGGTATTCTCATCCATCAAGCTAAATACACAAGAGACATTCTGGCGAAGTACAACCTGTCGGATTGCAAACCATCCAACACTCCTTTTGCAGCTCAAACAACACTTGTACCAGATCTTGAAGGACCTTCTGTGAACCCGCACACTTACCGTTCTATGATTGGCTCCTTGATGTATCTTACAGCCAGCAGACCGGACATCATGTGGGCAGTTGGATGCTGTGCTCGCTTTCAGTCAAATCCAAAGCAATCTCATGAGACTGCAGTCAAAAGAATCTTCCGCTACCTCAAAGGAACACCAAAACTTGGTTTATGGTATCCTAAGAGTGACAATTTTGACCTAATTGCGTACTCTGATAGTGATCATGCAGGTTGCAGGATTGACCGAAAGTCTGTCTCTGGTGGCTGTCAATTTCTGGGGAACCGGCTCGTGTCATGGCAAAGCAAGAAGCAGACCACTGTGTCGATATCTACTGCTCAAGCTGAATACACAGCTGCATCCAGTTGTTGCTGTCAAGTGTTGTGGATCCAAAATCAGCTGTTGGATTATGGTTTGAATATCATGAGAACCCCTATCTACATTGATAATGATGCCTGTCGTGACATCGTGAAGAATCCAATTGATCATTCGAAAACTAAACATATTGAAATTCGGATTCATTCAATTCGCGATGCGCACGACAAGGGGTACATTCAGGTGTTGCCTATAGATACTGCTGATCAAAAGGCAGATATCTTTACCAAAGCTTTCGACAAAACCCGTTTTCGTCAGTTGGTAACTTGGTTAGAAATGATCAACTTTGAATGATTTAAAAAAAAAAAAAAAAAAAACTTTACTTTTTGAATAAATTATAGAAAAATCTTATATTTTTAAAATAAAATAAAGATTTTTGGGGGAGAAATAAACCGGTAGATCCCTAAATTTGCAAGTTTTAAAAACTTTTTCAAAAACAATCAAGAAATGATAGGGACTAATCATATTTGTCAGCATGTGAATAGGACCCAGAGGACGTTGTGGCTTCAAGCAACGACATGTCGGTAGATTCAGCCTGGAATTGAGTAAACTGCTAAAAGATGACAAACTAAAGAGTCGACACGAGGTGCTGGATTCCCACTGTGTTTCAGGTCTGCACAAGCTGAGTCCGGTCATACACAGGTTGAGAGATCAAAAGACACAGAAAATTTTGTGCATAAGCAATCAAAAGACACCTAAGAGTGCAAGCTACCAAAGCGGGGCTATTAAAATCAAAATGAGCAACAAAAGACACGCAATGTTAGTGACGTGCAAACATATAGATAGCTCAAAAAGCAATCAGATGATCATCTTCTCTGTTATGGGAACATAGACCTGAAGCTCTCATCATCTGATTGACATAATGATCATCTTCTCTGCTTATGGAAACATAGACCTGAAGCTCTCATCATTATATCTCAATAAACCTTGAGGATTGGTAGGCTTACACCTGGCACAAGTGGGGTCCATTAACATGTCGTCAATATTACCAAAACATGATAAAGATCATCATATAAAGTATGTTGAAAGACAAGAGGCATGGATTTAAGTGGACAAATATACCGACAGTTTTTCTTGGGCTACAGCTATCCAACGGAAAGTTGAAACGTGGTCTGGCAGGTATGACTGGTATGATCTTGATGCAAAAGGTGAGAAACGGTTGATCTCTAAACTCAAATCTTTGGTTAAAAAGGCTATTTTCGTGTTTATGGGCCTGCGCACTTAACAGCTCTTAAAGTCTTAATTGGGCCTTGCGAACTTAAAAGATTAATAAGACTTTTTGGGCTCGCGTACTTGACCTGGCTTATGGGCCTGCGCACTTAAAGGTCAAGTACGCGGCCCAATCACTATTCCTATAAATACGCAGTTAAATTTCTCATTTTAACCTTTTATTTTTCAAAACCCTAAAGTTTTCACCACCATCAACTGCCGTCGTCTTCTTCCCGAACCACCACTAAACCACCGTTGTACACCACCTTTGATCCATTCCCTCTATTTTCTTTACGTGTTTGTGTGATTTGATAAGGTATTTCAAAGATTCTAACCAGTTTTCGTTGTGTATAACAGGATCTGAGGTTGAAATCAGTAAAAGCAGTTGAAGGTTTTGGGGTTTCAAGAACTGCGCACTTATTTCTTTAAAGAATTGCGCACTTGTTTCATAAAGTGCGAACTTGCATCATATGAAATGAGCCTGAGAAACCCTAATGTGACTGCGTACTTGGGTGTGGGCTTGAAATCCTAAACGAAAGTTTAGGTGGCTGCGTACTAGTCTAGTACGCAGACCTGATCACCATCTTCCAAGCCGTTACCATGCCCAAGTCATCAGACTGCGTACTTGATTTCCTAATGACCAATGACTGCGTACCAAGCAACAAGTACTCAGTCCTGATTTGGACTGCGAACTTAATCTGTGGACTTAATCTTGGACCAAATTGTTGACCAGTGACTTGACTTTTCAGGACATTTGACCGGACTACGTACCTTGACTCATTAATCCTTAAAACTGAAACTGGACTAAAATGACTGTTAAAATGAAAAACGAAACATGTCATACACACTTAAAATCTAATCCATAAAATGAATAACACACGTAAAACCAACTTAAAATCAAACCTAGTCTAAGTACGTCGTCCGTCAAAGAAAATGAAGTGTCTGTCATTAGTCAATTCAAAATCAAAATTCTAACTTAATTTTCGTGCACGTGTCCAACACAGATGGCTCTTGAATGGGATTCTAGAGGAATGCATAACCAGCCGATAGTTCTGGAAACTGATGATTCAAAGTTTCGGGACGTAGTTGCATGGATCAGGAGAAGCAGGATCGGATATGCAGTTGAGCAGCAAGTTGAAGTCTACAGTTCTCACATTGAAGACTTCTGGCGATCTGCTAGAGTGGAGACAGTGGCACGTGTCAAGAGAATTAAAGCCACAGTAAGAAACAAGGCAGTTATCATCACAGAAGACACAGTGAGAAAGGTTCTAAGGTTTCAGGATCAACCAGAGACTGTCAGATCTTTACCGAAGACTGTGATTCATCAAGAGTTCCTGAACTTTGGATACAAAGGAGACTTCGATGCAAGGGGTGATATCAAAAAGAGTCATTTAACCAGAGATTGGAAGCTTATCTGTCATGTATTCCTGATGTCTTTATGTCACCGAAAAGGGGGTTATAATGCACTCAGTCCCGACTGGGCAACAGCCATGATTAAAGTCTGCAAGAATGAGCCTTTTAATCTGTCGGGATTGGTATTTGATTGTATGGTGAAGAATGCCCAAGCTGAAAAGAAGAAGTGGACGATGTATCCCCGATTTGTTCAGATGATGATCGATTCTCAACATAAGGATCTGCCCCTTGGTGATAAATACGGTTTTGCCAAGGGTGCACGATTCTTTACTGAGTGCAACACACCTGATTGGGAACCTCTGCTGGAAAGCATGTACTCTGCTCAACGCTATCCAGTTGTTATGAAGCTGTACAGTGAGATGAAGAGAAGAAGACAATATGCTGCTAGAACTCAACAACCAACTGCAACCGAACCTGAACCTACTGAACCGGCTCCCACTGAACCTGCTACTACTGTTCCTGCTACTACAGTGCCTCAACACACTGCTGAAGAAGTTGCCCAAGAAAGATCGGTTGGTAAAAGAGCAGCATCTGATCCTGTTCCTCAGAGGCCGACTAAAAGAAACAGGCCTACTGGTTTACTACAGGAAGGGAGAGAATCATTGACTCCCGAGGAACTTGAAATAGCTGAAGCTGCCAGACAAAATGCTGAAATTGCAAAGGCAGAAAGAAGAAGGAGAAGAGAACAGTTGCCCGAGTCTGAAAGACCACGGGTTATGACAGAAGAAGATGAGGAAAATGAAGCGATTTTGGAGTCAATGTTTGGTATGGAGGGTCAACCTGGACCTTCCACTGACAGGCCAGGGCCCTCTACTGCCAGGCCTGGCCCTTCGTCAGCAAGACCTCCTATTCCCAAGCCTCCCGCAAAGAAACAATCAGTACCTTCCTCGTCTGTTCCTGGTGCATCTCGTCAAAAACCGGTGCATCAAGAACTATATGAGAAGTTATCTAAGGAAGTGGGAAAGAATGCTGCCAAGGAAATCTGTATGTTGAAGAATCAAATCTATAATAATCAGGAGTTGAGAAAGAAGCTAAAGAAGTTGAAGCACAAGAACCGAAGTCTTGAAAAGGTGGTTAAAGATCAGCGCTATCTGATAAAGTTTCAGACTGAGGTACAGATGAAGATGTTTGATATGCTTCAGGAGGTAAAGACTCAGGGTACCGATGCTCCAAAATTGATGTTTGATGAAGTGTTTGATTTCGGGAAATTTATGGAAGAAGAAAAGGAGAAAGAAAGAAAGGAGGAAGAGAGTGATGTAGATGAGATCAGTGAAGACGAGATGCCTGAGACGTTTGTAGAAATTGGTGCGGGGGAAAACACAGTGTATGAAATGGATGATGGGTACGTATTGGATCCTGAGAGAGCAAGTTGGTTTCCAAGAAGACCAATCACCATTCCTGCGTTGCACCAGACCATTCACCATACTCGTGCATCTCATCAAGAAAGAGTTGTCTGCTGGGGATATGATGGGTTTAAACGTCTTTTCTTTGTGAAGCGAAGGGGAGGTGTGATTCAGTATTTCAAGGGACGACCTAATCTGAAGTCTCTACCAAGATGGGACATTCGAGAGATGTGCAGAACACCTTTTCTAAACCATTCTGGGGATACCACTGCTGACATGGTGTCTGTGTTTATTGAAGATGAATGTGCACGTGACTTCAAAAACTGGAAGCCACAGAAGCCGAGGCGAAGGATGTCGAAGAAAAGAATTGATCCTGCAACCGGACGGGGAATGATAACCTACGTGATAGACCCTCCAGATGTCGTCACTAGGGTTCCCATCCGTCCAGAGCTTCCTGTACTTTTGGCAGACTTCAAGAAGTGGTTTTATGACAGCAGAACCGGTGAAGCCGTAATCAAACTGAGAGATGATACAGAGGCATTGAGAATAGTTGATCCAGTGGACGTGTTTGCTCTGAATCCATCTGATCTAACTACTCTCTTTGCTAATCAGATAAATGTTGGTGCTGGTAATGTGTTATTTGAGGAAGCTGTCTTATTTAGAAGGGCTGTGGAAAGAGCGCTGAAGCGAAAGCAAGAACTGATCGATCTGGTGGCGAAGATCAACGCAGCTGACAAAGCGAAAGATGACAGAGCGCTAGCTGCTGCTGCAAAGAAATCAGAAGCTGAAGCTACTCCAGAGGTTCAAACACAAGCTTCTCCAGCAACAGTTGATCCTGAACCTGAGCCTTCACAAGTACCACCAGTCTCTCCAAGCACAGCTCCAGAGACTCAGCCAGATCAAACAACTGTAGATCTAGCTGAGTTATTCATTCAAGAGCCACCCTCTGAAGTGCCATCCACTGAAGAAACACATGCTGAAGCACCTCATACTGAAGAACCAATCATTGAAGAAAGCATAGTTCAAGCACTCCCGGCACAGCAAGCAAGAGAAGAGGGGGAGTTGAGTGATGTCGAGATAGATTGATTGTGTAGTACTGGTAGCTGTGGTCTAGGGGGAGTATTGTTGGGTTAATATGAGACCACAGTTACCAGGTTTAACCATGTTTAGCTATATGTTAGAGTTGGAGGGTTAGATATGTAATTAAAGCATAGTTTATGCTAGAAACCCTAGATGTGCGCACTTAAAGGACGGAGACTGCGAACTTAATGTTAAGTTCGCAGTCCTCAGGATTCTCCTATAAATAGAAGCTCATTTGTGCAGCTAGGGTTAGGGTTTTTGATGTATCTTTGAGAGCACAAGTTAAAGGTGCGAACTTATCTAGAATAGTGCGAACTTATCCATGGTTGTTTGAAGCAGAAATCTTTAATGGAATCGTGTCTTTATGTTTCTTGTGTGTCGGTTTTTATAATCTTCATCTAGTTCTTTAACTTGTCTTGATTAATCAACTAAAACACCTAACTAATAGGTGTTTCTAGTTGATAACAATCTAGTGCACACTTAAGATCTAGTATTTTGGGACTACAGTCAGTGACAATAACCTCATTCCTATCACATGTGTCACCATTCACACTAGGAGAGTCCTCCTCATCAACAAGAAGGATTTGAGTTTATGTGGAGTAATTTAGCTGAAACGGAGTTTCTACTTCAACAACAACGACGTAGAGTCAAATATCAAGAACATTCTGGGAAGTCATCCCAGGTGTGTATCCTCATCAACAACAAGGATAATTTTGCTGAAACGAAGTTTCTACCTCAGCAACAACGGCATAGAATCAAATTTCATCATTAATGGAAGTGTTGCCATTAATCTTTGTTTTATTATTATTGTTGTTATTTGGATAACAAATTGCTTTAGTTTGCTTATTTCTGATTAAAGATTAGTTGTAGATGCTGAATGTTAATTTGTACATTTAGGGGTTTTTTACCATAACAATGTAAACTCTTTTATATTGTAAACTAAAGAACGTACTTTAATGTTTTTTTTAATGTTTGTAGTTTTAGATGTAACGTTTCTAAGGTATTTAAGAAATCTTCGTTTGCATTTGGTTGTTACTGGGAGTTGAGTTATTTTATTCGGTTTGCATGTATTTGACGGACATATACAGATTTGTAATACGCACTTTTACAACCCCCCTCCCCGCAATGCGGGGATACACCCTAGTTTATTTTATTGAAATAGTGGTGAGATTTCAAAGATTCTTAAAACGTTACAAATATGCGCTAAGGGTTGGGTTATTCTACAAAGGCTAAAAAAATGAGAAGGGTGAGAAGCCACTAGAAAATGACATGTGTCCAAATGATTAAACAAGTGGGAGGGGTAATTTTGTCAAAAAAAAATATGCACATGCAAGTCACATGCCATTTCCCATTTCCACCTTCATTTTTAAATGCCCGTAACTTTTTTATACGTCATGTATTTAAAAAAAAAATTATACCATGGAGTGTAAAACACAATGAGCATCAACTAAATATAGGGTATAAAACATAACCAATATTCTAATAAAACACATTGGACGACATACTAAAGACACAATGAATAGAAAACTAAAACACAATGAATACTTTTGAAAAAAAAAGTTGAAAACCCAGTTGCATAAGACACAATAGATGACACACTAAAGACACAATGAACAGAAGACTAAAACACAATGATTACTTTTGAAAAAAAAAGTTAAAAACCCAATTGCGTAAAACACAATGGACGACATAATAAAGACACAATGAACAGAAGACTAAAACACAATGAATACTTTTGAAAAAAAAAAGTTGAAAACCCAGTTGCGTAAGACACAATGGAGATAACGTAAAACACAATGAGTATCAATTAAATATGCAATGAATAGTAGGGTATAAAACACAATGAACAATCTAATAAAACACAATGGACGACATACTAAATACACAATGAACAGAAAACTAAAACACAATGAATAATAGACTTAAACACAATTAACAACATAATAAAACACAATATACACCTAAATACAAAACTCATTTGCGTAAAACACAATGAAAAATGGACAAAGTTAAATCATGTGTAGACTAAAAAAAACATAAATAACATATTTATAACGCACAGGTGCATACTATAACACATTGAATGAGCAGAAGACACAACGGAGAAGAAAACCCATTTAACACGAATTTCTTTTTTTCAATTTTAATATAGCAATGTGGTACTCATATTAAAGATAAAAAAGCGCTCGTTAATATGGTGAAATTTTTTTGAAAAAAAAATATCGTATGAAAAAGTTATAGACGTTTTAAAATGATGTGGGGAATTGACTTGTGCATTGCATGTGTAGAGAGAAAATCAACAAATGTGGTTTTCCTTTTATACCCTTCCTCTAATTTATTATTTATTTTTTTCAAACAAACTAATCTCAACTCTTCAAATATATAACACATTGAACGCACAGGTGCATACTATAACACATTGAATGAGCAGAAGACACAACGGAGAAGAAAACCCATTTAACACGAATTTCTTTTTTTCAATTTTAATATAGCAATGTGGTACTCATATTAAAGATAAAAAAGCGCTCGTTAATATGGTGAATTTTTTTTGAAAAAAAAAATATCGTATGAAAAAGTTATAGACGTTTTAAAATGATGTGGGGAATTGACTTGTGCATTGCATGTGTAGAGAGAAAATCAACAAATGTGGTTTTCCTTTTATGCCCTTCCTCTAATTTATTATTTATTTTTTTCAAACAAACTAATCTCAACTCTTCAAATATATGACCAATGGATCACAATCCTTCTCACCATTCCTAGAAAAAGTGTTTTGTGTATTTGATCTTAACCCTATGCGGTAAACGATATGAAAATTAAAAAAAATGTTGATACCTACTACCCGATGCATTTGGTAATTTAAACGAAATTACCATTACACATGGTCTTAGTGGCTAAGTATGAATTAAATGTTTCACTTTGAATAGAGACGCTAGTAGTAGTGCTTACTTCTAAGTTTAAGTTATAATATTTATAACATATGAAGACCGTAACTTTTGTAATTGTGGTTATCGAACCTCATGGTTGTATTATGTTACACTCGTATCTAGTTTGTTAGTATTTTGCCTATTAGTATGAACACGATCTATATGTAATAAAGTTACTTCCACTACCAGCTTTTGTATCAATAAGTGACATTTACCCTGTTAGGATGGGGTGTGACAACATTTGAGCATAAATGTGAATTCAACTCCAAAATATAAATCTATCAAGATCATAACTTTATTAACTTTTTTTTTAGAGTAGTGTTTCAGCGGTAAATCCTGTGTTGCAAAGCGACCACTGCCCAGGATCGAATCCCATAGCACCACACAGGTTTTTCCTTTCAAACCCAAGCGGTTATTTTTTTGGTGGAGCGTGAGATTCGAACCTGAGACCAAACCCAGGCAGGAACCCTCCAAGAAGGTAAACCTTCCCACCTCAAACTAGCTGAGCTGGAGATCATTGGCCATAACTTTATTAACTATGCTTTATTAAGTTACAACCTTTTATTAAACAAGTGTTCATCTTTATTTCAAATTCAACAATAAATCTATTAAGATCATAACTTTATTAACTATGCTTTATTAACTTGTATTTCCACTAGTTCATGTTGGTCCTCAGTCACCAAACGTTGTTGATCCGCATTATAAACTGGCTTTGATGTCAAGATTTTAAAATGAGAATTCCCACTAATCTCTAAAACCTCAGGCAACCCGTTAATGCGACCTTTAGACATACCCACATCAATCCGTATGGCTTTACCATCACAAACCGCGTTTATGCCCCTAGTTTGAAAAGTATGCCCCATGATCAACCTTCTCGCACCTGGAATTGTTGCAAGAGCATGTTCTAGCTTACTACAATCACAATCTTCAATAGATATCTTTGAGAATCTCCTTCACCAAACAATAGTGTCTCTTGCTTTAACAAAATTTGAAGATAAGTTATCTTTTAAGCCAGTACTCCAATCTCTAACATCGTTGTTAATCTGTTCCAAACCATAATCAACTTGTTCAGGTGAAATCCCACCATGAGCAAACACAGATTCACCAACTACAAGAACTGTTAAGTTCTTAGATAAGAATCTTGTAGCTATGGGACCTTTAGGTCTCAATGCAGCAATTCTAGCTCTGAATCCACTCCAATATTCTTGTTTAATTCCTAGGAAATTCAAAGGAATCCCATCGTATATATCCTTAGGATTCGGTAATCCTTGACACAATCGTTTCATATTGTTACCTGCTAGGGATGAGAGAAAAAAACCCAAAATTTCGGTTCAGTTTTGGTTATGCTTCTCTTGAAAACCAAACCAAACTATAAAGCTAAACCGCACCAAATTTGTTTGATCTCTTGTTATTATCACTATAGTTGATTAACAAAATAAAATTAAACCAAAAGCTATAGGCCGAAATCATCAATTCGGCTAATTTTTTTCGAGCTCAAATTACCCTACTCATAACCAAAAGTTTTACCTGTGGTATACCAATCAGCCCAATTTCTAAATTCTTCAAGCCCAGATGGTTCCATACCGTAGAATATACGATCAACATTTGATATTTCATGATTCCCATTCATGGTAATAACATTCCCACCATCCTTAACCGCCTGTCGTTTAGGTTTCTCAAGAAAATAAAGTATCTTAAGTTCTTGATCACCGCCGTCAAGAACATCACCAACTTGTACAAGGGTGGTAGAGCCACCAGACCACCTGTCGTTGGCGTCAATGAGGCCGGCTAGACAAAGGGCTTGTTTAGTTTTGGAGAGGTCACCATGGAGATCACCGACCGCGATCAGACGATCAGGGGGAGGGTAGGTGGTTTGAGAGAAGGGTGGAGATGGTAGATCTGGTAAGAAAGTTCCGGTGATGGTGAAGTCAACAAAGGTGTCGATGAATGATGATATAAGATTTGGTAGGTTTTTGCATGTCACGTTGGAAGCCATTATTATTGTTAAGAATGGAGTGCATGATGCATGTTAAATAACTAGTTTTTAACCGCCGTCGCACGTTGCAGCGACGGCCTAGCGTCTGCGATTTCATTGCAAGCTGTGCGATAATGACATTAACATGAGTTGTTATATGTTAGCAAAGCTGATTCAACGTGTATTTTATTATTTCCTGGAGGAGCAACGGTAGAGCGTCGCCAAAGGCGACGGTGCGTGGCGTCTTGTTCGTGCTACAACAATGGTTAGACAAACGTAAAATGTATTTGTAACATATAATAAGAAATAAAAGTCTATGAAAGATGGAAAAAAAAAACGTTTCTACTTGCCTATTTTATTAAGCTTAGTTTGAATATATTATTAAAATAAGTAACATGCACTAAGCTAAAACAATGTACGAAAACCACTGATAGAAAACCACCATTTAAGAAGAAAGGAGAAGACCTAGGCATCTTTTATAAATGTAATCATACAAAAGCAAACCATTCTTTTGTCCTTTTCCCTGTTAGGTTTTCCATTACATATCATCTTCTTTCTATGGTTATAACCCACTCCCGATCCATTATGTAGCTACCACCACCACAACACCATGACTTATCCCGATCATCCCCATATGTCCTATCCGTTTAAGATAAGGTGTGACACCATTCTGAATCAAGAAACATGTCAGGCGGAAATCGCGGCGGGTGGTTACGACGGCGCCGGCTCCAGGTATCTCTCTCTAAAACCTAGTAACACCACGACTGCTCCTCACCCTCTCTCTCTAAATAATCCGTTGCCACCAGCATCACCAACACCCAACAACCCCTCTCCCCCCCTCTGGCTGTTCAGGTAAGGAATAGCTTTGTTTAATGCGTGGGAATGATGAAGTATCTGTTTATTATCGGAAAACCGTCGTCTCCTTCCAACGCCACGCGAAACGAAAAAATCAAGGAGGTTGTGGCCGGGCGGTGATGGCTGTGGGGCGATGCGTAACGGAGAGGGGGAAGGAATGAAATAGAAAGTGAGAGAAAGTTGGATAGACCAAGAAGACATGTGTGTAACAAAGAGGGAGACAAAGGTAAGACATAGGGTTGTATAGAGATGATAACACGTAGAATATGAGAAGACGTGGAAGGTTCTAAACAGTGAGATTGCAACAGTAAACCTTCCTCACAAAGAAATTTGCAAATCTATAACTTATAATAAAAGAATTGAACTTTAATGATGTGGCATTCAATGAAGGCCTCAACCCCTCCTTGAATGTGCCACGTGGCATCATGTAGGATTTTTTAATTTTTGAGTATTTTTAATAAATCTATATATATTATTATAATTATTTTAAGAAAAGATAAGAATTTAAAAACAAAATTAAATTTTCTCTCTAATGTTTCCTCCTATAACTTTTAAACGTTAATATCTTTTATATACGCGATTTTTTAAAGAAAAAAATTACACCAAATTAACGAGCGTTTTATTATCTTTCCAACGAGTACCATAGTGCTATATAAAAAACGGAGAAAAAAAACAACTATTTTTGTGGGGTTTTGTTTTCAAATATATTTTACTCTACTAATAAATCACAAACGATAAACATAACTTCATAGGCAGAGATTCCTTTTTTTATATTTGAACTAGCAAATCACCCGCGCGTTGCGCCGGATATTCAGTCAGTATCGGTCTTATTCATTGTGGTATCAGTATAGTATAGTATCGACATTTAGTACAACAACCGAAATATAAAACCCAATAATTAAAGTAAACCATGAAAATATATTAGTAAATACAAAGAGATGTAATAGAAAATTAACTATGTGAAAGCTTTAGATGAATGAGTTTTTACTTTTTTTTAGTGATTTTTTAGTAAATATGAAATTCTGGTGAAATTTCCTTTGTATAATAAAAGGAAAAGGTAGTTCATAAATGTATTGATATATAGTAAAAAGAAATAGGAAAAACCTATTGGTTGACTTACTGTTCACGAACTTCATAAATGTATTCATTGTGGTATCAGTACGGTATAGTATCGACATTCAGTACAACAACCGAAATATAAAACCCAATAATTAAAGTAAACCATGAAAATATATTAGTAAATACAAAGAGATGTAATAGAAAATTAACTATGTGAAAATTTTAGATGAATGACTTTTTACTTTTTTTTAGGGATTTTTTAGTAAATATGAAATTCTGGTGAAATTTTCTTTGTATAATAAAAAGAAAAAGTAGTTCATAAATGTATTGATATATAGTAAAAAGAAATAGAAAAAACCTATTGGTTGACTTACTGTTCACGAACTTCATAAATGTATATATAGTAATATGATAACTTATGGTAGAAATTTGTTTAAAATAAATATTATTATTATTATTATTATTCATTAATCATGTATTGGCAAATAATTAATTATGTTGTCATATTAGATATTTTATTATGTTATATTAGATATTTTAACCCCGGGACACTCCCGGGATAAAAGCTAGTTATATATATATATATAACTCTTGATTCGATTTGTTGTTTAAGACAGAAAATATTAGAATTTTGATTTTTTTTAATAGCAACTTTATTAAATCAACATCTATAACTTATAATAAAAGAATTGAACTTTGATGATGTGACATTCAATGGAGGCCTCAACCCCTCTTTGAATGTGCCACATGCATCATGTAGGATTTTTTAATTTTTGAGTTTTTTTAATAAATCTATATATATTATAATTATTTTAGGAAAATATAAGAATTTAAAAACAAAATTAAATTTTTCTCACTAATGTTTCCTCCCAAAACTTTTAAACGTTAATATCTTTTATATACGAGATTTTTTAAAGAAAAAAATTACACCAAATTAACGAGCCTTTTATTATCTTTCCAACGAGTACCATAGTGCTATATAAAAAACGGAGGAAAAAAACAACTATTTTTGTGGGGTTTTGTTTTCAAATATATTTTACTCTGCTAATAAATCACAAACGATAAACATAACTTCATAGGCAGAGATTCTTTTTTTTTATATTTGAATATGATAACTTATGGCAGAAATTTGTTTAAAATAAATATTATTATTATTATTATTATTATTCGTTAATCATGTATTGGCAAATTATTAATTATGTTGTCATATTAGATATTTTATTATGTTATATTAGATATTTCAACCCCGGGACACTCCTGGGATAAAAGCTAGTATTAAAATATGTATACTCGATTTATACGCCTTGTCATATAAAGATTAACGCACCATATATGTTTTGCTTGCGTATGGAAATCAAGCAATCTTGGTCGTATAAACTAAACGGTTACATATTTTATCGTCTGTTACTGACGACGTTCCCACCTTTTCACATAAGCGGTTCAGTTACACTACTGCGAGTTTAGTGAAAGTTGTGCTTGATTAGTTATTGACCTCTTCAGCCAATTTATACACTAATTAAGGAAAACCAAACCGAACCGAAACCGACCTTTCAAACTGAGATAATTCACCGTTATCTTTGTACAAATGTTGCTTAAAATCATAAGAGTAAACTGCACGGATGGTCCCTGTGGTTTGACCAAATTTAAACTCTGCTTCTCAGCCTTTTGAAATTACACGTATGGGATCTGTGGTTTGTATTTTGTTTCATCGATGGTCCCTAACTTGGATGGAGGTTAAGTTTTTCAGTTAAGCCTATGTAAAATTACTAAAACACCCCTTTTAAAAAAATAAAAATAAAACATATTATAAATTCTCTTCCCCTCTCTCTATCTCTATCTCTTCCCACCATAATCTTCCCCCAACTACCACCACAACCACCACCACCAATCATCTAGCACCACCACAATCTTCCCCCATCACCGTTACCTCACCCCCAAACCTCATCTTTAGGTTCAAGCTGTAAAAGGGGGGTGTTTTTTAGTGTAATCAATATTCATTGATCAAATAAAACCATTTATTTATGGAATCAAGTCAAACTGACCTCTTATCCATACAAAAATTCAAAGCTCCTAGCGAGAGTGCCTCGACAGCTTCAATGGTTAGTGTAGATGGAACATCATCAATTTCAATTGAGTTTAATAAAGTTCTCCAGCAAAATAGCAGCGGGGTGACTTTTTTAATTCAATTAGATCGAAACTATCATATACTAATTGTCCGCTATCGGGGTCAGATTCTTCATTATTTGAAGACTGAATATGTAACAAAATTGAGAGTAAACCACTTCGACCTTCAGATGAAGAACCTAAACCCGTCGCCTCACCCCTCAACACCTCCTGCCTGAAACCCTCACTAATTAACAAACAAGATCAGATTCGAATCATATTCTCCCAAAAAGAACCAGCTCGTCTTGCTACAGAAGATACGAAAAGGTCAAAGAAAACAGGATCCATTGATAATAATAATAATAATATTAATAATAACCTGCATTGTGTTTAGAGTGGTGTGATTAAGGGATTTGTTGTGTAAGGGAAATGGGTTAAGAGGATTTTAATGGATGGAGAATGGAATCACGCCAAAAAAGTGTTGAGAGAACAGATGATGATTGTGATTAGAGTGGCATGTTTGGGTTTATAATTTTATATATGGCATTATAGAAAGCATGTTTTATAATAGTGGTGGTGGTGGTGGTGGTGGTGGTGGTGGTGGTGGTGGTGGTGGTGGTGGTGGTGGTGGTGGTGGTGGTGGTGGTGGTGGTGGTGGTGGTGGTGGTGGTGGTGGTGGTGGTGGTGGTGGTGGTTCAAAAAAATATATAAAAAAATTAAACTTCTCGGATGGTCCGTATGGGTAGTTTAGTCATTTTACATTGACTTAACTGAAAATTTTAACGAAATTAGCTGGTAAGGATCAAAATGTTATAAAATGCCAACGTTAGGGACCATTAAAAATATATGGGGGCATTGGTGCAATTCGTGCAAATCACAGGGACCATCCGTACAGTTTACTCAAATCATAAAAACAACTCAGATGTATATATATATATGTATAATCGGTATCGTAATATATGTTCATTATAAGAAACTAGAAATTAAGTCATATGTACATCCGTATATTTTACTATATATATATTAGATTATTAGGTATTTGTATAGTCAAACTTTTGAGGTGTACGAATAGCGGGGTTGTAGAGTTGAATAGAAATACGATTTCTAAGCATTGCTGATTTACATTTCAAGATATTACATAACGTTTTAATAAATGCTTGTTTCATGAACTAAGCAGCAAATAACCTGACGTATTATTTCCTAGCCATGTGTACATGATTTATATGTAATAAAGTTACATATAAACATGGACATGATTTGTTAGTGTATTTGATAGTTTTTAGTATTTCGCATGTTAGTATGAACCTGATTTATATGTAATAAAGTTACTTTCATTGCTAAGTTTTGTATCAATCGGTGATGTTTATGCTGTTAGCTAGGGTGGGGTGTGACCTATTCTGAAACTGGGGGGAGTGGGGCGGGAAGTGGTTCATGGGCGGGAACACCACCCTTATAGGGCGTGGAAGGTTGGGGGGGAAGGCTTGGGCGGGGGAAATTTGCCGTGCGTGGGGCGGTTTCTTTTTTTTTATTGGTCAGTTTTTTTTTTTAACTTTAACACAATATAATATTATCCCCCCCCCCCCCCGCCTTCCACTCCCCACAAGTGCCACATGGCGCATCACGCCCCTCTTCCCCCCTCCACTCCTTATACTCTGATCACATTGAGCATACATATGAGTTCAAATCCAACAAAATCGATCAAATCATAACTCTATTAACTATGCTTACGAAGGTACAATCTTAATAAAACAAGTGTTCATCTTAGTTTCTAATTTAACAAAAAAGGGCAACATAATATATTAAGGAGTAATGGAAATAAATAATCCTAACTATTGATTATTGGCCAATAACAGTCTCAACTACGAAAATAACCACTACGTGACATATCACGTCAGCATTACACTAACGGAGTTAGTGATCAGACTAACTGGGACCATTGGTGGCCAATATGTCGAAAGTTGGGACCGCTAGTGGTTATTTTCGTAGTTAGGACTGTTATTGGCCAATACTCAATAGTTGGGATTATTTATTTCCATTACTCAATATATTAAGCCTTGACTTGAATTTCCACTAGTTTATGCAGCTCCTCAGTTACCAAACGTTGTTGATCCGAATTATAAACTGGCTTTGATGTCAAGATTTTCAAATGAGAATTCTCACTAATCTCTAAAACCTGAGGCAACCCGTTAATACGGCCTTTAGACATACCCACATCAATCCGTATGGCTTTACCATCACAAACCGCGTTTATGCCCCTAGTTTGAACAGTATGCCCCATGATCAACCTCCTCGCGCCTGGAATTGTTGCAAGTGCATGTTCTAGCATACTGCAATCACAATCTTCAATAGATTGTCTCGAAAATTTCCTTAACCAAACTATGGTGTTTCTTGTTCTAACAAAATCTGAAGATAAGTTATCTTTTAACCCTGTAATCCAATCTCTAACATCGTTGTTAATCTGTTCCAAACCATAATCAACTTGTTCAGGTGAAATCCCACCATGAACAAATACAGATTCACCAACTACAAGAACTGTTAAGTTCTTGGATAAGAATCTAGAAGTAATTGGGCCTTTTGGTCTCAATGCAACAATGCTAGCTCTTAAACCACTCCAATATTCTTGTTTAATTCCCGGGAAATTCGAAGGAATCCCATAGTATAAATCTTTAGGGTCAGTTAATCCATCACATAATTGTTTCATATTGTTACCTAGGGATTAGCAAAAAAATTATCAACAAAAGAAGCCCAAACCGAAATAATCAACAAAAACAAACTGAATAACCAACCCAAACAACTAACTAACGGTTTGGGTTTTCCTTTTCTAAAACCAAAAACTATAGTTCAGTTTCAGGTATGCCTCCGTCCAAAACCTATTGTATTCAATTAGTTTGAACACTCAATGTTGCTACAACAAGGAAAATGACCGGTATTAGGTTAGGAGATGTTTAGGATTATAGGTTAAAGGTATATTATGTTGGAACTTAGGTTTTAAGTTTAGTTTTAGCTTTAGGTTTGGATTTAGTTGAAGGATTGGGGGTCTTCGAGCTCCTGGAAGGACCTGCACAAGGGTAGCAGACACCGTTAGCCTTAACGCAGGAGGGGGCCTCCTGCGTTTGGACTCCGGCGTGAGAATAAGTATATATTCTTTTGGAGTTGGGAAATAATGAAATAGAGAGTATTAGAGTAGAGAGAATGAGTGAGAAGTGTGTGTGGAATGTCTACCCAAGAGTCTCCTTATATAGGCAATGAGATTCTGCCCAGGAGCTCCCTCAGGGTAGCCTCCTTTCCATACCTGGTTGTGTTTGACCCTCTATCGGCTCCCTGCAGTGAGACTTTGCCCTTTTTGGGTGCTTTCAGCTTTTATCATTTCCAATGCAAGTCATGGAGCTGTGTGATGTTTTGTTTCTTGCAATGATAATAAGCCAAAACCCACTTTTGTCATTTCCAAGGTTTTTACTATTTGCTTTTTGCCCTGAGGCTTCCGCATGGCAGGTACGCTGCCCTATATCAGCTCCAGTAAGTTAGGCCACCTCCTAATCAACTCAATTTTACTTATCTTTTCGACGAGGGGATTAAACGCTGTCGTTTTAGGACCCACGTCATCACTTAATATTAAATTTACGGCCCAAATTCATTATTTTGGGCCATAAATTTAATGCCAAATTCATTAATAGGTGATTAACCAAAATATTAATTAAGACAAAAAATTTAGGCCAAAGTTCATTATTTTTGGCTACTTTTTTCTACCCCATAAATTTGAATCCCACAAGTATAACCAAAACCTAAGCTATAGAATAAACTGAAAACCGAAAAACTGATCCATTAAGAAATTATATTTTTACCTGTGGTATACCAATAGGCCCAATTTCGAAATTCTTCAAGCCCAGATGGCTCCGTACTAGTGAATATGCCTTCAACATTCATGAATTCATGATTTCCATTCATGGTAATAACATTACCACCATCCCTAAAAGCTTGACGTTTAAGTTTCTCTAGGAAATAAAGAATTTTGAGCTCTTGATCACCGCGGTCCAAAATGTCTCCGACTTGCACAAGAGTGGAGGATCCACCTGACCACTGGTCATTGGCGTCGATAAGGCCAGCAAGACGCAAGGCTTGTTTAGTTTTTGAGAGGTCTCCATGGAGATCACCTACCGCGATCAGACGGTCAGGGGGAGGGTAGGTTGTTTGAGAAAAAGGTGGAGATGGTGGCTCTAGTAAAAAGATCCCAGAGACTGTGAAGTCTACGAAGGTGTCAATGAATGATGATACGAGATTTGGTAGGTTTTTGCATGTAACGTTGGAATTCATTTTATTCAAGGAACAAATAAAGAATGGAAGTGTGCATGTGTTATATAGGTCTTATTTTGTTTCATGTGTTATTATAATAATACTATTTTTAAAGACTAACTATTAAATTGAAGTAACGTTTACTAATACAGAAATACTAAATTGGGATTTAAGACTTTAGTTTTTTTTTTTTTTTATTAACAACCCTTGGAACGACTTGTTGTTTGAAACAGAAAATATTAGAAAAGAAAATTAATAAAAACTTCTTTTTAAATCAACATGTTAATGTTTTGTACATCCAGTTTATACGCATGGTGTAGCGCACCATCTTTTGCTTGTGTATAGAAACCATCATTAGAAATTAATAGTTTGTGTTTGTCTAAAAATTTATTAAACGGTAAGTGTTGTCTAAAAGGTTATTTTTTTACAGGGAAAGCCCACACATTATGGATCCACACATTCTGGATCACCCTGGCAAATGGATCATTCTTTCGTCGGAAGAATAGAACTTGGTGACCTGACCTACCCACTCAGGAGGAAACCCACGCCTGGGAAAATGCCATGGCTCAACCCAAAACCAAATTTGTCTTAGATTGTATAGTGTTTTATATGGCATTTTGGTGTTTTATGTTGATTATCATGTGTTGCTTTATATTTATAGGCGTATGATAGTGTGTTAAAAGCTTTTATGGACTAGTAATCTTCACTCTATTATCTGTGAATTTCGGATGCTTTATGATAGTGTTTTGCCATACTCTTATGACTTTATACACTTTATAGAAAAATTCGACTTTTTAGCCAAAACCTACCCTTACTCGTATAATATATAAATTATCTTCATAATAATCTCAACTCTTTTATGATATACCATTTTCCCAGTTGATACCAGCCCAAATAATCAAACAATGAGCAAAATAAAAAGATGAAGAGAATTAATATTGTGATTTGTGCAATTAACAACACTTCAACAAAACAAACTTTTTTGACTTAGGTAAATTTCATACCCATCAAAACAACTCACCTACACCTTCAGTGTATCCTGAACAATAAAACCAAACCTACTAGAATTCTAATACTATTTTCTAGAAATTAAGAATTGCAAAACAATCCAATAAACCTATCAGATAATAATAAACTATCAAACTAATCTTTAACTTACTAGATAAACTCAAACTATTAAATAAACTAATAAAAATTAACTTTCACTTTCCCCTTTAGTTTTTGTAGTTTTAGGATTAACACCTTCATTTCCCACATATGCTACTCTAAAATCATATTCAAGAGAATTTATATCTAAGATAATCAGCCAAACAGAGATCGTCTAATTAGCATGCTCATTGGTACATATACTTACGAATTCACATAGCATGCTTGATGCAGCTAGAGATGAAAATGTAATGAACAAATCGCCCATGCTCATGCACATGCACGCTATTTAGTGTCAAATCGCGCACCATAATTTCATTTCATATCACAATACAAATATCATGCATCACAACACTCTAAGAAGCGGAAAACTTGTAGTGAGGAGTCCTATAGCGACTCCCTAAGGTCCTCAACAACTCAAGTAGACATAACCATATAGCTAGAGGACACATTGTCACAAAAAAAAAAAAAGCTATTCAAAATTTATGGATTTTTAACTCTACAGCGATTACCCGTTGTCACGGAAAGTTTAGATGGAATTGCAAAAAAAAAAATTGTACGATAATTGAATACTTTGCCCTGATAACATGTCGTGACGTTCCTTTTTCTATAGAGAATAAAAGAAAATGGAAATTGTGTTTTTGATAGGACCCAGTTGCGATGACGTGTCGTGTCGTGTCGCAGAAATGCAACTTCCTCTTCCATGTGTGGTATTTGGATGATGACACGATTATAGGGGGCGCTGGTGAAGTGGCTAAAGCTTTAGGCATTATCGGGTTTGAGAGACCATGTTTGGGGCTTGAGCTTAACATCAAGAAAACCAAGGCTTTATGGCCGTCGTGTAATGGAGATGAGGTAAAGGAAGGATTATTCCCTAGTGGGATTAGGAGACCTGATTTGGTTGTTAACCTCCTTGTAGGGGTGGTTAGTTAGGACCTTGGCTTTATTAGCGATTTGGTTGTGAAAAGAGCTTTATGTGCGGTGACATTATGAGTTGTCTACCTTGCTTGCGGAACCCTCAATGTAACCTCCTCTTTCGACGCTTCTGTATGGGGGTGGCTAAGTTTTTGTTTGGCCTTTGAACTTGTCAATCCATGTTTGTTGAGGATGTTGTTTATGTTTTCGAAAACAACATTCGGGATGCGATCAATGTCATTGTAGTTTGCGGAGGACTATTTTTTGGAGATCTACAATGGAGGTTGGCACCCTTGAAGATGCGTTTTGAGGTTTAGGCCTATATACAACGGGAGATGTTTCAGCCAATGCTTTCGTGGCCTCAAAGGCTCAATCTTGGAGCGTACAAGATCTCATCCTAAGGGACACTGGTTTGGATGGCTTGGACTCTGATTATGAGAGTGCACTGGATTACTTGCATGGTTCCGCCTTGAGCATGCACTCGACGGTTTCGCTAATAAGGACCCCTCGAAAAGCCTAACATACTTTGCTGAGTGCCTTTTATGGTAAAACCATTCATATGAAGGGAGAGTTGTTTGACCTATCCCCGCGTCAGAAAACTATGTTAGAGTGTATGTGGGGAGCCCATGCATAAGATTTCCTAACTGTTATCCTCACTGAAGGGGGCCAGTAGATGTCCATGATAGAGTGTCAGACCATCCTTAAGTACCAGCAAATTATCCCCTTGTACCCTATTGATGAGACATGTCGTATTTGTCGTAAGGCTTGATTGAATAATTTTGGGGGATGCAGTCCATTAGGGTTTGAATACAGACACGACTGGTTTAGAGATGTCCTGTGTGATGTCCTTAACTGAGCATGACTCTCTGCTATGGAGACTCGGGTGAATTTGCTAACCAACCTATAGGAAGGAAGGTCCACCCTACATCTTGTGGATGTTCTACAGTTTAGTTGGGCAGGCGAAAAACATGCTTGTGTGGACCTAACTGTGTGTTCCCCCGTCATGGATCTTAGGATCAACATGTTCGTGGAGGTCAGGTTGCATTGAAGGCGAAAGGAAGGAAATTGCCAAATATGAAAAAAAAATGTATGTTAGAATTAGTATGTCTTCATTCCCTTCGCTTTTGATACCCTGGGCTCTCTAACTATGGAAGCTGTCAAGTTCCTAGAACCAAAGTTAAGTTTTTAGTAGGATTGGTTTTGCCATTAAAAGGGAACTGCCGCACCAGGAGCAGATGATAGTTGGGGCTAGGGGTGCCTTGGCTCCCGCTGTTTTTTGCTTCCTAATGTAATTTTAGGCGTTTTTGTCCAAATTTTATATCTATTGAGTGTGGCCGCCACCGTTTTAAGGAGCTTGTGCCTCCCCCTCCCCGAAATTTTTCTTCAAACTCCACCACTATGCGGCATAAATTGTTTCCTGTTTACTTGTCATTCTTTTTTGTAGTTTCTGTTATTTTAAACTAAGCAGACTATTATTTCTTAATCTAAATGATAAAATTGACAGAGTTGAAAACGGTCGAGGTGGAGGGAACGTTTAATGAATCGCTCGACATGTACCTTAGACTGTCTGTTATGGGTGGCGTGACCAGGGTCGCCAGCCACCTTGGCTACCATCTGACTAGCGAACACCACAACATGAACATGTGAGGGAGCACGTTTGGAATCAAAGCTTACTATATTTGTATATTAAAAATCAGTGGCAATGATAAGTACAAAAGTTGGGACAGAAGATTTAGAGACAACTGAATTAACAATTCCTTCATATATATATATATATATATATATATCATAACATAATCAATATCTTTTTAAAGGCTTATGGTAAGATCTAACCAAAAGAAACTACATGTTGGACATTATTGAGAATTAAGTACCCAATAAACAAAATTAATGGAAATTGCATGGTAATATGTTGTAGGTATGGGTGTTCAAAACCGGATTGTCCGATTTTCTGATATCCGAAAATTTTGGATAGTAAATATTGATATCGGAATCCGTATCCAAAATTTCGGATTATCGAACAGATATCCGAATCTAAAAAAATGAAAAAGAAATCGATTTCCTGCTTATATTAAAACCAAACCAAACTTGCTTAATTCAAATATTCAAAATAGCATAAACATTCAAAACAATACAAAGTATCAAATTCAAAGCAAATACAAAGATATTCGATGGTCAATGGTCAAAAATAGATGAAAATATTTTTTAATGGTCAATGGCTTTATATCCGTCGATGGTCAGAAACGTCAAAAATATACTTATGATTTTATATTCAGATGGTCGATAACGGAACCGAATTTCTTTACAGATGTACTAGATGGTCGGAAGTCGGGACGATGGAAGATGGAGGGTGACTGCTAGGCTGGTAGGAGGAGCAGTCGGACATGAATATGAGGGAGGCAGTTGCAGGAGATGAGGAGTGGAGGGAGGTGATGTTTGTTATTAAGGTTAGGGTTAGAATGAGAATAAAACTTTGTATATATAATTATATAATATATTTTTATTTTTTTAAGATTTCGGATTTGGATATTTCGGATATCCAAAAATTTTCAAAAGTCACATCCGTATCCCAATCCAAAATTTTAGATTATCCGATTTTCGAATATCCAAAATTTCGGATATTTCGGATACAGATTGTCGGATATTTTGGATTCGAATTCGAATTCGGATGTTTTTTAACACCCCTAGTTGTGGGTCTACAACGGATCAACATAAACAAATCAAATCAAGAAAACATTAATGGTCAAAGATATGGAAAAAAAAGGTACCTAAAGTTTCTTCTAAGTTAACAAAATTCAAACACAACAAAACAAAAATTCCTTTTTTAGCTTAGTCTTTTTAGGTTTAGAGGTTGAGTTTTATTTGTTGTTGGCATTTTATTATGTCTCTTTTTGCGCCTGTAACTGTAAGCCTAATGGCTGGAAGAGGAAATGATAAAGAAACTTGGCAGGAAGTTCCGGTACGCAAAAGACAGAAAGTGGAGAGTGGGGACTCTTAGGGAGATAAGGACGTCACTAAGTTCTTTATCACTAACCTCCCTAATGGGTGTACACCTTGGGAGGTGATAACTCATAGAATTAACATATAAAACAGGCATAAACAGTCCCAAAATAGGTCACAATTAGGCTTATATTAGTTATAATTGATGCTTAATTCGTTCCTATTTGATTATCTTAGGAAACTGGAGCTCCGAGACGGAAACAAAGGATTTCCGGGTGAAAACATGCAAAACTTGGAGATTCCTGAAGATACCAGACTTCAAGCCTGTTCCCTGTATGTTTGGAAGACAATCTCGGGACTTAACCAATGCTAAAATCAGTCCCGGAATGACCTTGCACGCCCACGCTCACCTGCACGAAGGCCTTGCACGCGAGAAGACAACGCAGGAAACTTGGAGGGCAAGAAATCAGAGACTTACAGAAGTGCACGGCAATGCCACATGCACAAGCACTGGCGTGCCAGACAATGAAGTACAGACAAACTCTGCCATGCAGCAACAGAATGTACGTGTAACTGCAAGCACGCCCTCGACACTCATGGCACGGCCATGCTTCACCTGGGAGGTCTATAAATAGCAAGCCAACCCTCACCATTTGTTCATCCCTTCTTGTGCTCTCTTGGGCCGAACTCCAAGCTTCTTCCAGAGATCTTGGGGTCTTGTGGGAGGCCTTCTGGTCCTCCTAACATCCCTCAATGGTTAGGCCTCGTCCTACCTTGATCGGCCTGGCCAAGAAGAGGATCGTAGAGTAGTTATGCAATAATATCGAGGGTCGTGAGGATCAAGAGAGCTACATATCACTTGAAGATGGATAGCTTGTCTATGAGCAGCCATGTTCTTGTGTTAATCATGTTTATGGTTGTATCTTTCTATCATCATGAACCCACTTGATTTGTAGACTTTTATTTTTATTATTAGTAGTTTATTTTTAGTTATTTGTGTTGTCCTCTTCTTTTAATCCTTATTTGTTTATCTTTGTGACAGGTTGCTTTGATGATAACTTAAACCTAAAATCAATATTAACTTATTAGGAGAACTCATGAGTGTACCCATAGTGTGTAAAAACCATGCACTTGTTGTAACACCCCAACCGATGGCGGAAACATCGGGATGTCACGTATTGATGATTGTTCAGTAGCTCATGGTAAATAATAAATTTCAATAAATGATTTAAATAAATTACATACAATTGTTCTAAGAATTTGTACATCAAAATGAAAAATACTATCTACGCATCTTCAAGCAATAACTCTAATCTTCAAGCAAGCTATAACCTGAAACATGTTAAGTTTGAAAATATTTTGGGTCAACAAAAGTTGGTGAGAATTACATAGGTTTTGATAATTGAATAAAGTTTGTACAATTCAAGTGTCATGGCAAGTCTAGTCCATATGTGAAAACATACTAGAAGTAAATCGAGTGCATAATCAACCCTTGTGACTGTTGTATTGTGGTCCATCCCATACGCTCATGGTTCACTCGATTATGTTATGCGATAACAATCACCCACGCTACCTATGTAGAAGGCACGTATCCGGGTGGGATTGTCAGTCCAATAGATCTATCATTGTATACCGTCGGTTGATCAATGTTAATGATTATGCTAGAATATTGTGCTTACCCTAGTCATGTTTAAGACATAATGCAACATAGAAAAACACATAGACACTTTATGATTGAATTGCATATAGAATGTTGTAACATGTTTCACCCCGAAAATAGTGAAAAATAGAAAAGGGGCTATGTAAAACTCACCTTGAATACTTGATTTTGCTAAAATTTATCGGGAATCAACGACAATTAACAAAGGCTGATATAATCTCTAAGGCTTGAAGAACGCATCATGAATACCTAAATAGTATCGCAACTTTAATACACAACTCTATTTAGTTGGTCAACTTCCACTCATTACACATATTAATTTACGTATATGTGTAGACCTTTTAAATTTTGAAATATTTATAAAATCTTAATTTTAGTTTTGTCAAATTTACAATTTAATGTAAAGCTTCGAAAGGCATAAATATTGCTAGTATTTGTTTTCACAAAGTTTACACTTTAGTATTTGATACTCAAAAGTTAGGCTTAGACTTTAAAAAAAAACGACAGAGAAATGATTCCATCTATTATTCTATCAATATATGTAGTTTGCAATTTGCCAGTGAGTTTGTACAGCACCAACCGTCTATACTTATATCCCATCTTCCCACTTGCACTTATTTATTTATTTTTGTTCAATGACGACACATAAGAGAAATAGTAACAATACCTTAAATCAAGAAGGGTAGCATATTTAACGGAGATCGTCTAAAATATGGCAATGGATGTGTGCTCAGTTTAACCACGGACTACAGTGGGGTTCGAGCGTGAAGTCATATAGATATCTACGGCAGCTTCGGGTTGTGTGGCGAGCCGAGAAGGGTAAGGGTGACGGTTGGTGGTGGTCACGACGAGCTGGTTGCTGGTTGGGTTGTTGTCGATTTCGAAAATGATTGTTGATAGGAGGTGGTCGAACTCAAAATATGAAATAATTTTGAGTGGCTTGGTTCAGAAACATGTGGTTTGTTTATTGGTTTCGGGGTCGAGTAGTAGTGGTTTGTGCGGTGGTTCGAACATCTCCGGGGCCCTAACAGTAAACGCGAGAGAATAGAAGGAATATGAATTCGAGATGGATGGTTGATGGCGGTGGTGGAAAGAGTAGGTTTTATGGGATCATCTACATGCTTTCAAAATTTGGAAATGTCTTGATTTAGGCCAAGATTAAATGCAAATCGGTGTTTGTCAAATAATTGAGGAAGGGTAGCCGAATTTCTTGCCAAAGTTCCCAAATAAGTTTTGCTACAATACTGATTGTGTTGATTGAGGTTATATTGGAATGAAGATGGTCAAAATATTGATTCCGTGATTTATGTAGTAACTCATGTGAGGAAGAAGCATTCATTGTTTTGCATTTTTATTATTTATTATCATTATTATTATAATAAGAGGGTTAAAGTATATAGTTTTGTTTGAGAAAAAAATTGTTTTTTTTTAGGAATAAAATTTTGATATGTCTAAAATGTTTAGGGATGATAAGAAATTAGTATAGCTTTATAAGCTTGAATGGAACTAAGTGAATAAAAATGGGAATTTTATCAATTAAAAAGTTGGGGAAAAATACGTGATGTTACACTTGTGAGCTCATCCGAAAATATAAATAATAATTGATTAACTTAACTAAACAACTAGAGGTTTAATCATCTTCTGGTAGTCCCGAACTAGATCCAAGGCGAGGAAACCGGTAGTGAGACAGATCCCTCGGGCTTCTGATATCCGAACCGGGTTCTAAGCAATGGATTCTGAAGTGGACCAGATCTGAGTGACACATTTCTGGTACTTACCAGATGATTGGATGATCTTCTTAGTAAAGAGAGGTTTCCCTAAGGGCGCACCAGTGATCTCTTGTATCATACGCCTTTAGGATTATGTGTCACCTTTAACAAGGGTTTCATTCAGTTCGGGAGGTTAAGGGTTGGGTAATTAAGTTATCATTGATTAAACCAACTTGATATTTAATTAATCACTAACTATTAAGTGTCACAATAAAGATAAACAAATAACGGATTCTTTATCTAGTTCTCGTTAGTACAACGCCGTTACCTAATGGGGGTACGGTCTCCTGATATCAACTGTAAGAGAGATCCATCGACCTAGTTCGTTAACCAATGGGGATTTGTTGTTGACCTACTCGGGAATGACCGTAAGGCGAGACCCTTCGGTACGAAACGCGAGAGCTAAGACGAGGTGTACAGTGTTCCAGGTCGGAAGTGAAGCCTCCGCTTTAAGAAGAAGATGAGTTCGAAGACCAGATACTTGACTGCGGTTTGAGAAGCCCGCTATACGCGAGGCCCTGGCGGAGACCCCAGGTGGACGAACGCTGGAGAGGTTTAGCATTCTACGCAGTGGTAGCCTCTGCTTCTTTATCAAAGAGTCAACACTTCAAGATCCCCCTCGTCTTCCTCACAAACTAACTTCGGTAAAATTAACAATGTGTCTCCAATGTTAACGCCTATCCTTAAACAATGTATAACTCTAATATTAATACCTAACCTAAAACAATGTACAACTCTAATGCTAACACATGTTGAAAATAGAATTCACATTTATTGATTTGAACATAATTAGTGACTTGCCTATACATGATTAATGAATTACTTGAACACTTTGTGTTTTTTTTTTGTTTTAGGAACAAAACCCCACAAAAAAAATTGTCATTTTTTTCTCCGTTTTTATATAGCACTATGGTACTCTTTGGAAAGAAAATAAAACGCTCATTAATTTGGTGTAATTTTTTTATTTAAAAAATCTCGTATATAAAAGGTATTAACGTTTAAAAATTATGTTTTTCAATTTTGTTTTTCAATTTTGAAACATAAGAGAGAAAAATCCAATTTTGTTTTTCAATTTTTTTTTCCTAAAATCAATTAATGCCACATGGTACATTCAAGGGGGATGATGCCCTCTTTAAATGCCATGTAGGATTTATTGTTTTCAATTATATAATAGATTTTAAGTATTTCAAATATTAGTATGATGATGATACATATGTTATTTATTACAATTTAATTTATTATATATTTTTAAAACATAAACTATAAAAAAAGTAAAAACATATATACATGGAAATCCCAACGGGTATGCTCCATACTCGTGAGTATGCTCTATACTCGACGGGTAATACCCGACAAATACCCGACGGGTAATAGGACGGGTATGAAATGAGATTTTATAACCGGGTATGGGTATATGGTATTAGCCAAACCCGACCCATACCCAACCCGTTTGCCATCCCTAAACCGAACTAATATCAACCAAAAGTTCGTTGCAAAGTTCGTAGAAGTCGTCTACTTCTTTTACATATGGGCATGTTTGAGTAAACTTTTTGAGACCTACTTATAACTTATTATTTTTTCAAAAAGTTGATAAGTTAAAAAAAATGTTTAGCAAATGTGACTTTTAACTTCCACTTATGAGTATTTATAACATCAAAAAGGAATTTTTGAAAAGTAAGGGTAAACTTACTTTTCAAAACTACTTAGACTATGTGGTGTGGTTTAGCCAAGGCTTAGGAAGTCTTGCCGCCACGTCAGCAAAAAGTGGGTCATGCTTTGTTTAAGACATCTTGAGGACTACCCAAGGGTGTGGGGGGGGGGGGGGGTAGTCCTCCTTGGGTAGTCCTCCACTCCTATTGGCCACAATTTATTTTTATTTTCTAATTTTTAAATAACTAAATAAATAACATAATATTTAAAATAAGGTTACAAATAAAAATAAAATTACGTCTAAAAATAACCGTAACAAATAAGTAAATAATTAAAATAAATAACATGTCTACTTTCCCCGTTCACCCATATATAATCGACCAAATCCGATTGTAGATGTACGTGTCTGTCTTCGTTGCGTAATAAGAATTTGTTAAGTTCTTGCTGAGCCGGATTAACGGGAACACTATTCTCCTGAACTCGTTTTCATGAAAATCACAAATGGCCCCTTCTTCGTCTTCGATATGCATGTTATGCAAAATAATACAAGCATACATACAATACCGCAAGTTTTTTGGTGCACCTGAGACCTCTTCTTCCTCATCTTGTATGATTTGCGCCGCCATCGCCACAATATTTATAAAAATTTGGTTTTCCTCAGTGGACGATAAAGATGACGAAGCAAAAGAATAAGCATTCGACATTGTGTGGTAATTTTTATAAAAACTTTAAAAAAATTTGTAGAGGTTGAGAGGAAAGATGTAAAGATTTGAAAGAGATTTGTAGTTGTGTTTGTTTTATTTGTTAAAATGTTTAAAGGAATGAATTATTTAAATAGAAAATGTTTTTTTTTATTCTATAACGGTCATATGACCGTTATCAAGGCCCCACATCCAAAAATCAACCAATGGCTTGCCCCGTCTCAAACGTCCGAAAATGGATGACTTGGCCGGCCCGAACACGATGGGGGCGGTGTTGGCCGGACCTGGACGTGGTCGACGTTCAAAAAGTTTAACCAAAGACCCTCGTATTTCCTACAAATGGATCTTGAACCATCCCCTACTTGACCTTCCCTGTAAAAACTAAACCCGACCCGACAACCCACCAATCACAAACCAACAAAACCTCCATTGTTGTCCACCTTCCCATCTTCTGATCTTCATTCACAACACACAACATGAAACCACCAAGATTCAATTACACTGCCTCCATTTCATCATTATTATCAAACCCACATCAAATCTTTAATCTTTATCCCAAAAATCAACCCTTTTTCAATCTTTTCACCCATAATATTATTGACCGATCATATTCCTCTTCAGAACCCATTGACCCAATTCCCATCTCCCCAACAGTCTCATCACCTGACAACAACCACCAACATGATGATGGTGTGTCAGCCATTGATGCTGGGAGTTCTTTGCGTAAGCCCATTAGTTTGTGGCCTGGTATGTACCATTCACCTGTCACCAATGCTCTTTGGCAAGCAAGATCTGTTATTTATGGTGGTGGTGGTGTTGGGGATTCTGTTGTTAGTAAAAGCCCTGCGAATAGCCGGACTACTATTAGTTATCCCTTTAGTAAGGATTATATACTTAGAGAGCAATATAGGAACCCGTGGAATGGGATTCGGGTTGGGAAGTTGCTTGAGGATCTTGATGCGTTGGCCGGTACCATTTCGTTTAAAGTATGGTTCTTTACTACATTGTTTATATACCACTGACGTGTTATATGGGTCGTGTGTTGTCATATGGGTTGTATGAGAGTTGAAAAATGGTCATATGGGTCGTACGAGGCCGTTATGAGATGCGATTAGATAAATCATACGGTCGTGTGATGTTTTTTATTAACATGGAAATGACTTATTTGATTAGTGTCAAAGTTATATTATTGTTCGTATGAGTTGTGACCATTTTTTTGCGCTATTAGATGGCCCGTATGATGTGAGTGATGTGTCATAATGGTAGTATGATGTCATATGGGTTTGATAGACGGAAAATGGTCGTGTGATGTGGTGTTTGCTAAATCATTTCGCCAATATGATGTGTTTAACTGACTGACTGGCAAGGTGAAGTGTCTTATGGGACACGTGGCAAAATCATATAGCTTGTATGACCATTTTTCGTTTAAAGTACGGGCCTTTATTGTTTTTGGTTGGATCAGTTTGTATTTTTGAGAGATTAGCGTTGTTAAACTAAGGGGTTGGGTAAAGAAACAATGTTGACACACTATGCAAGTATCGATAATGTTATGGGTGTTATGATGTCATATGGGTCGTATGAATTGCATAAAATGGTATTGTGGGTCATCAAATCGTATGACCCATATGATGTGTTTGACTGCTATAGAAATGACTCATGTGACCATTGAGAAAGTTTTATGGCTCGTAAGATAATTTTTTGCATTTTTATACGGCTGTAAGATGTCATATGGGTATGGTATGACAAGTGAAAAATGGCCATATGGGTCGTATGAGGGTTTGTATGAGGTGGTGTTCATCTTGTATGATGTCATATGGGTCATATGGCTTGTGAAAAATGGTCATATGGGTCTTATAAGGGCCAGTATGGGGTGGTGTTCGTCCCGATGATAGGTAAAAAATGGGCATATGGGTTGTATGAGGGCCCATATGAGGTGGTGTTCGTCAAATCATACAGCTTGTATGGTGTGTTTGACTGACACAAATGACTGATGTGCCCACTGGCAAAGTCACATAGCTCGTATGACCATTTTTCTCACTATCGTATGACTTGTATGATGTGACAGGGACACTTGTGTTCAGATATCTCATTAGCATCGCCCTTAAACTAATTCCGATAGATTATGAAATGCATTCAGTCGTTTTAACATTTTTGACTTTCATTGAATTTTTGCAGCACTGCTTCAATCATCCTGGTATGGCAGACTCATTGTTGCTGGTGACTGCTTCTGTGGACAAAATGGTATTAAAGAAACCGATTTTGGTGGACAATGATTTGAAGATAGAAGGAGCTGTTACTTGGGTTGGTAGATCATCCTTGGAGATTCAACTGGAAGTTCTTCAATCTACTGAAGGTACATTGATGTTTGGCTAATTGCTGACTGTCTGCAACTCTGCATATGCGTTGATTGTTTGATAATTAGAAACTCGTTTCGTTTTACTTCTAGTTGGTCATCTCATTCTGATTGTTAACAATAAGATAAAATCACTTTCAAAAACACATGTTAAAACGCATGCTTGAAGCGCTAGGTGCACAAAGCGATCAGGATAACGCCTTAGGGCCTTGCGGCGCACCTCATGCACATCTGGGTCAAAGTTTCTGTAGGAGGGTGAAATGTAAAAATAATCAAAGGGATGAAGATGTTATGACTTATGAATGTTTGTATATAGAGCAACATCTCGCATACATGAAGCTGTGACACCACGTGCCTCGGCTTTTGGGATCTGTACTCCTCGGAGTGCCTCGCGCCTTCTAAAACTAAGAACCAAACACTAATTAAGTTTCAAAAACAGATAATGATGTAATTCACCTTGACCATTAATCTGCAGAATCATCTGATCCTGTAGACTCACAAGCTCTGGTTGCGAACTTCACGTTTGTGGCCCGTGATTCCAAGACGGGCAAATCAGCAATAATTAACCAAATTACACCTGAGACTGAAAAAGAGAAATTGCTTTGGAAAGAAGCAGACGAGAGGAATAAGTTAAGGAAACAGAGAAGATTACAGCAAACAAAGGAGATTGACAACGAAAAGGAAGCAGAGAGACTAAATGCATTATTGGCAGAAGGGCGCGTATTCATCGACATGCCTGCTTTGGCAGATAGAGATAGCATTCTTATACAAGATACTTGCATGCAAAATTCATTGGTATGTATGCCACAACAAAGGAACACCCATGGAAGGATATTTGGAGGTTTTCTTATGCGAAGAGCTTTTGAGCTGGCTTTTGCGACCGCTTACGCTTTTGCTGGCAGTGCTCCGCTCTTTCTTGAGGTTGATCATGTTGATTTCTTGAAACCTGTAAGTTTTTCTGTTTCATGTTTATAAATAACTTCTATTATCACTTTTAAGTTGGTTTTGGAAGTTTCTCTACTAGATTATTATATTAGGCTCAAGCGTTACGAAATTCGAAAATATCTAAACTATACCGAGCTTAGTAGAAATCTCATCATCTAGAGTCTAGACTGCTTGATGCCATTGCTTCTTTTAAGAAAAATGTTGTGTTGAGTTGAGTCACCTTTATTTTTGGTTGGTTTTTGTATGTTTCAGTATTTATCTGCTGCATGTAACACTTTGTTTTTTTTTTATTTTTTTATTTTTTTTGCTACCAGGTGGACGTTGGAAATTTTCTGCGGTTCAAGTCATGTGTTCTGTTCACTGAACTTGAGAACCCCGAGAAACCTTTGATAAACATAGAAGTTGTAGCTCATGTGACTAGGCCCGAGCTCAGAACTGCAGAAGTAAGCCTCTGCCTCTGCCTCTGCGTATTTGTTTATCTTATTGCAACTGTCTAAATATACCTATTACTAGTAGATTATTATTGAGAACAAATCCAAACACTTACTCATTCAACCCATTTTATTACAGTTGATTATCTTATAATTATGATTTAGTATCATATACCGGCTTTTAAAACACAAATGGCTGATGCTTTGTTGAATTTGACAAGGTATCCAACAAGTTCTACTTCACATTCACAACGAAGTCAGATGGCACGACAAACAGTAAGATTCGCAGTGTTGTTCCAGCCACAGAGGAAGAGGCACGCCGAGTGATTGAACGGATTGATGCTGAGAAGTGTTGTTGACCATGAAACCAAAAGTCAATCATCTTTTTATGGAAACTGACCATGTAAATTTCATAGACCGACATTTGCAGATTGAAATCGAGTATGTAGAGCACAAGTAAAGGTGGTTGTCACTCGCTGCACGAAAATGAATTTTGTTAACATTTGATCAAGAATGCTTTCTGCGCATGTGATTGAAATCGATGTTATGAACGTCTTCTAATACACTCTGTTTGGTATGGGGTAATGGAATGAGAGAGGGAATGGAATGGAATGGAAGAGGTAATGGAATGGGAGAGGTAATGGAATGGATCATTACCATTTCATGTCTTGTTTGGTTATCATGTGGGAATGGAATGAATTCTTACTTTGTGTTATTTTGTATGTAAGAAAAAACGAAAATATAAAATCGATGGTGAGTGGTGGGTGGCGGCAGTGACGGTGGTGGTGGGTAGCGGCGGCGGCGGCAACGGTGGTGGTGGCAGTGGGCGATGGCGGTGACGATTTGTGGGTGGGCGACGACGGCAGTGGTGGGTTGTAGCGGTGACGGTGGGTGGTGGTGGCGATGACAGTGGTGGAGGCAGTGGGTGGCAGTGACGCATGTGGTGGTGGTGGTTGGACGGTGGTGACAATGGTGGGTTACGACGATTCTAGCAATGGTTGTGGGTGGCGGCAATAGGCGGTGATGGTTGGATGATGACAACGATGGTGGGTTGTAGTGATAATAATAATAATAATAATAATAATAATAATAATAATAATAATAATAATAATAATAATAATAATAATAATAATAATAATAATAATAATAATAATATATTTGTTTCCATTCCTTGAAGGAATGAAAAAAAAAACACCACCTTACCAAGGAATGAAAATTCTTAAAATGGAAGGAATCTCATTCCTTATGGAATGATCCATTCCATTACTACATGGTAACCAAACATGTTTAATTTCATTCCATGGTAATGATCTATTTCATTCCACCTTTGATTCCTTCATACCAAACGCTACCATAGTTATTGATACACAAATTGGGTTTATATATCAAGTATTCTAAGCAAAGACAGTATTTCATTTTTATTAAATTAAAATGTTTATATTTAGAAGTAGGACAGGAAATAGTTGTATGTATTAAGAGAAGGTAAAGAAGGGCTTTTAGTTGGTGGAAATAATAGGTATGGAAATTGATAATTATAAACTTTTAAAAGTTATTGTGCGTCTTGACTGCGGTGTACGCTACGCAATAGGCTTTCAGTTGGTATTGGTTTGTTTCATTACATTACTGTTGTGATACAAACACTCTGTAAAGAACTCGCCGCGTGTTTTAAATCGGTTGAAAAGTAGAAAAAAATCGGTATTGTTGTTAAATCGGTATTAGTTTTGTTCGTGGTACCAGTACAGAAGCAACACTTGATATAGCTTACAATGCCCAAAATATTGTATTGCAAACACAACTCCGTTTTTAACGAAATTTATACCAGGAAATTGAGAAAACTATAAAAACGAACACTGGTACCGGTATCAATGTGTTCAAAGGATAAAGGCTCGGTTTGTCATGGTAAAAAACAGATAAATCAAAAATCAACTACGTTTTACCTGTTCGATAAACAAAAGTTTTACCGAAGCATGCATAAAATAAACACTTCGCAGCGGCATATTCGGACCTTAGTACATTACATAATAATGCATAAAAGATAAACAACGTCATTTCATACAAAAAGAAAAACTCAACTGTAAGGCAAAATTTGATGACATTACGTTTGTGTTTCAATAACTTGTACATTTATATTCATTACTCAGGTTTGAACGCAATTTATATCGAAAATGTAAATTAAAATGTCACAAAGGCATACTCGAAACTTTATAATACATCGTATCATAAAAGTTATAAACAAATATTTCAAACTAATATACAAAAATATAAATTGATAAAAAAAAATTAAAAAATTACTATTTAACACAAACAATAAAATTGTAAGAATGTGTGTTGTGGTCGGGGTTATCACCTGGATTCATCCAATAATATTGCGCCACCTCATGCTAACTTAATGCTGACCGGACATTGGATAAAGCCTTTGCTCGCTCACTTGACCCTATTGTGGATAAAGACCCTACTCGCTCGCACCCTCCCTCAAAATCCTGGATAAAGCCCAGTGAGCATGCTCACCTTGGCTTGCCCGCGCCCTCGCTCACCCACGTCATTGTGGTGTTAGCGAGCCATGTAACTGCTTAGGTGGCTCGCATTTCCCGCTCACCCTACCGAAGCACGGCCTAAGCATAGTGTTGTCCCTACAGCTATATTATTGGGCCTATTGAATAAAAGAATATTAAAATTATTGTAAATGTTGTCTTTTAATATGTGAAAAAGATATAGTTTATATAAAGAACTAACATAGAGCAAATTTTTTTTAGGTTAAGCCACATGTTTTATTACAGTGAGCCTTCGGGCGATGGGTTTCCTATTGAATGGTGGCGGGCCGGGTCACCAACGCTGTCTGCGTTCGCGGGCGTGGGTGACCTTTTACCATTGGGTTTACCTGAGCGACTGGGCTTTCGTTGGTCATTCGAAAAAATATAAAGAACTAACTAGATTGGCTTTATTGGGAAGCTATAATTTTTTCGCCACCGCAAGAACAAACCATTGAATATTACGTTTCTTGGGTTTTTAGACTTGCAAGCCCTAACATCGTTACGTTCACCATGATGTTGGTGATCAGAAACTATATTTATGATGGGAAGAAAAATGTTAAATTACCATGTCTTGAAGTTATAATTGAACCTCATACATGGAGTATTTGCTTCATTTTTTAAAGTATTCATCATGTCCATTATCCAACTAATCTTAACATTAAAAAATGGAGTTCAATCTATACCATCACAATTCACACATTATTAATCATGAACTAGTTACTCCAACACTCCTAGACCCTCCATGTTCTTATTACTTTAACATGAAAATAAACAAAATGATACTTGTTGGCAAAATAATACGTTCGGTGATAACATGTGTTAAAGAGGTTGCGCTAGGGAAAGGAGATCGATGACGATGAAGAACTAGAAAGAAAATACATGTGTTTTGATTCCTTATTCACATTTTTATGCATTTAACACACTTGAGTTATGATAGTAGGGAAGATTGTGTTATTTCATGAAAGTAATGAAGCCGCTACTAGTGACAAAGTTGTAACTACATAGTAGAAAAATCAAACAATGTTTTAAAACTCAGGTCACTCTATCATAAGCAGAAAGAATAATTGATCAGATAGCACAGCCATTTCTTCCAATCTTAAACCTCCAATGGCGGTCCACGTGTCATCGAGAGAGTTACCCATGTTCTACATAGTTTCCTGCAATTATCAAATTGGTTTGCAGGTCAGCCCAACCTGGCCTAGCCTGTTTTAGCACAAAAATCTGTACAAAATAAAAATAGAAGGATAAAGAAAGTGTTTGCAGGTCAGACCAACCTGACCCGACCTCTTTTGGTTTGCATGAAAAATCACTTGTTTTGACCTGACCCATTTGACATGTTGCCCGACCAGCCCATTGTCACGTTTTGTATTTCTAATACAATGAAGGGGAATAAGTACACATGACTTGCCTGTATCGAGATCACCATGTAAACGAAGGCAATACATATGATGGATAAGCATCATACTTTAATGCAAGAGCCTGCACAGATGACAGGTCAGCAAGTTCTCCAAATTCTTTAAGTCCAAGTTCGCTTGAGTGGATCCCACAAGTGATGAATGCAGATTCAATCCCAGATGCATTTGCACCCTTAATGTCATGGTGTAAAGAGTCCCCGACAGCAATCGAGTCAGATGCATCAACACCAGCCATAGCCATGGCTGATTTATAAATTATCTGATGCGGCTTGCCCATCCATTTAACTTCACCACCAAGCTTTTCATAACTAGCTGCTAATGTACCTAAAAGCAACCAAAACGATACAATCCTTGAACAAAATGTCGTTTTTGATCCTTGGTTTCAATAAGAGATGTGTAAAAGCTTCACGTACGCGAGGCATTGCTCTCTATGTACAACCAAATAAGCCTCATGTACAACCAGAAGTTGCATCTCTCAAATCTCTCTTGCATATAATTCTATTCATCCCTTGGTTGTTTTTACATAATTAGCCTCCTACAGACCGTAAGTCCGTAACTTTTACTAAGTTTGACTTTGACCAAAATGTACATGAGGCGCCTCAAGCGTTTTCCTGATCACCTTGCACGCCTTGTGCCTCAAGCACTTTTAAAACCAAGTTTCGATCATTCTATGTACTAGGTTCTTAAATAGTCAGAATTGTCAGTTACTTGAACAATAGTACACATGCTCCCCAAAAGAATCAATGAATCTAAAGTAAGAAAGGAATAACATGTTTACCAGGCATGATACGTAGTTCTCTAGCCTCAACAGTAACAAAGTCAGGATTTGCTACCACCATAGGTATTCCTTTAGCGGCACATTGTTCTAGAATCTTCTCGAGCTCCTCAAGCTTCTTGGAAACAGAGTCACCAGAAGAAAGTCCCAACGCTTCAGTACCATGAACCAAAATAAACTCAGCTTCTTCAACATTCTCTACAACTTGCAGCCCTAGACCCTGCAGCAATACAATAGAGTATGATGATTATAGCTAGCTGTAAGTCGTCATGTAGATTTTTATTAGTATGTAGCCAGGTATAAATAAAAAAAATAGAGTATGAATACAATATCAGAAAGTAGTCAAAATACATGAATCAGAAACAGAAACAGAAATTACTTCGTTGAAGGGTCTACCTCAAGTGATATAGCACCTCGATCACTCCAGGTCATGTGAATGCAAGTCTTTCCTAGTGCCTGAAACCAAGGATCATCTCTCCTGTTCATAATAGATTCATATAGCAGATATTAGCATGCTTCTTTTTTTAAATGTCGAACCCACACACCCCTAAAATACATGGTCCACTAGGCCAAGAGGCCATCGCCATTAGCATGCAGCTATCAATAAACAGAAACAATATGAAATAAAAAAAATGCTCAATGAGACATTTTGGCCATAATTCATAAAAAGAAGAATCTATCATTACGACAAACACAAGCCAACAAAATTTTGGAGTTAGAAAATCACTTGTAAAACAATGAGCTTGCAAATTTCCATGCACTTAAAATAAACAAGTGGGAGAAATTTTAAATGATGGAAGAAATCATTATGCCTCCAAGGTGATGGAAGAAATTTTTCATTTTAATAAAATAACAAAATTATTAATAGAAAAGAAACTGGTAGTGTCCTATATTCAGGAAAATGGAGCTTTTGTTACAAACACAAATATTAGTACAAACTCATGCATACTAAACTAAATGTGGGTGGAAGAATGTTTTTCAGAAAACTTCCAGAATAGTATGCTAGCAAAATTGGAAAATAACGGGCTACAATATGCTAGCTAAATGGCACATATATCTACAAAAGAAGTAATGCTCAACAAATGGAAGAATTTTGACTCACTGGGACGTAAGCTCTTCAGGCGACATAATAACATTGACAACAGATTCAATAAAATCAGAAAATACAGTTTTACATGAACCGACTTTTTTGTACTAATATATCGAATTTGAGTTTAACAACCTTTGAAGATGCTGATATGTTAGTTCTCCACTAGTGATGGCTCCAGCAAAGAGAGAAGGATCAAATCCAAGACTCTTCAATTTATCCAAAGTTGTTGACGCACGTCTTGATGAATTACTAATAATGATCATCTTGGCCCCACCGGCAGCGAGATTTTTCACTGTTGGAAAAGCAGGGGGAACTTAACATTTTCACCCTAGACAAAGAACATGGCTTTGCGAGAATAAATGGCGGAAGTTCAACTGACATCCCTTACCAAAATGTCAAAAGTTCATAACATACATGTAGATATAGCACCAGGATAAGGCTGTTTTCCGTCATGAAGAACCCCAAACTGATCCAGAAACCATGCCTGCACCAAACAGAACTTATTCAAATTTAAAAAACTATGAATTTATAGGTAATATGTACAAGGCAGACGTGTGACGTTTTTTGTCCTTATGTTGATATCAAATCATAAGCATTGACCAAGGTAAACTCTTTAGGGGATGAGAAAGGCATGTGTGTTTTCAAGTAAACTCATGAAAACTGAAAAGTCCGGTAGTATGCGTTGCTTTAAAAAAGGTAAAGGATGACGAAGCCAAAAATGAGCGTCCAAGATACTTGACTCGCATAAGTACACATAAGGAGGAGAGTGCAATGCAGACATGTGACAGAGACCTTAATACTCAAAGCGTGTGTCAATACCAATTTGTCCCTGGTTCCGTAAAAACATAGTTTGTAAGAAACGTGATACAAAGCCATTATGCGTGCTAGTAATACATATATAAGGCTCTCTAGAAAAAAAGGAACATAAAGAACATATGATACATTTAGGTTTGGAAAACTGCTCCTAGACATTATAACCATAACTAGACATGAAGAACTGTTACCAATACTAGACGGGTCGTAGGTTATACTTGTATTTAGGTTAAGTATACTATCTATGGCAGCAAAATCAATAATAAAACCAAAAACACAAGTTGAAGTTATACTGATTGTGTTATACTAACGTGAACAACGAAACGAAAGCTACATGTCTAGAAACTTCATGTTGGTTTAACAAATTGCTACTACACTATATAAGCTAACCATAACTAGACATGAAGAACTAAGAGCAATTCGCCTTCACTTGCTGAAGATGGACTGGTGATATCATCAATCAAAGTTCACACACAATGGGAATGCTGGGGTAAATGAGATCCAGGTGGCCAAAAGTTCGATAGTCGCAATGTTATGGGTTGTAGTTGAACGTTTGGATTAACTAGCACTCAGCGGAATAAGGCAGTGCACGTGCCTAGTTGTGACGAACGCATCACTGGTCGAGAGCTGTTATTGATCATTGATTGCGATTTCGGTTAATGCATTGTTCAAATTGAAGGTGAATTAATTATTTAATGTAGAACAATTTCGAATCGAATTATTTCGCTTGTACTCACGAATATTAATTAATTAAATCAAATCAACAACGAGTGGGAATAATAATAATAATAATAATAACTGATGGAAGGTGAAAGGGGATACATGCCTTGTAGTGACGAGTTTCAGCCAATTGACGGAGACTGGTAAAGGTGTTGATGTCTGGTACGCCGATTGATGTTGAGCATCTTGCCATCGTTTCTTCTTTCGATAACCTTCACACTTATTTACTTATTTTTCCTACCTTCCACTATGAAGGTAATGTAAGCAAAATTATTCTAGATTGAAAATTAATATATTGGCAGCTTAGAGCAGTAGCTCCTCCATATGACTTTTCCCTAGGGTGCTTAACGGGTCGGGTTCTCGGGGTCCAACCCGACCCGAACCCGAAAATTTTACATGAACCCGAATCTGATCCGAATCAAAAAATTGTGACATACATATGAACCCGACCTGATTATTTCGGGTTGACCCGAACCCGACCCGTTCAACCTGATTTTTTTTATTTATTCGCAAACTAATGTATTAAAATTAAAATTTTACTACAAAACATATATGTTTTATTTATAAAATCTAATACCAATTTCTATTTAAGTTATAAGTGTAGCATAAAATACCTAACCAATTTAATTTATAACATAAAACATATTGTAAAAAATAATATATAGTATAGATATGTTAAACGGGTCAACCCGCCAACCCGCCCGGGTTGACCCGAACCCGACCCGTTTAGCTAAACGGGGTTCGCGGGTTTAACCCGAACCTGACCCAAACCCATTTAAACTAAACCCAAACCCACTAATTTCATGTTAGGTTCGGGTCGTGTCAGAAATTCACACCCCTACTTTTCCCCACCACTTACGCTGTGTTCCATAGTTAACTTAACAAGGGAAAAGAAAGAAAATTAAAGGAAAGAAAATTTTGATTGTGTTCCCGAGTTTCATTTAAGGAAGGAAACGAAAGGAAATGGAAGGAAAACTAAGCCAAAGTCTTTAGTTTAGTTTTTCTTCTGATTTGAAAGGAAACGGAAGAAAATGATATGTATTATTTCTTTTTCTTCTCTTCTTTACTTTGATTATTTTCTTTTCTTTTCCCTCAAGTAAACTCGGGAACGAAGCGTTATAGAGTGCTTTGGATTGCTTATTTAACTCCAAAATGTTTTTGATCAAAAGTGCTAATTGACTTATGACTTTTTGAAAATAAGTTTTTAAAAAAGTGTTTGGATTAGCTTTTGTGATGGGAAAAGTCAAAATTTCAATAAGTTGATTTTTAAAAGTGTTTGGTTTAGCTTTTGTGGTGGGATAATCCAATAAGTTAATAAGTCGTTTTTTTAAAAAGTGTTTGGTTTAGCTTATTAGTGTAAAATAACCAAAAGTCAAAAGCCAAAAGCCAGAATTTCTGACTTTTTGAAAACAGCTTTTCCGCTCTTATTGAAAATTCAAAACCAAAAATGCTTTTGGTTTACACAAACAGTTTATTGACTTATTGGCTTTTGGAAGAAGCCAATAAGTCAATAAGTTGTTTGCAACTCAATCCCAATCCCAATCCCAAACACCCTCTTAGTAACCTTCCAATACGATGGTAATGGGTTAAAGTCTCACCGAGCAAAATTATTATAGATTGAACCGGAGATTTTACCAAAGTAGACCTTCAGTTGATGGGTTTTCTCTGGAACAGTGGTTGACCGAGTCATTAGTGTCGTCTGCATTTGTAGGCGTGGGTGGCCTTTTGCCATTAGGTTTACCCTAGTCACGAGTGATAGGTCTTTTATTGGTTGTTCAAACAAAAGTATCGTTTATGAGTGTGTGGAGCCCAAATCACAAGTCCGAACCTGGTCCTTAGTAGCAAACTTCACCATCAGGCTCGGACACCATACCTGCTCCATAACGAAAGAAGTCCAGCTATGGGAGGTCTTTGGTTTCAGACGGCGTTGAGCATGCCGTGATGTGGATGTCCTAACTCTTTTGTTATGTTTCTTTTAATCAAATAAACAAGTAAGTTTTGCGTCAAGAGTTATGTTCTATAAAATAATAAATTTTAAAGAGATGTTCCAAATAAAAAATATTTAAAAATAGTTTAAAAAGAAAGATTTAAAAATAAAAACACAACCTTGAAAACATGGGTGAATCATATGTTATTCCTACCCCATAGCATTTTTATTTTAATGATTTACAAATATGTTAGTACACTTACTTGTGATGTCTCTAGCTTAGTATAGGTGTTTGTACGTTATTTGAATGTTGTTTAGCTCGTTTATTAGACTAGGGGTATTGTTGTAATTTGTTGGGACGAATAGATATGGTTTACACAAATGGGTCTCTCATTCGTGTTACTGTTTGGACGAATGGATATCAAACCCATTAATCCAAACCCGTTCGTGCATACCAAGACCCATTCATGTGATGCCTTTACACCAATGGCAACAGTATTTAAGCATGTTCTCACAAACCCTAGTTAGAGTTTTGGTCATTTGGGGTTCCAGATCTGATTTGTAACGTTTGAGCTTCGTTTTATCAATTGGAAACTATTTGAAAGCATTTACTCGTGTGTTTTGGTGTGTGTTTGATTATTATATTGTTACAAAGCTCTCGTATTTGGATTCCGCACTCATATGAAAGAAAACCCGTGATATCTGGGTTCGGTTTGGTGAGTCCAACAGTCCTTTCAAATGTATATCCAGTTTCGATGTATTTGTGTCATACCATCCTTGAAATTAATCATGTACCTATAATATATTCGGATACTAGAATTTGTTTAAAACATTTGACTCTCTTTATGGTATAAAAATAAACTTGTTGCACTGTATATTTCAATCTAACTGATTATAATTTAAGAAATCCAACTATATCTGTGTCTATACAACTATATCTGTGTCTAGAACATATTTTAAGATAGATACTAGAAAAATAATCAAACCATCTTATAATCTGTCAAATGAAATTTACTTGTAACGCAAATACAGTTAAAATTAAGCTCTCAGTTGTTCTAATATCTGATTCATAGATGACAGAAAATGTTATAGCCCAAGCCTAAAGAAATAACCCAACCTAACAACGTATGACATGTGCAATTGTTAATTCCTTTTGATCCACCTATAAATTCATCAACCTTAAATTCATATTGGTTTTTTCAACCATGCTCAACTAATAAAAAGATAAAAGCTTAATGGGGAGAAAAATCACCCTCCTGCCATATATGTTAAACATCTCCCTTTGAGTTACTGTTATTGCCAATATAAACATGTCCTTACAGGAGAATTAGTGTCACAGAAAGCTATGGTAGAGCTTTCTTAATAATGATGTTATAAACAAGTTACAACAGATAAACACATGGACATATACATGAACTTGATCAACCGATACAACAACCAAACCCAATAAATCCCACAAATAGCAAGGCTATTGGTAGGGTCTACGAAGGGTGGGATGTAAGCAAACCCTCGGCTCCAAAACCGGCAGCAGATAAATGAATAGAACATCAAATATGTGTGTGTGTGTGTGTATAAGCTACCAATAGCAACATCAACTATAACAAAGTACATGGTAAAAATAGACAGATATAACATCAAATCAACCTATAAACATAGCTACTAGAAATCAAACACATGTATACTTCAAAAACATCAAATTGATTTAGCAAGTTGAATGTCATTCACTAGACGTGGAAATCTTAATTCATTTACTTATGAACACGTCAATTTGGGTTGTGTTTAGTCTCAAATGGGTCAGAAACAAAGTTAACAATGCAACAGGGTGAGAGTCACCCAAAGACATAATACAAAGTGGCATGAAACAAAGGCTAACACAGCTAGAGTGTTCATCATTTAATTAACATGTTGAGCACCCATACACACAAGCAAAATCCGCCAAACTTATAAGATATTAAAGCCTACTCAGATGGGGCTGAATGTGTAATAACAACAATTCTAAAATTAATATAAGCAAATTTACCTGTGATTACTTTCTCAAAACTTGATCAACCAACAGTTGTTTTCAATATCCATAACCAAACAATAAACTACTCAAGAAAAGAACTGAAATTGACACATTTGTCCGAAATCACCAAACTAAAAAAGTTGCAACTAAACATATGCATAAGAGTTATGCTATTACCATCTCCTAAACTCGCTTAATTACCTGCACCCATCATATATTTCAACATATCCATCCGAATCCGAAGAGGACAGCTAAACAATGCCCTTGCTTTTGCTTGATTGTCCGCCAAATAATTAATTGCCTTCGGTATTTCATGGAGTTCCAAACCCATCAGCTCCAACTCTTTATAAATTTCCCCACCTGTATACTCGGGACGAAAAACTCGTTCAAGTATTTTATTGCCTTCTCGAATAGCATTAGCCACACTGTCGATGCAATTTATAAGCTTTGAGTAAAGCTCTTTATCTTGTTCAAGTTTTCTTTTTCTTTTTTTTACTTCTAGTTTTCTTTGCATTTGAAGACTGCTCAGGTAGAGAAGACATAGAATCTTCCACTTCAACATCGTCATCAATATTTCGCCGCTTCTTCAAAGCAACAAAAGCCAACAATAAGCAAACTAGGTTAGCTGCTTGCAATTGTCTAGCTCGCACAACATGAATTATATGGACTATCTGATTTTCCATAGCAGAGCGCCAAAATTCGCTTCAAAAATGGGAAAAAAAACATCTCTTTAACACAATGAAAAAGACAAACTAGCTCTACATAGTTTTCTTTGATAATAAGACTACTCTAATGAATAATGTTAAATTAAAATGCACAACAAAGTTTGTATGTTGGTGATTAAAGCTATGCTATGACTTCTAGGACCCTACTTAGTTTGTCTAATAAAATTAGGCAACAAAAACATGGACAAGAAACTAAAAGCTATGCTACTATATTTATTAAAGGTTAACTGTAGTATATAAATTATAACTATTTGGCTTACCCTCATATGAATAAAAGTTTCCACATTGTTTATTTTCACAGATTAACCTACCTATGCAATGTGTTTGTTCCACGCAGCGAGGTGAACATACTGTTTTTTTTTTTTTTCACAAACTGGTGTTTTTGGTAGTAGCGGATCTAGTGGTTCCTAGGCTCGGTTTGGAAAAAAAAATGAAAAATTTAGTGGAAAAAACTGAAAAATCAGTGAGAATATATGAAAGGAACCCCGTGGAAATAATTCGGGGATTCCCCACTGGTTTTCGGTTTGAAACCGATTCAGTTCCTTCCAAGTTTGGTCGGTTGCGAATCGGCTTTTTCCTAGGTTTGGGTTGCAATTCCATTCCGGTTCATGTAAGCATCTTTTATATCATATAAACTACATAAAACTTCTTTTTATAACTTTTAGAATTTTTTTTTTTAAATTGAAAATCAATACAAAGAAAACATAATTTTATATGTGTTATGCCCAAAGTAAAGTTCTTTCCTTACCGGTTAAGGTTCAGTTTCATTTTTTTTTCCTCTTTCAGTTTCGGTTCGGTTCAATTCCGGTTTGTGTGGCGGTTTCGCCGTTTCATTTTCGGTTCAGTGTGGGATTTTTTGGTACCGGTTTCGGTTCCCTAAGTGCAGTGGCGAAGCTTGACCCGAAGGTTCGGGGGTCGGAAGTCACCGGGGTTCGGAAGTCACTAGTTTCGAGGGGTCGAAAACCAGTTTCGGGGGGTCGAAACCCTATATTTTCAAAATTTTCTATACGGATACTAAATAATCTGAACTTCTTCACGAAAATCCGGGGCCCCAAATTAAGCTGCGCCACTTAAGTGGTTTTTTTTTTCATCGTGTAACAACTAATAATAATAATATAAAAAATAGCAGCAACCAAAAAGATCATCACCATTGTTCAAAATAACAACTTCAAATAGAGATAATTCAAAAATACACACCATAGTTTGAAACAAAACCAGAATATAAACAACCCTGTTTTTTAGAACAACAGGGTAATGATAAAAAAAATAACAAAAAATAAAAAGAATGAAAGGTGCAAATTATAGTATTGATATACCTGGTGATTCTGAAATTAATGAGATGATAAGCAAGAGAAGGGGTTAGTTTTGGCTCCACAATAGTAGATTTGGCGCCAAAGAAAAGGGAGGAGTTGATTATGTAAAAAAAAAGGGTTTACGTGTGTTTGTATTTATAGGCGCTTGAGGTAACGAGGGCATATAGAAAATTTGAAATAATTTAGGTATCTATCGTTTGGTATAGTGTAGTTTAAAGTGTAATGAATTGGATCATTGTGAATAAAAAAAATAGCATTTGGTTGCAGGGACGAAGGATAAGAAGGGCCAGGGGTGGCCCTGGTCTCCCTGTTTTCTGGCGCAATGGTATAAATTTGCGATTTTCATAGGTAAATTGAGTCCGGGTTGAGTTCGGCCCCCACCGATTTGCCACTACCGATCGAAAAAAATTGAGTCCGGCCCCCATCGATTCCGAAACCAAGCTTCGCCACTGTTTGGTTGGTTAATGAGTTCCGTTTTGTTTATCAACACTTTACAACTTTTTTTTTATTTATGTTTTTACATGAATTTTCATAATGTTGTTTCTAAATAGACCGGTTATTTTAATTTATTTTTTTATAAACGATATGAGGTTCATCTATAAATACATCATTGTGTTGTGTTTAAATACGTTTTGGCGTAAATTTTGTTGAATAATTTGGATTTCATATACAATGACATACCTTTTCAATGATTTTCAATACACCATCATAACGTGGTTTTTTATGGTTACATTCGTGATTTGCTTATTTTATCTATGTTTCGAACTAGCCGTAGAGCTTGGGTCATAAACTACTAGTTCTCTTCTATATTAAATTAGCGACAGATGAATAGTTGCCTACTTTTAACATGCGCCAGCCATCAAATTTGAATACAGCCATATATAGTTCAACTCTAGAATAAACTGGGACCCTTTACTTAGGAATGGAAGAAATACAATCACAGACAACGAAATAACAAGTAATACAGCTCTATAGTTTACAATAGTATTGTTAATATTAATTTTCGTTGCACAACCTACGTATACCGCTACTATTATATAAGCATATTTTAGAATCAATGGTGGGCCTTTAAGAGCAATATTTGTACAAGTGGTGAAACCTTTTGTTATTATCTTATTATCTTTTGCTCCCTTTAGGAGCAATATTTGTATAAGTGGTGAAACCTTTTGTTATTATTTTATTACTAAATAGGCAACCCAGGTGTTAACGTTTGTGTGGAACTTAATTGGTTGCGAGTATTTTTGTGAAACCCACGCGAGCATGCCAGTCACTTAATGTTATTTTTTATGCCCACCAAACCCTCAACGCAACAGGAGCTCCCGGCAGCGAAGCACCGCCCATTGTGCGTAACATGTATGCACAACAGCGGCGCCCGCGGTGAAGCACGGGCCACCCTCCACGCAACAGGAGCTCCCACAGCGACGCGCGATCTTCAACGTCCGCCAAACACTCAACGCAACAGGAGCTCTCGCCGCGTTTCGCACAACAGCCGCACCCGCGGCGAAGCGCGGGCAACTAATACCTAGTTTAATATATGTACAATTATATACCTAGTCATAATTTACTACATTGTTGTTAGTTCACATTTGGTGCAAATATAGTCATGTCCTTGGTTGGTAATAGAAGTGTACAAAAACCAGTTTGCGCCAAAATCGGTTTGCATTATAAATCATCCTGTTTTTTTTAGTTTGGTCTCAAACCGGATCGGGTGAAGAATCGGTTTTAGGGTCGGTAACTCCAAACCACCTAAACCGTATCAGATTCAAAACTTGTTTTTTTATTAATTTTTTTTAGTTTGACTCAAACAAGTTGGAATTAGAACTTATTTAAACACAAAAATCTCAAACCTATACTAAATTGTCGGGTTGGTTGGACCCAAACCAATTTGGGCCAATCAATTTTATTACTGGGACGGTTTCTGGCCCAACCCGATATTTATACACCTCTACCTAGTAAATTTGGTAACATGCCCCTAACATTTGTAATAAACATGGTTAGGCCCCTAGTTATTTCTATTTACCCCTTTGTTATAACACATTTAGTAGACTGTTTCAAAAGAGGTTATTCCCTCTCTCTTCCCTCACTTGTCGACTCCAATGAGCTCTAGGAACTCCAAATAGTTGTTCAAAATACGAGTTACATTTATGTACTATCAGTGATAAAGTTGGCATATTGACGGTGATGAAACAAATAAGAGAGAGGCATAAATGAATTTAAAATAAAATACTCATGGTAACCTTTCAATGCCTTGATTTCAATTCCAATTTGTCACTTGCTATTTGATGAAATTCTGATTTATTGCTTATATTATTATTATAACTAGTTCTTTTTTATTATGGGTCAACGGAACCCGTTATGGCCTACACATTTTCACATATGTCTAAACAGAAGTTGCAGGTTCCGTAGCACCTATGCATGAACAAGAAATCGATGATGAATAATCAACAGTTTTGAAGTATCTAATTCAACCAGGTCCTTAACTTATGTGATATTTATTCAAAATTAGAGGCCCTGAGGGTTGAAAAGTGGGAAAATTATTATTTGGTGTTAGTCCCACATCGGTAGATTAGAGAAAGCAGAGGAGTGAAACTGGGTATTTAAAGGAAGCAGGTGCAGCCTTTGAAAGGCACGCAGCCACGCAGTGAATACAAAGCGAACTATTCTTTCGCCTTTTACTAAAGAATACCGTGTATTCGCTGCGCAAAGTGGCATACGCCTATTTTTGGAGAGTCCCTTCTCAATGAAAGGCTCCAACCAAGTTTTAGTTCAATTTTAACTGATCCAAGAAGCAATATTAAAAGTTTCAGCAAATCTCATCAAAACTGCACTTTTTTAGTTTTATACAGTTTGTAAGTTTTATATAGTCGTTAGATCATTTCGGCTCATGGTCGGTTGGATCCAGTTGGGAGACGAGTTTTAACTGCTTCGGGTTGGTTTCAAAGTATAGGGCGATTTCAACCCTGAGTGTCGTTCTGGTCCAGACCGGACTGGGCTGGATTCGGGTTAAATACTGAGTTTGGTTCCCAACTTGTTTTCGTTTTTTTTTTTTTTTTGTGCACCTCTATCACCAGGCAGCATAGCATAGACTCGTAAGCACATTCTACATAATATTACGTTAGTTTTATAGTTAGAACAAACTCCCTAATAACAAACATGTTCATGTTAAAGAAAGCAAACATCTTATACTTGGATCACTGATATTTGGAATCCACACAACTAATTCAGGTTTGCTAGTGACAGAAACAATACTAATCCTCGATTATCTATGACTTGTTACCAGAGGTCCAACAGAATGAATCATGTAGGGATCTGCAGGCTTAAAATTGGCAATAGGGGATATATGAAGCCCGTCCCACATCGGTTGTATAGAGAGCTAAAAAGCGAAACCTGTTACTTAATGCAAGCAGGTGTTGATTTGAAAGGCAAGCAGCCACGCAATGAGCACAAAGCGAACTATTCTTTCGCCTTTTACTAAAGAATACCGTGTGCTCGTTGCTAAGAGTGGCATACGCTTATTTGTGTAGAGACCCTCAACAACTGAAGGGCTCCAACCAAATTTTTCAGTCCAAAGTTTTTTGTTATGATTTTTTTTATCTTATGCTAACAATCCTTTGTTACATTAAGTTCACAGTTTTTTCATCCTTGAAAGCGAAGGCTCAACCGAACACCTGGAAAATTGGAAAATCAGATGGTTCGGATGAGGCAGTGGCGACAAAGGGGATGCTCTCTTTTACACTGATATTAAATCGTTACAATCGCAGCAAGTTAGAGCCTATTAAGGCACGATTTAACTTTATGATCGGGTTTTGTAATTACACACCCCTACAAGATTTGTCCTTGTATTACCCAACACATGTTTTTGGTTTGATCAAGGCTTAAAACCTTAACCTGGCCAATTTTTTTATTTGTAAAACAGGAGGCAATATTGTTAGATTTCCGGAAGCTAAACATGTTATTAGCTCATTGTTTGGTTTGAGACTAGATCGGTTCTGAACAAACAATAAAGAAGTTGGGTTCGGGCATGTGCACATCAACTATATGATGATGTTTATGAAAAAAAAATGACTGAGTCTTGTGTGAGCTTCAGCCTGCATAAATAAAAGAATCAACTGACCAAAAGTTTAAAAAAAATTTGACATGTGACCGGAACTTAAAGAGTTTGAAATCCAAACAGGAAGCAATAAAGTAAGTTATTTAAAGTACAACTCAACCAACCAAAAAACTGACTATCTCTGCATATTGTACAATTTCAAGCGATGCGCCACAGACCCTCCTGTGGTTCCGCCCCTATTTATATTACAAAATTTTTCCCCCGCTTTTGCTTTTCAAAATTGGACAAAGGTGTTCCTCCCATCCCTTAATGAACCTTACCTATCACCACCATAGAAGAGAGACGGAGAGATTTCCCTACCAAAAACGAGTTAGTTGTGTTTCATGCATACAGTCTTATAAATATGATTCGAGTTCAACTAACCTTTAAACAAAAGCAAAAGTGTAGTAACTCAGTCCAAATAAACTATAAGATATAATGTTATGGTGGTTAGTTACAGACTAATTTTTATGTACAAAGAATTAGCATAAAACACACTTGCAGTATTAATATTAGTCTATGTTTATATTTAACATGACTCCCAAACATGCATATACATGTTTGTGTGATTGAGTGATTGACTCAGTCTTCAGCTCCATAGAGACAAATGTTTGTGATTGTAATAAACAAATAAGGATAGAAAGGTTATAAGAATACAAAGACGAAACGTTTAATCTAACAAAACTGATTCAAGACCTATAACAAACTTTGGAATAATCCATGTGTGTGATTGTATACAAACTTATGACAACTACCGGATACAACTCACATGACGAGATTGAACCTGCCTCTTTCTGTTTACTTTCCTACATATCTCCTCCCTGTTATACACTATCTTCTGTATGCTTGCGCTTATGCCCTATATCTATTTGACATTCTTATCTTGGCTCAATCATTGACTTGAGTGTTGTATGCTGTTCTGGGACTTCGGCTTCAACGAGTTTCTTTGTGTTACAACTCATATGGTGACCTTCTTTGGGGGCTTGAGAGCACTAGGTGCATGCTCAATCTAACAACTAAGTGCAACCTAGATTTTGATGTAGTAATCTTGTGGAGAAAACTTGTGGAACTTAAAAAGAGAAATATTATTATAATATTATTCTGTACACTAGAAATCTTCCTATAAATGGTTCATGAAAATGCAACACAAATAGGTCAATGACTACAAGATGAGTGCTACACAAATTATCAACACACTTATCATTATAATAATATAATAATTAATATATACAATCATAAAATCACTGTATTCTTAGAAAAATAAGACAGGATAATTCAACATCAGTAACTCATAAACAAGTATGTTCAAGGAAACTATGATTAATGATGCATCTTAAACTTTACTATAATGATGACCAAAATAATGTGACCCACAAAAAATCAGCAACTGCTATCATCTATTGCTTGAAAGCATGTCTGTCAATAAGATTGCACAGTCAGGCGTCTGACCATCTTTCCAAACCTTAAAATCAGCCGAAAAATAGCCATACTTACTCCACCTGTTCAGATCATATCTTGAAAAGGGCCCTTGTATTTGCTTTTGTGGGTCCAGGTAGAACCATTTCGAACCGGAGACTTCATTCTCGTCCATTTGCTTGTGTGTTTTTGCTTCATCTGCTTGATCATGTATTTCCTCTTCATCATCACTTAGCTCAATCACATTTGACAAGTCAACTATCTGACCCGAGCTTTTGGTCTTGGGCATCTGCTTGTCTTCTAACCGCTGGATGCTTGTCAAGTGTTCTCCAGAACCCACATTCTTTGTTGGTTTTGTGTTGCCTTTATCGAACCCATCAAGAATTACCACTTCATCGTCTGCAAATAAAAACGAAAAACACATTACTTATATATATATACACTTTCTTATGCGAAAAAGAATGCGGTATATTAAAGTCCCCCAACTTGTAAAAAATACACGAAAAACGTCACTAAACTATTTTTTGTGTATTAAAGTTCCTAAACTTATCTAAAATGCATGTACATACCTTCAGCATTGGAGCAGGATGGCAATGCCTGATCTGTTTCTAAATCAATACTTGGATATGGAACATCTTTAGGAACTAAAACTGGTAAATCACTGGACTGTTGGATATCTGCTGACTCTTCCTGTGGTTTTGCAGATTCTGGTTCTAATTTATCGGCTATCACATTCGGTACTTCACTCAACAACTTTGACTGCTCCGATGGTGTTTGAAGCCGTTTTTTTCTTTCTAAATACCCAAACAGCGTAATAGCGGAGCAAGTAAAGGTTTCCCAAACATCTATACACAGGTCATATTAATTATGATGACTTTTGACAGTAACATTATTAATTTATACATCAAGTGGGACTTATGTGGTCTTTGGTAAATTATTATCTTAGCAACAAATATTAAAGCGAAAAGTATTTTTTAGGAAACAATGCATAAAAAGGGGCGGTTGTACATGACGAAAGGATATTCTTTGCGCCATCCCTTCTCATTGGCACGATCTATGAGCTTTTGTAAATGTATAAGTTCTCTTGGAATCCACTGTAAACAAATCAGTATACAAATACATTAAAGAAAAACAGGAAGACCATAAAATTATTACATATATGAAGCGAAGCGTAAGGCCACAAAACGAATATACCCCCATCTTCAATTTTATGACGTTTATAACCCCCCCCCCCCCCCCCCCCCATCAAAACTTTCATTAGGATACGATAGTTTTGAGTGTAAGGAGAAAGAGAAGGCATTATTGGCATATGATAAGTTGTACTTAATGAAATGTGTATATATAAACTTAGTGTTTTGAATGGATGCATTTGATATTAACTTATCGAGTTATCAGTCAGGTAACTAAGATATTAAGCAAGTTTTCTCAAGGGGATATGTGAAATTGCCGTCATTTATTTTGGATGGAAAACTAATCAAGGTTATGTTGCGTCATAAAGATTATTACTTACATGCTTTGTTATATCCTCGTGCAAGATTTGGACCTTTTGTTCAACCTCCACCTACCAAGGAGAGATTTATGAACAATAAAAAGTTAATAATATCATAAAAGCATACCTCATTGTAAGTATGAGTATGAAAAAAAACACACACAAAAACTTACAACGGTAGGTCTCTTAATCAAACCATCCTTAACTCTTTGACATAAATCCTCAATTTCTTCCTGCAGAAGAAATGAAATGTCAAACACAAGATTCTACTGATTCTACTGTAGGTACAATTGAACCATGTTAAAATGCAAGTTACCTTTAAGAAGTCATCATCGGACAGCATGCGTATAGGTACATCTTTAATCATGTTTGGAACTTGAAGAAGGATTTCTTCAGGTAAGCCAACATTTTTTACCCCTGCATAACAATAAAAGGCCACAATAAGAATAAGATGCAGCACTTAAAAGCTGCACAATTGCGATAACTTCTGTAACTTATCTTTAGTGCATAGAATACCAAAACAAACCCATACTCAAAATCAAATACTATCATAAAAGTTAGGCAAGGTTTCACATCGCCTATATGATTCATAATCATATAAACATGAACACATGTAGAGGTGGCATTGTGGCAAGATGTGTGGGTCGGGTAATACGCCAAAACGATCATTTCAAAACAAGACAAATTTCCAACAGATCATTGTTACAATTTGCTATGTTTCATATTAGAGATATTATGTAACGAAAACAATACTACACCTGTAACAGGATGAAGCTGATGGGAGGTCTTCTGAGAGAAATCCATTGGATCAGACTTTATCCTGATGTAACTGCCTAACATTTTTTCTTCAAAGCTCCCAGGCTGCTTAACAAGCTCCTGAACTAAACTCCGCTTTAAATATACCAGCTTTATGTTTTCAGGAACAATAGCTGCAAAGCAGCTTAATGAAGTCTCTGATGCGTTTTTGGTTTGACTAGGAGTTTTTTTCTCTGAACTTGAAACCTTCCGTTTGCATGTTGTATTAACATCCTCATCTTCTTCCGAACCATACAAATCATCATCAGAAGAAGAATCATGATTTTCAGCAAAGTGAGAATACAGGAGTTCATGTATTTTTATTCGAGGCATTGATTTCTTTCCGAACAGCGAATGAAGCCTCTCATCACAGACAACCCTTTTCTTTTTCGTAGGGTGAAGAAGCTGGGAATTATGCACATAATCATTGACGATGGCGGTCACTTTATGATGAGAGAGTTCTATTCCAGTGTCCTTCCCAATTGATTGAAGAAAGTCAATTAAAGATTTGGAACCCCATCCAACAAACTCCACCTTTTTAGACTTCAGATTTCTCCGCTTTTTCGCAGCCTTTGGTATCTGCTCGTTAAGCTCTCCCGCCCAAATGAGTGATCCTTTCCCATCTCCCTTTCCCATATTGGTGTCTGAAATCTGAATGCAGACTGATGAAAAGAGGTAATACAACAAATAACAAATATCAGTAATCAAAATTCAAATAGCTCAGCAAGCTCATAACTGTAGTCACATGATGGAATGTAAGCTAATAAAAAAATGCAAAAACCGACAACTCGAATTGTGTTCACTTTAGAACAAGATAATGAGCACAACAGTCCTTAACATACAGAAGAAAGTGATGTTTACAAACAATCTTGACAGTTCAAATCTAAATATTATAGTAGAGTTACAAAGCTAACTTATATGCATAGTTGTTAATAGCGACAAGCTACCTATAAGTTATAGCTATTTCATCACTTTTAGGGGCCAATATCTTATAGTGAGAACTGAGAAGCTCTTGCTTCACTACGCTATTCGCTATAGCGACCGCTCTTGCTAGTATATAGAGAGTGTGTGTGTATGTATATATATAATAAAACCATAACTAGGGTTCAATACAAATCACTCAAACTAGAAAAAAATAATGGTAAATAAAATAATAGTGTACAGATTTAGAAGTAAAATTAGTAGGGTGGATTTATTCATCTAAAAAGTAAGAGTTTGGTATAAGTCACTCAAAAGATGAAACTAATGGTGTAGATTTAGGAGTAAAATTTCTAAAATAAAAGGTTAAGGTTCCGTATAAGTTACTCCAAAGATGAAAATAATAGAGTAGATTTAAAAGTAAAATTTCTAAAATAAAAAGTTAAGGTTCCGTATAAATTACTCCAAATATGAGAATAATAGTGTAGATTTACTAGTAAATTTCCAAAGTACAAAGTTAGAGCTCCATAAAAGTCACTCAAAAGATGAAAATAATGATGTAAATTTACGAGCAAAACTTCTAAAATAAAAAGTAAATGCTCCATATAAGTCACCCAAAATGATGAAAATAATGATGCAGATTTACTAGCTAAATTGCTAAAATAAAAAGTTATGGTTCCATATAAGTCACTCAAAACAACAAAAATAATAATGTAGATGTATAGCCAAAACTTCTACAATAAAAAGTTAAGGTTCCATATAAGTCACCCAAATCGATGAAAATAATGATATAGATTTACAAGCAAAAGTTCTAAAATAAAAAGTTAAGGTTCCATATAACTATAAGTCACCCAAAACGATGAACATAATGATGTAGATTTACGAGCAAAACTTCTAAAATAAAAGTTAATGTTCCATATAAGTAACCCAGAACGATAAAAATAATGATATAGATTTACAAGCAAAACTTCTAAAATAAAAAGTTAAGGTTCCATATAAGTCACCCAAAACGATGAACATAATGATGTAGATTTACTAGCAAAACTTCTAAAATAAAAAGTTAGGGTTCCATATAAGTCACCCAAATCGATGAAAATAATGATATAGATTTACACGCAAAACTTCTAAAATAAAAAGTTAAGGTTCCATATAAGTCACCCAAAACGACTAAAATAATGATGTAGATTTACTAGCAAAACTTTTAAAATAAAAACTTAGGGTTCCGTATAAGTCACTCAAAACGATGAAAATATACTAGCAAAACTTCTAAAATTAAAAGTTAAGGTTCCGTATAAGTCACCCAAAATGTTGAAAATAGTGATGTAGATTTACGAGTAAAACTTCTAAAATAAAAAGTTAGGGTTCCATATAAGTCACCCAAATCGATGAAAATAAAGGTGTAGATTTACAAGTAAAACTTCTAAAATAAAAGGTTAGGGTTCCATATAAGTCACTCAAAACGATGAAAATAATAATGTAGATACACTAGCAAAACTTCTAAAACCAAAAGTTAGGGTTTCATATAAGTAACTCAAAACGATGAAAATAATGATGTAGATTTACTAGCTAAAATTCTAAAATAAAAAGTTAGGGTTTCATATAAGTAACCCAAAACGATGAAAATAATAATGTAGATTTACTAGCTAAAATTCTAAAATAAAAAGTTAGGGTTCTATATAAGTCAGTCAAAACGATGAAAATAATAATGTAGATATACTAGCAAAACTTCTAAAACTAAAAGTTAAGGTTCCATATGAGTCACTCAAATCGATGAAAATAATGATGTAGAATTACAAGCAAAACTTCTAAAATAAAAAGTTAGGGTTCCATATAAGTAACCTAAAACGATGAAAATAATGATGTAGATTTACTAGCTAAAATTCTAAAATAAAACGTTAGGGTTCTATATAACTCACTCAAAACGATGGAAATAATAATGTAGATATACTAGCAAAACTATAAGTTAAAGTTCCATATGAGTCACTCAAATCGATGAAAATAATGATGTAGATTTACAAGCAAAACTTCTAAAGTAAAAAGTTAGGGTCCGTATAAGTCACCCCAAATAATGATGTAAATTTACTAGCTAAAATTCTAAAATTAAAAGTTTGGGTTCTATATAAGTCACTCAAAACGATGAAAATAATAATGTAGATATACTAGCAAAACTTCTAAAGCTAAAAGTTAAGGCTCCATATGAGTCACTCAAATCGATGAAAACAATGATGTAGATTTACAAGCAAAACTTCTAAAATAAAAAGTTAGGTTCCATATAAGTCATCCTAAACAATGAAAATAATTATGTAGATTTACATGCAAAACTTATTAAATAAAAAGTTAGGGTTCCGTCACACAAAACGATGAAAACAATAATGTAGATTAGCTAGCAAAACTTTTAAAATAAAAAGTTAGGTTCATATAAATCACCCAAATTGAAACCAAGAAAATAAACGTGTAGTTTTAAGAGTAAAAAAAAAAAGAAAACGAAAACCGAATAAAATAAACATCAGCAGCAGACTAAATTAAATGAGTGGGGTAGCATCATTGCGTGATGAAAACAGAATGCCCAGATGAAGCATAGCAACAAACTCGGGAGAGTATGCGTACCTACAATCTTCTACAACCCACTGCTGATTTCTCTTTACTCTTCATCTTCTCCATTTTTATATATCTTTTTTTTTCTTATTGTAGCATTCATCAATGGGGAAGATGGAAAGACCACATAGAGAAATGGAGGTACTAATTTTGCAGGGGTTTTTTGTTGGTTATTTCGTAATGGGAAGGAAAATGGGTTTTCACACAAAACAACAATAAGGAGAAGAGAAGGCCGTCATTGATGACAAGTTTAGCTAAACGATAAAATATGTAAAAATGAAAATTACTTGTAGAAGAGAATAAAAATAGGGAAAATGGCCAAAATAGCCCCTTGACCGTGCGTTTTGCGTAAATGGCCCTCTCCCGGATCTTTGGAAAGCCGGGTCACGGTTTCCAACACGGCTGAACCGTCTTCCGAGTTCCTTTCGTTTTCAACCGGTAGGAAACGAACACGTGTCGTTTACGATCCCGATGTCTGCGACCCGGCTCCCGTGGGTCCCTTGAGACGTGTCAGCGCCGCAAAGCCGTCTCCGGTGGGGTCCTTGAGACGCTTTCACCAACGGCTCAGTTGAAGCCGTCTTCGGCTCGGCTTAGCCGAATTCTTTTTGGCTGAACCGTCTTCAGCCGTGAATAATAAATTTAAATTTTTTTTTTTCAAATTTAGTTTGGGTATAAATATGTAGGTTTGTTTGAAAAAAAAAAACCACACTTATCTTTATTTCCACTATCATCTCCTTCAAACAACTTTATTAATATGAAAGCCAAAATGTTTTACCAAATCATACAAAATCTTCTCAAATTTTCAAACAGAGCATATCTTCTAAAATATTCAACACGGTTCAAGGCATGTGTTTTTGATTATTCGACGTGTCTTTGAGCTTCAGAAAACCGGAATATTTTTTCGGTTAAAATTATGCCACTTTTTAACCCTAACCCTTTGGGATTTATCTAATCCCACTCCCTGGAAAGTTTCTGCTCCGATCCCCCCTCTCCTAAAATATCATCATCAACATCCACACCCCCTTTCACCCATTTTCTTGTCCTTAAGTTGTTGTTCAAGCACTTGGGAAGACATTTGGAGGGAAAGGTTGAAGTGATGGATAGGTTTCGGTCGGAGTTAGTGAGAAGTAAAGCGATGTAATGAAAAAATGTTTCCTTGTCAATTGAAAGTTTTTGGTCCTCTCCCCGCTTTCTTTGTCATTAATGATAAAAAATTGTACTGCAACGTTGTGGGAAAGAGCTTTCAGCCTATAGAAAGATAGATTAGTGACATTGCTGTAACGATGTTTGTTTCTTATAAAATTTTATAACATTTTATAAAATGTTAATTTGTTGTAAATTTAAATATTAAATAATCAAATAATTGAAAAAAACTAAGCCCCCTCGTGAACCGTGAAACGGCACAAGCCGGTTGCCCCTAGGGAGCCGTTAATAATAAATTTTAATTTTTTTTTTCAAATGTAAGTTTGGGTATAAATATGTAGGTTTGTTTAAAAAAAAACCACACTTATCTTTCTTTCCACTATCATCTCCTTCAAATTTATTAATATGAAAGCCAAAATGTTTTACCAAATCAAACAAAATCTTTTCAAAATTTCAAATAAAGCATATCTTCTAAAATATTCAACACGGTTCAAGGCATGTGTTTTTGATTATTCGACGTGTCTTTGAGCTTCAGAAAACCGGAATATTTTTTCGGTTAAAATTATGCCACTTTTTAACCCTAAGCCTTTGGGATTTATATAATCCCACAAAATAGAGAGCTTCTGCTCCGATCCCCCGTCACCTAAAATATGATCATCAACATCCACACCCGTTTTCTTTGTCCTTAAGTTGATGTTCAATCACTTGGGAAGACATTTGGAGCGAAAGGTTGAAGTGATGGATAGGTTTCGGTCGGAGTTAGTGAGAAGTAAAGCGAAAAAGGCTTCGCAGGAATTAGAGGAAACCCGATGTAATGATAAAATGTTTCCTCTTCAACATATACCTATTGAAAGCTTTTGCTCCTCTCCCCGCTTTCCAACAATTATCATCATCAATAACAAAATCTACATCGCGGGTTTTCTTTGTCATTAATGATAAAAAAATGTATTGCAACGTTGTGGGAAACGAGCTTTCAGGCTATAGAATATATAGATTAGTGACATTGCTGTAACGATGTTTGTTTCTTATAAAATTTTATAACATTTTATAAAATGTTAATTTGTTGTAAATTTAAATATTAAATAATCAAATAATTGAAAAAAACCAAGCCCCCTCGGGAACCGTGAAACGGCACAAGCCGGTTGCCCCTGGGGAACCGTGAAACGGCTCAAGGGAACCCTCTTGGTAAGAGTTATAGAGGCTCTACGGTTTGTATAAATGTTCACTTACGGTTGATGAAATTATAAGCAGTGTCTCTTATGTTTTATAAATCTAAAACCCGAACACTGTTCTAACAAATGACGTTTTTAAACCCTTTAATTTTCCAACCCAAACCTACCTCGTCGTCTAAATATAGTCTTAGAATTTTTGGATTGTTGTTACATCTACATAATACTACTTGGATTGTTGATGCATCTACACGTGGGTTGACCCGTGTAATTTGCATCTACGATTTCGTAGTCGGTTTTATGGGCAAGTTCATCCTCTTCCTAAATCTCTATCATGATCTTTTGGATCATCCGTCTTTTACATGTACAAGACGGTCGGATGTGATATTTAGGAGAGTTTGTTTTTTGACTTGTCTGGACCGTTGGTAAGCATCTTTCTGTACATATATTTATGTATTAAGGATGACGAAGATGAGACTGGACAGTGGATATAAAGCACACTGGGAAAATATGTCTCGGCGGTCCAAGCAACGGAAATGTCTCGGTGTTCGACATGAGACTGGACAGTGGGTATAAAGCACACTGGAAGTTAATGTCTCGGAGGTCCAAGCAACGGAAATGTCTAGCTGTTCGATGTGTTGAACGATTTCGTGAATTATTATTTATTATTGTTTGTATATTGTAATTGTTATAATAGTTTATTTGTTTTATTTTTATTGGATTCCTATTATTATTTTGATGTGTTTTCTACTTTTTGGGTTTACGGTTTTATAAATTTAAACAAAACAGTGCCTTTAAACAATATAAGTTAACATAAACATTTTATTAAAACGTAAATAAAAGGAACATTAAAGGTTAAAAATAAAAAAAAAACTAATCCAAAGCCCCGGGGACATCACGAATCATCTGCCACGCCGACAAATGACCAAAGGGTGGTCGGCCCGAAAACTCGTGCTCAATCTTGGCATGTTCAACTTTTTCATGGTCCGCAGTCCCTTGTGGGAGTTCACGGACAGCGGTTTGATAGAACCCCTCGAAGAGACGGCACTTGTTTTGCAAGTCCGTCCACTTCCTGTTGAGAGACTCGGTTGACCTGGTTGAACCCCCAACCAAAATTTTGAACTCGTTGAGCACGAGTGGCCAAATCGACCCTCGACGTGGTGGGTTTTCTTTAACGGTCTTCCAAGCGGTGCACAGGGCAATTTCTTCTTCTTCCGTCCACGGTTTCGGTGCCATAGTGATTTTGGGTTTATTTTCGGAGACGGTTTGCTGACGGTCTGTAAAACCCTACCGTCTATTGGCTTTATATAGGCGGGATATTGGGACCAGGGATATATGTGGATGTGTGAAACATTGAATAGGGAATGACAAAAGATTTCGTAGTAAAAATTAAAACAGTTACCTTTTATAAAACACTAAATAAATTAAAACACTTTATTAATAATAAAAATAAAAATTACATTAAAACATAAAAACATTACATAAATTTATTTTTAATAAACCTAAATATAAATATAATCACGTAACAGCTGCCACGCGGAGACATATTCGAAGTCTTCGTCGTAGTCCAACAAGTAGTCGATTTTCGCCAATTCAATTAGCCCTTCCTCGGACTCGTTTGGCGACTCCTCTTGGTTGGAATTGAAGTACCCTTCGAATACGGTGCAATCCGCTTTGACGTTGTGAAACTTTTCCGTAAGATCTCTCTCCGTACGGTCTGTCTGACCGCCCACTAGTGTTTTAAACTCGGAAAATACCCTAGTCCAAAACGGAGTTGCACGAATTTCTTGACTAGTGTCCGAAACTCGGGTGTTTTCGGATACATTTCGCCATGCCAACGTAACCCCAAGGATCTCCTCGTCCGTCCATGAAGACATTTTACTTGGTTTGATTGATGTTTTGAAAGAAGAATGTTTGATGTGGTGAAGAATTTGTTAATTTGGTGGGTATTTATAGTGTGAATAATTTAATTGAATAGTTAATATGGTAAATATTAATTATAACAAATATGGTAGGTAATAAAAATAAATAGGCACATTTAAAAAAATAAATAAACTTCCCAAATAAGCACATTTTATTAAGAATCATTTGGACGTGGTAAGCACCTCCAGAAATACATTTTTTCAGCCATGAATCGTCTGTAAGACGAACATGTTTGTTTTAGATCACCGTTCGTAGTAATTGGTTTATCAGTAACCAAATGCTCCATCAGCATACAAAGATATACCGCTTCATTACCAGACAGGGAGTTATGTGGTACAATATAGTCTTCGTTAAGATTGAAAGTCATACATTTTTCTGGATTACCTGTCTTCTTCCAGAATCTTATGTTCACTAGTAAAGCTCCTAAATAAACTTGGATCTTCGTTAGCTTCGGGTGAACAATGGTTCTGTATTTGTCTCCGATACAAAGGTCTTCACAAGCATACATAACAAGTTCTTGTGTCACCAACTCTAGTCGCACGAGTAACCATTCCCTATTTTCAAGTGGAATGGGGAAAAAAACAAAATCAACGTCGAAAAATGAAGGAAACGGTTTGAATTTTCCATTGCAATAGTTGGCCAAGTTTTTTGGAACAGATTCTAATAACGAATTATAAAATTCTGGTGGAAGAATTGTCCACCGCATATTTAGCGAAGCGTTTTTTTGTAGCTTTCTACTCCTCCAGTTCATCAGTCTTCCAACCCATCCTTCAACATGCTGAAAAATAATTGAATCACAATTTAAGTAAAAAAAAATTTAAAAATAACAAATTAAAGTTTTAGTTTTTACTGTTGGTGTGAGGTAGCCGTTAGAACGATAGCCCAACAAAATTCCCCAAAAATTTTTGTCAAGCTCAATTCTTCTTGAAAAAACAGCAGAATAACAAAACGGTGCGTCGCCTTTATTGTAGAAGTCAACAACATCAGTTGCCCAATTATCATTTTCATCGTCCGGTATAGCCCATTTGCCGATAATGTGTCCGTGTAAGCTTTGTCGATTAGTGACAAATTCTCTTTCTCTGGTAATTTCAGGTTCCTTTGGACGCCTCCATTTTTTTAGTATCCAACTCGTGGAATGTTTCTGTGGTTGAGAAAAGTATTCTTCTGGAGCTATATTTTTATCACGGCCGTCAGACATGTTTTCTTTACCGAAACTTCGCCAACAACGTTTTTTAACGACAAAATAGTTTACATTACAACTACCTATATAAAGACGATTTTAAATATAATTTTATTTTTTAAATTTTGTTTACTTTTTCGTTTTTAATTGTTTAATTAATCATGGGGCCCACAAAAAGCCGCCTCGGGAACCGTCTGACAGGCTTTGGGAACCGTCTTCTGGGGAACCGTCTAGTCAGCCGCGTTGGGAACCGGGAACCGGCTCATTCAAAGGGGTCTCAGGGAACCGTCTTCTTAGCCGCGTTGGGAACCGGACCCGGCTCAATCAAAGGGGTCTCAGGGAACCGTCTTCTTAGCCGCGTTGGGAACCGGACCCGGCTCAATCAGACGGTTCAGGGTACAGTCTGCGAACCCTCTCATGAGACGGGTTGGGAACCGGACCCGGCTGAATCAGACGGTTCAGACGTCTGTCTAGACGCGTTGGGAACCGGACCCGGCCCATGAAGCCCGGTCCCACCCTAGGGTTTACCTTTTGGGGGTAAAAGTAATTTTTTGTGAAATTCTCCACCGAAAGACGTTACGGTGACGGGAAGGCTCTTCTTCCGGATTGTTCTTGATAATCATCTATTCCGGCGACGGCGAACGGTTTCCTAGGACTCCGGTGAACATATCAGACGGCGGTTTAAAAAGGTAATAGTTAATATAAACGTTTCTTTTTTATAGGTTTTTAAATTATTTTTTATTGAAAACGACACAAACGGGACCACACCGGATATTATTGGGTAAGTGGTCCACCACGAGCGTGCAAACCGTCGACCGTTGATTGTTTTTTTTTTTGTTTTGTTTTTGTCCGTTAATCGAGGTTGACCAAACCCGTTTGACCATGCTTGATCCGAATGACTTTGTTGTCGACCCGATGAACGCAAATCGAACCCTACAAGAGGAACAGTACGAAGAGTTTTTTCGGCACCAACGACCGCCGAATCCTCCTCGGACCTTGCCTCCGGCGGTAAGCGTTTACTACCCTTTTTCAAGTATTTTCATCATTTTTCGTTTACTTTTTTTTTATTTTATGCTAATTATTTTTTCATAACCCTTTTTTTAGACCGATACCGAACTTAAAGTCCGAAGTGTTTGGAGCTTAGTACAAAATATGAAAAGAAGAATGTCCCCCGAAATTGAACGCCGTTTTAGGGAGACCGTCTTCGGTCCATTTCTGGATGTTAGGAGCCATATGTGCGAAAGTAATTTGTTATACTCTGTGGCACTGCATCAGGTTGAGACGGGACTTCCGAGTGTAGAGGGCCTTTTTTATCAGATCGGTCCAAATAGTCTTCTATTCACCCCACAACAATTTTGTTTGATAACGGGGTTAAGATTTGGCCGACACGATGGTTGGGACCTCGGACAGTCCCAAACATCGTTTAGAACACGAATATTTGGAGGTAGTTCGTTATCGTTTAAGACTCTTTTGCGTATTTTCAACGGTGACTGGAGCGGTTATGATTTGGATGATGTTGTCCGTATTTGTATCCTGACTATGATCGAATCGGTGTTTAAGGGTAACCAAACTTCCGGGTCCCTGGATGTTCTTGCGCTCCAACTGATTGATGATTTTGAAGTGATGAATCGGTTTCCATGGGGGAGTTATTTTTGGAATGATTTGGTTAGGAAAATCAATAACATGCCCCTGATTCAAAAGAATGGTACAAAAGGCTTCAGTATAAAATCGTGTCTATGGGTTTTCAAGGTGATAGTTTTTATGAATTATTTACTTTTATTTATTAATTTTAACTAATCTTTGATCAATTAAATCTAAATTTTGTTTATAACCTTTCAGATTTGGATCTTAGAGATGTTTCCACAATTTAAAAACGATAGGGATTTTTTTATTGCTGAAGCAATTCCCAGAGTGTTATCCTGGGGTCCCGGAAGAAAAATGCATAGGAACACCATTGATCGTATCATCACCATAACTTCTATGGTAATATTTTGAAATCATTTTCAACAATCTTTTTTATATAACTAAATATTAGTGATAAAATTTAAAAAAAATTGTTGCGCTTCAGGTTGACGGGTATACGCCGTATAGATTTCTACTTCCGACAAATTCTGAGTTGCTCTGTTCCTGGTTCACCGATAGCGCCCATTTTTTACGAGCACAAAAAATCTCGTCTCAAGCGTTGTTTAGAAAACCGGCCGAGTTTCAACCGTCTACCTATGTAGATTTTGATAATCCAGCAGGGGATGATGTGGATGATGTTGGTTTTGGAAACTCGGCCGACTATGTTTTCGATAATCCGCATTCGGGTGACGGTGACGGTGACGGTGTGCCGGAAGTTGATCTGACGGCCAAAAAAAGAAAGTCGGAAACTGTTCCGAAAACCTACACTGTCAATGATGCATTCATAGAGCAATTTAAAGCGTTGATGGATGATAGGTTGGAAAACTTTTACAATAACAAGTTGAAGGGTTTATTACCTGAGGTAAAGTTGTCGTATAATTATTATTAATCCGTATTAATTTGTTTAAAAGTTTTAAATAATTAACATTTTCAAATCTTAGGTCCGTAAATCCCAATCTACTGGTGTGGAAGGCCCGAGCAGCTCACATCACAATGAGGATTTTGATACGTTTTTTAGCTCGGGTGATTGTTATAAACCAAACACGGACGGCTTAGCTAATGTTGAGGTAGTTATGTTTTCATATGTCTTCATAGTTAGCATTTGAATTCAAAATAATTGGGTAACTTTCTTCACTCTAACAGTTGAGACGGTCTCAAAGGATACCAAAGCCAGCCTCGTGTATGCTTTCCCCATTCACAACAATAAAAGGTGCAAAAAAGAACAAGTTGAAATCAAAAAATGAAATAGAAAACATAAAACAAATAAAAAAATGGTATCCAAAACAAAACAAAAAGATAAAAATAGAACTTGTGCACTGTTGGGGGGAAGTATTTTGCCGGATGGCTTTTGGGAAGATCTATTCGGTGATAACTCAAGCGGTTGGTTCGGTACCGAGGTAATAATTAAATAATATTTTATACTTTTATTAACTATATTTAATTAATATATTTACCGCAGTTTAATATTGAGTATTAATTTTTTATTTATTATAGCACTTATATGGTTGGACTTTACATCTTTACGAAACACTTAGAAGCTCAACCTCCCGTTGGCGCATCCTTCCTCCATATTTTGTGTCGGGTGTACTTAACCCTGATAATAAGAACCAGCGATATACAGATTTGTTTGATGGCTCGTTCGACCCGTTTCCAAAAATCGCTGATGTTGATGAGGTTGTTTTTCAAATTTAAATTATAAATTTGTTTGTTGACCATATTATTATGATTGATTGCTTTTAACATATTCGTGATTTAATAGGTATATGTTGTGATGAATATAATCTCACAACATTGGATTCTCGGAGTGTTTGACCTGCGCGAGCGAACGTTTACCATTTATGACAGGTAAATCATTTTGAACATATTTTTTTTAATGACGGTTTTCGTTAACGTAATAGTGTTAATTTTGATAATATTCTTCGTTTTGCAGTTTACTGTCTTTGGCAGGCTTACAGGAGGCCAGAAGGGAGGTCATATGCTATACTAATTACGCATTTGACCTTTGGCTAAAAGCGAACGATTATTACGGTTACGGTTACTCATACGACTATGCCCCTCCTTTCCGAGTTGTAGAGCCTCAAGATGTACCCCAACAGTCTGGACCTCTTGGTGATTGTGGGGTTTGGGTGTTGATATTTATTGAGAGGTTGATCAAAAAGCAACCTCTAAATCAAAATGAAAACACCCAAATGGCAGCGTTAAGAATGCGGCACAGGATGGCTTTAGTATTTTACGAGAACGTTTTGCCGGAAGAAAACACGTTAGATACTAGACAGACGGTCGATGAAGACGAACTGAAATTGTTACCTTAATATTATTAATCTTAATTAATTTACAAGCCATTATTATTACTGCTCCTATTGTGTTACATTTGTAGATATGCAAAAAAAACCCAACTAACTACCAAAAGTAACTTCAACCGTCTGGCCTGCAAACGGTATTTTCTAGCCAAAGCTTGTTGCTCGTCTAACGATTGCCTCAACCCGGGAACGATTTTTTTGCACCCGTAACATTCTGATGCTTCTACCCACCTAATAAATCCACAAGCAGCAGTCTGTGGTTTAAAAAAAAAACAGTTATTTAATGATCATTGAAAGCACAACATAAATATTCAAATTTAATACTTACGCAACACACGAAGTCTCTCCCCGGGTTTGCATCAGTTTTGGAGATTTGTATACGTGTAGGAGCACCGCATGAACATATTTCCCTTGACCTGCTAAATCCTCTAGATGAAAACCTTGAAGATGAAGATGATGACTGCGACATGGTGATGGTACATAAACCTCTACACGATTGATGATGAACGGTGGGTGGTAGGTATATTTATAAAAAACGAAATTTATAAATCCAACCCTTAAGCTATTACCACTAAACAAAATCCACCCGATATTGGTACACCTATCTACCTAGGTCCTTATATACAACCCCATTTCACCTGTATTTTAATAGCATAATGACTAACATTCCTGCTCCCGTAGAGAACACAATTTGGGTAAATCCACATAACCAATCATGTTTTTGGGCTCGAAATGTTCTTGAGTTTTACTACGATGGTGATAGCACATGTTGCTATACAACCTATATGGGGAATACACCATTAAACAAAGAGTGGTGGGGTGGTATTTTAGGGTACTGTGGAAGCGGATATCTTCAGAAAACGGTAAATACTATGACGGTTACGTTATACGTTATATGAAATGGTAATATTTTTGTGATTTTATTAACATTTATTTACAGCATGTTCGTGCATGGTGCAACAAATTGATGTCGTTAAGGGACATTGAACGACAAATAAGACCAACAACATGTAGTTATGGTCGTTGGAGTGTTCTTCCCCCTAATTTCTATAGCCTAATTATTGAACAAGATCACCATGCTTATAGCTACGCAAACGGATCGAGAAGAATATATCCACCTCTTTGGGAAGTTGATATGGTAAAATTACTGTTATTTTATATATTTATATCTCTTTATCGTGCTGTATAAAATCTGCATTTCGTTTTGGGCTGTAATTTTCAGGTATATATACCAGCCTCGATGGACGATGAAAACTGGTTTGCTCTACAAGTTGACATGAAATTACTACAAGTAACAGTGTATTTCCCAAATAACTGTAGTCCAATAGACTGCGGTGATACGTTTTGCATTCATAGAAAAATTCATCAAATTCTTATAGAATTTGAATCTGCTTTCGTATGGTTTCTGGGGGCTATAACGTACTGGCAAAAGTCTGGTAGAAACGAAGTTGAATCATTACAATTTTGGGGGGATGTTGTCTGGCCTGTCACCAATAGTCGCATTGGTCGACATTCAGGTGTAATAGTTTGTATGTTGCTGAGAAATCTTGTTCAAACCATGTCATTGGCTTGGAGAGAAAGCAGCCTACATGATGCTTGCATGAGATTCAGACGTTTCATGGCAGATGAAATTTATGCTGGTCGTTTTACACTGTCAAATACTTAAATATTTACCTACCTAGTTTATGTATTGATGTAAAACTTCATATATCGAAGTTATTTGTAATTTTATGTTATAAATATTGTTAAGTAAATAAATTAAAGTAAATAGCACCACTAAAAATCAGCAAGGTTAACAGTGGAACACGTATTATGAAGTACATATTCTTCAAAGTCACCTGGTTCAACGATTATGGGGGACGGTGTTTGATGATGATTTTCTTTCTTTGAACGACGCCTGGCAGATTTTGATCGTGAGGCAACAGGAGCTGAACATCGGTCACGTTGATGACCGTAAGTTTTACAACGACTGCAATATACAGGCGTAGGTTCCTCGCCTCTCGATAAAATTCGTTTATCTTCACGAGGACGTCCCGACTGTCGTTTTGTGATATGTGGTGGTTGTACAGGAACCAAATACTCTGGCGTCTCCCATTCAGACCTGTGGGGTAAAGGATAAATGGCCTCTTCATATGTTGTTTTATATAACTGGTTGCTATACCAAGATGATGTATAATGACTGCAGTCCTTTTCCTTCAATAATTTTGATACTGCAATCATGTGGCCACATGGGAAACCAGATATCTGGGGAACACAACAACTGCATGTTTCATTAGACAGATCAACAAAACCATTTTTGTTACCGTCTACAACTTGAAAAGTGTTAGCCCCAACGCCATAAGCCTTCCACGTTTTAGACCCTTCAATCTTTTTAATAATTTTTTGTACCGCGAAAGGAGTCAGTTCGTGTTTATTTTGAATAGCCTCCTTTCGGCGTTCGTAATACCATTGTTGAAGTTTTTGTCTAAAAAATTCAACCAAATGGGTGATTGGAACTTTTCGTGCGTCCTTAGATAAGGCGTTCATTGACTCTGCACTGTTAGATGTCATATAATGATATCGTTTTCCCGAACAGTGTGCTCTTGACCACTTATGAAAACCGATACTCAATAAAGTATTCCTAACCCGTGGTACGGCTGCACACAGTGCGTTAAAACTTTCTTCAAAATCAGACACCCGGTAAGCTTTACAAGTGTTCCACCACAGTGTCTCTAAATCCTTCTTTCTGCTTTTTGGTAACTTTAAGTTCATCATCAAATGTCGACAACACAACCCGTGAAAGGCATTAGGAAACACCGTCCGAACTGCCAAATCTATTGAGTTGGCTCTGTCAGATATGATCGCCAAATCCGGGTGCTCACCGATACACTCTTTAAGTTTCGATAAGAACCACGTCCAATTCTCACCGTCCTCGGATTTGCCAATACCATATCCAACGGGTAAAATTTGGTTGTTACCATCCATGCCAACAGCAAGGAACAACGTTCCCTTAAACTCACCTTTTAAGTGTGCCGCGTCTATAATAATGACCGGTCTTAAAGACAGAAGAAAACTCCGAATCTATTTAATAAAATGAAAAACAGATAAATTTTAGACTTCGGTAAACCAAAACAACAATAATTTATTTAAATTGGTATAAAAATAGGTAAAAATATTTTACTGACCGTTGCACCAATGGCAATAAACAGCATTTCAAAACGATTGTCTTCATCAGTTCTAATCTCAGTAACAGTCCCTGGATTTGCATTTCGCAAATTATACAAATAGAATGGAAGCTCAGAAAACGATTGTTTGCTATTTCCTTGCAAAAGCTCAAGTGCACGACACTTCCCACGCCATGCTTGAGTATATGATATATCAACCTTAAATCTTTCTCGAAAATCTTGTACTATTTCGTTTCCACGATAAACACGTCTGGCATCTCGTAATTGGTGCTTCAGTATGTTACCAATTACTTGTGGGTTCGCTTGACGAAGATGGGGATGTGTTTGAGTTTTAGAACATGTGTGGTTGTTGTTAAAAAATGTAACATAAAACGTGCCTGAACTTTGGACAGAACGTGACCTAAATTGCCAATCACAATCATCAACTACACATGAAATTTCGTACCTCGTTTTAGATGACCTATCGACTTTATAGGAAAAACGTTCTGACAAACAAAAATTTCCTAACTGCAATTTCAATTCATCTTTGTTACGGAATACAGAACCTTCAGAAAAAACTGAAGAGGTTTTGGTTAACTCTGAAAACAATTCAGGACTTGGTTTTCCATCAAATTCTTCATTTTCAGCTTTCTCATCATTGAAATTGCCAAAACACCCATATGGTGTGTAATGATCAAAATTTTCTAAAGACACATTTAAATCAGGGACTTTTGAATCATTTGAAGGTATCTCATTTAAATGAGCATTACTAGACGAACCCACACCTGGTTCATCGACAACATACAACTTCAATACTTCATAGGGGTTTTGCAAAGCAACTTTAAAAAGAAAAGATACATCACGATCATTAAAAATGTCGATTGCATCATCGAAAGCTGACATTTTATAAGATAACCTTGTAATGTTTGGAATCTCACACACATCGGAAACTACATTTAAAAAACTAAGATACGGGATATTTGCATCAATTTCAAAACCACGTCTTTTACAGCTACTATCAACAACGTATTCCATTCGACCGTTGACAACTTCCCACCTGCCTCCACTATAGATTATAAAACTAACCATTTTTAAAAACACAACTTTTTTAAGCACTTTGAAAGAAAAATAAGGGATACAACAAAAAATTCAAACTAAATTATTACAAAATTTTCTAATTTTATAACACACGGTTCGTCATTGACGTCAAATCAACGAAAACGTCTCCGGCAATGTACGGCGACCGGCACCGAGTCGGTGCAGAAACAGTACAAAGACGGTACAGGCAGCCGTCTTTTTCCTACCCTCAACCGTCTCAGAAGACGGTTGCCAACTTTTAAAGCCGTCACCCGGAGACGGCTTTTCAGACATGAAACGGCTCAGAAAGCCGTCTCCCGTGGGATCAGGTATGTTATTTTATTATAAGCCGAGCCGAAGACGGCGTCAACTGAGCCGTTGCTGAAGCGTCTCAGGGACCCCACCGGAGACGGCTTTGCGGCGCTGAAACGTCTCAAGGGACCCACGGGAGCCGGGTCGCAGACATCGGGATCGTAAACGACACGTGTTGGTTTCCTACCGGTTAAAAACGAAAGGAACTCGGAAGACGGTTCAGCCGTGTTGGAAACCGTGACCCGGCTTTCCAAAGATCCGGGAGAGGGCCATTTACGCAAAACGCACGGTCAAGGGGCTATTTTGGCCATTTTCCCATAAAAATATCCTTTCACGTGGTGAAAAACCCATTAGAATTTGTAAAAATGAAAATTGGTTGGGAAAAAAGAAAAACAAAATGTTGTGATATAAGTTAAAGTAATTAACTAATTTTGCTAGTAAAATATAATTAGAGTTAATTACACAGTTAATCTCAATGGTTTGTGAATAGTTTAAATCTAACCCTATAGTTTAAATCTAACCCTAATAAAAGATAGAGGGATTAATTTTTTACATACACAAACTAGTTTTACATAAAAAAATTAAGAGTTTTAGGAATAAAAGTAAACCAGTAAAAAATAGAGGGTCAAATGTAAAAATACCTAAAACTTATTTAACCCTAAAAACACTAAACTACTAGCAGCCGACACCTTGCTTCTTCTTCTTCCTCCCTGTCAGCAGCAGGTCTTCTTCAGCTCCTCCTCTTTATCAGCAGGTAAGTTTCTTTTTCCTCCTGTTATCTTCTTCTTCCTCCTGATATCTTCCGCCTAGGCCCGCCTGGCCCACCGCCTAGTCCGCCTATAGCTCGCCTAATCCTCAAAAGGCCTAGGTCACCGCCTATGGCTAAATTCCGATATGTATGGCCGCCCAGCGCCTAGGCGGCCGCCTAGGACGCTTTTTGCAACATTGGTTGTGAGTGAAAAAAATAAGGAATCTACTGTTTATCGGTATATTGGGAGTTATTTGAAAATATTTTGGGAAAAACAGGAAACTGTATTTATTTTTTAATTTTTGTTGAAAGTGGTTGTGAGTAGGGGTGAGCAAATTTAGGTCCGGACCGAAAAATACCCGAGAACCGGACCGAGAATTCCCAAGACCGAACCGGTATTGTCTAACAAACATTGTGGTCGGTTCCTATTATTTACCTTTTGTCGGGTCGGGTCGGTTCTCGGGTTCTCTCCATAAGAAACCCGTATTGATAAGGACCGAACCGAAATTAAAACTCAAAAGGCACAGCCCAACCTACAATTAACCTCCAACCTACAGTTAACCTATAATAAATACAGATGATTTTTTATCACCCTACATCCGATCCTTTGTTTTTCTTCACTTGATGAAAAACTCGTCAAACACATCATCAATCATTGTTGTTGGAGTAAATTCAAATGTTTTCACCTAAACTCATTATTCCTTACACACCCTATGGAAAGCACACCATAATGTTATTTCCATGATATGATGAATATAGTCAAAAGTTATGAGAAATATCTCATCAAGGCTCTTGTCAACAATCTCTTTAATCCTCGAAACCTCACCTAAAGTCTCTTCGATTCTTGTTCGATCTTATCGGTTAGAGCAATTTACCTGTAAGAGATCCAAGAGAAACCACCGACTAATAAAGAAATTGTAAGAAACAGAAGGTACTATTACGGTTTCGGGTGTAGTGGGTTTGGAACCGTATGACCGCATGTACAAGAACCGAAACCGACCCTTATGTCCGGGTCTATATGTCGGTTCTGATTTTATATTGATCTCGGGTATCGGTTCGGGTCGGGTATTCAGCGGGTCGGGTCGGTTCTAATGCTTTGCTCACCCCTAGTTGTGAGTGGATGAGAGAGAATGTAATGATTTTTTTATATAATATATGGTTGTGAGTGAATGAGAGATGTGGAAGCTACTATGAATGCTTTAAGGTACTAATAGTTTATTTAAAGTAATATTCTAATGTATTAACTTGTTATTTTGTAACAAGCTAGCTTATTAACACTAACGCCTGTTTAATTTTATCTGAGTTGACCCACGTGCCTAAAATGTGAGAGTAATTATGTTCTTTTGCAAGTTAAAAGCATTCCCCCTCATTATCTACCCGTTTCCACCTTTTCACCCTATTGAATGTACAAAGTCAAACCCTGAATGAATTTTCAAAGCTTAAAGTAGCCCTGCAACAATCAATTAAAATATCAACGAGGATGGTTGTTTGCAAATATGGTCGATTTGCATAGGGACTGACATTTTTTTCTGAGTACCCATACTCGTTCCCATATTGGTATTCGTACTGATTTTGGATACTCGGCATAGGTATTGGCATCCACTTTTATTGATTTCGGTATTCGGTAAAGGTATGGGTAAAAATGGTACGGGTACCGAATTCTATATACTAAGAATTTGATCATATGTTTTACTTCGTATTAGGGCACATGGGGTGGTAATGTTTTTATCACATCCATCACACTATCACACCCAATCAGATTCTGCCACCTCATTTTATCACATTCTATTCAATTTCATCACTAAACCATGTGGCGATGTTCATATTCCATCACATTTCATCACTAAATTTTTTTAAATAAATTAAAAAATAACATTTTTATTAGTAAAAAGTATATAAATATTTAAAAAAATATTTAAATATTAAAAAAAACTATTTAAATATTTTAAAAAAATTATTTAAATATTAAAAAAAAATATTATTCAAACGGCTACTTTTCTAACCCTATAAATACAAGACCAAATCCTTCTTCTCATTCACATTTATCACTCAAACATTCAAAGATATGGGTGGTGGTTATCCTAACGAAGCTGCCTGAGACGTCGTCAACCATTTTCATCTCCTCCTCCTCAACCAATGTTCTTTCCTCCTGCTACTACTCAACCAATGTTCTCTTCTCCTCCTCCTTAACCAATGTTTTCTCATCCTCCTCTTCTTACTCAACTAGTCTCCACCCCATTCCTCATCTACCAGGGTACACTCCCCAACATCAGATGTTGAGCCAACTGATAAGGAATGCATATAGGCTTTGGAGTATACTATGGCTGCCCTGGGAATGGGGCAGCTACGGTTGGTGGAGACTCAACAGAACCCCAACCCCATCCACACCCCAAACCCTCCTGCTCGAGAGCCAACTAAGGGTATGTTTGGCAAAACTAGATGGTGGCTGGAAGCTGGAGGCTGGAAGCTGGTGGCTGTAAGCTGGTGGCTAGAAGCTGGAAGCTGTAGCTTTTTAGATATTTAGGTGTTTGGCAGAGTAGCTGGAGCTTTTAATAAAATGTATAAAATGACCAAAATGGGGATAACTAAAAAAACATAATGCTAAATGTAATCAATTAGATAAAACATACTCATTGACAAATAGCCGATAACATAATATAATACTACTAAATCATTAATGTCGTGCATTCCATATCAAAGTAGCAATATTGTTGCGAACATGTTTCATCTCATTCGTTGTTCCTTCAACTAAACCGTTGGTGCTTGTGTCATGGTTACGAACATCATGCAGTTCATCTCGTGGTATGTAGTTTGGATGTTTCTCCATTGTAGTAAACATGATATCTTCTATTATCTGAAAGCGAAAGGACCACGAGAGACGAAATGAAGCCATACTCAACTGGAATATCACCTGAAAACGAATTGGATGATAGATTTAGATGCTGCAAACTTGACAAACTACTAAACCTTTCAGGAACTTCACCTGAACATTTATTTTCTTCCAAAGAAACAACTTGTTATTGCTTAAATTCAAAGAAGTTAAGTTCCTAAGTTGTGTGAATTCTCTAGGCAAAGCTCCTGTTAACTTATTGTTACTTAAGGAACTTGACCAGTCATTAAATTATTAGCCAGATTCCTCTAAACTTAACACATTCTCAATATCAAGAAACCACAAAAGTTTTAGAAATTGGATCTTGGGATCTAACTGCAGGTCAAAGTCAACGTTTATAGAAATTGGATCTTGGGATCTAACTGCAGGTCTCTTTTAGATTTCTTGACAAATCTATGAAATAGGTTTTAAACATTTTGACTGATGATTGCAGTGCACAGGTTTGCGCCTAAAGGCGCTTCTCGCTTAAGTGGTCTAAGGCATGTTTTTAAAACTAAGCCACGAGGCGCCCGTTTTCTTACCTCCTCGGCACATATTCTTGCATCGCCTCGACCGTTTTTTAAACGATGCACATAGAACAACACTAAATCAAGTTCATAACCACGGCATCTAAATCAAAACCGTCATAACCGACATAGAATCACCTAATAAAGTAAAAACTCTAAACATACTAAAACCTCAGGTTTAACAAACACAGCGTGTAAATCGAAACCGTTATACTGCAAATTGTCTTACACAAGAGTAATAATATTATTATAAGAATACTTAAAACTTATCAACACATCATCAATTTAGAACCTAAAATTAATATTAAATGATAAAATACACATCCTCCAGCTTAGGCGCATGACAAGTCGCCTCAATCAAATACGCCCCATCGAAACTATTGCATTAGCAATTTTCTTACTAGTTCCTATCATAGTTGTCAAAAGCGCGCCTAGGCGCAACTTTCATTGTGATTTGTGGATGCTCTAAATGGCCACTGGATTCAAATTTATAAATTCTTATTACATGAAAACATCATCCACGTCAAAAACGTTACCTAGTTTGAACGTAAACATCACCAAAATTTTTTAGCCACTTAAAACACAAGTCATTTTATAGCACTATCTCTAAAATAAAATACCAACTAGCTTTTTGGTCCTTATTATTCTGTTCATATTTACGATTTAAAAATCATTGAAACAGTACAATTATATTTGTAATTTAGGAATCGGCGGTGAGAGTCGACTTTCAAGAAGGTTGTAACTGATCAGGGGAGGTGACGAGTAAATGAGAATTGGTCACTGTATATATTGAAGTTATTATAAATTGGATTGCATCCAATCAGATTTATACCAATCACAGCAAAAAAACGCCAAAAAATAAAATAAATAAAACTGGAAAGCAGAATTCAGAAAGAAGAATACAAAGATAGAGGGAGGGAGGAAGAAACCTGATTATGTCTTTCTCTTCTACTCTCTTCTCCTGCTAGAATCCATCACCAACCTAAACTTTAGGGTACAGTGTTATGGATGAAGGGCGTGGGAAGGATATATATTGGAAGAAGGGTATTTAAGTAAATTTCTTTTCTTCCAGCTCCTTTTTTTTCTAAACGCTTGTGTTGTTAGCGTTTCATAAAAGAGCTTTTTCTCTTGTGTCAAAAGCTTGCAGCTTCTCAACCAAACGGGGCTTTTTGTTGGTTAAGAGCTTTTTCTTAAAAGCTTAAAGCCCCCTAAAAGCTCCTAAAAGCCTTGTGCCAAACATACCCTAAGGAGTAGTAAGAAGCAGCTAGGGCTGCTATGGCTGAGGAACGGTACTATTTATCCACTCCTGAGTATTGCCGCATCCGCTGGGATGGCAGGTCCGACAGTCGTGATAACGATCGTTCTGTGTCCTCGCCGGAGTACACACTCGAGGACTGGGAAAATTTATTTTCCGTAGTGAGGAGTTTAGGTTTAATTATTATGTTTAGGATTTGTAATGTTAATTTAATAAAAGTAATTTAGGATTATGTATGTAATGTTTAATTATTTAGGTTTAATTATGTTAATGTTTTTATTTAATTTGACAAATTCATAAAAATCATAAATATATAAACTACAAACATTACATTTTAAAAAAAATAAAAACATTAAATTAAAATAAAAACACACTACTACAAATAAAATAAAAACTAAAAAAAATAACGCACTACTACAAATAAAATAAAAACTACTAAAAAAATACAAACATTAGTAAAACCTAATATAATTTAGGGCGTAACATTCGCCACGCCGAAACATGTTGAAAATCAACCCTGAACTCAGCCGCGAAGTCGATTTGAGCAAAGCCAACTTGCACATCTTTAGTTTCGTTGAGGTTTTATTCACCTTTTTTTAAATAAAATTTTGAAGTTTTGACATTTCAATTGGAGGTCCACGAACACGACCACGACCGTTGCTAGTTGATGCGTCATTGGGGTGTACGGTGTCGTACGCGATCACTAACGCAAGTTCCTCCTCTTGCGTCCAAGTAACCATGATGAGGATGATGAGTTGAATTTGGTGTTTTTTTTTTGTGTATAGAAGAAGATTTGTGAGTGTGGGTTTGAATGGGTAAATTTGTGTGAGTATGTGTGTGTATATATATATATATATATATATAGGTACATTTTTTTTAAATTTGGTCAAAATTGATTGTTGCCAGCCAACGACCGTGATGTACATCACGAGATTTAAGTTTCGCGACCGTGATTGAAGGGGGGGGGGGGTGTTTCACGGTATCACGCCAACCACGGGGTGGCCATCACGGACCACCCCGTCCGCCCTTATGGTATTTATATCAATTTTACCTATTTGGTACATGTACCATATTGGTACTCGTACCAAGTTTATCAATTTGTACCCGTATAATATTGATACTCGTAATGATTTACCTACTTGTACCCGTATGAGTGCTCAAAAAAGAAAAATAAAAAAGTAGTACCAAAATGGGTACCGTACCAAAATACCGGTATCGATACTCGTACTCGTACCCGTACCATACCTAAATATTTGGTACGTTACTCGGTACCCACTTTTGTTCAAATTCGATACCGGTATTTTCAGTACGAGTACGGCACCAATCTTATCCCTAGAATTGCAATATGTTAAGGTGCAACATCAAAATTAGCAGGGCTACAAATAACCCACCTTTGTTCTTCTTACTATTGACCCTCAACATCAGCATTGGAATAGGTTCTATATGGTCCTAATTTAAACCCGGAAATTCGGTTCTAATTTTTGCAGAGGTTTTGGTTTTATATTTTTCAATTAGAATCTTTATACTTCAATGAAACCTTGGTGACGCAAACTCATTGTATCAAAACCATATGATCGGAACATTATGGTAAAAACCATATTGCATACCCAATATGAATTCGAGAACCATATGAATGATAAAATGCCAATATACCATATTGACTTTTTTTAATGCAGACTCGTTGGGTCAAAACCATATTGACTAATATGTTACAGCTGATCCATATTTGCAGCTTAAAAATATTGATCTATATTTGTAGACAATTGATAAACTGTTGTTACACCCATTGAACAAATCAATATCAACAACAACTTCTATAGTATATGTTACATAGAAATAAAAAAATGATTTGAGTAATTTTGATGACATGCTACACTCATCTTGGTAATTGAAATCTTCATCCTCTTTTCTTGGTAATAACGGCGACACTATTGGAATCTCTTATGTTGGCTCGTATATCTTGCCATGATTATTGCATATCTCATTACTAGAAATATCAAATATGGTTCTAGAATTACTCCTAAAATTATGCATGCCTTGTTTACGTTATTTCTTTATGTTTATATAGGAGAGTTGTTCTTCCTCTCCTTCTTGTACCAAAAATATCACAACAATCAAACAGTTGATGCCTTTGAATCTATAAGAAACAACGTGGTCTGAGTTTGGGACCTTGAATCGTCTTCACACTCGTCTAGATTAAGAAAGACGTATAGTTTATGAAGGTTTAATTAGTTTTTGATATAAATCATTGTTTGAAAAAGGACGGAACTACCCTCGAACTCAGTTAAAATCAAACGGCGTTAGTGTTAATACCCTAGCTTGTTACAAAATAAAAAGTTAATACCTTAGAATGTTACTTTAAACCATTAATACCTTAGGTTGTTACTATCCACAAACCACAGGACCAACGATGTAAGTAACTCTAATAATTATGTTGTGCTTTATAGGGTAATGCAGTTACTATTACTTTACAGCTGAAGTAGCATAATAACTATTACGTTAATTGAAATTTTTTATGTAATTATTATTACTTTAGTTCACTTTTGTTGATTTGTGTAAGTCATCAAAAAGATGAAAATGATGACGTAGACTTATGAGTTAAATTTCTAGAAGAAAAGTTAGGGTGTTAGGGTTTCGTGTAAGTCGCTCAAAACGATAAAAATGATAGCCCATATTTATGAGTAAAATTTTAAAAGAAAAATTTGGGATTCATACAAGTCACTCAAAACGATGAAAACAATAGTGTATATTTACGAATAAATTTTCTATAGAAAAGTTAGGTTCCATATAAGTTACCCAAAATGATCAAAGTAATGATGTAGATTTAATAGTAAAAGTACTAACGCTGTGTTCCCGAGTTAACTTAAAGAGGGAAAAGAAAGGAAAAGAATTGAAGGAAGGGAAGGGAAAGGAAAAGAAAGGATAAGTTTTCTTTCCTTCCGTTTCCTTCTAAATCGGAAGGAAAACTAAACTAAAGAATTTTAACTAGTTTTCCTTCCATTTCCTTCCATTTCCTTCCTTTAATGAAACTCGGGAACACAAAATATTTTGTTTTCCTTTCTTTTCCTTCCTTTAATGAAACTCGGGAACACATCTTTCCTTTCCTTTCTTTTCTTTTCTCCCTTTTAGTAAACTCGGGAACATAGCGTAAATAAAAAAGTTAGGGCTTCATATAAGATACTTAAAACGATTAAAAACAATGGTGTATATTCTGAAATAAAAAAACTAGGATTTTGGGTCATTCAAACAACAAAAATAATAATATAGATTTATGAGCAAAATTTCTAACATAAAAAGTAGAGTTCCACATAAATCAATTAAAACGAGTAAAATAGTGATGTAGATATATGGGTAAAATTTTAAAAAGAAAAGTAAAAGCATTCACAATAGGTTCTTTGTATTTGTAAGTGATTTCTTCATATTTTAATAAGTAGTTATGAGTGGACGAGAGAAAAACGGTTACTTTTCATCACTATATTTGGTACGACACTCTTCACCCTCTATAATTTTTTATGCTTTTTGAAAGTGGTTGTGAGTGAAAGAAAAAAAAAATAATAATAATAAAAGAATAAAAAAAATATTATCCGATTGAAAAGAAGAGAGAAAGACAATGATTATCAGTGTAATAATAGAGAGGGAGATAACCGATCGGTTTCAATTATGGTTTTTCTTAAAACCGATTCGGTGATCGGTTTCAATTATATGTAAAAGTAAAAACCGAACTCAACTGATATTTGATCACCCTTGCTAGGCTACTACTAAACATACTCGAATAATAGTAATCACTCTCCAAAACCTTGTATGTAAACCATCCTACACAACAACAACAACCGCCGCCACTCCGCCGTCAATGACCACCACCACCACAAACCGCCGAATAAGAGCCTTTAAACGATGGATGACCCACAACTCAATCCAACACAGCGACACCATCAGCATCCTCACAGACCCACAAAAAGACAACCAAATATTAATCAAAGCAATGCACAACATACACCAAGGCGACATAATAGCCACCATCCCAAAACACAGCTGCCTGACAGTCAAATCTTCCAGTGCTTGCCACCTCATCGAAGGGTTCTGTCTTGAAGGTTATATAGCACTTGCTGTTGCTGTCATGTATGAAAAAAGCCTGGGCCCACTGTCACCTTGGTTTGGTTATTTTCAGGTGATGCCTGATAGGAACGATGATGTTCCGTTGCTTTGGTCGGTTGATGAGATTGATGAGCTTTTGTTGGGTACTGAGCTTCATAAGGTTAGGTTTTACATTAATTTACTATAGTTTCATACCCGTTAGACCATGTGTAATGGTGCCGAAATTGGGCGTGAATTGACCAATTAGCACCCCATAACCTCCGCACACCGCCCCTGGGGGTGTTATGGAGCAAAAATGTGGGCAGGGGCGGGTTTTTTTTTTTTTTTTCGCCCTTGATTTTGGCGTGGTGGTCTTGGGTTTTGTGGCAGCCAATCAAATGTGGGGATGGGGAGTGAATTTACTGCCCACTACAGACGGTCTTAGTTTGTGGGTAAAATGAAACACTCATTGGAATTTGTGATTGTGTTTCTTTTTCTTACCATTATGTAAGTTTATATTTTTAAGAGCTACAGTCTTGGTTAAAAAATGCGCGCATAATGCGTAATGCGTGATGCCCCTGATGCACTGATTTCGTATAATGTGCTCCAATGCACACAACATTGTCTGTTTTTTTTTTTGCTTCAGATTCTATGAAATGGGTTGGGTTTTTTTTGCTTCAGATTCTAAACACTTCCATTTTTTTGTGGTTCTAGAAGCAATGTATATGCTTGATTTGAACCAAAAAGCACAACTTTTGTCTTCTTATTACAGAAGTTTTTTAGTTTAAGTATGTTTTAATATTGTTTATAAAAAGCGCTTCGCATACATGATGCGTTCTTTTGGACCAAACGCAATAGAGCGCATCACGCAATTTAAAACCAAGGCTACAACAAATTAAAATGTAATGAAATACACATATATGATCATCACTTTACAAAATGTTTGAATCATCTAAAATAATATGAATTTTATGATGGTATTCATAGTATTAATATTATCATCAGATATATATACATGAAGAAAAGTTCATTTTTTTGTAATAAAGCATTACAGAATGAAGTATTACCGGGTCAAAGAGAAATATATAGAAAATTAGAACTTTTCGGGTATTTTTTTTGGATTAACCCTATGAGTTTACGTTTTTTATCAACTCTTGAGAAGCTTGTGATTACTTGTTAATCTATCAGTTCACATTTTCGATTACTTGTTGGGAATGCTGTAAATAGAATCCAGTCTCGTAGATGCATTGGTTCAATTTAGTTCACATTTTGGATTAACCCTTGAGAAGTTCGTTATTCAAGAAAGACAGTTAAAGAAGACAAAGCTCTTGTATACGAGGACTGGAAAACATGTATTATGCCGTTTGTGGAGTCGGCTCAACTTGATCCTTCTGATTTTGGTCTTGACCAGTATTTTGCTGCAAAAAGTTTGATCTCTTCGCGTTCGTTTCAGATAGATGATTATTATGGATTTGGGATGGTTCCTTTGGCAGACCTGTATGTTTATAGCATTATATATTCTCAGTTGTAAATCTATATTAGAAAGTTCATAATTTATGATATTGGTGTTTAACGTGCACGCAGTTTCAATCACAAGACAGATGCTGAGGATGTACACTTCACCTCTGTATCTTCTCATTCTGATTCTGAAACTGATTCATCTGAAAACATAGAAAACCGGATTGATGATCATCCAGACGAGGATTCTTTGTGTCAAATTCAATATGATCCAACCGTCACCTCACAAGAAGGTGATTTTAGTGCAGCTGATGATACATTTTCATCGAACACCGAAATTCTTGAAATGATTATGGTGAGGGATGTTAAAGCTGGAACCGAGGTTAGCATCTTGACATATTTTAGATGGGAGGAAATTAGGGGTACATAACACGAAATGCGCCGGTTTGGGTTCATGTACATACAGGCTCAAGTCAGTTTTAGGTTGAAACTACAAACATTTTCAAAAAAAGGTCGTGTTCATCGGTTGACCCAATGCTTTTTTTGTAGATGTCAAACTTTCGGGGGTCAATTTGCAAACACGATCCCTTTAACACCCCTGTTTGAAATAAACCTTCTAATAAAATCGCTGGTTGTGTCTTCATTTTCAGGTCTTCAACACATACGGGTCAATGGGTAATGCTGCATTGCTTCACAGATATGGATTTACAGAACCCGATAACCCATACAACATAGTGAATATAGATCTAGAGTTGGTTTTCCAATGGAGTTCATCTCTTTATTCATCTCGGCACACTAGAAGTCGTCTTTCTTCTTGGAAAAGTTTACATCTTTCTGAACTTCCAGACCAGCAGATCGATTATTTTGAAATATCATCCGATGGTGAACCAGAAGTTGAGCTGCTAAAATTGATATTTATAATCTTGCTACCCGAAAAAGCTTACAACGAGTTTGATAGATCAAAAGTAGCGTTGATATCTAACAAAAAAGGGATCGTATTGAGCGAGATTACTGAAACAAACAAGAAAGTTTTACTGACTGAAAGCGTACGAGGCGGTTTGTTGTCACTGGCAGATATTAGGGAAAAATGTTATGGGTCAAGGTCCATGGAGGATGATGTTGAAGAATTCAAGGCTTGTCCTGTTACAGAAACAAAGTTGTACCATTCTTTGGTGCTGCGCATTAGCGAGCGCAGGATTCTGGAGAAGCTTAGGGCGTACGCATCTGTAGGGTCCGCACGGGTACGGTCACTTGGTGTTTGTAATGGATCGACCTTGAGGAAGAAGTTACAAAAGAGATGACAGACCCACCCTCTTTTCAGTGGTTTAGTCTTTGTGGTTTGTCAAAAAAATTTTATTCCAAGTTTTGAATGTGAACTTGTGTCCGTTAAAGCTTGGCATTCAAGTTCAAGTCTTTTTGATAATATTGAAACTCATATGCGTGTTTTTTAATTTAGGGGTTGTTTGGTAAGCCTCTTAATGAGATTCTGAACCATTCAGCGCTGAATGATTCAACATTCAGCGCGTTTGTTTCAGCTTCTGAATGGAATGGTTAAGGCTGAACCATTAAGACCTGGATGTTGCCGAACCATTAAACACTGAACTAGACTGAATCTTAATGAGGCTGTTCAACTAATGTGGGACAAGAAAACTAAGAGATTTAACTTAATGATTCAGCACTTAACCACTCAGACCTTTTAATGATTCAGCACTTAATCAACCAAACAACCCCTTAATGTCGTTCCATCATGACGACTATAGGGGTGTTAAAAGTATGATGAAACCTAAGCCGTCCAAGCTAAAGAAAGTCGTCCGGTTTGAAATTTATATGATTTGGTTGGTTTTGGTGGTCTAACGGAAGGATTTGGAACCTGGAACCGGCTATGTAAACCGAACTTGCCGTTTATCATTTTCTTTTGTTTGTTATTTATTTTTGAAACATGGACCATATTCACCAAGTATCTTATTGTAAACTTTTTAATGCAAACTAATAATTTTAAATAATAAAATCTTGTTCAATCAACCAAATTGTTAAACCGGCCTATTCAATCAATCTGGCCAGTTTAGTTTGTTGCTTCCAAAAATTGTAGTTAGCAGTTCGACTCATAACTTTTATCAAAACTTGCTGAATCAGACCGTTAGCACTCCTAATACGGCGATACTTATTTACTTACGCAGAAATCCAATCTAGTTTGTCATTTCCTGAAACCATAGTAGTTCAACTCAAAACTTTAATCAAAACGCGCTCTTAATTTGATAATACTGCAACAAAAGGGTAAGAATCATTTCAACTTCTTTTAACAAACATCAAACATAGATAAAGAGTTACTAAAACACTAGTAATTGTTCAAAACACATAAGAAAGCATAACAAACTGGCTTAGAACAGTTGCCACATATCTAATTATAACAAGCGGTTTTTGGCATTGCATTTTAAAGCAAACCTCTCCGTCTCTTGTAGTCACTAACCGACAGGGTCAATACATGCCTCCTCCCATCATTCTCAGGGACCTGGCACCCAACCGTTGCTTCTATCCTCTGTTTCCGAGCCATGAACCCAGCCTGGACTCCATGGGCCCCACCAAACCTTTGAAGTGATGCCAACGAAATTGGCAGGTCAAAATCATGCAACATGTTTGACTCGGTCCCTTGATCCACAGGAGCTCTAGTATCTACCAACTTCCCTGCGTCCGCTGCAGCTTCCAGTGCGGCTACAGTAGCCACAAGGCCCGCTTTAGGATCCGTCCCTGCAGCAGTTTGTGCATCCCCTCCATTGGCTTCACCTGCAGCAGCCTCACCAGGCTTTGAAACATAGTAATTCCTGGACCGGGTCCATCTTCTTGAAAACGGGTCATAGCCTGCTTCACCAGCCTTCAGACCCGTATTCACGGGCTTCATTTCAGAAGCATTCTTGAAGTTCTCGACCCGATTCTTTCTATTCATTTCTGCAAGTCGTATTGCCTTCTTATCTTTCTCATGAGTTTGCCGAGAAGCTTCTAGTTCTTGGAGTTTTGCTTTAATCCTCTCAACTTCCACCTCATCCTGCTTCATTTGAGCCACTTCCATGTCTCTCCTTAACCGATCTTTCTCAGCTGCAACGTTTAACGGTCTTCTTATGGCTGACTTTTTCTCCTGTAACATTTGCTTCACGGTTTCTGCAGAGTAGACAAATGAGTTGGTTTTCTCAATGGCTTCTCGTTTTTCCATCACCTCTTGTTTACTAGGCATCCTTCCACCGTGCCGGTCAACCTCTCGCATTAATTGGTCAAACTCTTCTTTGATTGGTGGCGAGTCTGATATCATAGCCATCTGCCACCTGGCAGCAGAACTTTCGTTTCCCCAGACAACATTCAGATATTTATGAGTCATCTTGTTTTCTAACTTGTACTGTCGGTCAGGGTCAGCTGCATCCACGTTTCTGACTATGCAAAGCCTGTAAATCGGGCCCGATTTTGACTTTCCAATGCCTACCCTCACAAAGCAACCAATAATCAACTCCTCAAAGAAAGGCTCCATAAACCATTTTGCCAATTTTGACCTTCTTATGGTAATTCCCTTCACATCCTCGTACGTAAGGCTTGAGGAATCTTTTGACGAATTTTCATCATCACTGTCGCCCATTTCGCGTGCTGAATCTTCATCTTCACTCGGGGACCCACTAACACTACGACTTGATGCGCGTATAGGACGTGGGAAGTCCTTCGGTTTGACTGCTGAATCAGTATCTCTACGTTTCCGAAAAGAATCTGAATCTTGCTGACGTTGCATTTTCTTGTTGCGCAGTTGAGTCAATGCACCATCTTTTTTGGCTGCACGGTTAGCAGACCGTTCAGAAGAACGGAGGTTAGCCGCGCGTGGTGGAGGACTGTCTTTTCTTAATTGATTTGACTTTTCTTTCTTTTGCTGCATAGTGTTCTTCAAATTTTGATCATTTCTCCTGGTTGCACGCTCAGCCAGTATCATCTCTCTCTGAAGCTCCGTCAATTTCGAAAGCCGTCTTCTATCTTCTTCACCTTTGTAAAGATCACTTCCAACAGAGTCATCGTCACTGTCACCCTCACGATCATACCTATCGTCATCCTCTTCATCATCTTCACGGCTGCTACTATGTTCATCATCTCGTTCTGTGGGGTCCAACCTCTTCTTCAAAGGAACCTGAGAACCAGAAGGCTTCCTGCCAGCATACCCACGGTCGTCATCCGACTCATCATCTCTTGAATCACTTCCATCATCAGAATACGAATCCCTTTGCCGCCTCCTATTTGGCGGTGGGGTACCAGTTCTTCCCGCTGCTTCAAGGCCCGCTGCCTCAAGAAGCATCTCATTCAACTCATCCATATATCCTGCATATATTGTAGCAACTCAATAAGCAACCGAAATAACTACTTCATCCTTGCATAAAACCACAACATCTCCTATCTTATTATGCATCATATTAATCATAGAGTTTGACAAAAGACGAAATAAATCGAAACCCTAGATCAAACATTCAGAACACAAACAGGGTTACTACTTAGGGCTCAATACATTCAAATTATTTTATATAACCAATAAAAGTTATTATCACTAATTGACTATACGATTCCAAAGCCAAAATAATACAAAATAAAAAAAAAGAAGGAAAAAAAGTATTAATGATTGGAGGAATTAGGGATTTGGAGTTAGGGTTATACCTGGTTTAAAGGGTAACGATAATACAAGGTAAATAATAGCAGAGAGAGGCTATTTGAAGGAGTAAAACGACGTCGTCGGAATAATATCACTGATTAGCGGCTGTCCGGCAGGTGCAGAGGTGATTTGTGATGTCGTCGTAGATGTATGGTGGTGATTATTATTTTATAAAGTTATATATTTCATATCAACCCCTCTAGTTGGGGCTAGTTACATAATTGGTCAAAAAATTCCATTAAGTATTACATTGTTTGAGTTTATTAAAAATGATAAGGATATAAATAATGTGTATTGACACAACTATAAAAGACAAAAATTAAATGAGAGTTTACATTCAAAAAAAGTTAAATGAGAGTTTATATGAGAACACAACTATAAAAAAAATGTAATTTTCTTTAAGACGCTTAAAAGAAAAAATAAGTTAAATGAGAGTTCATACGGGAGAAATTCAACCTTGCAAGGATGAACCCAACACCATAACCAACAAATATGCAATCTTGATGGCATCTTTACACTTGACAATCATTTCATCAAAAAATAAAATAAAAAATGCAACAAATATGAGAATAAAAACCCCTGAAATATAAGTAAACCGAATAAAGGAGAAAAAAAATTACTTTTCAGGATATAACCGGTACTACTCCAACAACCACATTTAGAGTAACCATTGTATTGTGCATGGATCATTCCACAGCTCAACAATTAAAAATTTTCATATTTTGAGAACTGTAGTAAAAATATAAAACATTTTTAAGCTAAGAGCAAGTTCATGTATAAATTGAGCTACAACTTGCAACAAGTAACTTTTCACTCACAAAAGACCATTTCGTTTTAACAAAACACCCACACGTAAATTCATTGCATTCGCAAGTAAATTCCACAAAATTCTACATTATCTAGAATACTACTTTTTTTTAATGGCCAACGGTACACACCTATAACAAAGCCCCTGATAGACTTTAATCCTTGAAGATAATTATAATAACTAAGTTTATCTCCTATCTTTTATTTAAGTTTGTTAAGGATAGGTATTCTAGTCTAATTATGAGTCCTAATTCTAGTATAATTGGTATGTTAGTTTTATTATAAATAGCATAGGTTTCATTGTATTTGATTATTCAGTTTTCGATTAATAAAAGTTTAGAGTCGGAGAGTTCCTCCAAACCGAGTGTTGTGTGATCTTCGAATATCAATTGTTGCTCCAACAATTGGTATCAGAGCAAGGTTACAACAATCGTTCAAGTTCCGAACTGTGGAGTGTCGTACCACAACCGAGATCAAGACCGTTTAAGTTACAGGTGATTGTGACTTATCTTGACTCAACAAACTTGAACCATAACCAACTAAGAAGACTGAAGAATGGCAGACGCAGCAGGAGGAGACGCACCGAACAATAACAACCAAATCGTTATGCAGCAACGTGATCCTACATCGGCATCTCTATCTTGTCCGAAACTCACGAGTTCGAACTATAACACGTGGGTAATCTTGATGGAGGCAATGCTTGATGCTCAAGGGTTATGGGAAGCCGTCGATCCAGACAACGATGCTGCTGATGATAGGAAGAACAAATTTGCTCGAGCTTTAATCCTTCAAGCACTTCCTGAAAACATACTCATGCAAGTTGCTAGGAGTAGAAGTGCTCGGGAAATCTGGGAGTCTTTACGTGTAAGATTCTTGGGTGCCGATCGGGTTCAACAGGCCCGATACCAATATCTCAAGAGAGATTTTGATAGTTTGAGAATGAAGGACACCGAAACAATTGAAGAATTTGCAGGAAAGCTCTCTGAATTTGTGAACAAGTTTAACAGCCTTGGACATGAACTCGAAGATTCCACGGTTGTCAAGAAACTACTCGACGCCATGCCACCGAGATTTATCGCAATAGTAGCCACGATAGAGCAGATTGTAGACTTGAACACCATGACTTTTGAAGATTATGTGGGTCGACTTAAAGCCTTTGAAGAAAGAATCAAAGGTCAAGAAGCTAATGTGGAAAGAGATAGCAAGTTGTTATACACTAAAGTCGACATTAATAATCGGAAAAGTGGAGATCAAGGCAAAAGAAATCAAGGTCGTGGGCGTGGTTCGAATAGTCAATATTCCCGAGGTCGTGGACGAGGCCGAGGACGTGGTCGTGGAAGAGGCAGAGGCGACCAGACAAGTGACAACCAAGGGGATAATCAATCGAATGAAAACCGAGGTCGAGAAGGCAATCAAAGAAAGGCTCGTGACAAGTCAACAGTAAGGTGTTTTAATTGCAATTCTTATGGACACTTTGCATGGGAGTGTACGAAACCGAATCAGTCCCAAGAAGCCAACCTGCATGAGGTGAATGATCATGAAGAACCAACTTTGATGATGGCACAAGTGGAAAAAGACACTGAAGCTGTTCTATTATATGAAGACAAAGTGCACCCAAGCTTGTACACAGACAAGTCAAATAACGAGACAACCTGGTATCTAGACAATAGGGCCTCAAATCACATGACGGGGCATGAAGCTCATTTTTCTGAGCTGGATCGGTCTATAACCGGTCTAGTAAGATTTGGGGATGGTTCCAAAGTCCGAATAAGAGGCAAAGGAGCAATAGTGTCGAATGTAAAAACGGTGAACAACGAGTGATTCGAGACGTTTACTATATACCGGACTTATGTAGTAATATCATTAGCCTGGGACAATTAACCGAAGACGGTTGCAAGGTGTGGATGGCGGAACAACATCTTTGGCTATATGAGGAATCCGGTGAAATACTAATGAAGGTACCAAGAAGTGCAAACAGGTTGTACAAGAAGGCTTTAAAGATAGGTAAGCCAGTGTGTCTATTGAGTTCGATTGGTGATGAAGCATGGCTTTGGCATGCAAGACTTGGGCATCTGAACTTTAGATCCATGTCCCATATGAAGAATGAAAATATGGTACTTGGAATGCCCAGAATACCACATAAAGCAAGAGTATGTGACTCATGCCTAGCCGGTAAGCAAAGTCGAACCCCATTCAACAAAAGGTCAACCTATCGGGCCAAAAAACCACTCGAGTTGGTACACACGGACCTTTGCGGTCCCATATCTCCAACAACATTGGCTGGAAGCAGGTATTTCATCTTATTTATCGATGACTATACGAGATATGCTTGGGTTTATATAATAAAGACAAAAGATGAAGCTCTTACAAGGTTTAAGAAGTTTAAACAGGAAGCTGAAGTAGAAACCTCACTAAAGGTCAAGGCTTTGAGGAGCGATCGAGGAGGTGAGTTTTTAAATCGGGTGTTTACCAAGTATTGTGATGAAACAGGTATAAAGAGACAATTCACAGCCCCCTACACACCGCAGCAAAATGGTGTTGTAGAAAGGCGAAACCGCACCATTCTAAACGCAACACGTAGTATGTTAAAGGCGATGAAAGTTCCACAAAATTTGTGGGGAGAGTGTGTGCGACATGCGGTTTATTTACAGAACCGAACACCTACTAAAGCCTTAAAAAACATCACCCCGTATGAAGCCTTAAAGGGCCTAAAATCCGATCTTTCGTATCTTCACGTATTCGGGTGTTGTGCTCATGCAGTCGCTCCGCCAGTAAATTTAAGAAAACTCGATGATAGGAGTAACATGTTGGTATATCTTGGAAGAGAACCAAGCTCGTTTGCAAATCGCTTATTTGATCCGAATCAGAATCGGATTATAGTAAGCTGTAATACGAAGTATAAGGAGGAACGTGTCTATGATTGGTCTTCATACATGAATAATGTAAAGGAAGGACATGGGCCTGAATGGAATGAATTTATTATCTACATGGATAATCAATTCACTGATGTCTCATCGCAAGCTGCACACGACATGGGATCAGCCTCATCGCAACTCGAAACAATTCTGGAACCAGCCTCAGAATTACAAAACCAACAGTCAGCAAGTTCATTAGAGGAAGAAGATGAGAATGAACAACGTGATTCTAAACAAAATGAAGAGGAACCTGTTGGATCGCATCTTAGAAGATCTACTCGACAAAATCCTCCAAGACGATTTGAGGATTATGTTTTATTACAAGAAGAGTGTGTACTGCCAAACAGTGAACCGATGAACTTCTTCGAAGCCAAGAACTACAAAGAGTGGCAAGAAGCGATGAAAGACGAGTTGTATTCGATCGAGTTCAACGAAACGTGGAGATTATGTGAATTGCCGAAGGGAAGCAAGGCGATCGGTCTCAAGTGGGTATTCAAGGTTAAAAGGAATGCAAATGGAACCATATCAAAGTATAAGGCAAGATTAGTCGCGAAGGGTTATGTGCAAGAACACGGTGTTGACTTTGATGAGGTATTCTCTCCCGTCGCTCGAATTGAAACAATAAGACTAATCTTAGCCTTGGCAGCGCGTAACACTTGGATGGTTTATCACCTGGACGTCAAATCGGCATTCCTAAATGGCGTTCTAAAGGAGGAAGTTTACGTAAAACAACCCGAAGGCTTTAGGAAAGGAGAATTTGGTTTATCGTTTGAATAAAGCGCTATATGGGTTGAGACAAGCTCCGAGAGCTTGGAACAAAAGCTTGACAAAACTCTTAAGAAAATCGGTTTCACTCGGTGCCCGCGAGAACCTGCTGTGTATAAAAGAATCAAAGGAAGTGAACTATTGCTTGTTGGAATATATGTTGATGATTTGCTAGTCACAGGTTCTAGTGAGGAAGAGATTAAAGAGTTCAAGTTGCAAATGGAAAGTCAATTCGAGATGCAGGACCTTGGACTTCTTACTTATATAACATTAAAGCAAGAAATTTATGCAAAGAAAATTCTGAAACTTGGTGGTATGGACTCATGTAATCCAAGTCGTTATCCCATGGAGCCGCGATTAGAGTTGTCTAAAGACGAAGAAGGCCAAGAGGTCAATCCCACCGAATATAGAAAGCTAGTAGGGAGCCTTCGATATTTAACGCATACGAGACCGGATTTGAGCTTCTCGGTGGGAATGATAAGTCGCTATATGCAGCAGCCAAAAGAGTCGCATTGGCAAGCGATGAAACATATCTTGCGATATGTTAAAGGGACGACAGGATACGGTTTATGTTATAAGAAAGATGACATAAATGAGCTTGTGGGTTTTTGTGATAGTTCACACGGAACCGATAAGAATGATGGACGAAGCACATCAGGTATGGCTTTCTATTATGGGAATGCGTTAATTTCGTGGTGTTCGCAAAAACAACAGACAGTTGCATTGTCGTCTTGCGAGTCGGAGTTTATGGCAGCGGCGATAACCGTGTGTCAAGCAATTTGGTTGAAAGGACTCTTGAGTGATCTAACTGAAAGAGAAGAAGAGAGAGTTACATTGCGGGTGGATAATCAATCGGCGATAGCTTTGATTAAAAATCCCGTATTTCATGGTCGAAGCAAACATATAAATATCCGGTTCCATTTTATAAGAGAATGTGTTGAGAATGGAGAAATACAAGTTGAACATATTCAAGGTGTTGAACAAAGAGCGGATATACTCACAAAGGCGTTGCCTAGAGTAAAGTTTGAAGAAATGCGAGTGTTGCTCGGAGTGGTGGATTTGGGAGGTACAAGCAAGGATTAAGGGGGAGAATGCTAGACTTTAATCCTTGAAGATAATTATAGTAACTAAGTTTATCTCTTATCTTTTATTTAAGTTTGTTAAGGATAGGTATTCTAGTCTAATTATGAGTCCTAATTCTAGTATAATTGGTATGTTAGTTTTATTATAAATAGCATAGGTTTCATTGTATTTGATTATTCAGTTTTTGATTAATAAAAGTTTAGAGTCGGAGAGTTCCTCCAAACCGAGTGTTGTGTGATCTTCGAATATCAATTGTTGCTCCAATAGCCCCGCACCATTCAGGTCCGGTCCCCGGCCCCCAAGGTCCAGCCCCTCATTTCAGAATAACCCTACTTTAAGTGGGATGCGAACCTGTGACCTCACAGGACAGGAACCCCACAAAGCGGGTAAACCTTCCCACCTCCATTGCAACCATTAGGCTACAACATCATTGGCATCTAGAATGCTACTTGTTAATCCGCCGTGAGCACTCGTGTTATGTTACTGGTTTAATATTATTCAATCTGTTTTTTTCTGTCAACTTCCTTCCCCTTTTAGAAAAATAATAAAAAATAGAGAAGGTTGACACTCAAAACATTAGTTAGTATTTGAACTTGATGTTATGAATAGAACCTCATGCACTACCCACGCACCATTGCAAGCACACATACAACTAAAACCAAATGTAGTTTTTTAATTGTCATTGAGAATTCGAGTTATCACATCTATCTATATAATAAATGAATAACCTCGGGTCGAATGAAGCCCTTAGAGAGGGCCTGTAGGATCCAGAAGGCTATATGGAGCTCCGACTTTTCTTACTATAAAAACTGATATGTTGTTTTTGTTTTTTCATTCTTCCTTTGATTTGATTCAACAATCTTCCTAAACAATCTTTCACTCTTCCTTCTTCATCTAACATCATTTGTTAAATCTCCACAACCAACTCCGAGTAATCTTGCATCATTTTTAGTCATTTTATATTGTTAATATTATCAAGAAACATCAAAAGTTAAACACCCGATGAGTATAACTCATACAAAAAAGGAAATGACTTCTGAAAATCATCCTATCTTCTTTATTTGAAACGTATTAATATAGTTAGTGAAAAACATTTATTTAAACTGTTTTTTTTATCTATTCATTTGAATCTTTGTATGTTTTATTCGTTTGCTGTTTCCCTTTTTTCATATGGTTTCAATCGTTTGAATGACTCTGACACAAGAAAAAGAGAGTTTATTTTTGTTGAAGATGTTGTTTGACATCCAACAATCGACCAATTTCATTTTTTAACATTCAACTGTCAAGAGATTTCGTTATAAAAAAACCGTTTCTTTATCTGTTGAAGATGTTGTTTACCATTAAATTTTCTTGTGTTAATTTGGTTATTCGTTGGAGAGGTCGTTTGAATGTTTGGATTCTGTAATTGAAACGATAAAACTGACTCCTTAACCATTCAACCGGATTTACTATTTGCAAAACCAGTCTGGAATGTAAAACATCTAAAAAACATACATTCGGATTGGATTCTTATATTGTTTGACCAGGATTTTATGATTGTTTAAAGAAGTCTATTTAACATACGATTGAAACCATCCAAAACAGAACTGTCTTTATCATTGTTATTGTTTCATAGATAGATTAGTATTCAGTTGTGTTTGTAATAATTTTGTTTTTATGATCAATTTTTTTTCATATACATCTACTGGATTTAGTTAATAAAAATGTTTTTTCATTTGAAAACCAGGATTTGATCGGAAGACACAAACCAAGATTTGTTCCTGAAAACTATATTATGATCCACCACAAGCTGTTATTTACTAACATTGCACCACAAGAAGTCATTGATTTTGAATAATTCATGACGATTTTCACTAATTTTGATTGTTCTTGATTGTTATTAATAAGATTTTTTCATATTGAATGACTTTAATTCGGTCAAATATTATGAATAACATTTGTAATCTCAGAAACCTTTTATTTATTAAGAGTTTAATGTTATTTATTAAGATTTTTTATTTTCATTAATTTATATTGATACAAATTTAAACTTTCCATAATACTTCACTTTTTATTTTTTTTTGTATTAATTATTGATTGTCATTCAATTAAATTTACCAGTAATTTAGGATAGCCATAATAGCTGGTGTAATTTAACGCCAATATTTAAATTTCAAATACTAATTTGCACCACATAATTTATGCTTTAAAAAATAAAGTATTATTTGCCAAACTTTTTCACAAAAAATCAGTAATATGTTGAAAGAGTTTCATATTAGGTTTTATTTTGATCACAAGTCTTATCACATGTTACAACTATATACCTCTTAAAAGTTAAATAAACAATCGACGACTTTCGAGCCGTTTTACTTTTTTTTTTGCAATTGTATTTTACAACTAAACAGAAGCTGGTATCGAATGTCTTCATAAATATATAAACTATAATTATTTACATGTTGCTATATGTAAAGTATGGCAACGATTCTGAATTGACTATCGTAGTACTATATTATCAATCAATCAATCAATCAATCATCACTGAAATAGATGACCAATCATGCTATAATTGTGCTAATTTCACTCCATTTTACAAACCTTCTTTATCAACTTACCCTCTATAATTAGATGAATACACATTAATAACAATTTTTTCGAATCTCTTCATAAGAATATACACTATAATTACTTACATGTTGCTATATGTAAAGTATGGCAACGATTCTGAATTAACTATCGTAGCACTATATTATCAATCAATCAACGATTCTGAATTAACTATCGTTGCTATATTTAAAGTATGGCAACGATTCTGAATGACTGAAATTGAATTCGAATAATGCCATAATTGTGCTAATTTCATTCCATTTTAGAAACCTTCCTTATTGACTTACCTTCTATAATTAGATGAATACACATTCATAACAAAATTTTTGAATGTCTTCATATATAAACTATAATTACTTACATGTTGCTATATGTAAAGTATAGCAACGATTCTGAATTAACTATTGTAGCACTATATTATCAATCAATCAACGATTCTGAATTAACAACAGTTGGTATATGTAAAGTATGGCAACAATTCTGAATCACTGAATTGAATTCGAATAATGCCATAATTGTGCTAATTACACTCCATTTTACAAACCTTCCTTATCAACTTACCCTCTATAATTCGATGAATACACATTCATAACATACAGCTACCACACATTCCTCTCTCTTTTTCATGCATGTGAAACAGTTTATTTTTTAATTTTACTTTGATACCCTATTGTGGAACCATTTCAACGTCTAGGTTAATTTCTACCCTAATTAGTTTAAATTTGCTATAGTCCGAATCTGAATTATATCCAACCATTACTTTACTTTAATATTGTTGCCTATTATGTTAATATAAATTTGTTATAGTCTGATTTATATCCAACCAATACTTTAGTTTAATTTTCAGGCCTATTATGTTAATTTTACAAATATGTTTCTTATGATTTTTGTTTTTTCCGAAATTAACCTATGTTACTAAGTATGGTTGATAAAATTTATAAACAGATAATGTTATTTATTTTATCTATTCAATCCAACTTTTCACAAGAAGGAACCTATTTGCAACTCTGTTAGCGTCTAATAGTTTGTCAAGACCTGACATTGTGTGGGAGAAAACATGAAAATATTTGTCTGATGACATTTTACGCTAGAGAAGAATAGATTGAAATTGTCCAGGTTTTTTAATTTTTTTAATATACTACTAATTTATAGTTTCTACAAATTTTTTGTTTAATAGTAATTAGTAATGAGTAATAATAATTAGGCATCTAAAGTATAGTATTTTGATGGTTCCACATATTCAATTATCCAGTTTATCTGTTAATTACTAGTGCAATGCCCGCGCGTTGCGGCGGGTGTCCCGGTTGACATCTTATGAAACGCGGGTACTCATTTTTGTTAGTAGTTTATGTTAGTTTTAACGTAATATTTGAAAAAGACGGTGATTAGATTATGTAATTAAATTTTACTTTGTATTTGTATTCGTTCATTTTATTTTTTGTATCAATAAAATTTGCCCAGGTTTTAACTTCTTTCACAAAAAAAAAAAATAAACTTTCACAATTAAAAGATAAAAAATGCCATAAATAGGTAAGTCCAGGCAAATGACTATTACAAGTTATTTGCTAAGTGTTCGTTCGGCTAGTTATTGATGTCTTGATGATGAATTGATGTATTGATGATGAGAACATGTTCTGGAAATGATGATGCGTAACTCATTTTTTAACATAGATATATTGTACAAGTGGATAATGCAATAAGGGGTATTATAGGGAAGTTTTACATGACATATAGTGTTTAAAGCATGAGACTCTTGACATTCCATCTTAAAATGTATGAATAATTACTTTTCTAGACATGTCTCCTTCTTAATAAGGTAACATAGATATTACATATTTTAGTTTAACACATTTCTTTTATTCTAATTTTCAAGACTTGATCCTTTCAGAAGATGAAGTTAGGAATTTAGCTTTACTTGACATTGAGAAGTTCTTATTGTGCAATAGTTCCAGTCTAAGACATTTCGTAGGTATGCCATATCCTGAGAATGAGTTTGTATCATCATTAAGCAATCGTCTTATTTGTTAGGAGTTGAGATATGACACAAACAGTTTGGTTGAAGAATTTGATACTCAGTTTGCTTCTTTAACAGATGAAAAAAAAATATTTATAACTGTGTAATGAAATCTGTTGAGGAGAAGAAAGGAGGAGTTTTTTTTTGTTTATGGTTACGGTGGTACGGGTAAAAATTTCCTATGGAAGACACTATCATCATCCATAAGATCAAAAAGAAAAATTGTTTTGAATGTTGCTTCGAGTGGTATTGCATCTTTTCTATTGACAGGTGGTAGGACAACACCTTCCAGGTTTCGTATTCCTATAAACCTAACTGAAGATTCTACGTGCTACATACAACCAAATAGTGATGTTGCCCAACTGCTTAAAAAACCGATTTGATTATCTGGGATGAAGCACCCATGGTTCATAAACATGCTTTTGAAGCACTAGATCGAAGTTTAAAAGATGTATTTGGTGTTCATGATGTTCACTCTTCTGATTTGCTATTCGGTGGAAAGGTCGTTGTGTTTGGGGGTGACTTTAGACAAATTCTACTAGTTATACCCAATGGAACTAGGCATGACATTGTTAATGCCTCTTTAAGTTCATCATACATTTGGCACAAATGCTTTGTTTTAGAGTTAACAAAACATATGAGGTTGCTTTCAGGAAGTTGCAACTCTAATATCGAGGAGACTAAAAAGTTTGCAGATTGGCTTTTGGATATAGGAGAAGGGAAGGTGGATACAATAAGTGATGTTCAGGATGTTATTCAGATAAATATCTGATGACTTACTTATTTCTCAATCTTCGGATCATGTTTCTGACTTGATATCCTTTGTGTATCCGTCATTTTTGGATAACATCCACATTCCGCATTATTTTCAAGACCGAGCTATATTGGCACCGAAGAATGAAGTTGTTCAAGAAATTAAGGATAGATTACTTTCAATGTTTCCTGGTGAGGAAATTGAGTATCTAAGTTCAGATAGTGTTTGTTAGTCCGAAGATGTTAACGAACACATTGATGAAAGCTTACTTTCTCCTGATATTCTGAATGGTCTTAAGTTATCTGGAATACCAAACCACCGTTTGGTTTTGAAAGTTGGTGTTCGGGTAATGTTACTCAGAAACATTGATTAGAAAAACAGTTTGTGTAATGGAACAAGGTTACAAGTTGTTAAAATGGGAAAACGTGTAATAGAAGTGAAAATCATTTCAGGAAGTAACATTGGAATGCGAACGTTTATCCCAAGAATTACTTTATCCCCCTCGGATAAGAGAATTCCTTTTAAATTTAACAGAAGACAATTCCCACTTGCTGTTTCTTTCGCAATGACAATAAACAAGAGTCAAGGACAATCCTTGTCCAGAGTTGGGTTGTATTTGAAGGATCCTGTTTTTTCACACGGGCAGCTGTATGTTGCGCTATCAAGGGTCAAAAGTCGAGATGGACTGAAGATAGTTATACTAGATGAAGATGGCAAACTGACGAACAAAACATCAAACGTTGTGTTCAAAGAAGTATTTCAAGCTTTATGAATAATTTTCTAACATTTTGATGCAATTTTTTAATTTGTCATTATTGATGTTATGTACACACAACTTGAATAATACAACTCTTATTTTAATACCTTTTTTATTTTTCTTTGGTATGCATCATGGGTACTCATGGGTCTCTAACCTAGTATGGATATAAGTTACCAGGATTGACTTCACTTATAACTAAAAATTAAAATTAAAAATTATAAATATGAATGTCCACTACTAGAAAATTGAGCAATTGCGATAGCGATTCCGGTCGCAAAGCGGTCGCAATTGTCCTTTTGCGACCGTTTTACGACTGTAAAGGTAGTCGGAAAAACACTCGACGCAAATGCCCTATTGCGTCCAAGTTGCGACCGTTGTTATCTTTTTCCGACCCATATTTTGCGACTATAACAGCGGTCGCAAATATTGCGACTGCTGTGAGGTTATGTTTGTAACGAGAAACCTGCGACCGTTTTGCGACAGCTTTTCTTGCAACCGTTTTGCAACCGCTTTCCTTGCAATCGTTTTGCAACCGCTTTCCTTGCAACCGTTTTGCGATCGCTTGTCTTTTGCAACCGCTTTTGCGGTCGCAAAATATTTTTCTTATATATTTGATTTTTAGCTTTTTGGAGCTATTTTCTATTTTAATCTTCTTATAACATCATATTTTTAAAATTTAAGCATTTATTGGGAATTCACAAAGTTATATAAAACATTCTACTTGAAACATCAATATCTGAGTTAACATAAAAAACACAATCAAAATAAAATGTTTATAGCGTAAGTCGATGATTAGACGTTTTGAAACCTAACTTTTAACATCGCTTCAATGTTTGCCATCCTTTCGTTCATAGCCTCTTTCTCCGCCTTATCTTTCTCTTTTTCCATCACCAACTCCGCAATAATTCCGTTCAGCCTTTCTTTCTCTTCTTCTTTTTCTTTCACTACATCTTGGATGATCGCGTTCAACTTTTCAATCTAATAAACCAATGCAAAGTGTTAAAGATCAAATTTATTAAATTCAAATTTATTAAATTCAAATTTAACATCATATAATTATCCAACTGTCTCTATTATTACCGAATTGAACAACAATCTGCGCAACATAGACAAATAAAATTTTATAGCTTTTGACCTGGAAGTCTATAGCTTCTAAACCAACCCGTTTTGACCCATCCTAGAAATCTACAGTTTCCAACTCGACCCCTTTCGACCTAGAAATTTATGGTTATAGTACATGATGTTTGATTACTAAATCTATAAAATGGAAGCAATAAAATTAGTAACATTTTTTATATCTACATAAAAAACAATAAAATTTTATATCTAACTTTTTTTTTTTGCGTTTCATCCTATGAGAATTGACACGTTTGACTTGGCACCTAATTTAAAGAAAAGATTTTGACCATTTTTTCCGTATATAAATAACAATCAGTAAAAACATGTTTTAAACCCAAATCAAAGGTATAATTTAACAGGAAAAGTTCCCAAAAAAACATTTTTGCAAATTTCATGAGTATGGGACATTTTAAAGAGGAAAGAGCTGCAGATTTTTCACGGGATGAAAGGTTTTAAAGTTACCACCAGTTAAAATCTGATATTATAGCAAATAGTGTGATAGATATGATAAAAGCCAAATGTTACTAAAAAGTCTTCCAATATCGTATGTATCATATATGAAAATGGAAACTGAAAGAAGGTTGTCAGATGATCACAACAAACAAAGTATAAAAAGCTCAGTAATTATATGATAGGATTTCAATGTAAACTAACCTTTCAAAAGAGGTTTCAATTTAGATTCCAGCCAGTCGATATTTTTCTCCAAGTAATCCATACAATACACAAGACCTAGGAGGAGGAGAAGAGAAGATCAAAAAGTGGTAATCAGCCATAATAATCAAGTTACCTTACTGTATATAACAAGTAATCAATCAAAGTCAGCAAGAAAGATGTCTAACCTCCATTAGGACCAAGAGAATGTTCATTCATCACATCACTGAGTTTTATAAGATCCTCAATGTTGATAGCACAATCATATCTTAAGAATAATATTAAAGAAAGCATGCATTGCATCAATTAAACATCAACTAACAGCCAAACTATATGGTTCGTTTTCAAATAAAAATTGTTGCAATAATCGATTAAACAGGATACGGTAATGAATCATTTGCAGGGTCTAAATTGATAACAACTACTTTCCTGAAACAAAATTACAATTGTATTACCATGATAATCAAATTGACCATATACATCCCAACAAAAGAGAAATGCAGGTTGGGAAGTGAATAGTGATGATAATTAACACTGAATAATCAATCGCAAATGTTGCTACCAAAAAGAGATCAGTCGGAAAACGACTGCTAATTTTGCGACCTTTTTTACGGTCGCAAATTTTGGTTGCAATTGCTCATTTTTCTAGTAGTGGTTATTTTATTAAGAGCATCTCCAATAGAGAGCTTTCGGACGTTCCACTAGAGTGGATGGACCAAGTCCAAGGAAATCATGCATTGAAGGAGAAAGGAATTTGTTTGTCCGTCCGATATACCGGACTGGTCCGACGGGGTTTGAGGTGGGGCCCGCGTGTACTTTAATATTAAATAAAAATGAAAGGGTTTTTTGTGTGTGAGGTATAAATTAAATAAAAGAAAAGTAGGTGATGAAGTAGAGGTTTGGAATGATATATGGTCAAAGAAAAAAATTGGGTTTTGGTTTGGAATGATGTGACATGATAACGTGACGGTTTGGAGTGGTTTGTTGAGTGTTGCATTGTGGATGTTTTAATAAAAAAACTATGTTTCAATTAAATAAACGACGACATATTAATTAACACGGATTATTGGTTGATAAAATAAGTACATCTCTAATAGTAGTATGCACATTTGGTTGTACAGATATGCAACGATGATAAGTTGTCTCGTACATACTGATCAACTTTCCCATAAAATTACTACATTACTTGACAAAACTTGTAGTTGCCTAAGAAGTTGAAATTATCATATATTCATATGAAAACCGTATGCATGCTAAAACAACTTTTGAAGTTTGTCATGCAACTAGTTTTATACCCGCCGCGCGTTGTAGTGACGGGGGCAACCGAATGTTTGTTTTCTGTAAACTGTCTTCAAATGAGATGGCGCTCATGTGCTGCTACACGCACATATAACAAAAGCGAAGATTATGCCTTATAAAACCACAAAGATTTCATGTCCTGAGCCGCACTTCCGTCGACACAAAATCACTTACTTTCAGCATTTCTAAACCATGTGTATACAGAAACATATAACAATTCCAAAAGTAATCAAATATAGCATTACAACATGAGGTTCATATACAGAAACATTCCGTCAAGCCGTTGACCTCCACCTATAGTGAATCCATGACTGAGGTCTACGAAGAACCACCCGGTATGCCCGTTTCTCCCTATCTCCGAAACCCATCGGTGATAAGCAAACAACGAAACAAACCAACTACCGGATTCTACGGTCAACAACACGCAAAGAGGGGTTACACTACACGACACCCTCCATCTCTCGTTCATCCCCTCGGTTCCGACCCTGGTTTCCGACGAAACAACCCAAGAACGATCACCATCAACGACCTCCGGAAACCTTCTTTTCGGACATCTCTTTCTCTGCCCAAGTGGTTCAACGTCAAGGGATGACGGTGGTGGTGGGTAAAGACCGAGTAGCACCGCCGCCTCGCTCTCACTCGACTCTGTCTCTCCTGTCGCCTTCATAAGTTAAAATCTGTCACAATAACTTTTGGATATGGGTTGATGGGGATGCATGAGATGGAAAATGAAAGGTGTCAGAGGATACCCGTAGCAACGCGCGGGTGGATAACCAACTAGTTCTTGTACATAATAAAACCGTATGGTAGGTTCATTAAACATATGCTGCTACGTTTTTTGTCAATGTTGGATACCCGTAGCAACGCGTGGGTGGATAACCAACTAGTTCTTGTACATAATAAAACCATCGTTTTATCAACTTGTATTCAGCGAAACAATAATCTGCTCACACATTAGTTCATGTGTAGTGGTGGGGTTATGGGGCTTTATGGGTATTAAAATATTAAATAGTAATAGAGGGGGGGGGGGGGTTATGGGGCTTTATGGAAAAAGAAGGCGTAGTGGGAAGGGGGTTATGGGGCTTTATAAATGATTGTGTAATCATTGGTTAATTATTCTTTTCTTATTCTTTGTAAATACCGTAGCAGAAATACTCCAAGGTATCGCGTGTGGTTTTCTCCGCCATCTTCAAATACTCGTCATTGATATTGTATGTGTTCCCGTAGGCGAGTACACGTATTGCGGAAGTGACCTTTTGAATTGCGGTGAATCCTAAACACCCTCTAGTGTCGAGTTTTTGCTTAAAGTAGTCATAGGCGGACTCTAAATCTTCGGTAATGCGCAAAAATAAGTTTTTACTCATCCGAAATCTTCGCTTAAACATATAAGGGTCGTAAACCGGATTCGCATTGAAATAGTCATTCATCAAACGCTCATTGACGGATACACGGTCTCGCTCTATATATTGCCTAGACAATATCGGCCGTGGGGCGGAATTGTTTATATGATGCATCGCGCTCGACGCTAGCATAACCGCACTCGTAACGACTTCTTCCTCTTCCGCGCCGTCATCATGAAAAAACTATTTATATAGATCGATAAACGAGTCTTCGGAGGGAGGAGACGACATTTTGGTGATTTGTTTGTGTGTTGAATTTGTTTGAGGGTTGAAGGATGTATGTGTGTGTATTGTATGTGTGAAAGGTATGATGTGTATATATATATATATATATATATTTATTTATATATATAGATTGAATTTTTTTTTTAAAATCAACATGACCGTTCAACGGTCCATTGCACATCCACCAAAAACAAAACGCCCGTTATATCTATGGCGCCAATCGTCCAAAATGCCCTATAGCGCCCCGGGGGGGGGGGGGGGGGGTGTTCCCCGGCGCTATAGGGTAAGAAAACGCCCCATAACTTTACCCATTACACATGCCCTTAGAACTTGCATTTTGTATACATACATCCTCAGGATATAACTTTCCATCCCGAACTCCTACTTTGCCATCCTGAACATAGTTGTCATATATTTGTTTCTTTAGCATCCTGATACACCATTTTCAGAATAAAACTTAATTATAAACTTGTTTGACATATATAGCACACTACATCACATTTTCTGATTTGGAAAACAAAATTATTTCTACTTAGTAATTTTTTACCAAAACAAAAACTATGAACATATAATAGTTGGATATGAAACTTAAAAATTAAAAACATACTTGTTGGTGTTAAATGTTACATCAAATGAAATCACATCTCCTAATTCCATATAATTTCTCTTGCATAAAGCATCAGCCCAAAATAACCCGGTGAGTGCATTCTTTTCATCCACAGAATACTCAAATGAAAAATCTGGCAAGAACTTCTTCTTATCCCTAAGCCTAGACACTATCATATCTGCATCATACTCACCAATGAAGGTGTTTAAACCACCCTTAAAGTTCTTGCAATCAGTAGTAGTTGCACCAACATTCTCAAAACCTCCATACTTAGTCTTCATAATGTTAAAAGCTTTGACAGGACCCATATTCAATGAAGACAACTCTCATATCATCTCTTCTTGAGTATGTGTCAGCTTCCTATTCGCTGCTAGAAAATGAATGTCACTTTCAGATACAAAAGAATGATTATGAGCTTCCACAAAGCCATAAACCTTGAACGTCTTTACATCCTAAGAAGTTAGTTTTATATGTATGTAGGGACAAAGAGGATTGAAGAAACCACTTTTGTTACCAAAGTTCAAATCATATTTCTGCTAAGTATAGAACTGTTGAAGTGTAAAGAGACAAGTACTGAAGAAGAAAAAGTAAGTGCTGAAGAGTTATCTCATCAGAAGTTCTGAAGTCTAACCAGACATTTTACTGAAGAACTACTGAAGACAAACTACTCATCAGTAGTTTATCACTCATTAGTATTTTCACATCAGAAGGTTCTAACCGACTCAACTTCAGTAGTTTAGTATTACATTGTTTTGTTAAAATCTTTGAACAAGTTTCAATGCTACAGCCTGTTGTAAGCATTATCCTAAGTATTATATTAGCTAAATCTTATCTTGTATTACTTAGTACAACAGTTTGTACTCGTCTATAAATAGATGGGTTTATCCCACTATTTTAGACATGTGATTTACACTTGATTTTAATTGAAATCCTTCAAAGCTTTTATAACTTATTATCCATTTCACATCTGAGAATCATTCAATACTTGCATTTACTGCTTTATACTTTGAAGTGCTTTGATTCTCTTTAACTGCTATAGTAAAGGGGGAGTAATAACTCCTGTAAGGTGATACTTTAACTTAGAACATTTATCATTCCGCTGTGCAAATAACTTTGATATAACTGCAAACACATAAGTGTTCTATAAACTTAATTGTTTAAAAGAGGTCACTGATCCAACAATGTGCCTGACATCCAGTCCAGATAGACGACCTTTTCTGTGCCTTAAAATCTTTATTAGAACTCTCTGCACCTACTTTGAATGGCTTAAAACCCTCCTTATAGCATACAAAGTACTTGAGTCTTAAAACACCTTTTCGCACGTCTTGGGTACCCTTTCTAATAGAAAAACCACCAGCCTTTGCATATTTAGCATAAAACTCATGTGCATGATCAATACTAGGAAACTCCATTTCTATTACAGGTTTGAGTGAATCGGGTACATTAGTAATATATGTGTTAATAGCATGGTCTTCAACAGGATCATCAGTTGCAACACCTTCAAAAACAAACGCACGTTATACACTTCAAACGCACTTTGACAATTGATAATTTGAAAATTCAAACGCACTCATGAATATGTTAAAACGCACTCTTACATGATCATTAGCAATGTTTTAACTATTTAAACGCACTTATCAATTAATTTAAATGCACTTATCAAATATATGATATTCAAAAACAAAAAAATTAAAATACCTTTAATCCTTCTATATTCGTTGACGAGGTTCAAACTATGAATATTAACATCCTGGTTAGTATCTTCGATCAGGTCTGAATACACAAAAAACATCATGTTTACAACTATCAACATTAAAACATAGATTGAAAAAAATGAGTCAAAAATAGAGCATGATGATGTGTACCATGAAAAACAATATTATCAACATCTGGATTCGAATTCTCAGCAGAAACGCTATGCTCATCAACCGACAGGTTTAAATCTGATAAACAAAATCAAAAATTAAATTAAATTCTACTGAAAACTGATTTAATTAACTATGAACATACGTGCCGAACATGCTGAATTAATCGAATTAACTGTGATTGTGATGATCGAATTATGATTGAATCGTAATGTGTGTGATCAACTGGTGCTGTAGAACTCAAATTCGAATTTGAAAAATCCTTTACGTATGTTATGAAATCGTTTACAAAAATGTAGAACGTGATTGTAGTAATCAGTTACATATAAAAAGTCTGAATTGCCCTTGGGTTTGGTTAAGTTGACACATGGCATCACCTGGTGGCTTCTTATTCTTTTTACGTTAATGAACTTTGTACTGTATACTTTCTCTAAATAGAAAAGTAGAGAGAAATGTAGTGATTTTTAGTATAATTATATATATGGAGATAGAGCAGCTTCTGTGAATGTGTCACACCCTCAAATTCCACTTGCGGAGTTTTACCGCGAGGCGCGTGACAAACCAGGATCCAAGTCAACAGTCACAATAAACAACACTATATGAACGCATGAAAAATTTAAAAACATAAGTTTAAACCATGTCATAACAGCGGAAGCTTTGTTTACAACTCATAATCCAAAAGTATTCAAACTTGTTCATTATTCAAAACCATGAACCCTAAACTAGACGCCGTGCAGACGCGTGTGCCTAAGCCCTGGGATGCTACCTTAGCGACCTGAGAAAAACATGCCAAAAATATGTCAGCACAAAATGCTGGTGAGTTCACAGGTTTGTAATAAAAGTTACTAAGTTCGCCCTGTCCATACTATGCAAAATGTATACCAATGTACGCTAGCTAGGCGTATGTTTTGTTACTACTACGATTGGGAACCATTACTAACACGCAAACCCAGAGATGTTTGTGCCTAAATAGTGTACCGCTCCTGTTTGAGACAATATGCACCCGCCCGGCTCCCAGCCGACGAGTGGGGCAGGTCACGTCACGCCCAATATATCTATCCACATTTCCCCGTCGTGCTACCTTGCACATTCATGGTTTCCCCCGGGACTTCCAAAGATCGTATAGTAACCCAAAATAACCCATAGTATGACAGTAGTTACCAAATACAAGTTTAACGCATGTTTTCTCCCCCGAAAGTAAAACCAGTTAAAGTGGGGCCGTGAACTCACCTTAGGTTGCGTTACTTCGAAAATGATTAAAAATCCGCAAGCTATGCTAGCCCCGTAAAGCGGCGACCTAACATATGACAGTTACAAGTACTTAGACTAATAACCCGTAGGTTAGTTAGCCCCTAGATGTCCACACCATAACCAAGTTCATCTGAAAACGTGTTGATTGTTTAACCGACCATTTGGACAAGACTCGACATCCCATTGGTGACCCGACACTCCACATGTTAATCTCATACACTTTGACATACAATTCATGCAAACAACACTTAACACGTGTTAAAGTTCAACAAGTCTAACATATAGTTCAATCAGTGCATAAATAAGTCCGAGCACGTGTTACCATGTTACTAGGTATGATACGGGGTTCCTAGCATGTTCCTAGGTGTCAAGCCAGGTCTCGGCATGCCAAAATGCACTTACAACAGCAGCGCATGCGATTAGGAGAAGTCAATTAGCAATTAGGAAAGGTCAACTAGTGATTAGGAAGGCTAATTGCCTTCCCTGAAAGTGATTGGGCTCTAATCGCCTTCAATCATAGGCGATTAGGCCTATTCTAGTGTACTATAGGCGATTAGGGCTATAAGACATGCAATTCAGGGTTTAGCTAGTGATTAGGAACGTAATCACATGCTGTGAAGGCGATTAGGCCCCCAATCGCCCTCCCTATAGGCGATTAGGCTCCTAATTGCCTTCAGCATAGGCGATTCGGCTCCTAATCACCTTCAGCATAGGCGATTAGGGCCCCCAATCGCCCCCTGCAGTCCTGTTCTGATTTTTCGAGCGTTTAACCCTCCAAATCAGACCCGGAACGTGTGGAAACACCAATTATCAATCATAAACATTAACAAACATATTTCAAGCAAAACCCCTAAGTTATCATCATTCTAACAGTCCCGAATGCGAGCGTTTTCCCAAAATAGCGTACTTAGCATGTAAACATCACATCAACATGCAAGAACTTACCCTAAATAGCAAATATCCAGATTTCATCACGTAACCACGTTGTCCGATAATATCCTACTGTTCTAGCATCATCCTTAAGCAAACCTTAACATCATATGACCAACAAAACACATCACATCATCCTTAATCATTCAAAACCATTCAAATGGGTCAAAATACCTAACATCAACAATACACAACCATGGACCTCCAAACCCCTAAGTTAACATTATCATAATCCATTTAGGTCAGAAACACATTCATAACACAAGAACAACCATGTTTCAATCATAAAAATCCTATCTTTATTCATATACAACACATACAACATGCATAGAGGTTTGGGTTTGTTTAAAAATGGTTTTTAATAGATTTTCAAAGACACAATAGTTTGGGAATCAGGTCTAGACCTTTAGGGAACAAAACATAATCATATAAAGGTTTGGGGATGAAGAACACACCTTGGGTTTATGAGAAAATGATGTGTAAAGCTTGGAAATGTGTGTTTTGATGCAAAAACGTGTTCCAGAGGGTGTTTGTGAGTTGGGATAGGTTATGGGACGACTAGGGTTGCACAAATGGTGTTTTAGAGGTCAAGGGTGGTATTTATAGGCGTTTCTAGTCGTTTAAAACACGTCAGGCGATTACGCAGCAGTACCATGCGATTAGGGATCCTAATCGCCTATAGCTATAGGCAATTAGGGCCCAATCGCCCTTATCCTCCCCCTAATCGCCCTCACAGTAGGCGATTAAAGGGCTAATCGCCCTCAGGCTCTTCCCAATCGCCTTCAGCACTGTGTAATCACCTATAATGTCATGCAATCGCGTGTAACCACCGTTTTAACATATGTAAACACGTATACACATACCAACAAGTCACATAAGTATTATAAACACATAATTCATGAAAACAAACACGTTCGCATTCGTTCACCAATTCCGGGGACTCGAGACTTGTATGTTTACTAAGGTCTGACGATTCTGCGAATCATCAATTCTTGTTCCCATGGTTATGGGACCGACATCTAATGACCCTTTAGACCGCAGTAACGACTCCCGAACCATAACACGACTCAACCGACCCAGTTAAGTATAATATACGCGTGACTCGCTAAGGTAGACTTTAACCTAACCAGTGTTATCAACCTGAGTTTGCCGGGTGTCACAGAATGCTCTTAGAATTTATAAATAGTGTATTTTGTATCCAAATATAGCACATATTAAACCTATGTTGGGGGGATTTAGAGCATTCAGGTTCTTTATCCTTACTCATCAAATTACGTTAAAAATCATCAAATTTTCTCTCATTTTCAAGTAAATAATACTGTTTATACCTATATTATTATTTTTTCTCTCCACTCACAACTACTTTAAAAAAATATTAAAAAATAAATGCAGGGGAACAATGTTCTCAAAATATACCGATAAACAATATGTTTCTCGTCTCCTATACATAATTATTAATGGTACAGATTTAATAAAACTAAAAAATAACTTTAAGGTAATGTAATTCTATTCTTTCTATATTACAGTGCCAAATATACACTTACAGCAACAAAATAAATGAATAATACAATGAATGCATGTTGCCACAATTGTATCAACACATTAATACAATTATGGTTTAAGATGCATGGACTTCAATTTTATTTCCTATATATAATCTTCGTAGCTAACTAGTTCATTGCACAGTCTATCACGATCACATAAACATCACACGAGAACTCAACATGACAAAGTCTATCTAGTTCATCATATGTATTTTATTTCTCATGCTTAATGGTGACTATTCCATTTCTCATTGTCAAGGGTACCTTTCATAGTATATATTATTGTAAACTATGTGGATCGAGGGTTCTTTCATTACAAAAATTACCTTTACAATTGTATAATCATTAACTAAAGGAAATATGAATTATAAATTTGTAGGTTTTATGGCGAGACTACCATGTCAAGATAATTTTTCTTTAGTCGGATGCGACAGCTATGGATGTGGCAACAAGTGTGTTAGGTTACATGGATTGGAAGCTGTCGGAAGTTGCCTAAGTTTTGTACATTGTGTTTGTTATTTTCCATGTGCGGCAAAGAAGATGGATGCTAAGAGTTACAACATCTCTCCGCTACCTTCAAATGCTAATGTCCCACCCGTTTCTTCTCCAATCAAAAGTCAATGACTCTGTAATTATTTTCGAACATATGGAGACATGTTAAAAGTGCATTTAATGCTCGAACGAAAAATTTTGGAATAAAATCATTGTTATGTTTAGCAAACTATAACATATCTATTACTTGTTTAATGCATTTTAAAAATGGTCAATGAGGATTCGAGTTATGTTTATGGACTTCATTTATAATGTTTCCGATGTTTAGTTACTTTTTTTACCGTAAGTCTTTCAGAGTATGACTCTTGCAAGATGTCCACTATAAGGTTTCTCTTTACCGGCGACTGTCGTCGCTAATAGTCTCGTCTGGAAACATTTGTGGCTAATGCCCCTAGTCACCGCTAATGGGTCGCCAATAGTACCTATTTTCCACGTGGCAATATTTTTTTTATTTATTATTATTATTTTTTTCTGACGTGGCAAAAATCTGTGCATTATGGGCAAGACCTTTAGTGACGACTTGTCGCATTAATTTGTTCCTACAAATATATTTATACCAAATTGGTCAAATATCCTATTTACTAAACATATTTATACTAAACAGGTCAAATATTGACATTTAGCAAACATACATATACTAAATGGGTCAAACTATAAACATATACCAAATGGGTCAACTATCAACATTTAAACTACAAATATATACCAAATGGGTCAAATATCCTAATTACTAAACATATTTATAACAAATGGGTCAACTATCAACAAATTAACTACAAATATATACTAAATGGGTCAAATATCCTATTTACTAAACATATTTATACCAAACGGGACATATATTAACATTTAGCAAACATACATACACCAAATGGGTCAAACTACAAACATATACCAAATGGGTCAACTATCAACATTTAAACTACAAATATATACCAAATGAGTGAAATAATGATTAGAACATTATAAATAATAAAAATGATAATTATCCTATATATTTATTTTAGGAACTTGATGAATAGTAGTTGGTGCCACGTGGCGCAAGCTTAGTGGTTTTTTTTATTTCTACTTTGACTGTTTTTAAGGTATTTAACATTGTTGTTCTATTATTTCATCAAAGTTATTTTCAGTCCAGTTGGTTTGCTTCATTGGTTGTCTTAGGTTCACCCGGGTAACATTCCCGGCACTTAAGGTATTTTTTTTCCTTTTTTAATAAACTGTTTCAAAAGTGGGTTGGGTTATTGGATGACGCGTGTTACAGATCCACGTGAAACATGTCAGGAAAACAAACGACCTCACCTCTATGAGCCACGTTTCATACTTTAGTCCCTTATTTGGCCACGTACCATGCAACATTTTAAATATAAGATGACTAAAAGCAACCATTTTTTAAATGGGCTTGCCGGAAAACCACAACTACTAGCATTGCTAACCATAACGACAACTACCCAGCGATTCGCCGGAATCACTGAATAGATTTAGAAAAATAATGGTTGTGGCTGTAGAGGAAAATGGGGTTGTGGAGTTGGTGTAAATAAAGTTTGTTGTATTCAAAAACCAAAGATGTTAAAAAAAATTAAAATACATGGTGGAATAAGAATAGAGATAGTGACACAATAAATACGTGGTGAACTGGTAGGACTATGTGAATACGTGGTGGACTGGTGGGAGTATGTGAAAGAGGTGTGATGATAATAGAAATTGGCAATGTGATAATAGAGTGTGGGAATTTAACAGTTTAATCTTCTACTTTTTACTCATTTAACCATTTATGGATCTCTCACACACATTCTCTATGCAAATAATGAATGTTGTAACTTTTGAGATGGTTTGGGGAAATGGGGCTGCAGGCCTTCAAATCAGATATCAAAATCCATCGGTTAAGACTATGTGTTATGGGGCTTTAGTTAGGGGCTTTAGTAAGAAAAAAGTGCTGCCACGTAGGCGACACCTAAGCACACTTTTTTCTCATTATAAAAACCCAAAAGAGGGTGTAATGGGAGGGGCTTGGTTAGGGGCTTGGATGATAATAGATAATCATTATTTATTCATTAATATTTTTTATGTTAATTTATATGTTTAGCAAATATACTTAAACTGTCACACCCTCAAATAACCACCTGCGGAGTTCTACCGCGAGGCGTGTGACACACCAGGATCCAAGTCAACGGTCACAATAAACGACGTCTAAATGTAAAAACATACGTAATAAAAACCATGCATAAGATTTAAAATTCAACATTTAGTAGTGCGGAAGCATTAAAAGTTTACAAAAGTCATGCCGAAAATAAAACATAAGTTCCAAAGTTTAACATTTCCAAAACATGCCATGAGACCCTAGACGCGAGACGACTCCCGTGCGACTCCCACGACTCCCGTGCGACTCCGTGCGCCTATCAGACAGCTGCTACCTTAGCGACCTGAGAAAACATGCTAAAAGAGTCAACATATAATGCTGGTGAGTTCACAGGTTTTATTTAAACGTTTAGAGCAATCCTTCAAAAACCGTTACCATCACAATTTCTACTATGCTTGTAAGAACGCTAGCTAGGCGCAGAATAAGCTACTCATACGGGTGAAACCATTGCTGACTAAGCCGTGTAGTGACTCTTAGTTTCCTATGGGCTACCGTCATCACCGGTAGACCTTGTTTTGTTAGAGACAATATGCACTCGCCCGGTCCCACCGTCGAGTGGGGTTTGTCAGTTCCCAATAGCGCTATCCATATTTCCCCGCCATATACCCATGTTAGTGGTTTCTAAGGGACTTTTTGATGAACCGTATAGTACGATAAGTAAGCCATTGTATAACGTGATAAAGAGTCATGAGCAATAAGAGTAAAATGAGTCGTAAGTCATAAAAGCGTTTTAAGCATGTTTCTCCCCCGAAAACATAAACCGTAAATTGTGGGGCCGTGAACTCACCTTAGGTTGCGTATACCGTTTATGAGTAACCCGTATGTGTGATATGAGTAAACCGTCTGTAAGATATGATAGCCCCAACTAGTGGCGACCTATCATAAGATATGTGTTAAGTTAGACTAATAACCCGCAGGGTTCATTAGTCCCTAAGTCCAGTCCATGACCATGATGTGTTTGAAAAACGTGTTTGACCAACAACCAGACTACGTAAGACAAGACTCGACATCCCATTGGTGACCCGACATTCCACGTGTTCATCTCATACACAAACATACACAAAACATGCAACTCAGCACTTAACATGCGTTAAAGTCCAACGATTCTAACACATAGGTCAATTAACGTACGAACAAGTCCGAACACGTGTTACTATGTTACTAAGCATGTCACGGGGTTCCTATCATGTTCCTAGGTGTCAAATCGGGTTTCGGGATGTTAAAATACACTTACAACAGCATTTCATGCGATTAGGGACTTAGCATGCAATTAGGAAAGTCAACACGTGATTAGGGATGGTCAACAGGCAATTACCAGGGCTAATCGCCACTTATGTTAGGTGATTAGGGCTAATCACATGCATATTAGGCTATTATGGTCATGTGGTATGCAATTCAGGGCTTAACTAGTGATTAGGGTCACAATTGCATGACATGAAGGCAATTAGGATCACAATTGCATGGTCTGATAGCAATTATGGTGCTAATCGCCTACTAGGCACACGAGTAGCCCTATTCCTTAGGCGATTATGCCCCTAATCGCCTATAACATAGGCGATTAGGATTGCTAATCGCCTATAGTGCAGCAAATGTGGTTTTTCGCGCGTTTAACCCTCCAAATCAGATTCGAAACGTGTAAAAACACCCAATAATCATCCAAACATATTAACAAACATATTTCAAGCAAAACCCCTAAGTTTTCATCATTCTAACAGTCCCGAATGCGAGCGTTTTCCCAAAATAGCAATTTAACATGAAAACATCACATCAACATGCAAGAACTTGCCCTAAATAGCAAATATCCAGATCTAAACACATAATCACGTTGTCCGAAAGCATCCTACTGTTCTAACATCATCCTAGAGCAAACCCTAACATCAAACAATCAACAACACACCTCATATCATCCTAAATCATCCAAAATCCTTCAAACGGGTCAAAACATCAAGTATCAACAATACACGACCAAAACCATTCAAACTCCTAGGACATTATCATACTAACTTGTAACAGCTAAAAACATCATAATATCACAAAAACAACCATGATTAAATCCCAAAAAAACTCTATCTTTAATCACATACAACACATATAACACATGTAAAGGTGTGGGTTTGTTTAGAAACGGTTTTAAATGGATTTTAAAAGACAAAAACCTTTATAAGTCAGGTCTGGACATTTAGGGAGTAAAACATAATCATTTAAAGGTTTGGGTTTGAAGAACACACCTTGTATGCAAGAGTAGATGATGGAATAAGCTTGGAAATGGTTGTTTGTGTGTAAAAATGGGTTCCAGAGGGTGTTTGTGGGTTGAGATATGTTATGGGACGGCTAGGGTTGTGTAAATAATGTTTTGGAGGTCAAGGGTGGTATTTATAGGTGTTTTTAGTCGTCAGACATGTTGCAGGCGATTATGAAGTTCTATCAGGCGATTAGGGTGCTAATCGCCTAAAGAAACAAGCTAATCGCCTAAGAAAACAAGCTAATCGCCTACCAGATCAGGCTAATCGCCTACAGACACAAGCTAATCGCCTACAGACACAAGCTAATCGCCTGACTGATCAGGCTAATCGCCTATCAGGTCAGGTGTGGTGTATTTGGCGCGTTAAGCTCCGTTTTAACATATGTTAACACATTTTCACGTACCGACAAGTCACATAATGATTATAAACACATAATACATGAAAGTAAACACGTGCACACTCGTCCACCAATCCCCGGGACTCGAGACTTGCGTATGTTAAAACTCTAATGATGTGTGACTCGACTCGACCGACTTTGTTTTGTGTAACGTATGCACGACTCGCTAAGGTAGACTTACTAAGTTTTCAAAAGTTAGTTGCCGGAAGTTGCCGGGTGTCACATCATCCCCCTGTTAAAAGAATTTTCGTCCCGAAAATTTCCCGAAGTCGAAAAGAGAAGACAAGATAAGGAGAAAAAATTTCCGGGTCGTCACATCATCCCCCTGTTAAAAGGAATCTCGCCCCGAGATTCTTTTGGCCCCAACAGTGATGAGCGTCGACCTCTGTGTATGCCCAAGTAACGTTTCCCCAAGGAACAGCGAGTGAATATGAGACAAGAGACCCCCGATCGAAGGCCTACTGGGGACTACTGTGATCGGTGTAACAACCCACTGGTACCGTCCAAGTAGCATCCCCAAAGGACCCTCATCGACCCCAAAGAATGAGAAGTAAAGACCAAACCCCAAGGAAACACCCAAAGACACGAACACACAACAATGCAAAAGAGTAAGACCAAGGCGTAATAAAAGATGAGAATGAATACGTACGGGTAACAGTGTCTGGGTCCACCTGGTTCTCCCTAGCACCAATCACATAAGCATGAGCACGAGTAACCCGACCACCTCCGTCATTGTCTCCATCCTTCCCTGCGTTCCCCGTACCCCCTTGATTCAGCTTTGGACAGCTGCGCTTAAAGTGCCCCGCCTCACCACAATGAAAGCAACCCTGGTTCCCCTGTGGAGCAGGGGTAGTAGTAGCAGCAGTCTGAGTCGTCTTGGAAAGGTTGACCCTACAATCCTTGGCAAGATGCCCCGTCCTCTGACAACGCTCACAGCGAAAACTCTCACAAGTACCATAGTGATGAAACCCACAACGCCCACACTTAGGGCTCTTCCCAGCATAGCCCCCTTGTTTCTGATCCGACGCTGACCCTGAAGCTTCAGCCTTCTTCGCCGCCGGTTGTCGCTGAACCCCCGCTGAACTCTTATCCACACTATCCCACTTCCTCTTGTTCTCTGCCGGCGCCTTCACAGACGAGCCCCTAGGAGGCAAGACACCCTCAGTAATCTTCAAGTTGGTCATCTTAGTAGCCGACCGCACAGCCTCCAACATGGTAGTAGGATCCCTAGCGGACACCAACCCAGCAATCTCTGGCACCAAACCTGCAAGATACTGCTCTATCCTCCTGTACTCTGGTGTAGACAAACCTGGGCACATCACTGCTAGCTTGTTGTGCCTGATAGTGTACTCCTCAACCTCAGAACCTACCATCTTAAGATTCCCATATTCCTGTTCCAACCTCTTAATCTCTTCACGCGGGCAGTACTCGTCCTTCAACCTACGCACAAAATCCGCCCAAGGCATGGCGTTGGCCTCCCCAAGACCAAGTGTCTGTGTGACGCAGTTCCACCACGTCAAGGCGGGTCCTACAAAAGTCCCCGAAGCAAACTTCACCCGATCCACCACCGGAGTCTCACATAAAGCAAACACCGATTCAGTCTTCTCTAACCACCGAAGTAACTCCACAGCCCCCTCCGTACCCTGGAAGCTGAGAGGCTGACAATCCTTAAACCGCTTGTAGGCAACACCTGCCTGAACCGGAGGAGCAGTAGCACCCATGAAAGTCTGCTGGGCAGCCTGAAAAGCAGCTAGCGCAACGCTCAACTGTTGCTGCATCATCTCATTGAGCTCGTCATACGTCAAGGTGATGTTACCACCACCTCTACCCCCACCAGTGCGGCCTGCGCGTCGTCCCCCAGTACGTCCACCAGTGCGTCCTGACATCTTCTGAGAAGAACAAGAAACAAACACTCAGACCCAACACCAAAGTTAAACCAAGAGAATACGAAAAGTCCAAGATCGGGTCCAAATGTGACCATAAATCCCAACACGAGATCCACCAAGTCTTCCATGCATTTCAACTTATGATTTCGTGTGCACCCGAAATGATAAGTTGCTCTACATGGTCCTCAAGGCGTGCCCCGAGCTCGAACCTCAAGTCACCCGATACCCACATCTTAAGAAGACATAACCAACTCAAAAGATCAACAAACAAGTTCCCTCGAGCGCCAACCCGAAGAAGAAGATAAAGTGGAGCTAGGAATAACCAAGGATAAGATAGGTAACGTGACACTGTGTGGTAAGGATACCGACACCCCGACAAAGTTAGTATGTTTACCAAAAGACACGACTCAAATGTATGTAACCGTCTAGTGTGTGAGACTCGGCTATAGTCTAGACTCTACATGCAGTCCTAGTTCACTATAACCATTGGCTCTGATACCAATCTGTCACACCCTCAAATAACCACCTGCGGAGTTCTACCGCGAGGCGTGTGACACACCAGGATCCAAGTCAACGGTCACAATAAACGACGTCTAAATGTAAAAACATACGTAATAAAAACCATGCATAAGATTTAAAATTCAACATTTAGTAGTGCGGAAGCATTAAAAGTTTACAAAAGTCATGCCGAAAATAAAACATAAGTTCCAAAGTTTAACATTTCCAAAACATGCCATGAGACCCTAGACGCGAGACGACTCCCGTGCGACTCCGTGCGCCTATCAGACAGCTGCTACCTTAGCGACCTGAGAAAACATGCTAAAAGAGTCAACATATAATGCTGGTGAGTTCACAGGTTTTATTTAAACGTTTAGAGCAATCCTTCAAAAACCGTTACCATCACAATTTCTACTATGCTTGTAAGAACGCTAGCTAGGCGCAGAATAAGATACTCATACGGGTGAAACCATTGCTGACTAAGCCGTGTAGTGACCCTTAGTTTCCTATGGGCTACCGTCATCACCGGTAGACCTTGTTTTGTTAGAGACAATATGCACTCGCCCGGTCCCACCGTCGAGTGGGGTTTGTCAGTTCCCAATAGGGCTATCCATATTTCCCCGCCATATACCCATGTTAGTGGTTTCTAAGGGACTTTTTGATGAACCGTATAGTACGATAAGTAAGCCATAGTATAACGTGATAAAGAGTCATGAGCAATAAGAGTAAAATGAGTCGTAAGTCATAAAAGCGTTTTAAGCATGTTTCTCCCCCGAAAACATAAACCGTAAATTGTGGGGCCGTGAACTCACCTTAGGTTGCGTATACCGTTTATGAGTAACCCATATGTGTGATATGAGTAAACCGTCTGTAAGATATGATAGCCCTAACTAGTGGCGACCTATCATAAGATATGTGTTAAGTTAGACTAATAACCCGCAGGGTTCATTAGTCCCTAAGTCCAGTCCATGACCATGATGTGTTTGAAAAACGTGTTTGACCAACAACCAGACTACGTAAGACAAGACTCGACATCCCATTGGTGACCCGACATTCCACGTGTTCATCTCATACACAAACATACACAAAACATGCAACTCAGCACTTAACATGCGTTAAAGTCCAACGATTCTAACACATAGGTCAATTAACGTACGAACAAGTCTGAACACGTGTTACTATGTTACTAAGCATGTCACGGGGTTCCTATCATGTTCCTAGGTGTCAAATCGGGTTTCGGGATGTTAAAATACACTTACAACAGCATTTCATGCGATTAGGGACTTAGCATGCAATTAGGAAAGTCAACACGTGATTAGGGATGGTCAACAGGAAATTACCAGGGCTAATCGCCACTTATGTTAGGTGATTAGGGCTAATCACATGCATATTAGGCGATTATGGTCATGTGGTATGCAATTCAGGGCTTAACTAGTGATTAGGGTCACAATTGCATGACATGAAGGCAATTAGGATCACAATTGCATGGTCTGATAGCAATTATGGTGCTAATCGCCTACTAGGCACACGAGTAGCCCTATTCCTTAGGTGATTATGCCCCTAATCGCCTATAACATAGGCGATTAGGATTGCTAATCGCCTATAGTGCAGCAAATGTGGTTTTTCGCGCGTTTAACCCTCCAAATCAGATTCGAAACGTGTAAAAACACCCAATAATCATCCAAACATATTAACAAACATATTTCAAGCAAAACCCCTAAGTTTTCATCATTCTAACAGTCCCGAATGCGAGCGTTTTCCCAAAATAGCAATTTAACATGAAAACATCACATCAACATGCAAGAACTTGCCCTAAATAGCAAATATCCAGATCTAAACACATAATCACGTTGTCCGAAAGCATCCTACTGTTCTAACATCATCCTAGAGCAAACCCTAACATCAAACAATCAACAACACACCTCATATCATCCTAAATCATCCAAAATCCTTCAAACGGGTCAAAACATCAAGTATCAACAATACACGACCAAAACCATTCAAACTCCTAGGACATTATCATACTAACTTGTAACAACTAAAAACATCATAATATCACAAAAACAACCATGATTAAATCCCAAAAAAACTCTATCTTTAATCACATACAACACATATAACACATGTAAAGGTGTGGGTTTGTTTAGAAACGGTTTTAAATGGATTTTCAAAGACAAAAACCTTTATAAGTCAGGTCTGGACATTTAGGGAGTAAAACATAATCATTTAAAGGTTTGGGTTTGAAGAACACACCTTGTATGCAAGAGTAGATGATGGAATAAGCTTGGAAATGGTTGTTTGTGTGTAAAAATGGGTTCCAGAGGGTGTTTGTGGGTTGAGATATGTTATGGGACGGCTAGGGTTGTGTAAATAATGTTTTGGAGGTCAAGGGTGGTATTTATAGGTGTTTTTAGTCGTCAGACATGTTGCAGGCGATTATGAAGTTCTATCAGGCGATTAGGGTGCTAATCGCCTAAAGAAACAAGCTAATCGCCTAAGAAAACAAGCTAATCGCCTACCAGATCAGGCTAATCGCCTACAGACACAAGCTAATCGCCTACAGACACAAGCTAATCGCCTGACTGATCAGGCTAATCGCCTATCAGGTCAGGTGTGGTGTATTTGGCGCGTTAAGCTCCGTTTTAACATATGTTAACACATTTTCACGTACCGACAAGTCACATAATGATTATAAACACATAATACATGAAAGTAAACACGTTCACACTCGTCCACCAATCCCGGGACTCGAGACTTGCGTATGTTAAAACTCTAATGATGTGTGACTCGACTCGACCGACTTTGTTTTGTGTAACGTATGCACGACTCGCTAAGGTAGACTTACTAAGTTTTCAAAAGTTAGTTGCCGGAAGTTGCCGGGTGTCACATAAACATTATTAAACAAGACATTAAAAATTATTTAACTTTTCGTAAAATTCTTATATATATTAAACACAAACATGTCGGTGGAACGTGCCCAATGCCACACTTGTAATTTAGAATGTAAGATAGGGCAAAACGTGCCCTATCTTACTAGTTAAAATTAAAATAACAAGATATTGCAACTATTTTAAAATGAAAAACTTGAATATTAATTTATTGTTATCGTTCTCATTCATGCTTTAATTAAATAAACCAATATAATAGTATATAATAATAAACAATATAATAATACTCTTAACCTCTTCTTCCCCAGCCTCCCTCTTCTCTTTCTCTTTCTGTAGAATTTTCCATAAAGGCAACGAATACCACCATAGAAGCACCAACAACACCACCATCTGGCATCTAATCTTTCTCCACACACTAAAAAACAAAACACAACAAGGAGAACAAGGGAAGAACCGCTGTTTCTATGACATTATTAAATTTATTAAATTCAAACAATTAAACCATCACCAAACCTCTTCTATTGGTCAGATTTGGTCAAAATAATCAACCACCACCTGCCCCTGCGCCTGTGACTCCACCCAGGGCAGTGCCCCGCGCCGGCAACCGCGCCGACCTGTCCTCGCAGCGCCCTCCGACGTGAACAGCTTCAGCGCCCAGAAGCGCTAGGATAACACATAGCCTAATAAGCCCATAGCTCTTAATATTCAATTAGTTTTATTACCTTCAATGTTTAGAATGCTTTCTACATATCATTTTCGATTTCTAATTTATTGAAGTTAACAAAATCTTAAGTACTACAAGAAATATGATATAATTTGCATTGATTACAATATCACCATTCATTTTCCTATATAATAGATTTAAAGTAACAAATGTATAATATATAATTTATTATTATCTACATTTTAACATTAACGTTGTTAATTCTAACCGTTGATTTCTTGATCTATGGTGCAACGAATTTGGTGTTTGGTTTGGTTTTAATCGAAACCGAATTGCTTATTCGGTGTTTGGTTTGGTTTTTGGTTCTACATTTGTTTTTATTTGGTTTATTTGGATAACCGAATAAACCGGTAAAATAATTAATTTTTAAATAAAAATAATAATATTTAATAACTCATATATAATATATAAGCCCAAAATATTAAACCCAACCTAAAATAAATAAAGCCCACCAATTTATAGAGGTAATAATCTGAGTATAAACTAGTAAACTAGGGTTCATTTTACTAATTCTAATTTTTATGATGTTTCTGTTTGCGTTGTTTGATTTTTTGGTTTGTATTTATTGCAAACTTTTTTTTCGGATTTTGGAACATATAGGTATATAAGTTAGAGAAAGAAAAACTTCGTTTCAATTTGGTTTGTTTGGTTGAATTTGGTTTGTTTGGTTTTAAACCGAAACCGAACCGAATTTGGTTTGGTTTTCATATTCCTAATTTGGTTTGGTTTTTGGTTTGAGGTACAAAGTTTTGAAAACCGAATTGAATAAACCAAATAAACCATAAACCGAACCGATGAACACCCCTAAAAATTTATAATTATCCTATATATTTATTTTATGAGCTTGATGAATAGTAGCTGGTGCCACGTGGCACCATCTTATTGGTTTTTTTATTTCTTCTTTGACTGTTTTTAAGGTATTTAACAGTGTTGTTCTATTATTTCATCAAAGTGTCAGTCCAATTGGTTTGCTTCATTGGTTGTCTTAGGTTTACCCGGGTTCGATTTCCGGCACTTAAGGTATTTTTTTCCTGTTTTAATAAAGTGTTCAAAAAGTGAGTTGGGTTATTGGATGACGCGTGTTACAGCTCCACGTGAAAGGTGTCCAGGAAAACAAACGACCTCACCTCTTTATGAGCCACGTTTTATACTTTAGTCCCTTATTTGGCCACGTACCATGCTACATTTTAAATATAAGGTGACTAAAAGCAACCATTTTCTAAATGGGCTTGCCGGAAAACCACAACTACTAGCATTGCTAACCATAACCAGACAACTATCATCACTTCCCGTTGAGAGAGAGAGGCCGGCAACCAATTTTTTTTTAAAATGGGCTTGCTAGAAAACAGCACCACATAAGTAGCACTGCTGTCCTTTGAGAGAGAGGGGGAGGAAGAAAGAGAAACAATACGGTCAAAGACGACCAAAGACAAAACGTTGCTGCCCTATTGAGGCTCTTAGGATCGCGGAGGTCCTTTTGGTTCCACCGCCGAGAAAAAAAGAACCGGTCACCGTCTATGGATATGCTTGCTGAGGTTCCGATGTAGATCATTTCAACACCTGTGGTGACGAAGAAGTTATTGTCACAGTCGTGAACGACCCAGCGATTCGCCGGAATCACTAAATAGATTTAGAAAAATAATGGTTGTGGCTGTAGAGGAAAATGGGGTTGTGATGTTGGTTTTAATGAAGTTTTGTGTTGTCATTCAAAAACAAAAGATGATAAAAAAAAAAAAATTAAAATACGTGGTGGAATAAGAATAGAGATAGTGACATAGTAAATACGTGGTGAACTGGTAGGACTATGTGAATACGTGGTGGACTGATGGGAGTACGTGAAAGAGGTGTGATGATAATAGAAATTGGCAATGTGATAATAGAGTGTGGGAATTTAATAGTTTAATCTTCTACTTTTTACTCATTTAACTATTTATGGATCTCTCACACACATTCTCTATGCAAATAATGAATGTTGTAACTTTTGAGATGGTATGTGGAATTGGGGCTGCAGGCCTTCAAATCATATATCAAAATCCATCGGTTAATAAGCCCATAGCTCTTAATATTGAATTAGTTTTATTACCTTCAATGTTTAGAATGCTTTCTACATATCATTTTCAATTTCTAATTTATTGAAGTTAACAAAATCTTAAGTACTACAAGAAATATGATATAATTTGCATTGATTACAATATCACCATTCATTTTCCTATATAATAGATTTAAAGTAACAAATGTAAAATATATAATTTATTATTATCTACATTTCAACATTAACGTTGTTAATTCTAACCGTTGATTTCTTGATCTATGGTGCATATAATGCTTGGTGTATACGCGTCCTCATCTTTTTATCCCATGTGTTAGGGGTGTTCAGAATTCGATTCGGATTAGAAAAAATCGAAATTCGATTTAGTTCGATTCGATTACCAAGAATTCGATTCGATTATTAAAAATTCGAATTCGATTCAATTCGAATTCGAGTCCAGTAAATCGAATACGAATCGAATACGAATTTATGATTTTAAATTCGATTCGATTCGAAATTCGAATAAAAACTATACATGTATATTTTTTTAAATATATATACCCACATACGCATTATTATATACAAAAATATACACACTGAAAAAAAGAACTTCTAAATTTCGGTCAAAATCTAAGAATCCATAGTCTCTACAACTTTTACCATAACCATATTTTACATTTTTACCTTATACATCACAAAACTCTAACAAAATATACTCTCTACTATTTTTACTATTCCCGTATTTGACAAATTGTTGTTTATCAATTTTGTAGATTTGTACTTTATATGTTAAAAATAATGAGTTTGTATTAGTATTAAAACTAAAAATAAAACAATTTATTATTTATGGTGAATATGAACTAAATCGAATTTATTTGAATTCGATTCGAATTTGAGTTTCTTATTCGAATCGAATACGAATCGAATAAATTGAATTTTAAGCGAATACGAATCGAATACGAATTCAGGTAAAAATATTAAAAATTCGAGAAATTCGATTCGAAAATTCGTTATTCGATTCGATGAACACCCTACCATGTGTTATTGCTTCCTTTCGAAACCTTTGTTGGCTTCTTTTGAAATATTTGGTTTATTTGTCACCACATCGAGCTACAGTTTATAAGCTGATAACAAACGACGTTTTACCCAACCTGGACACCGTCGCAACACGAGGGTACAAAAACCACTAGTTATCATTATTTAATAATGTGCTAATCATCCACCGGGCTCCAAGCCCAAAACACCTAGACTAAGTCCAAGATGCGAGATAAAAACCCACAACCAATAAGCGTGATATTATTTATAATTAGTATAAATAATAAAACCCGTTTTTTAGTTAATTGTTCGTGATTACCAGTTAATCAAGTTAAGTGGATTTAATGTTTGTTGCCCAAATCGTAACTTTTATGGGTCACAGCATAGTCAGCAGCGTCGTGTTATCAAACTGTACACATATATCCAACACATCTAGCCGTAGAGCAACGGGTATGCCGGCAGCAGTCATTTGCGCGGCAATAGCGTCCATCAACCAGTTCATTTGGGGTGATAATATGGCTACCTGAGTTGATAACTGGCCCACTGTCACCTCTACCCGTACCAACCTCTACTCAAACCCTGCTGGAGCCGCCAAACGTGGTCTCACATTGTGTTGCTCATATGGTCGATGAGCCGGCTTTGCTCTTCCCCCATCGTGTCGAAGGCTACTACGGTGTTCATCATCTCGTTCTGTGGGATACAATCTATTCTTCAATGGATCTGAGAAACAGAAGGCTTCCTACCGGCAACCAACCTCTCCTTGAACCATATTGGAGCAGACAGACGTGGTCTCACACTTTGTTGCTCATATGGCCGATGAGCCGGCTGCGCTCTTCCCCCATCGCGTCGACGACTGCTACGTTGTTTATCATCTCGTTTTGTGGGGTACAATCTTTTCTTCAACGGATCTTGAGAACCAGAAGGCTTCCTGCCAGCATACCCACGGTCGATGATGACTCACTCATCATCTGTTGAATCACTTCCATCATCGGAAGTTCCCACTGCTTCAAGACCCGCTGCTTCAAGAAGCATCTCACTCAATTCATCCACATATCCTGCATATTATGTAGCAATTCAATAAGCAACCGAAATAACCACTTCATCCTTACATAAAACCAAAACATATCCTATCTAAATCCATCATATTAATCATAGCATTTGACAAAAGAACAAAAGGACCAATCCTGCTATAGGTGGCAAGAGTATGTTTGGGATCCAAAACGAAAAGGAACAAAACAACCAAATAATTAAAGTTTAACGCCATGGGCCCTTATTTGGCATTGGATCGGTTTGTTACAGTATTAATACAATACTGGCACATGGTAAGGCAACCAAAAGAGATATGTCAAAGAGGATACTGCCACTGTTTTACTTGACCGAGAAACATAAAAACGAATACTCCTAGTACACTTTATGATTCCAAAAAGACACTCTTGCCGTTTTTAATGAAATTTAAACAGAAAAACATTACAACGAATAGCAGTAAGAACAAAAAAAAAACAATTATGCAATGTGGATTCAACATCCTCTAAGAATAAACATTTAAACATCAATCTCTATAAACATCAATCTCTATTCAACCCTCTCCTCATTCCCATTTCCATTAAACCCTACCCTACATATTCTTATCAATTTTTTTTCTGTCGGTGGTGGTGATGGTGAAAGTGGAGATGGGTGATGGTGGTTTGTGGAGTTGACGGGTTGGGGAAGATGAAGTGGGTGGATCCCACTAAGAATGGGTGGAGAAACATGATTAGCTAAGGGGTTAAGTGGGGTCTCTTTATATTTTATTAACTAATTGATTTTTTTATTTTTATTAAAGTAAGGGTAGTATAGTAATTTTACACCCACTTAACCGGATAATCTAACATCCGTTAACTCCAGGGACTATCCGAGTTAAGAACCACCAAAAGTTGAGGACTACAGATGTAATTTTAAAAAGTTGAAGACTAAAGGTGAAATATGAGCAAACCACATGGACACTTCGAGCAAGTTTCTCTTTTAAAAGTGATTATGGGAGAATGATAAAAATATAAAAATTATTTAATTGAGAAGGAGAAAGAAAAATTAGTGATTTTTAGTGTAATTAGACAGATAGATATGAGGGAGTTGATCGAACTTTTTCTGTAAGGCCTCGGGCCCCATGAATTATGATTTCTGTTTTAGAGCATTCAAATCCTGTTCACTAAATTTATACGAATGAATCCATCATATTTTAAAAAGTGGTTTTGAGAGGTTATGAGTGGATGAGACATAAAATGCTATTGTTCATATGTATATTTAGGGGGAGCCACATTTTTTTGATATTTTTTAAAAGTGGTGTGAGTGGTGGGGGGGGGGGGGGGGAGATAATGATAAAGATATAAAAAAATATTATTTAGTTAAAAAAAATGAAAATATAGTGATTTTTAGTGTAATTTAGTGGATAGTGCTAGAGGATGAGATGTGAATGCTCTTAGAATTTATAAATATTGTATTTTGTATCCAAATATAGCTCATATTAACCCCTTTTTTGGGGATTTAGAGCATTCAGGTTCTTTATTCTTACAACTACTTTAAAAAAATATTAAAACATAAATGCATGGGAACAATGTTCCCAAAATATACCGATGAACAATAAGTTTCTCATCTCCTATACATAATTATTAATGGTTACAGATTTAATAAAACTAAAAAATAACTTTAAGGTAATGTAAATCTATTATTTCTATATTATAGTGACAAATATACACTTACAGCAACAAATAAATGACTAATAATACAATGAATGCATGCTGCCATAATTGTATCAACACATTAATACAATTCTGGTTTAAGATGCATGGACTTCAAGATATAAAAAAATATTATTTAGTTAAAAAGAATGAAAATATAGTGATTTTTAGTGTAATTTAGTGGATAGAGCTAGAGGATGAGATGTGAATGCTCTTAGAATTTATAAATATTGTATTTTGTATCCAAATATAGCTCATATTAACCCCTTTTTTGGGGATTTAGAGCATTCAGGTTCTTTATTCTTACAACTACTTTAAAAAAATATTAAAACATAAATGCATGGGAACAATGTTCCCAAAATATACCGATGAACAATAAGTTTCTCATCTCCTATACATAATTATTAATGGTTACAGATTTAATAAAACAAAAAAAATAACTTTAAGGTAATGTAAATCTATTATTTCTATATTATAGTGACAAATATACACTTACAGCAACAAATAAATGACTAATAATACAATGAATGCATGTTGCCATAATTGTATCAACACATTAATACAATTCTGGTTTAAGATGCATGGACTTCAACCTTATTTCCTATATATAATCTTCGTAGTTCATTAGCTCATTGCACAACCTATCACGATCACATAAATATTACTCGAGAACTCAACATGACAAAGTGTATGTGGTTCATCATATGTATTCTATTTCTCATGCTCAATGGTAACTATTCCATATCTCATTGTCAATGGTACCTTTCATAATATATATTATTGTAAACAATGTGGATCGAGGGTTGTTTCATTACAAAAATTACCTTTACAATTGTATAATCATTAACTAAAGGAAATATGAATTATAAATTTGTAGGTTTTATGGCGAGACTACCATGTCAAGATAATTTTTCAAGAGTCATATTGAGAGGAAGATGAACATCTCTCGGACCTAACTTATTATACATTGTTGCAAATAAAATTAAAAGATAGATAATTAAATTAAAATTCAACAAGAACAAATTAATAGAAACAATAACAAACTGAATGATAAGAAAATCAAATGCCAACAATAAAAATGACAATGAAGTACTAGTCCCATATATCTATATATTATATGATCAGAAGCAAACTTCAAAAAGAAATAGAACATCAGTACATCATGTGTGTGTATATAAAACACTAGTGAATACACCAAAGTACGAATCCAAAAGCGGTGCATTGGTCAACAATGAATACACTAAACTATTCTCGTAATCCACATGTAATTACATAGAAATTATGACAAGGAATCGATCATAGAAATTAAACGCACCTTTATACTTTGATTGGACAAACCAACGATTATGTACTCATGCATCAATACTCATTACCACATCGTTTCTAGTGTCAAGGAACACCATATTACGCTACGCTAATGGAAGTGTATTAATCAGTAGTTATTATACAAAAAAAAAAAAGTGTTTTCTCCCTTCTGTATTACATAAATATGGTTTGGTACGGTAAATGTGTGATATGCATTAGGGTGGGTGCGGTGGTCCGTGAAGGGACCACCATGATGGATGTGAAGCCCGCAAACACCGCCCCTCACGAAATGTGATGGGTGTGATGCCACATTCTTGTGATGTGTATCACGGTAGTGAGAGAAGTTGATGCAGTTTCGGAAGCGCATCAAGTGGCTCAAGAACAATTAGCTAACAAAGACATAAAATTGAACCAAAGGTTCCCAGAACAACGTTCTTATTTTATAAATCAACCAAAAAACTAACTAAAAACATAAACCCTAGATCCCCTTCTATAGATGGAGAATCATTGTTCAAATAGGAAACTAAATAAAATATATAAAAATTCAAATAATAGATAATAATAATAATCTCCAATATGCCCCTCCATCAGAAGTAGTAAAGGGGGTTTGTTTGGGGATGAGGTGTGATAGTGTGATACACCACCACATGTATTTAGTGATGAGTGTGATGAAATGATAAAAATTGAGGTGACACAATCTAATTGTGTGTGATAAAACCAACCAGGATGACCGCCCCAAACACCTTTATAGATGTCTAGACGACATACAAACACAAAATGTAATATCATTGTATCAAATATTGTTGTATTTGTTGTTCTTTTCTTCTCTTCCAAATAATTGTCAGAAAATAGGCATGATGATTGGTTTTGGTTGGGACAGGCTATCACTTTACCTTAAGGTAGCGTTTGGTACGATGGAATGGAAGGGAGAATGGAATGGACCATTACGAGGTAATTAAAAATAGTGTGTTTGGTTAGTTAAAGGAATGGAATCACCCATTCCAAAAGGCATTCCATTCCCTCAAAACCATTCCATCTACCCCCCATGTTTTTTTTTCATTCCATCCCTCATTCACCCTTTACTAACACCATAACCCATCAACCACCACCCACCACCATCGTCACCACCCACCACCACCGTCGTCACCACCCACCACCTACCACCGTCGCCAACCACCGCTGCCGCCACCACCTACCACCGTCGTTGCCGCCACCCACTACCTTCACCGACCACCACCGTCGCCCACCACCTACCATAGTCGCCCACCCTCGCCGTCACCACCCATCACTATCGTCGTCGCCACCAACCACCACCACCCACTACCTTCACCCACCACCGCCGCCACCAACCACTACCTTCACCCACTCACCATCGTCGCCCACCCACCATCACGGCCATCCACCTCCACCTTCCACCTTACACCGTCACCACCACTGCCGCCGCCACCTACCACCCGCGCTACCGGCACATATCACCACCCACCATCACCGCCACTGACCACCACTCACCACCGATTTTATTCCTCCATCTTTTCCTACCTATCCAACGACATAAAATAATGTTTTGTTTCATTCCCACATGGCAACCAAACAAGACATGAAATGGTAATGATCCATTCCATTACCTTGTCCATTCCATTACCTTGTCCATTCCATTCCCTCATCCATTCCATTACGCCATACCAAACAGACCCTAAGATGATGAATCACTTTGTTGTAAGGCAAAATTAGGGATGTTCACAGATAAACTAAATTGGACCAGCTTTGTTGGCTGGGTCGGCCTAATCGCTTTGATTTGGTAGTTTGAACTTTTTATAACACAGTGGTACCTATAATTTAGTATGCTTTTATAAAAGACCGAATGTTTTACCTTTTGCATATCAAAATGTTTACGAAAAAAAAAACTCAACCGGCCTCGATTTAGCTCGGACACATCCAGGGTGTGGCAACAAATATGCCCCTTATAAAAAGCTAGCATTCTTAACATTTCATGAAAAAGTAGCTAGACCATTATATTTTATTGTTATAAGGACCAAATGTTATGCAAAGCCCGGGTATATCTTTGGGTTATAAATGGTAATATAACCTATTAAACTGATTACAGCCTTAGAAGACCTGGTGGAACATATCTTTGTAAAGTTTTTTTAGAACAGGCTATAAAACAACTTTTCCAAGGCACAAGATCCAAGGATTCCATCAAACATTCAACACTTGTTGTGGAGGAAAAAAGGTGTAGAAAACATGACTAAAAACATTGCCATTACCAGTAAGAACTAAGAAGATATGTGAAAGCAATTAATCTAGAGTGCTAGACAGACAAGCATATAAATTTGAATATAACACTTTTCCAAAAGAATGACATACAGATTCATGACACATGCATACATACAACACAAACCCTAATTTGGCTTATTAGGTGAACACCTTTTGACATTTATGCACTTGACAGTCGACATTCCCAAAAGGCATTTTTCTTCCATTAAAGCTTCAAAACCTTTTAGCTAATATCTTGAATAAACTTTGAATTAGCTGGCATGAACCCATCTAATCTTTTTTTATCCCAGAAAAGGACAAATTTGTTTAGAAGGTCAATGCATTCATCTTTAAAAATTGATTTGTTAAATTAATTGTTCATTTAAATCTTTTTTTAAATGATATTTTATCTCATCCTCTAGCTCACCAAGTCGACATTGACGGGCACCGTATTGTTTAGGTACAACATAGCATCGCAAAACACAATTTTGACCACTTTCTTTGCTCTTTCGTTATAGCTCCGGCCTACCTATACTCCTTTAAAAAAAAAGAATTATGTTTTTTTTGTCATTGACTTTGATTTAATATTTAAAAAAACAAAAAACACTTGTTAAATGAAAAAATAAACAAAGTAGAAACCATAAGTGTTTATTGTTTAACAAAGTTGTAAAAAAAAGTAAATAAAAATAAAGGCATCCCCCAAGGTTTGACCTTGGGGACCTTGAACAACCAAAGCTCACCACAAACCACTCCACCATCAACACAATAATGTTTTGAAATGAAACCTTAAGTATTTATTGTTTAACAAAGTTGCAAAAAAAATAATAATAAAGGGCTTCCCTAAGGTTTGACAAACAACACATTCCGGACATTGACGGGCATCGTATTGTTTAGGTACAACATAGCATCGCAAAACACAATTTTGACCACTTTCTTTGCTCTTTCGTTATAGCTCCGGCCTACCAAGAAAGGTCGACCCAAAATGCGCTAGCCGGGCCAACAACCTATTGGCCCCAACCAGCTTTAAGCGTACATACTCAACTTATAATAAAAATTATAAGTTGAGTCGGTGAAGAAAAATTATAACGGTGTGTGGGTAGGGATTCGAACTTGGGACCAATAGGTTAGGGTTGTACAAGGATTTCCATTGATCTAAACCTTTCAAAAAAAAAAGTGTGTTTGGTTTAGCATAAGGGTAACTCTAAATCAGGCAGTAGGCTTACCCGTTAAGTTTCAAAATCCACTCATGCACCACTTGCTCAACCCACCACCACATCAGCATACTTTTGTTGGTTCAACATTTACTGATTCAAAGTCATGAGCTATATTTGGATACAAAATACAATATTTATAAATTCTAAGAGCATTCACATCTCATCCTCTAGCTCTATCCACTAAATTACACTAAAAATCACTATATTTTCATTCTTTTTAACTAAATAATATTTTTTTTATATCTTGAAGTCCATGCATCTTAAACCAGAATTGTATTAATGTGTTGATACAATTATGGCAGCATGCATTCATTGTATTATTAGTCATTTATTTGTTGCTGTAAGTGTATATTTGTCACTATAATATAGAAATAATAGATTTACATTACCTTAAAGTTATTTTTTAGTTTTATTAAATCTGTAACCATTAATAATTATGTATAGGAGATGAGAAACTTATTGTTCATCGGTATATTTTGGGAACATTGTTCCCATGCATTTATGTTTTAATATTTTTTTAAAGTAGTTGTAAGAATAAAGAACCTGAATGCTCTAAATCCCAAAAAAAGGGGTTAATATGAGCTATATTTGGATACAAAATACAATATTTATAAATTCTAAGAGCATTCACATCTCATCCTCTAGCATTATCCACTAAATTACACTAAAAATCACTATATTTTCATTCTTTTTAACTAAATAATATTTTTTTATATCTTTATCATTATCTCCCCCCCCCCCCCCACCACTCACACCACTTTTAAAAAATATCAAAAAAATGTGGCTCCCCCTAAATATACATATGAACAATAGCATTTTATGTCTCATCCACTCTAACAAAATATACTCTCTACTATTTTTACTATTCCCGTATTTGACAAATTGTTGTTTATCAATTTTGTAGATTTGTACTTTATATGTTAAAAATAATGAGTTTGTATTAGTATTAAAACTAAAAATAAAACAATTTATTATTTATGGTGAATATGAACTAAATCGAATTTATTTGAATTCGATTCGAATTTGAGTTTCTTATTCGAATCGAATACGAATCGAATAAATTGAATTTTAAGCGAATACGAATCGAATACGAATTCAGGTAAAAATATTAAAAATTCGAGAAATTCGATTCGAAAATTCGTTATTCGATTCGATGAACACCCTACCATGTGTTATTGCTTCCTTTCGAAACCTTTGTTGGCTTCTTTTGAAATATTTGGTTTATTTGTCACCACATCGAGCTACAGTTTATAAGCTGATAACAAACGACGTTTTACCCAACCTGGACACCGTCGCAACACGAGGGTACAAAAACCACTAGTTATCATTATTTAATAATGTGCTAATCATCCACCGGGCTCCAAGCCCAAAACACCTAGACTAAGTCCAAGATGCGAGATAAAAACCCACAACCAATAAGCGTGATATTATTTATAATTAGTATAAATAATAAAACCCGTTTTTTAGTTAATTGTTCGTGATTACCAGTTAATCAAGTTAAGTGGATTTAATGTTCGTTGCCCAAATCGTAACTTTTATGGGTCACAGCATAGTCAGCAGCGTCGTGTTATCAAACTGTACACATATATCCAACACATCTAGCCGTAGAGCAACGGGTATGCCGGCAGCAGTCATTTGCGCGGCAATAGCGTCCATCAACCAGTTCATTTGGGGTGATAATATGGCTACCTGAGTTGATAACTGGCCCACTGTCACCTCTACCCGTACCAACCTCTACTCAAACCCTGCTGGAGCCGCCAAACGTGGTCTCACATTGTGTTGCTCATATGGTCGATGAGCCGGCTTTGCTCTTCCCCCATCGTGTCGAAGGCTACTACGGTGTTCATCATCTCGTTCTGTGGGGTACAATCTATTCTTCAATGGATCTGAGAAACAGAAGGCTTCCTACCGGCAACCAACCTCTCCTTGAACCATATTGGAGCAGACAGACGTGGTCTCACACTATGTTGCTCATATGGCCGATGAGCCGGCTGCGCTCTTCCCCCATCGCGTCGACGACTGCTACGTTGTTTATCATCTCGTTTTGTGGGGTACAATCTTTTCTTCAACGGATCTTGAGAACCAGAAGGCTTCCTGCCAGCATACCCACGGTCGATGATGACTCACTCATCATCTGTTGAATCACTTCCATCATCGGAAGTTCCCACTGCTTCAAGACCCGCTGCTTCAAGAAGCATCTCACTCAATTCATCCACATATCCTGCATATTATGTAGCAATTCAATAAGCAACCGAAATAACCACTTCATTCTTACATAAAACCAAAACATATCCTATCTAAATCCATCATATTAATCATAGCATTTGACAAAAGAACAAAAGGACCAATCCTGCTATAGGTGGCAAGAGTATGTTTGGGATCCAAAACGAAAAGGAACAAAACAACCAAATAATTAAAGTTTAACGCCATGGGCCCTTATTTGGCATTGGATCGGTTTGTTACAGTATTAATACAATACTGGCACATGGTAAGGCAACCAAAAGAGATATGTCAAAGAGGATACTGCCACTGTTTTACTTGACCGAGAAACATAAAAACGAATACTCCTAGTACACTTTATGATTCCAAAAAGACACTCTTGCCGTTTTTAATGAAATTTAAACAGAAAAACATTACAACGAATAGCAGTAAGAACAAAAAAAAAAACAATTATGCAATGTGGATTCAACATCCTCTAAGAATAAACATTTAAACATCAATCTCTATAAACATCAATCTCTATTCAACCCTCTCCTCATTCCCATTTCCATTAAACCCTACCCTACATATTCTTATCAATTTTTTTTCTGTCGGTGGTGGTGATGGTGAAAGTGGAGATGGGTGATGGTGGTTTGTGGAGTTGACGGGTTGGGGAAGATGAAGTGGGTGGATCCCACTAAGAATGGGTGGAGAAACATGATTAGCTAAGGGGTTAAGTGGGGTCTCTTTATATTTTATTAACTAATTGATTTTTTTATTTTTATTAAAGTAAGGGTAGTATAGTAATTTTACACCCACTTAACCGGATAATCTAACATCCGTTAACTCCAGGGACTATCCGAGTTAAGAACCACCAAAAGTTGAGGACTACAGATGTAATTTTAAAAAGTTGAAGACTAAAGGTGAAATATGAGCAAACCACATGGACACTTCGAGCAAGTTTCTCTTTTAAAAGTGATTATGGGAGAATGATAAAAATATAAAAATTATTTAATTGAGAAGGAGAAAGAAAAATTAGTGATTTTTAGTGTAATTAGACAGATAGATATGAGGGAGTTGATCGAACTTTTTCTGTAAGGCCTCGGGCCCCATGAATTATGATTTCTGTTTTAGAGCATTCAAATCCTGTTCACTAAATTTATACGAATGAATCCATCATATTTTAAAAAGTGGTTTTGAGAGGTTATGAGTGGATGAGACATAAAATGCTATTGTTCATATGTATATTTAGGGGGAGCCACATTTTTTTGATATTTTTTAAAAGTGGTGTGAGTGGTGGGGGGGGGGGGGGGGGGAGATAATGATAAAGATATAAAAAAAATATTATTTAGTTAAAAAGAATGAAAATATAGTGATTTTTAGTGTAATTTAGTGGATAGTGCTAGAGGATGAGATGTGAATGCTCTTAGAATTTATAAATATTGTATTTTGTATCCAAATATAGCTCATATTAACCCCTTTTTTGGGGATTTAGAGCATTCAGGTTCTTTATTCTTACAACTACTTTAAAAAAATATTAAAACATAAATGCATGGGAACAATGTTCCCAAAATATACCGATGAACAATAAGTTTCTCATCTCCTATACATAATTATTAATGGTTACAGATTTAATAAAACTAAAAAATAACTTTAAGGTAATGTAAATCTATTATTTCTATATTATAGTGACAAATATACACTTACAGCAACAAATAAATGACTAATAATACAATGAATGCATGCTGCCATAATTGTATCAACACATTAATACAATTCTGGTTTAAGATGCATGGACTTCAAGATATAAAAAAATATTATTTAGTTAAAAAGAATGAAAATATAGTGATTTTTAGTGTAATTTAGTGGATAGAGCTAGAGGATGAGATGTGAATGCTCTTAGAATTTATAAATATTGTATTTTGTATCCAAATATAGCTCATATTAACCCCTTTTTTGGGGATTTAGAGCATTCAGGTTCTTTATTCTTACAACTACTTTAAAAAAATATTAAAACATAAATGCATGGGAACAATGTTCCCAAAATATACCGATGAACAATAAGTTTCTCATCTCCTATACATAATTATTAATGGTTACAGATTTAATAAAACAAAAAAAATAACTTTAAGGTAATGTAAATCTATTATTTCTATATTATAGTGACAAATATACACTTACAGCAACAAATAAATGACTAATAATACAATGAATGCATGTTGCCATAATTGTATCAACACATTAATACAATTCTGGTTTAAGATGCATGGACTTCAACCTTATTTCCTATATATAATCTTCGTAGTTCATTAGCTCATTGCACAACCTATCACGATCACATAAATATCACTCGAGAACTCAACATGACAAAGTGTATGTGGTTCATCATATGTATTCTATTTCTCATGCTCAATGGTAACTATTCCATATCTCATTGTCAATGGTACCTTTCATAATATATATTATTGTAAACAATGTGGATCGAGGGTTGTTTCATTACAAAAATTACCTTTACAATTGTATAATCATTAACTAAAGGAAATATGAATTATAAATTTGTAGGTTTTATGGCGAGACTACCATGTCAAGATAATTTTTCTTTAGTCGGATGCGATAGCTATGGATGTGGCTACAAGTGTGTTAGGTTACATGGATTGGAAGCTGTCGGAAGTTGCCTAAGTTTTGTACATTGTGTTTGTCATTTTCCATGTGCGGCAAAGAAGATGGATGTTAAGAGTTACAACATCTCTCCGCTACCTTCAAATCCTAATGTCCCACCCGTTTCTTCTCCAATCAAAAGTCAATGATTCTGTAATTGTTTTCGAACGAAAAATTTTGGAATAAAATCATTGTTACGTTTTGCAAACTATAATATATATATATATATATATATTACTTGTTTAATGCATTTTAAAAATTGTCAATGAGGATTCGAGTGTTGTTTATGGATATTAGTTAGTAGAATTGACTTCATTTATAATGTTTCCGGTGTTTAGTCACTTTTTTTTACCGTAAGTCTTTCAGAGTGTGACTCTTGCAAGATGTCCACTATAAGGTTTCTCTTTACCGCGACTGTCGTCGCTAATAGTATCGTCTGGAAACATTCGTGGCTAATGCCCCTAGTCACCGCTAATGGGTCGCCACTAGTACCTATTTTCCACGTGGCAATATTTTTTTTATTTATTATTATTTTTTTCTGACATGGCAAAAATCTGTGCATTATGGGCAAGACCTTTAGTGGCGACTTGTCTTGTCGCCACTAAAGGTCTTTTTTTCCACCTCGCTTTCCTATTTAAATTTTTCCTCCTCGCTTTGTCCACAATCAAGCAAAATAATAACCAAACATACCAACATTTACATATATATAAACATACCACATTAACCAATATTCGTCTAAACGTACCAACAAAACTAAACAAACATACCAATATTTACACTAAAGCATAAACATTATAAACTGTACCATTCATACAAAAACGCCTAAACATCTTCGTCTTCGTCATCGTCATGATCGCCACTATTGCCGCTACCGCTTTGATTTCCAAAGTTTTGTGATTGGAAGAATTGACTACACATTTGGAACATTTGCGCTTGGAATTGAGGATTCGCCATCATCGCATTAATTTGTTCCTACAAATATATTTATACCAAATGGGTCAAATATCCTATTTACTAAGAAAATTGGATTGTATCACACTCAACTATTGGCTATTGGCCGATAACGCACTGAACTATAAAATTGATCACCAACGCACTGAACTTTAAACCTCTTGGATTTTGTCACACTCGGACTAACCATGGTTAATATTTTTGCTGACGTGTCCAATGTTGCTGACGTGGCATGGTGACGTGGTTTTCTTTTTTTTTTTTAATTACACATCAGTATTAATAATATTAATAACAACAACACATCATCATCATCGTTGACCATCTAAACCCCAAAGCCCCAAATGATAAAACCCTAACAAAACCTCTTGGATCTGGAAAGTACCTCAAATTGCAAAAGCCAGTTACGTGCTCCGGCGCCTAATCCACGGTGTATATGATACGCAGGTAAGCTACCGTCCAAGCAATCTGTAAGTTCATCGATACAGTAAATCATACATCATTACAATAATATAAACCGAAGAACCATGTGATTCATCCGGTTCAAATCGGAATTCAAGGATGGTTTCATAAAAGCTTATAAAGTACCAGTTATGAACCGAAGAATGATTGGGATACAACCCGAATCTGACCGAAACCTCACCGGAGGTTCATCACATGGACAAAGGAGAAGGAGGATATTTATAAAGAAGATGGGTCTTGATCATAGGTTGACAATCACCGGAACCGGTGACTGTCCGGTTTGTTTAGTCGGAACAGAGGACGTGTGGTGTGGTTACGATGATGATGATGTGTGGTTACGACAATCACCGGAAGGATTATGTTTGATATAATACAAAGGAGGAGGAAGGATTATGGTGATTGGTTTTGTTGGTGATGGTGTTTGCAAGTGGATGGTTGATGATGATGATGATGATGTTGTTGTGGTCTTAAAAGATTTAGTCAACGATGATGATGATGTGTTGTTATTAATACTGATGTGTAATTAAAAAAAGAAAAAGAAAACCACGTCATCATGCCACGTCAGCAACATTGGACACGTCAGCAAAAATATTAACCATGGTTAGTCCGAGTGTGACAAAATCCAAGAAGTTTAAAGTTCAGTGCGTTGGTGATCAATTTTATAGTTCAGTGCGTTATCGGCCAATAGCCAATAGTTGAGTGTGATACAATCCAATTTTCCTATTTACTAAACATATTTATACTAAACGGGTCAAATATTAACATTTAGCAAACATACATACACTAAATGGGTCAAACTACAAACATATACCAAACGGGTTAACTATCAACATTTAAACTACAAATATATACCAAATGGATCAAATATCCTAATTACTAAACATATTTATAACAAATGAGTCAACTATCAACAAATTAACTACAAACATATACCAAATGGGTCAAGTATCCTATTTACTAAACATATTTATACCAAACATGACATATATTAACATTTAGCAAACATACATACACCAAATGGGTCAAACTACAAACATATACCAAATGGGTCAACTATCAACATTTAAACTACAAATATATACCAAATGAGTGAAATAATCATTAGAACATTATAAATAATAAAAATGATAATTATCCTATATATTTATTTTAGGAACTTGATGCTATATATTTATTTTAGGAACTTGATGCTATATATTTATTTTAGGAACTTGATGAATAGTAGTTGGTGCCACGTGGCGCAAGCTTATTGGTTTTTTTATTTCTTCTTTGACTGTTTTTAAGGTATTTAACGTTGCTGTTCTATTATTTTATCAAAGTTATTTTCAGTCCAGTTGGTTTGCTTCATTGGTTGTCTTAGGTTCACCCGGGTAAGATTCCCGGCACTTAAGGTATTTTTTTTCCTTTTTTAATAAAGTGTTTCAAAAGCGGGTTGGGTTATTGGATGACGCGTGTTACAGATCCACGTGAAACGTGTCAGGAAAACAAACGACCTCACCTCTTTATGAGCCACGTTTCATACTTTAGTCCCTTATTTGGCCACGTACCATGCAAACATTTTAAATATAAGATGACTAAAAGCAACCATTTTTTAAATGGGCTTGCCGGAAAACCACAACTACCAGCATTGCTAACCATAACTAGACAACTACCAAATGAACTGGGCACCGTCATGGATATGCTTGCTGAGGTTCCGATGTAGATCATTTCAACACCTGTGGTGATGAAGAAGTTATTGTCACAGTCGTGAACGACCCAGCGATTCGCTGGAATAACTGAAGTGAATAGATTTAGAAAAATAATGGATGTGACTGTAGAGGAAAATGGGGTTGTGGAGTTGGTGTAAATAAAGTTTGTTGTCATTCAAAAACAAAAGATGTTTAAAAAAATTAAAATATGTGGTGGAATAAGAAAAGAGATAGTGACATAGTAAATACGTGGTGAACTGGTAGGACTACGTGAATACGTGGTGGACTGGTGGGAGTATGTGAAAGAGGTGTGATGATAATAGAAATTGGCAATGTGATAATAGAGTGTGGGAATTTAACAGTTTAATCTTCTACTTTTTACTCATTTAACCATTTATGGATCTCTCACACACATTCTCTATGCAAATAATGAATGTTGTAACTTTTGAGACGGTATGGGAAAATGGGGCTGCAGGCCTTCAAATCATATATCAAAATCCATCGGTTAATAAGCCCATAGCTCTTAATATTGAATTAGTTTTATTACCTTCAACGTTTAGAATGCTTTGTACATATCATTTTCGATTTCTAATTTATTGAAGTTAACAAAAGTTTAAGGTAGCGTTTGGTATGATGGAATGGAAGGGGAATGGAATGGACCATTACGAGGTAATGAAAAATAGTGTGTTTCGTTAGTTAAAGAAATGGAATCACCCATTCCACAAGGCATTCCATTCCCTCAAAACCATTCCATCCACCCCTCATGATTTTTTTTCATTCCATCCCTCATTCACCTTCCCTAACAACACCATAACCCACCACCCATCACCACCACCACCCACCCCCATCACCACCCACCACCACCGCCGTCACCACCCACCACCGTCGCCCACCACCCACCACCGCTGCTGCCACCACCCACCACTGTCGTCACCACCCATCACCGCCGTTGCCGCCTCCCACTACATTCACCCACCCACTACCATCGCCACCCACCACAGTCACCTACCCACCGCCGCCATCCAACACCACCCACCGCCGACCACTACCGTCGCCCACCACTTACCACCGTTGCCCACCACCCACCATCGTCGCCACCACCAACCACCACCCACTACATTCACCCACCCACCATCGCTGCCACATACCACTGTCACCCCACCCACCATCACCGTCATCCACCTCCACCCATCGCCATCTTCGCCACCACCCACCACCGCCGTCGCCACCCACCACCATGCTACCGCTACACACCACCACATACCATCACTGCCACCAACCACCACCACCGCCGCCGCCACTACTCACCGTCGTCGCCCACCTACCATCACGACCATCCACCTCCACCTTCCACCGTCACCACCACTGCCGCCGCCACCCACCACCACCGCTACCGCCACATATCACCACCCACCGTCACCGCCACTCACCACCACTCACCACCGATTTTATTCCATCGTTTTTTCCTACCTATCCAACAACATAAAGTATTGTTTTGTTTCACTCCCATGTGGCAACCAAACAAGACATGGAATAGTAATGATCCATTCCATTACCTTGTCCATTCCATTACCTCGTCCATTCCATTCCCTCATCCATTCCATTACGCCATACCAAACAGCCCTAAGTACTACAAGAAATATGATATAATTTGCATTGATTACAATATCACCATTCATTTTCCTATATGATAGATTTAAAGTAACAAATGTATAATATATAATTTATTATTATCTACGTTTCAACATTAACGTTGTTAATTCTAACCGTTGATTTCTTGATCTATGGTGCATATATGCTTGGTGTATACACGTCCTCATATTTTTATCCCATGTGTTATTGCTTCCTTTCGAAACCTTTGCTGGCTTCTTTTGAAATGTTTGGTTTATTTGTCACCACATCGAGCTACAGCTTATAAGCTGAAAACAAACGATGTTTTACCCAACTTGGACCCCGTCGCAACACGAGGGTACGAAAACCACTAGTTATCATTCTTTAATTATGTGCTAATTATCCACCGGGCTCCAAGCTCAAAACACCTAGACTAAGTCCAAGATGCGATGTAAAAACTCGCAACCAATAAACGTGATATTATTTATAATTAGTATAAATAATAACACCCGTTTATTTCGTTAGTTGTTCGTGATTACCAGTTAATCAAGTTAAGTGGATTTAATGTTCGTTGCCCAAGGTGTAACTCTTACGGGTCACAGCTCAGTCAGCAGCATCATGTTATCAAACCGTACACATATATCCAACACATCTGGCCGTGGAGCAACGGGTATGCCGGCAGCAGTCATTTGCGCGACAATGGCGTCCATCAACCAGTTCATTTGGGGTGATAATGTGACTACCTGAGTTGATAACTAGCCCACTATCGCCTCTTCCCGTACCAACCTCTACTCAAACCCTGTTGGAGCCGCCAAACGTGGTCTCACATTGCGTTGCTTATATGGCCAATGAGCCGGATTTGCTCTTCCCCCATCGTGTCGAAGGCTACTACGGTGTTCATCATCTCGTTCTGTGGGGTACAATCTATTCTTCAATGGATCTTGAGAACCAGAAGGCTTCCCACCAGCAACAAACCTCTCCTTGAACCATATTGGAGCAGCCAGACGTGGTCCCACACTATGTTGCTCGTATGGCCGATGAGCCGGCTACGCTCTTCCTCCATCGCGTCGACGACTACTACGTTGTTCATCATCTCGTTTTGTGGGGTACAATCATTTCTTCAACGGATCTTGAGAACCAGAAGGCTTCCTGCCAGCATACCCACGGTCGATGATGACCCACTCATCATTTGTTGAATCACTTCCATCATCAGAAGTTCCCACTGCTTCAAGACCCGCTGCTTTAAGAAGCATCTCACTCAATTCATCCATATATCCTGCATATTATGTAGCAATTCAATAAGTAACCGAAATAACCACTTCATCCTTACATAAAACCAAAACTTATCCTAGCTGAATCCATCATATTAATCATAGCATTTGACAAAAGAACAAATGAACCAATCTTGCTGTAGGTGGCAAGAGTATGTTTGGGATCCAAAATGAAAAGGAACAAAACAACCAAATAAGTAAAGTTTAACGTCGTGGGCCCTTATTTGGTATTGGATCGGTTTGTTACAGTCTCGATACAATACTGGCACATGGTAAGGCAACCAAAAGAGATGTCAAAGAGGATACTGACACTGTTTTATTTGACCGAGAACCATAAAAAGGAATACTCCTAGTAAAATTTATGATACCAAAAAGACACTCTTGCCGTTTTTAACGGAAATTTAAACAGAAAAACATTACAACGAATAGAAGTAAGAACAAAAAAAAAAAAACAATTATGCAATGTGGATTCAACACCCTCTAAGAATAAACATTTAAACATCAATCTCTATAAAGTATAGAGTATAAGTGCAATAATTTGTATACAAATTGCGCAACACAAAGCACATATTGGAAACCCTAGATCAAATATTTAGAACACAAACACATGTACTACATAAGTATCGAAGGTTGGAGGAATTAGGGATTTAGGGTTAGGGTTTTACCTGGTTTCAAGGGTAACGATAATCATAAGAATAATGGCAGCAAGAGGATAAGGAAAACGACGTCGTTGGGATAATAGCGCTGATCAGTCAATCCGGTTGGTGGGTGATTCGTGGGAGATGTGTTTTTGTGAATGAGTTTTTTATATAAAAAAAAGTTAATATCTGTATAATTTAAGAGATACTATTCCACCTTATACATCTTTTACTACTTTTTAAAAGGAGAAAATTGTTAGAATAGTCCTTGTGGTTTGCTTAGATTTCACCTTTAGTCCTTAACTTTTAAAAATTACATCTGTAGTCCTCAACTTTTGGTGTTTCTTAACTTGGATAGTCCCTGGAGTTAACGGAGGTTAGATTATCTAGTTAAGTGGGTGCAAATTACTAAACTACCCTTACTTTAATAAAAATAAAAAATCAATTAATTAGTAAAATATAAAGAGACCCCACTTAACCTCTTAGCCAAGCATGTTTCTCCACCCATTTTTAGTAAGACCCACTCACTTCATCTTCCCCCAACCCATCACCTCCACAAACCACCACGACCCATCTCCACTTTCATCAACACCACCACCACCCTACATCTTCTGCCGGAAAACCCACTCAGCATTCACTGGCAATTACCGGCCACGAGCTCATTTATTCCCGACTGCGTCAACGAATAAAATCATCTCCATACCATACGATACGCCTGCATTTTTTTCTCTCAGATACAAACCTCAAGAAACTACTCATTGATTTGCGTGCGTCATTGGCCTCATCTTCTTCCTTTACGTCACGTGGCCTTATTAATCTCGATTTCACAGACACTTGTCTCTGATTTTGTCTTTTCTCTTTCCCTTATGCGAATCAACTTATGCGTAACAGCCGAATCACGCTCCCTTTATTCAACCCTCTCCTCATTCCCATTTCCATTAAACCCAACCCTACATATTCTTATCAATTTTTTTTTCTGTCGGTGGTGGTGGTGGTGAAAGTGGAGATGGGTGATGGTGGATTGTGGAGTTGATGGGTTGGGGAAGATGAAGTGAGTGGGTCCCACTAAGAATGGGCGGAGAAACATGATTAGCTAAGGGGTTAAGTGAGGTCTCTTTATATTTCATTAATTAATTGATTTTTTATTTTTATTAAAGTAAGGGTAGTTTAGTAATTTTACACCCACTTAACTAGATTATCTAACATCCGTTAACTCCAGAGACTATCCGAATTAAGAAACACCTAAAGTTGAGGACTACAAATGTAATTTTTAAAAGTTAAGGACTAAAGGTGAAATATGAGCAAACCTCATGGACACTTCGAGCAATTTTCTCTTTTAAAAGTGATTATGGGAGAATGATAAAAATATAGAAATTATTTAATTGAGAAGGAGAAAGAAAAATTAGTGACTTTTAGTGTAATTTGACAGATAGAGATGAGGAAGTTGATCGAACTTTTTCTGTAAGGCCTCGGGCCACACGAATTACGATTTCTGTTTTAGAGCATTCAAATCTTGTTCACTAAATTTATATGAATGAATCCCTCATATTTTAAAAAAGTGGTTTTGAGAGGTTATGAGTGGATGAGACATAAAATGCTATTGTTCATCTGTATATTTAGGGGGACATTATCTACCCCGTTTTTTATATTTATTAAAAGTGAGGGGGTGGGGGGGGGGGATATTGATAAAGATATAAAAAAGTATTATTTAGTTGTAAAAGAATGAAAATATAGTGATTTTTAGTGTAATTTAGTGGATAGAGCTGGAGGATGAGATGTGAATGCTCTTAGAATTTATAAATATTGTATTTTGTATCCAAATATAGCTCATATTAACCCCTTTTTTTTGGGGATTTAGAGCATTCAGGTTCTTTATTCTTACAACTACTTTAAAAAAATATTAAAACATAAATGCATGGGAACAATGTTCCCAAAATATACCAATGAACAATAAGTTTCTCATCTCCTATACATAATTATTAATGGTTACAGATTTAATAAAACTAAAAAATAACTTTAAGGTAATGTAAATCTATTATTTCTATATTATGGTGACAAATATACACTTACAGCAACAAATAAATGACTAATAATACAATGAATGCATGCTGCCATAATTGTATCAACACATTAATACAATTCTGGTTTAAGATGCATGGACTTCAACCTTATTTCCTATATATAATCTTCGTAGTTCATTAGCTCATTGCACAGCCTATCACGATCACATAAACATCACTCGAGAACTCAACATGACAAAGTGTATGTGGTTCATCATATGTATTCTATTTCTCATGCTCAATGGTAACTATTCCATATCTCATTGTCAATGGTACCTTTCATAATATATATTATTGTAAACAATGTGGATTGAGGGTTGTTTCATTACAAAAATTACCTTTACAATTGTATAATCATTAACTAAAGGAAATATGAATTATAAATTTGTAGGTTTTATGGCGAGACTACCATGTCAAGATAATTTTTCTTTAGTCGGATGCGATAGCTATGGATGTGGCTACAAGTGTGTTAGGTTACATGGATTGGAAGCTGTCGGAAGTTGCCTAAGTTTTGTACATTGTGTTTGTCATTTTCCGTGTGCGGCAAAGAAGATGGATGTTAAGAGTTACAACATCTCTCCGCTACCTTCAAATCCTAATGTCCCACCCGTTTCTTCTCCAATCAAAAGTCAATGATTCTGTAATTGTTTTCGAACGAAAAATTTTGCAATAAAATCATTGTTACGTTTTGCAAACTATAATATATATATATATATATATATATATATTACTTGTTTAATGCATTTTAAAAATTGTCAATGGGGATTCGTGTGTTGTTTATGGATATTAGTTAGTAGAATTGACTTCATTTATAATGTTTCCGGTGTTTAGTCACTTTTTTTACCGTAAGTCTTTCAGAGTGTGACTCTTGCAAGATGTCCACTATAAGGTTTCTCTTTACCGGCGACTGTCGTCGCTAATAGTATCGTCTGGAAACATTCGTGGCTAATGCCCCTAGTCACCGCTAATGGGTCGCCACTAGTACCTATTTTCCACGTGGCAATATTTTTTTTATTTATTATTATTTTTTTCTGACATGGCAAAAATCTGTGCATTGTGGGCAAGACTGTAAGACCCTATCCCATTCTCATGTGTTTAAAGAATAAAATAAGGGTTGAACATGTGATACAATTACCAAAAACCATGTTAAGACGTTAACAATTATGTACAAAACACGACTTTGAAACACTTGACATAAGTACTATGTTATTCACAATGATTTCAACCCAAAAAGGCTTAAGTTTTACACCCAAAATCAAGAGTCTATGCGGAAGCTAACACGATGCAACGTTCGGTTCTTCACAAAATGAGCTTGATCATCATCCATACTCCGAGTTATATACCTAGGGTTGAATATGAAAAACAAACCCATGAATGTGTGTTAGTTTAGTCAAGTAATTGAATAAAACAATCAGCTTAAGGCGAAGGAAAAAGACCGGTCGTAGCTTACGGCCCCAAAACAAAGAAAATCAAACAAAACTAGGCTGAGCGTCCTAGACGCACTTCTGGGCGTCCAGGACGTTGCCCAGCGTCCTGACGGGCGTCTCCAGAAGGTCTTGGGCGTCCTGAGTCTATCAGTTGGGCGTCCTAAACGCATGTCTGGGCGTCCTAGGCGCATGCTGCTGCACAAAAAAATTGTGAAACTAACATCTTGACTAGTTTTTAAAGGGGATTTGGATACCTTTGAACCCATGTTCAAGGCCCTTCATAGGGACACTTGGGGACTTATTTAACACCATTATATCATGCTTATAAGATGTCATTGATCAAGTTCCCTTTTCGGTTATTACATGCATATGTTGTTTTTATCCAAATCGACCCGTTTAGAAGTATTCGCCTAAAACCAAGACCAAAGCTGGACATATGCTCATCTAAAGACATAGTCAAGGTTCACACATGGGAGATTAGCTAACTATCCGGTTCTAGCTTACCCAACCCTTACTAATAGCGGGTTTGGACTAAGCTTGGGCACATGGGTTTTATCGGGGACTTGTCCTCGTTACGTTTTAGTATGTCCATACATCCTAACTCCCTCCCCAATCGATTCACAACCTGATTTTTGATTAATCCCTCGTCACTAGAGGTAGTTTTCAAGATTTCCCTTGGGCAATACGCCGTTGTGGCGCTACCTTAGCGTCTATGGCCCCGTGGGCCATTTATGCGCAATTTCAAGCACCCGGTCTACATTGCCCATTGGTATAACGGATTCACCGGTCACTTATCACTTGGGGAGTGGTTGCCTAGCAAGTCAATATCGCAATGGTATGAGTATGAGATTTGATTCCTAGGAGGACTTACCTTAGCTCGCGCCCCTTTTTGCTTCTAGACTAGCTTGAGATTACTAACATAAAGTCTACGAATATACTCAAGCAATTAACAACAATCGATATCGGCATAATGTTGACCCTCGTTTTAGGTCCTTCTCTAACTAGTGTTTCACCCAATTGACCCGTTAGCCTAATTGGGATATTGACAACCTTCCTCTAAGGCCGTTTTCTATGAATTATGAATCTAGTTTAAGCTTCTTTTGTGACATTCCAATGACTAGTTTCAAATATACATACAATGGTATAACTAAGCATATAAACATACTAGAAATATATTGAGATTTAAGCCATCGAGTGACTTACCTTATGCGTGCTTCCATTTTTACCCCATTCTGAGATTTCTTGACCAAACGAAGTTTCTTGTACTCACACCTAGATGAGTAATCCACATTGGTGATTAAAATCATGCTCTTAGACATTATTTATTTGACCACACAATTTTTGATCAAGCTATCAATGCCTTAGCTATGCCCAAATGAAAACGAGTTTCATTGGGGCATTTTATCAAACACCTTGTAGGCGTCATTTTCCTAACTTTAATTTTAGGACATTAGGACCTCGTAAGTCCATCATTAACCAAGTTTATCATTACTAGCATTCCAATAAATATCTTAATCATAGTTTCTCATGGATATGCATAACAAAAGCTAGTAGTTCATAGTTTAAAGGTGATTTCTACCAATCTACCAAAAACCCAATTCATTTTATAACATGAATCTAGAAGGATATAATCATCACACAATAAATCTATCAACATACACCCAATTTTTACTAGTATTGAGCTATCCATGACTAGAATGAACACTACCAACCCTTGACTCACGTTTTTATAACATCTCAAGATTTTCATCATAGCCAAGCATGAACATTATCATTGAATTAGGCAAAATAAAGATTACCTTAGTGTGTTTTATGCTTGGATGATTCATTTTAGGGCTAATGCAACTAAAAGCCCTTTGATTCCACCTTGAATCAAGCTTGTTCTTGAGCTCCTTAGGGTTTGGTGTGTGTGTGTGTGTGATGAACGAATTTAGGGAGGTTGTGTGTGTGTTTTTTTTCTTTTTCTTTTATAAGTATTCAACCAAACTCATGTTTGGTTATTTGGCACATTTAGCCCCTCCCATCTTTTGTCAAGTATGTACTAGCTCAAGACACTAATCGAGTTAGTCTCGTGTAATTGTTTAATCCTTGTTTGGCTAACAAGGTTGACGGGGTTAATTCCCTAGACTAGGAAATTCGTATAAGTCATGCTTCATACGGTTCGTTTAAAAGCCACGTGTGAATATATTATCATAAAATACGATTTAGAAATTTTTGGGGTGTTACAAAGACCTTTAGTGGCGACTTGTCTTGTCGCCATTAAAGGTCTTTTTTTCCACCTCGCTTTCCTATTTAAATTTTTCCTCCTCGCATTGTCCACAATCAAGCAAAATAATAACCAAACATACCAACATTTACATATATACAAACATACCACATTAACCAATATTCGTCTAAACGTACCAACAAAACTAAACAAACATACCAATATTTACACTAAAGCATAAACATTATAAACTGTACCATTCATACAAAAACACCTAAACATCTTCGTCTTCGTCATCGTCATGATCGCCACTATTGCCGCTACCGCCTTGATTTCCAAAGTTTTGTGATTGGAAGAATTGACTACACATTTGGAACATTTGCGCTTGGAATTGAGGATTCGCCATCATCGCATTAATTTGTTCCTACAAATATATTTATACCAAATGGGTCAAATATCCTATTTACTAAACATATTTATACTAAACGGGTCAAATATTAACATTTAGCAAACATACATACACTAAATGGGTCAAACTACAAACATATACCAAATGGGTCAACTATCAACATTTAAACTACAAATATATACCAAATGGGTCAAGTATCCTAATTACTAAACATATTTATAATAAATGGGTCAACTATCAACAAATTAACTACAAATATATACCAAATGGGTCAAATATCCTATTTACTAAACATATTTATACCAAACATGACATATATTAACATTTAGCAAACATACATACACCAAATGGGTCAAACTAAAAACATATACCAAATAGGTCAACTATCAACATTTAAACTACAAATATACCAAATGAGTGAAATAATCATTAGAACATTATAAATAATAAAAATGATAATTATCCTATATATTTATTTTAGGAACGTGGCCAAATAAGGGACTAAAGTATGAAACGTGGCTCATAAAGAGGTGGGTCGTTTGTTTTCCTGACACGTTTCACGTGGATCTGTAACACGCGTCATCCAATAACCCAACCCACTTTTGAAACACTTTATTAAAAAAGGAAAAAAAAATACCTTAAGTGCCGGGAATCTTACCCGGGTGAACCTAAGACAACCAATGAAGCAAACCAACTGGACTGAAAATAACTTTGATGAAATAATAGAACAACAACGTTAAATACCTTAAAAACAGTCAAAGAAGAAATAAAAAACCCAATAAGCTTGCGCCACGTGGCACCAATTACTATTCATCAGGTTCCTAAAATAAATATATAGCATCAAGTTTAAGGGTGTAAACGAGCCGAGCCGAGCCCGAGCCTGAGCCTGACTGGGCTCGGCTCGGGCTCGTTAAGGTTTTGTGAAGCTCGAGCTCGAGCTCGGCTCAGTTCGAGCTTACAATCTTGAGCTCGAGCTCGGCTCGCTAGCGAAATCCAAAGCTCGAGCTCGGCTCGGCTCGGCTCGAGGTAATTTGAGAATCTCAAACGAGCTCAAAAGCTCGGCTCGAGCTCGCAAAAGCTCGGCTATAACTTAGGCTCGCGAGCCCAATCGTTAAGGCTATAACTTAGGCTTGGCTATAACTTAGGCTCGGGCTCGGGTTCGGGCTCTAGCTCGTTAAGGCTCGATTAGGCTCGCGAGCCCAATCGAGCTTTGTAACTAGGGCTCGAGCTCGGGCTCGATAACTAAACGAGCCCTATTTCAGGCTCGAGCTCGGGCTCGGGCTCGTTAAGGCTCGGCTCGTTCGAGCTTTTTACCGAGCCGATCCCGAGCCGATTGCGAGCCGCTACGTGTCATTTACACCCCTAGCCACGTACCATGCAACATTTTAAATATAAGATTACTAAAAGCAACCATTTTTTAAATGGGCTTGCCAGAAAACCACAACTACCATCACTTCCAGTTGAGAGAGAGGCCGGCAACCAAATTTTTTTTTCAAATGGGCTTGCTGGGAAACCAGCACAACATAAGTAGCACTGCTGTCCTTTGAGAGAGGGGGAGGAAGAGAGAGAAACAATACGGTCAAAGACGACCAAAGACAAAACGTTGCTGCCCTATTGAGGCTCTTAGGATCGCGGAGGTCCTTTGGTTCCACCGCCCGGAAAAAAATAAACTGGTCACCGTCATGGATATGCTTGCTGAGGTTCCGATGTAGATCAATTCAACACCTGTGGTGATGAAGAAGTTATTGTCGCAGTCGTGAACGACCCAGCGATTTGCCGGAATCACTGAATAGATTTAGAAAATTAATGGTTGTGGCTGTAGAGGAAAATGGGGTTGTGGAGTTGGTGTAAATAAAGTTTGTTGTCATTAAAAAACAAAAGATGTTTAAAAAAATTAAAATATGTGGTGGAATAAGAATAGAGATAGTGACATAGTAAATACGTGGTGAACTGGTAGGACTACGTGAATACGTGGTGGACTGGTGGGAATATGTGAAAGAGGTGTGATGATAATAGAAATTGGCAATGTGATAATAGAGTGTGGGAATTTAACAGTTTAATCTTCTACTTTTTACTCATTTAACCATTTATGGATCTCTCACACACATTCTCTATGCAAATAATGAATGTTGTAACTTTTGAGACGGTATGGGAAAATGGGGCTGCAGGCCTTCAAATCATATATCAAAATCCATCGGTTAATAAGCCCATAGCTCTTAATATTGAATTAGTTTTATTACCTTCAATGTTTAGAATGCTTTGTACGTATCATTTTCGATTTCTAATTTATTGAAGTTAACAAAAGCTTAAGTACTACAAGAAATATGATATAATTTTCATTGATTACAATATCTCCATTCATTTTCCTATATGATAACAAATGTATAATATATATTTTATTATTATCTACTTTATAACATTTACGTTGTTAATTCTAACCGTTGATTTCTTGATCAATGGTGCATATATGCTTGGTGTATACGCGTTCTCATCTTTTTTTCCCATGTGTTATTGCTTCCTTTCGAAACCTTTGTTGGCTTCTTTTGAAATGTTTGGTTTATTTGTCACCACATCGAGGTACAGTTTATAAGCTAATAACAAACGACGTTTTACCCAACTTGGACCCCGTCGCAACGTGAGGGTACGAAAATCACTAGTTATCATTATTTAATAATGTGCTAATCATCCACCGGGCTCCAAGCCCAAAACACCTAGACTAAGTCCAAGTTGCAAGATAAAAACCCGCAACCAATAAACGTGATATTATTTATAATTAGTACAAATAATAAAACCCGTTTATCTCGTTAATTGTTCGTGACTTTGATGTTCGTTGCGCAAGGTGTAACTCTTACGGGTCACAACTCAGTCAGCAGCGTCGTGTTATCGAACCGTACACATATATCCAACACATCTGGCCGTGGAGCAACGGGTATGCCGACAGCAGTCATTTGCGTGGCAATGGTGTCCATCAACCAGTTCATTCGGGGTGATAATGCGGCTACCTGAGTTGATAACTGGCCCACTGTCGCCTCTACTCGTACCAACCTCTACTCAAACCCTGTTGGAGCCGCCAAACGTGGTCTCACATTGCATTGCTCATATGGCCGATGAGCCGGCTTTGCTCTTCCCCCATCGCGTCGAAGGCTACTATTGTGTTCATCATCTCATTCTGTGGGGTACAATCTATTCTTCAATGGATCTTGAGAACCAGAAAGCTTCCTACCAGCAACCAACCTCTCCTTGAACCATATTGGAGCAGCCAGGCGTGGTCTCACACTATGTTTCTCATATGGCCGATGAGCTGCTGCGCTCTTCCCACATCACGTCGACGACTGCTATGTTGTTCATCATCTCGTTTTGTAGGGTACAATCTTTTCTTCAACGGATCTTGAGAATCAGAAGGCTTCCTGCTAGCATACCCACGGTCGATGATGACCCACTCATCATCTGTTGAATCACTTCCATCATCGGAAGTTCCCGCTGCTTCAAGACCCGCTGCTTCAAGAAGCATCTCACTCATTTCATCCATATATCCTGCATATTATGTAGCAATTCAATAAGCAACCGAAATAACCACTTCATTCTTACATATAACCAAAACATATCCTATCTAAATCCATCATATTAATCATAGCATTTGACAAAAGAACAAAAGGACCAATCCTGCTGTAGGTGGCAAGAGTATGCTTGGGATCCAAAAAGAAATGGAACAAAACAACCAAATAAATAAAGTTTAACGCCGTGGGCCCTTATTTGGTATTGGATCGGTTTGTTACATTATCAATACAATACTGGCACATGGTAAGGCAACCAAAAGAGATATGTCAAAGAGGATACTGCCACTGTTTTACTCGACTGAGAACCATAAAAACGAATACTCCTAGTACACTTTATGATACCAAAAAGACACTCTTGTCGTTTTTAACGGAAATTTAAACCGAAAACATTACAACGAATTTAAACCGAAAACATTACAATGAATACCAGTAAGAACATAAAAATCAATTATGCAATGTGGATTCAACACCCTCTAAGAATAAACATTTAAACATCAATCTCTATAAAGTATAGAGTATAAGTGCAATAATTTGAGTACAAATTGCACAATACTAAGCACATATTGGAAACCCTAGATCAAATATTTAGAACACAAACACAGGTACTACATAAGTATCGAAGATTGGAGGAATTAGGGATTTAGGGTTAGGGTTTTAACTGGTTTCAAGGATAACGATAATCATAAGAATAATGGTAGCAAGAGGATATGGAAAACGACGTCGTCGGGATTATATCGCTGATCAGTCAATTTAGTTGGTAGGTGATACGTGGGAGATGTGTTTTTTGTGAATGAGTTTTTTATATTAAAAAAAAGTTAATATCTATATAATTTAAGAGATACTATTCCACCTTATACATCTTTTACTACTTTTTAAAAGTAGAAAATTGTTAGAATAGTCCTTGTGGTTTGCTTAGATTTCACCTTTAGTCCTTAACTTTTAAAAATTACGTTTGTAGTCCTCAACTTTTAGTGTTTCTTAACTCAGATAGTCCCTGGAGTTAACGGGGGTTAGATTATCTAGTTAAGTGGGTGTAAATTACTAAACTACCCTTACTTTAATTAAAATAAAAAAATCAATTAATTAATAAAGAGTTAATTGCCAATTTAGTCCCTGAGGTTTGTCACAAATTGCCACTTTTATCCAAATCTTTTTTTGTTGCAACTGTGTCCCTATGGTTTCATTTCTTTGCCATTTTAGTCATCAGCACTAACTGAGTTAACAAAAACCCAGTTAAGTCAGGGGCATTTTTGTCCATACACACAAAACTTTTTCCTTTTGCCATTTTCATCCAAACAATATTTAATTAATAAAAAAAATAATAAAAACATAAAATTTGGTAAAAAAAATAAAAAAAATAACATAAATAACATAAATAACATAAAACAATTATTCAATTATTGTTTACGTAACCAAACGCTCCCTATCTGTTGATAAACTCGCAGCCAAACGACTTGTGCAATCCTAAAACCTGCTGCCAAACATCCTTATATCCTGATGTTATACTTGTTCCCAAACACCCTGAATTAGAGATGGACAATATAAAGCTCATTCTCTTCTTTGTCTGGTAACTCACAAGATCACACACCCTTGTGTGTGTCTATCACAACCAAAGCAGCAACATCAGAGCTCCTCCCCGATGACCGGACAACCATGGCCGACCGCCGCCCATCACCGCCATCACCACCTAAACCTAACACCAACCTGCTACACCCACCACCGCCGTTCACCACCTGTCCACCACCATCTCCACAGCTCACCAACATCATCCCCATTGTTCACCTTAACCTAATCAACGCCCATCATCATGATACCCGTCGTTCGATCTAGCCACCGGACATGTAACCCGTCGCCGGCTTCTGTTTCCGTCGCCGATGGTGCGGGATACGATGGGGTTCCGACGACAGAGAGAGAGAAGCTCGCCTACTAGGAGAGAGAGAAGATCGCCGGTTATGATCGGTGGGGTTCCGATGGGTTTCAAGGTTGTAGCTCAGACAACAGAGAGAGAGAGAAGGTCACCGGCTATGATCGGTGGGGTTCTAGTGGGTTTCAAGGTTGCAGCGGCGGCGCTGATTTGGAGTAAGCTTTTATTTGGGGGTTAGGGTTTGCTCCGATTTTAGGTTAGACGGTGGTGGTGTCGGTGATGGTGACGGTGGTAGTTGTGTTAGACGGTGGAGGTGATGGTGACGGTGGTGGTAGGTTAGAGAGATGGGATAGGGTGGGTTTTATCTCTCTTCAGTTCTTCCTTTCTATTTATCGGGTCTCTCTCTCTGGATATGAACCAGTTATGTGTGTGTGTATCGGTTGACGTCGGCGGCCACCGTAAATGGTGGTGGCAGGAAGTATCCCTTAGTCTCTCCCTCTAACTCTCAGCCCTCTCTCTCTATTCGGTGTGTGTCTGAAGAAGAAATGGAAGGAGTGTAGATGGACAAAAATATTTTTTTTATTAATTAAATATTTTTTGGATGAAAATGGCAAAAGAAAAAGGTTTGGTGTGTATTGACAGAAATACCCATGAGTTAACTGACTTTTTTTAACGGAGTTAAAGGGTTGGACTAAAATGACAAAAAAAGTAAACCATAGGGACATTGATGCAACAAAAAAAAGATTTGGATGAAAGTGGCAATTTGTGACAAACCCCAGGAACTAAATTGGCAATTAACTCATTAACAAAATATAAAGAGACCCCACTTAACCTCTTAGCCAAGGATGGTTCTCCACCCATTTTTAGTAAGACCCACTCACTTCATCTTCCCCCAACCCATAACCTCCACAAACCACCACCACCCATCTCCACTTTCATCACCATCATCAACACCACCACCACCCTACACCTTCTGCCGGAAAACCCACTCAGCATTCACTGGCAATTACCGGCCACAAGCTCATTTATTCCGGACTGCGTCAACGAATAAAATCATCTCCATACCATACGATACGCCTGCATTTTTCTCTCTAAGATACAAACCTCAAGAAACTGCTCATTTATTTGCGTGCGTCATTGGCCTCATCTTCTTCCTATACGCCATGTGGCCTTATTAATCTCGATTTCAAAGACACTTGTCTCTGATTTTGTCTCTTCTCTTTCCCTCATGCGAATAATCTTCTGCGTAACAGCCGAATCACGCTCCCTTTATTCAACCCTCTCCTCATTCCCATTAAACCCTACCCTACATATTCTTATAAATTTTTTTATGTCGGTGGTGGTGGTGGTGAAAGTGGAGTTGGGTGATGGTGGTTTGTGTTTGTGGAGTTGATGGGTTGGGGAAGATGAAGTGGGTGGGTCCCACTAAGAATGGGTGGAGAAACATGATTGGCTAAGGGGTTAAGTGGGGTCTCTTTATATTTTATTAATTAATTAATTTTTTATTTTTATTAAAGTAAGGGTAGTTTAGTAATTTTACACCCACTTAACTAGATTATCTAACATCCGTTAACTCCAGGGACTATCCGAATTAAGAAACACCTAAAGTTGAGGACTACAGATGTAATTTTTAAAAGTTGAGGACTAAAGGTGAAATATGAGCAAACCACAGGGATACTTCGAGCAATTTTCTCTTTTAAAAGTGATTATGGGAGAATGATAAAAATATAAATATTATTTAATTGAGAAGGAGAAAGAAAAATTAGTGAGTTTTAGTGTAATTTGACACATAGATATGAGGGAGTTGATCAAACTTTTTCTGTAAGGCCTCGGGCCCCACGAATTACGATTTCTGTTTTAGAGCATTCAAATCCTGTTCACTAAATTTATATGAATGAATCCCTCATATTTTAAAAAGTGGTTTTAAGAGGTTATGAGTGGATGAGACATAAACACCTAGACTAAGTCCAAGTTGCGAGATAAAAACCCGCAACCAATAAACGTGATATTATTTATAATTAGTATAAATAATAAAACCCGTTTATTTCGTTAATTGTTGGTGACTTTAATGTTCGTTGCGCAAGGTGTAACTCTTACGGGTCACAGCTCAGTCAGCAGCGTTGTGTTATCGAACCGTACACATATATCCAACACATCTGGCCGTGGAGCAACGGGTATGCCGGCAGCAGTCATTTGCGTGGCAAAGGTGTCCATCAACCAGTTCATTTGGGGTGATAATGTGGCTACCTGAGTATAACGGGCCCACTGTCGCCTCTACCCGTACCAACCTCTACTCAAACCCTGTTGGAGCCGCCAAATGTGGTCTCACATTGCATTGCTCATATGGCCGTTGAGCCGGCTTTGCTCTTCCCCCATCGCGTCGAAGGCTACTACTGTGTTCTTCATCTCATTCTGTGGGGTACAGTCTATTCTTCAATGGATCTTGAGAACCAGAAGGCTTCCTACCAACAACCAACCTCTCCTTGAACCATATTGGAGCAGCCAGACGTGGTCTCACACTATGTTGCTCATATGGCCGATGAGCTAGTTGCGCTCTTCCCCCATCGCGTCGACGACTGCTATGTTGTTCATCATCTCGTTTTGTAGGGTACAATCTTTTCTTCAACGGATCTTGAGAACCAGAAGGCTTCCTGCCAGCATACCCATGGTCGATGATGTCCCACTCATCATCTGTTGAATCACTTCCATCATCGGAAGTTCCCACTGCTTCAAGACCCGCTGCTTCAAGAAGCATCTCACTCAATTCATCCATATATCCTGCATATTATATAGCAATTCAATAAGCAACCGAAATAACCACTTCATCCTTACATAAAACCAAAACATATCCTATCTAAATCCATCATATTAATCATAGCATTTGACAAAAGAACAAAAGGACCAGTCCTGCTGTAGGTGGCAAGAGTATGTTTGGGATCCAAAAAGACAAAGGAACAAAACAACCAAATAAGTAAAGTTTAACGCCGTGGACCCTTATTTGGTATTGGATCGGTTTGTTATATTATCAATACAATACTGGCACATGGTAAGGCAACCAAAAGAGATATGTCAAAGAGGATACTGCCACTGTTTTACTCGACCGGGAACCATAAAACGAATACTCCTAGTACCCTTTATGATACCAAAAAGACACTCTTGCCGTTTTAACGGAAATTTAAACTGAAAACATTACAACGAATACCAGCAAGAACAAAAAAAAAACAATTATGCAATGTGGATTCAACACCCTCTAAGAATAAACATTTAAACATCAATCTCTATAAAGTATAGAGTATAAGTGCAATAATTTGAATACAAATTGCACAACACTAAGCACATATTGGAAACCCTAGATCAAATATTTAGAACACAAACACAGGTACTGCATAAGTATCGAAGATTAGAGGAATTAGGGATTTAGGGTTAGGGTTTTACGTGGTTTCAAAGATAACGATAATCATAAGAATAATGGCAGCAAGAGGATAAGGAAAACGACGTCGTTGGGATAATATCGTTGATCAGTCAATTCAGTTGGAGGGTGATACGTGGGAGATGTGTTTTTGTGAATGAGTTTTTTATATTAAAAAAAGTTAATATCTGTATAACTTAAGAGATACTATTCCACCTTACACATCTTTTACTACTTTTTAAAAGTAGAAAATTGTTAGAATAGTCCTTGTGGTTTGCTTAGATTTCACCTTTAGTCCTTAACTTTTAAAAATTACGTTTGTAGTCCTCAACTTTTAGTGTTTCTTAACTCAGATAGTCCCTGGAGTTAACGGAGGTTAGATTATCTAGTTAAGTGGGTGTAAATTACTAAACTACCCTTACTTTAATAAAAATAAAAAAATCAATTAATTAATAAAATATAAAGAGACCACTCCTACTCCTCGGATTGTAGGGCCAGCATTCAGGCAGGACAGGTTCAAGCAGTCGCCCCCACTCCTACTCCTCGGGGAAACCAAGGGTGCTTCAATTGTGGTGAAACAGGGCATTTCAAGCGAAATTGCCCAAAGCTGAACCAGGGGGAGGCAAGTACGGCAAGGGAGGGAGGAAACAACCAGGGCGATGGTGTAGCTGCTCGTTCCTATGTTATTGGGGCTAGGGAGAACCAGGAGGAGCCGGACACTGTTACCCGTACGTATTCTTTCTTACCTCTTGTTACGCTTTGGTTCTACTTTTATCCGCATTATTGGGTGTTCGTGTTTTCGGGTGTTTTCTTCGTGGGTTGGCCTTTACTTCTCATTCTTTGGGTCGACGAGGGTCCTTTGGGGATGCTACTTGGACGGTACCGGTGGGTTAGTTATACCGATCATAAGTAGTCTCCAGTAGGCCTTCGGTCGGGGGAGTCTTTTGTCTCATATTCACATTTGGGGAGGCGGGTTCCCGGTTGTTATTGTCGCGTTTTGATTCACGACCTTCGCTCGTTGTCTTTTGGGGAAACGTTATTTGGGCACACACATAGGTCGACACTCATCACTGTTGAGGCCGAAAGAATCTCGGGGCGAGATTCGTTTCAACAGGGGGATGATGTGATGACCCGGAAAATTTTTCTTCTTATTTGTTTTCTCTCTTCGACTTCGGGAAACTTTCAGGACGAAAATTCTTTCAACAGGGGGATGATGTGACACCCGGCAATTTCCGGTAACTAACTTTTGAAAACTTAGTAAGTCTACCTTAGCGAGTCGCGCATACGTTACACATAACAAGGTCGGTCGAGTCGAGTCGCACGTCATTGGGGTTTTAACACACGCAAGTCTCGAGTCCCGGGAATTGGTGAACGAGTGTGAACGTGTTTATTTTCATGTATTATGTGTTTATAATCATTATGTGACTTGTCGGTATGTGAAAACATGTTAACATATGTTAAAACGGAGTTTAACGCGCAAAATACCCTGCACCAGACCCTGAGGGCGATTAGGGGACCCTAATCGCCTTCATGAGGGCGATTAGCACAATGTTATAGGCAATTAGGATTTGCTATAGGCGATTGGGGGGCTAATCGCCTATAGTGAAGGCGATTAGCAGCCCTAATCGCCTGATAAAGCTGCATAATCGCCTATAAGGTACCTGACGACTAGAAACGCCTATAAATACCACCCTTGACCTCCAAAACACCATTTATGCAACCCTATCCGTCCCATAACCCATACCAACACACAAACACCCTCTGGAACTCATTTCTACATCAAAACAACCATTTCCAAGCTTATTCCATCATTTCCTCTTAAAACCAAGGTGTGTTCTTCAAACCCAAACCTTTAAATGATTATATTTTACTCCCTAAACGTCCAGACCTGACTTATAAATGTTTTTGTCTTTGAAAAGCCATTTAAAATCGTTTTTAAACAAACCCTCACCTTTATGTGTGTTATATGTGTTATTTGTGTTTAAAGATAGGATTTTTAGGATTGAATCATGATTGTTTTTGTGTTGTTGAGATGTTTATGGCTGTTACAAGTTAGTATGATGATGTTCTAGGAGTTTGAATGGTTTTGGTTGTGTATTGTTGACACTTGATGTTTTGACCCATTTGAAGGATTTTGGATGATTAAGGATGATATGAGTTATGTTGTTGATTGTTTGATGTTAGGGTTTGCTCTAGGATGATGTTAGAACAGTAGGATGCTATCGGACAACGTGGTTATGTGATTAAATCTGGATATTTGCTATTTAGGGCAAGTTCTTGCATGTTGATGTGATGTTTACATGTTAAGTTGCTATTTTGGGAAAACGCTCGCATTCGGGACTGTTAGAACGATGAAAACTTAGGGGTTTTGCTTGAAATATGTTTGTTAATGTGTTAGGATTGTTATTGGGTGTTTTTACACGTTTCGGATCTGATTTGGAGGGTTAAACGCGTGAAAAACCGGAACAGCTGGGCTATAGGCGATTGGGGATCCTAATCGCCTATGCTATAGGCGATTGGGAGCCCAATCGCCTGATATGAAGGCCTAATCGTGTATAGATAGGCGATTGGGGTCATAATTGCCTTCATTTCATGCAATTGTGATCCTAATTGCCTTCATTTCATGCAATTGTGATCCTAATCACTAGTTAAGCCCTGAATTGCATACCTTATGACCATAATCGCCTAATGTGCATGTGGATAGCCCTAATCGCATATATTAAGGGGCGATTAGCCTCTGTAATTGCCTGTTGACCATCCCTAATCACATGTTGACTTCCCTAATTGCATGCTAAGTTCCTAATCGCGTGTAATGCTGTTATAAGTATATTTTGACATTCCGAAACCCGATTTGACACCTAGGAACATGCTAGGAACCCCGTGACATGCCTAGTAACCTAGTAACACGTGTTTGTACGTTATTTGACCTATGTGTTAGAATCGTTGAACTTTAACGCATGTTAAGTACTAAGTTGCATGATTTGTGTATGTTTGAGTATGAGATGAACACGTGGAGTCTCGGGTCACCAATGGGATGTCGAGTTTTGTACATGTGGTCAGTTTAACAGTCAACGCATTTTCAAACGAACCTGGTTATGGTCTGGGCATCTAGGGACTAACTAACCTACGGGTTATTAGTCTAAGTACTTGTAACTGTCATATGTTAGGTCGCCGCTTTACGGGGCTAGCATAGCTTGTGGTTTAAATCATTTTCGAAGTAACGCAACCCAAGGTGAGTTCACGACCCCTCTTTTATATGTTTTCTTTCGGGGGAGAAACATGCCACGCAATTTAACAAACTCAATGCTTTTGTATAAACATGAAACTCTTTTTGGAAACGCTTTACTCATTTTGAACACGCAACTGTCTTTGGAAAGTAAATTGTTGTAAACACGCTATGCTTTTGAAACGTTTTTGGAATGCAACACTTTGGAAAGCAACATTTTTGGAATGCAACGCTTTTGAAACACAACTCTTTGATTTGCAACACTTTTGATTACTACACGACGAAACAAGGAAGTCCCTGGGGGAAACCATGAATGTGCCAGGCACAACGGGGAAATGTGGATAGATCTATTGGGCCTGACAAGCCCCACCCGACGGTAGGACCGGGCGGGTGCATATTGTCTCTAGTTTAGAATCACAAGCAACTCAAACACGGGCAGCAACTCAAGCAACGTTGTCAGTAATGGTTTCAGCATCACAGTCGTGGTAGTAGTAGGAAACGCTTGTTTGTTCGTTTGTTTGTTTATTTAACGCATCTCATGACATGGTATCTTTGTGATCAACGCTCAACACACGAAAACTAATTGTAAACTTAAAACCTGTGAACTCACCAGCATTATATGTTGACCCGTTTTTGGCATGATTTCTCAGGTCGCTAAGGTAGCAGCATCTCAGGGCTTAGGCGCACGCGTCTGCACGGCGTCTAGTTTAGGTTTCATGGTTTTGTTATCAAACAAGTTTGGAAACTTTTGGATTTAGTTTTGTAAAACAATGCTTCCGTTGTTATGTCGAATGGTTTGAACTCGTGTTTTGAATTTACTTATGTCTCATATAGTGTTGTTTATTGTGACCGTTGACTTGGATCCTGGTGTGTCACACGCCACGCGGTAGAACTCCACAGGTGGAAATTTGAGGGTGTGACAAAACCCACTCAGCATTCACCGGCAATTACCGGCCACGAGCTCATTTATTCCCGACTGCGTCAACGAATAAAATCATCTCCATACCATACGATACGCCTGCATTTTTCTCTCTCAGATACAAACCTCAAGAAACTGCTCATTTATTTCCGTGCGTCATTGGCCTCATCTTCTTCCTATACGCCACGTGGCCTTATTAATCTAGATTTCAAAGCCACTTGTCTCTGATTTTGTCTCTTCTCTTTCCCTCATGCGAATCATCTTCTGCGTAACAGCCGAATCACGCTCCCTTTATTCAACCCTCTCCTCATTCCCATTTCCATTAAACCCTACCCTACACGAAACTGCTCATTTATTTAGTGTAATTTGACAGATAGAGATGAGGGAGTTGATCGAACTTTTTCTGTAAGGCCTCGGGCCACACGAATTACGATTTCTTTTTTAGAGCGTTCAAATCCTGTTCACTAAATTTATATGAATGAATCCCTCATATTTTAAAAAGTGGTTTTGAGAGGTTATGAGTGGATGAGACATAAAATGCTATTGTTCATCTGTATATTTAGGGGGACATTATCTACCCCATTTTTTTATATTTATTAAAAGTGAGGGGGGGGGGGATAATGATAAAGATATAAAAAAGTATTATTTAGTTGAAAAAGAATGAAAATATAGTGATTTTTAGTTTAATTTAGTGAATAGAGCTAGAGTATGAGATGTGAATGCTCTTAGAATTTATAAATATTGTATTTTGTATCCAAATATCGCTCATATTAACCCCTTGTTTGGGGATTTAGAGCATTCAGGTTCTTTATTCTTACAACTACTTTAAAAAAATATTAAAACATAAATGCATGGGAACAATGTTCCCAAAATATACCGATGAATAATAAGTTTCTCATCTCCTATACATAATTATTAATGGTTACAGATTTAATAAAACTAAAAAATAACTTTAAGGTAATGTAAATGAGTAAATCTATTATTTCTATAATATAGTGATAAATATACACTTACAGCAACAAATAAATGACTAATAATACAATGAATGCATGCTGCCATAATTGTATCAACACATTAATACAATTCTGGTTTAAGATGCATGGACTTCAACCTTATTTCCTATATATAATCTTCGTAGTTCATTAGCTCATTGCACAGCCTATCACGATCACATAAACATCACACGAGAACTCAACATGACAAAGTCTATCTGGTTCATCATATGTATTCTATTTCTCATGCTCAATGGTAACTATTCCATATATCTCATTGTCAATGGTACCTTTCATAATATATTATTGTAAACAATGTGGATCGAGGGTTGTTTCATTACAAAAATTACCTTTACAATTGTATAATCATTAACTAAAGGAAATATGAATTATAAATTTGTAGGTTTTATGGCGAGACTACCATGTCAAGATAATTTTTCTTTAGTCGGATGCGATAGCTATGGATGTGGCTACAAGTGTGTTAGGTTACATGGATTGGAAGCTGTCGGAAGTTGCCTAAGTTTTGTACATTGTGTTTGTCATTTTCCATGTGCGGCAAAGAAGATGGATGTTAAGAGTTACAACATTTCTCCGCTACCTTCAAATCCTAATGTCCCACCCGTTTCTTCTCCAATCAAAAGTCAATGATTCTGTAATTGTTTTCGAACATATGGAGACATGTTAAAAGTGCATTTGATGCTCGAACGAAAAATTTTGGAATAAAGTCATTGTTACGTTTAGCAAACTATAATATATCTATGACTTGTTTAATGCATTTTAAAAATGGTCAATTAGGATTTGAGTTATGTTTATGGATATTATAGTTAGTAGAATTGACTTCATTTATAATGTTTCTGGTGTTTAGTCTGCGACTCTTGCAAGATGTCCACTATAAGGTTTCTCTTTACCCGTGACAAGATTATTAACGGCGACTGTCGCTGCTAATAGTCTCGTCTGGAAAAATTGCCCCTAGTCGCCGCTAATGGGTCTCCACTAATACCTATTTTCCACTGGCAAGTCTTCCATACCGTGACTCCATTGCAGGATGTCATTGTTGGTAGTATCAGTGCAAATGGAGGTCACATTGTGCAACATTATCTTGTGAGCGATTAGTTTGTTATTGAAAAACTATAATCTTGATTTATAAAAGCTTGCATCTGATCCTCCCTAAATTTGCATCTGCATGGTTTTTGGAGGGGTCTCCTAGAAGCACTAAAATGCCCGTAGAATTTAATTAGATCAATAAAAGTTAGTACATAACTATAATTACAGTTAGGAGTGGACATATCATTTGTTTAGTCTAATATTGTTTGACACTAAAGACAAGTAATAGATACACATTTTGTTTCATGTACTTATAGTTACAAAACAACATTTATAAGCAACTGTGAAAATACTTATTCACATGAGAATAAATAAGTTAATGATTAAAAGTTACTGAACTCTATATACGACGTTAGTAAATATCAGGTTAGTTCAAAATTAAAGCAAAGAATATCTCAACACCTCATTAAAAGGCTTACCAAACAGCCCCTATGTAAAATGGCGAGAGGGTGCCACACCAGCCGTTAATGGCTGGAATACCACGCCCTTCCGTTCATTATAGTTATTCCAATGGCGACGTCAATGGAAGTAGAAAATTAGGCATGATGGTGGGCTCACCCCAATCTAAACCAATCAAATCTTTTTTATTTTTTTTCTAGTTTTCTTATTTTTATTTGATGTTTAGTTTGGTATTGTTTGTTTTTTCAGAGGAAAATGGTCTGCAGTCTGCGAACCACATTTACAGACATCTGCAGAAGAAGAGGTGGCCAAACATTTGTAGTCTGCAAGAAGAAAACTGTTTGTTTTTTAACTTCTGCAGGCTGCTGAAATCAGCATGTAAAGACAAAGATACAGGAATTTTTTTTTCAAGAATAGGTTATTTTCAATTAGCGCGAGTGTTTGTAGGGGTTAAAGGAGTAAAATTGTGAAAATAGGTAGGTCACATACCCATTCGGCGACCGCCATATTTTTTTTGAAGGTCTCATACCCAATGAGCGACCTTCATGATTGAATGTGAAGGTCTCATACCCTATAAGCGACCTTCACATTTCTTTTTCAAGGTCCCATACCCGATCGACGAATTTCAAATTTTTTTTTCCAGGGTATTGATTTGGATTAGCGACCTTGATACTCTTGCATTGAAATAGCGACCTTGATACAGGGTATTGCACATCACCTGAATGTATATATTAGCAACATATATCAATCCGAATTGACTTGCACCTCACACATAGTTTACATGCAACATATATGAATGCAAGACCTTCACATACCTAGACAATTTTCCCATACATTCTCTAAATATACATCCTTTTCAATGCTCTTTGATTGTTTTCCATACAACATGTTCTTGTACCTGGTATATGAAGAAGAAGAAGAAGAAATGGTGGTATTCGACAACTTTCAAAAAGGTTGTATGGAGGTTATGGTTTTTTAGGGTTGTTGGATCGGTGTTTATCTGCATGAAATTACTTGGACTGATGTTATATCTGCACGTTGCATAACACGTGTTAAATGGCAATTTGGTCATTTAATTTCAAATATATTAATGTTGGAGAGCCCGAAGGTTGGAGAAAAGTCCCTTTGGCTTCCTTTTGACTTCCCCGACTGGACTATTTACAAGGCAGTAGCAGTGGTGGCGGGATGCAGGGAGGATGTGCTGTGATATGTGTGAAGTGTCCAGTTGGCACCACTGTGTAGGATGGGCTGTATCTGTAACATTCGTACGTCTTGCATTTTCAATTCTAGTCCGTGTACTCTTGTAATTTTCCATTTTACCCCTTGTAATCTCGAGCTTATGATCAATGGAAAACTTTTAGTCAAATACACTTATTCATAATCAATTATGCATATTCAATTTAATACAATCATGTTGCATTTTTACGCTTAAAAATCGAATTCTAACACTAAACCGAATCATAAACAAACCCATACAAGTTAGGAATCAAGCCCAATTCAAAAACATGTCAAAATGGGCTTAAACCTTAAGTTTTAACCCAAAAACACGTCTAAAACCAAGTCTGTTGGGCCAAACCCAACCAAAAAAAACATTCTTGGGCCTAAACCCCTGGTCGCGTAGCGCGACCAGAAACTGACTTCACGTCATGTAGCGCGACGACCCTCTTCGATCAGCAACGTGTATCAGCTCATTTTTTTTGAAACTCCCACCTAACTCACTCTCAACCACCTCTTAACTCCCATAATGATCCAACCACTTTACCCCAACTATATATACCACCTCTCCTTCACTTCCTAACCTTTTTCCATCCCAAATCACTCACAAATCCTCTCTAATCCCCAAGAATATCAAGCAAACTTTCTGCTCAAAATCAGTAAGTTTCAAGGCCTTAATCTTCAATTTTTCTTCCACTTTCTTCACCTCTCCTCTTCTTCTAACCCGTTGGGGAAACCTCTAGGACATTGCTCTTGTTTGCTAAGGCAAATAAACATGAGTGGGATGATGTGTGTGGGTGTTTCAAGAAAACTTAACTTCTTTTCAAAAAGGGCCAAGTCCCGTAGGAAGTGCCAAAAGCTTTGGTGAAAAGGTGAGCAAGTTAGAAAACAGTAACACTTGCAAGTTTTAAATTTATAATTTAAAACGATAGTTGCTCAACGTTCTAAACCCAGCACAATAGGCAAGTGCACCTATCGTATATAGTACTAGGTTAGAGTCCCGTGGGGACCCACGGTTCACCCGAAAGTAAAATGAAAAAAAACGTAGGAAAATAAGAATTGTATTATGCAATTTGTTTTGGTTACTAAATGTTTGATAATGCAATATGTATGAATTTTGATGTTAAAGGCAAAATGTCATCTAACAGTTTAATGTAACGAAATGATGGATATATCGAGTAAATAAAGTTTAATTTGACAACTGCAAACTACGTAGCATACTATCACAATATCACACATTACATCATTTGGTAATATCTATATTCTAATCATAACTAAGCTTAATCATACAATATCATTTAGTTGGTGCTTAACGAACTTCAACCAATATCACATCATTTGGGTGATATCTATATTCTAATCATAACTAAGACTAAGCATATAACACTTATCATTTAGTTGGGGCTTAACGAACTTCAACCAATGGTCCATTTTAATTACTTCAATCAAAATCTTCCAAGTCTTGCTCATTGATAGCTGATTTTTCACCTTCGAAGTTGTTATCATTGTCATCACGATTCTCGGTGTGCAGCTCATTTTCAATAATTTATGAAAACCTCTATCATTGTATTCCATATTTGTATTCTATATAAAATATAGTTGTTGTAAATATATGGATACGGTGATAAGTAAATCAAGAAACAATCCTTAACCCACTTGTTTGAATGGGTAGCTTAAATTTTACATGTTATCTCTCTAATTGTTAAAACCGATTACATAGCTAAAAAACAACTAATAAGAAAATGGGTCCAATGTCACCTGCTGTAATATAAATTTCCTATATTTTATTAAAAAATAGACACCAAAAGGATCAACCCCAGACCCATTTCAACATGTAGCCAAAAGGACCCATTGTACACACTTTAGGCAACTTTTGACATGTTACAAAATGCCGCCAAAAAAGTCATTATTTAAACTGTGTAAATATAGTACTTAACAATTAAAAATTTTAATAAATAACATCAAAATCATAATCAATCAATACAATCAATGACATTAAAATAATCCGCGTCTGAATATTAAAATTAAGGTCGTAATATTAGTAATAGCATTGAAAATTATCTTGAATACATTATATATTTTAGGAAACTGTTAAAATAATCCGCGTCTGAATATTAAAATTAAGGTCGTAATATTAGTAATAGCATTGAAAATTATCTTGAATACATTATATATTTTAAGAAATTGTTAAATAGATTTAAATTATATTTATTATTAAAAGAATAATAAAAGTGTAAGAAAATAAATGTACACTCCATCTTCGGATTATATTTAAATTATAAACTGTTAAATAGATTAAACATTGTTAAATAGATTTAAATAAATGTTTAAAGGAAAATCGTATATGTTTAAAAGAATATCGTTTCATGACAATTGATTAAATTATAAACTATTAAATAGATTTAACATTGTTAAATAGATTTAAATAAATGTTTGAAAGAAAGTCGTATATGTTTAAAAGAATATCGTTTCATGACAATTGATTAAAGGAAAGTCGTAAAATCAAAATTAAAGTCGGTCAACAATATTAAAATGAATTTCGTAATATTAGTAATATCAATAAATAAGATTAAAAATCTTAATAAATATAACTAAATCATAATCAATCATTCAAATCAATGACATTAAAATCATCATAAATAACATTAAAACTCTTCATAAATAACATCAAAATCATATATAATTTAAATTTCAATATCAATGACATCTTGTGGTGCAGCCTTAGTAACAAACATTTCGTGCTCGATTAAACACCATTTGAAGACACAATATTCGCCAATGGAAGTATCTTCTGATTAAAGCAAATCAGGCCATCCAATCACAGTAAACCTTTAGAAAAGCATTATGTATAGAAAATTTAGAATGTGTAACTAATTATAAAATAAAAATATTGTAAACATAAATGTAGTATATGCAAATAACAAACCTAGCGAGTTGAGAAACAATTTCTGCACGTAATATTAGTTTTAGTATTAGTAATTAGTAATATATTCGTAAAAATAGTAATAGAAAAATTTAATTCGGTCAATAAAAAATTAATGGGATTAAAATTAAAAATCGTAATATTAGTTTTAGTATTAGTAATATATTCGTTGTTTAATTCGGTCAATTCGGTAAATAATAAATAAATGAGCTTAAAAATCGTAATATATAACATTAAATTCGATCAATTATTATTAATTTCATTAAAACTCATAATAAATAACATTAAAAAATGAATAAATCATATTAATTGCAGGCAAGACCAATAATAATTCATAAAGATAGATTAAACATAATTTCGTAGTAATATTAATATAAATAAATGAGATTAAAAAATCGTAATAAATAACATTCAATTCGGTCAATTATTATTAATGTCAATTAATATTAGTAATATATTCGGTCAACAATATTATTTTTAAGAATAGTAAAACTAAAATCGTAATATTAGTATTAATGTTAGTTAGTATTAGTAATTAGTAATATATTCGTAAAAATAGTAGTAGAAAAATTTAATTCAGTCAATAAGATATAAATGGGATTAAAATTAAAAATCGTAATATTAGTTTTAGTATTAGTAATATATTCATAATTTAATTCGGTCAATAAGAAATAAATAAGATTAAAATAAAAAAATCGTAATATTAGCATTAGTATTACTAATATATTCGTAAATTAATTTGGTCAATTCCATCAATAATAAATAAATGAGCTTAAAAATCGTACTATATAAGATTAAATTCGGTCCATTATTAATAATGTCATTAAAACTCATAATAAATAGCATTAAAAATGCATAAATCCTATTAATTGCAGGCAAGACCAATAATAATTTGAACGAATAGTAATACAAATAATATTAAACATAATTTCATAAAGATAGATTAAACATAATTTCGTAGTAATATTAATATAAATAAATGAGATTAAAAAATCATAATAAATAACATTCAATTCGGTCAATTATTATTAATGTCAATAAATAACATTAATTCTAACATACTAAAAATACATTAAAAATCATCAAATCATACTAAACATAAATTCGAAAAAAGTAATATAAATAAATGAGATTAAAATTTTTAATAAATAACATTAAATTTGGTCAATTATTAATAGTGTCAATAAATAATATTAAACATCTTAATAAATAACATTAAAAATGAATAAATCTTATTAATTGCAATCATAATTCGTAAACATAGTAGTATAAATAAATGAGATTATAAATCTTAATAAATAACCTCAAAATCGTAATCAATAATTCAAATAAATTACATTACAGACATAAAAATTCGTAATTTAAATTTGAAAACAATGACTTCTTGTGGTGGAACCTCGGTAACAAACAGCCTGTGCTGGATTGAACACCATTTAAAGACACAATATTCGCCAATGGAAATATCTTCTGATTGAAGCAAACTAAAATCATAATATTAGTATTAGTATTAGTTAGTATTAGTAATTATTAGTAATTAGTAATATATTAGTAAAAATAGTAATAGAAAATTTTAATTCGGTCAATAAGATATAAATGGGATTAAAATTAAAAATTGTAATATTAATTTTAGTATTAGTAATATATTCGTAATTTAATTCGGTCAATAATAAATAAATGAGCTTTAAAATCGTAATATATAACATTAAATTCGGTCAATTAAAATCGTATTAATATTATTCTATAACGTAATAAATTGATATAAATTAATGAGATTAAAAAAGCGTAATAAATAATATTAAACCGAATTTCGTGTTAATATTATTTAAATTTAAATTCGGAATAAATTGATAGAATTGAAATCATTATATAAAACAACCTTTTAATATATTGAATAAGGAAATCATACAAAAAAAGGAAATGCATATTATCATTATGATATTAAAATCATAATCAATTATTCAGATTGAATGACATTAAATTCGGTCATTATTATTAATGACAATAAATAATATTAGCTATGATTTATTGTAAATTATAAAAAATCAACCAATACATTAGATGTTAATATATGTAGGTTTTTAGTATAAATTATAAAAAATCAACCTATACATTAGTTATGACTTTTTTTAAATATGAGTATGTTAAATATATGTTTATGTATTATTACTCAGAGTGATTTATACAAATTAACATACGTGTATGTAACATCTATGAAATTTAAATACACTGATAATATAAATCGGATGGCTTTGTGTATATATATGTAGATTGATGTCGTATACTTAATAATATATGAGTATATAAAATATTTTTGCATATGGCATGTAGTTTTATTTTTGAAATCTGAATTCATATAACTTGAGTCGGTGATTTTCTAAATCAGCATAAATTATTATGGTAAACTGAAATTCGTATTAATATTAATATAAATTAATGAGATTAAAATTTAAAAATAGTAATAAATAACATTAAATTGGGTCAATTATTATTAATGTAAATAAATAACAATCATTCAGATTCAGTGACATTAAAGTCGGTCAATTATTATTAATGTAAATAAACGACAATCATTCAGATTTAATGACATTAAATTCGGTCAATTATTACAATAATATTACACATAATTTCGAAATAAATGAGAGTTATTATGGTAAACTGAAATGCGTATTAACATTAATATAAATTAATGAGATTAAAAATAAATGAGAGTTATTATGGTAAACTGAAATTCTTATTAATATTAATAATCAATCATTCATAATAAAAAATAAATGAGAGTTATTATGGTAAATAAATGAGACTTAATAATAAATTATATTAAAAACTAAAAATAAATGAGAGTTATTTCGAAAATAAATGACGTTAATAATCATTCAGATTCAGTGACATTAAAGTCGGCCAATTATTATTAATGTAAATAAATAACAATCATTCAGATTTAATGACATTAAATTCGGTCAATTATTACAATAATATTAAACATAATTTCGAAATAAATTAGAGTTTTTTTTATGGTAAACTGAAATTCGTATTAACATTAATATAAATTAATGAGATTAAAAATAAATGAGAGTTATTATGGTAAACTAAAATTCGTATTAATACTAATAATCAATCATTCATAATAAAAAATAAATGAGAATTATTATGGTAAATAAATGGGACTTAATAATCAATGATATTAAAAATTAAAAATAAATGAGAGTTATTTCGAAAATAAATGACCTTAATAATCATTCAGATTCAAATTCAGATTCAGGGACATTAAAGTCGGTCAATTGATATTAATGTAAATAAATAACAATCATTCAGATTTAATGATATTAAATTCGGTCAATTATTACAATAATATTAAACATAATTTCGAAATAAATTAGAGTCATTATGGTAATTTGAAATTCGTATTAAAATTAATATAAATTAATTAGATTAAAAATAAATGAGAGTTATTATGGTAAACTGAAATTCGTATTAATATTAATAATCAATCATTTATAATAAAAAATAAATGAGAGTTATTATGGTAAATAAATGAGACTCAATAATCAATGATATTAAAAATTAAAAATAAATGAGAGTTATTTCGAAAATAAATGACGTTATAATCATTCAGATTCAATGACATTAAAAATTAAAAATAAATAAGAGTTATTTCGAAAATAAATGAGGGTTAAATTGATTAATAATCAATCATTCATAATAAAAAATAAATGAGAGTTATTATGGTAAACTGAAATTAATGAGATTAAAAATTAAAAAATAGTAATATTATCACTCTGATCTGCCACTTTTAATTCTTGTTGATCATGTAAATTAATGAGATTAAAAATTAAAAAATAGTAATAAATAACATTAAATTTGATCAATTATTATTAATGTAAATAAATAACAATAATTGAGATTCAAACTTCATATTCAATAACATTAAATTCGGTCAATTTTATTAATGTAAATAAATAACTGTCATTCAGATTAAATGACATTAAATTCGGTCAATTATTACAATAATATTAAACATAATTTCGAAATAAATGAGAGTTATCATGGTAACTTTGAAGAAACATAATTTCGAATCATTTTTGAAAATTAAATAGGCATATGTACATCAAAATAACAAACATACCAAAACTGTTGCCGAAGGGTCATGCAATAACTTGAAGAATTGAGAACCATTATGATAAGACCTAATAACGTTTGTGTCTTCGGATAAAATCCTGTTTTTCAAATGTTAAAACATAGCATTACTAAATCCGATCGAATAGTAAATCCGATTCAATATATGTCTAAAAAACCGTGATGACAATAATAAATTAACATAAATCCGATTGAACGCAATCCTTATTATCCCTTTATCACAAATCCGATTGAATATGTGTTTATCACAAATATGTTCATCACAAATCCATTTCATTAAAACATCCGATAAACACAAGAATGATTTCAAATGGTAATTAGATTCAGAAATATTAAAAAGAATAAAAAGAATAACAATAGGAATCGATAGTATCTTTGTTATCCCTTTATCACAAATGCGATTGAATATCTGTTTATCACAAATCCGTTTCATTAGAACATGTGATAAACACCAGAATGATTTCAAATGGTTATTAGATTAGGAAATATTAAAAAGAATAAAAAAAATTAACAATAGGAATCGATAGTATCTTTATTATCACTTTATAATAAATCCGATTGAATATGTGTTTATCACAAATCCGTTTCATTAGAACATGTGTTTAAGAAGAATGATTTCCACGTAAAAGAATAAGAATTTTCATTCGGTTTGATTTGTTCTTAATAATGTTAACAATAAAAAAAAGTCAAAATAATAATAGGAATCAACATTAGAAGAGTAATATGGATGTTTACCTTTAATCGGTTGTGGATAATCAACAAATGATGCAAGATGAAGAAGAGAGATTAAAAGATTTGTTAGGAATTAGGAAGAATAGGAGAGTTTTGATATGGAGAATGAAAAAAATAAAAGAAAAAGGTTTTTATAGTCATAATTTCGGAGCTCCATATTGGTTGTTGGATCCTAGAGGCCCTCTCTAAGGCTTCTATTCGACCCAAGTGACCTCAATTATTATATAGATAGAATAGATTGAAATGTGCAAGTACCGAGTATCGAATCCGTGAACACGATTTTTACTACTCAGCTTCCTAAAATTACTTAAAGACATTTTTAAACTACGAGGGGAAAAAGTTAAAGTAAAAAGAGAGATGTAAACTTTAAAGAAAAATCAGTGACAAAACAATGGTGTTGCTTTAGGATCATATGGAACCTGGTATGATGATAGTTATCTTTATTTTAAGTGGTGTGTTCGAGTTGCGCACTTTTGCTTAACTTAGAATTGCTACTGCATTTTCTAGAGGTGACTGTTCTTGCATAACTGTATAAACAACTGTATTCTTAATGTTATTATGAGGGTCTCCCGAACCGGTAAGCTCACCTCTCAACTGAAAAGAAAATGACTCGATTCTATGTCAACTCAACCCCGAATTACCCGCCTCCCAATTTTGTGATATGGACATCAAACTATTTTAAACTTTTATGAATAACTTGCCGGTGGCCGGAGCATGACCGAACAAATTACTACTTAATATCATAGAAGAGTCGTGACTAACCAGAACACGTGCATCCCTTACTTGATTTAATTAACTTGTCAAAAAGTGAGTGGTCTATTATTAACTTGTGGCAGTATAATAATGAAAAAAAATAAAGACTGTTTTCTCTCAACACGAGTATATAGTGTGATTAATTACGTAAGAACTTTAGAAACCGCGACCACCGCTAGCACAAGCCAACAACGTAACATGCCTTTTAGCCAGTGTCTCCCAGGTAGGAAGCCGATCTAACTGTGCTCAACACAATAAGTTCATTTTAATAGGAACCCAGTTTAACCAAACCGATGGCTAACCTTACATCTTTTGTTTTGTTCATATTTGTATCTCATTTTAAGGCTGAAATTTATCTTACATTTAAAAAAAAGTTAAATTCATAAATGACACCACTTACAGAATATCTCATACAATATATGAAGTGATGCACTCTCTTATGTAATACTTAGCTGATAATAGAATATCTAAACCAAAATATAACTATATGTTTTAAACACAAAATAATAATAAATTGACACATTTAAATCTAATACTACAAACACTGTATCTCCTTTTCTACTCATCTAAAAGCAAACTTAATACTATCAGTCAACAAGTTTAGACTTGAAGAAAAGTAAAATCATAATCAAACAAAAAATAATAATTAAACTGAAAAAAATAATCTATGGACTTTAAGGTCTTCTCAAAACTTCATATTATTTTAGGTCAGCTTGGTCTCAGTTGGTTTTCTTCTCCTCTGCACTACTGCTTGGGCCTGCGGTCAAGGCTGTAGCTGTTTCATCCTCATCCTCCCCACCGAAACCGAATTCATTCACTCTCTTTTTGTCTACTGGATATGCCCATCTTTGATACAGATATATCAAGAATATAACATCTGCAACCACAAAAACATACTCATTTAACATGGAATAAGTAGATACAAATACTTGAGCATTCAGAATTGACCGGTTTACTTATAAACGGGTCAATTAGGGTGAAGGGTAAAAACCTTAGAAGCTGACCAAACTCCCAAACCGAAGCAAATCGTGTGGTTTGAGAATTACGGTATAAAATCAAGGTTTAACGGTCTAGTTCACTTAAAACTTACTGACCCAGTCATTTACCTTTATTGTAACCTTTTTTTTTCATGATTGGAATATGAAGCTGTCATACATATGTCAAATATTTAAGAACCATATCTTGTCATTTTTAAAATTTTGATACAAACTAATGATTTTGAGAAGAAAAAAATGTTTAAACCGCCAGACCAAACCGTTTTGGCCAGGGCAGGCAGGCCCAACCGTTTCGGCCGGTTTAGTTTTCGTTTTTCATAACCATAGCTAGCTGTTCAAACAAGAATTTTCGTCAAAAAGGCCGAACTGGATTGTGAGCACCACTATACTTTGGTTGTGTTTTAAAATAGAAGAATGTCAAGTCAAAAGTTGCAAAAGTGTGTTTTAATGCATAAAAGCATTGTACAACATGTTATTAAAAAAATTATTATGAAATAATACAACTTTTGTAATCATCTGGCACGTTAGAATTTAGATATATACTTGTATATGAAAATTTATAAAATCTAAGTTGCAGGTCAGCCTGAATGAAAATCCAACTCGTTCCCCAACTTCACCCAATTATCAGTGAAGTTAAATACAAACGTACCGTCACGGAAGACAGAAAGTCGATGTAGCATTGGCATCTTGATCACAAATGCAAAGAGGTCATCGATAATTGTATTGAGAAACTTGTAAGTCATCTGCCTCCATGGCATATGCGCAACTGATTTTAGCTTATAATTAATAAATAATTGTGGGCACATCATAATGAATCCTGCAATAGAATATGAATAATAGATTAAAATAAAACCTTTAATACTTCTCTTTTAATTTCTAATAAATACAATAGTAAGTACAAAATATATGTTAGAAAGAAATAAACAACTAGGGGCTTACCGAACATGTATACACAGCTTGTAAGTGATGAGAGAATCCACGAGTACCAGCTTTTGTGGGTTTCATACATGAGTGAATACACAGACGAGCAGGCTACAAGTACAAAAAGTACATATGACAAATACTTCATTGCAAGATCATCGTATTCTTTTGTCTTGTTCCCAGCATATGTATCCCGATCACTGAACTTTAGTTTAGGTATGCTCCCACTTCGATCAACCTGAAAGAAAAAAAAATTTATTAACTTCTGACTCATATATACTAATTGAATTTGTTATATTACTAAGATAAGATAATTATATTAATAAAATTTAAAATAATTAAGGCCTACCTCGATGTGCATTGCTTTCCCAATTTTCCAGAACTCAATGCAGACTCCGATTCCAGAACTTGCAAGTATCATCCATGAAGTATCATTGTCCAGCAAGTAAAGGAAGATGATGAGCTGGCAAACGAAACTCACAACCACTGATTTTGCAGAAAGTCCTTCCATAGATTTATTTTTGTTCCAGAACTGTATATCTGCATTAAGTTAAGTAACAGAAATGGTTAATTAAACGCTTAAATGCTTTTCATAATTGAAAAAAAAAAAGAATAAAAATGATAGAAATTACCATTCTTGAATGCCAAAAAGTCGAATACTGAATGAAGCAGCGAAACAAGCATGGTAACTCCAAGGAGATAAGGATTCCCTTCCACAAACACCCTCTGTAGTTTTAAAAATATTATAAATTGTTATATATATCACAAAATGAAAAGAATAAAAAACAGGCAAACTGCATAAAATGTAACGAATTTTAGTCTTCTATTTTAGGTCACATACTTTATATTTACTCACAAAGGACTCAAATCCTTCATATATTTTTCACTTAGAGTACTCTTTTAAGTTGATTGGTTTCCTGGTGCCACCTTAGAAAACAAGGTTGTTATGGCTAAAGTTACTGACCCAACGACCCGTCAATATTTTGACCAATTAACAAAGTAAGATTATGTTCAATAAAAATTATTTTGGATGTCCCGCTTTTTGTCACAAAAATTGAAAAGCTTGCCATTTGCTCAAAAAGTACATTAAAAGCCAGCGTTCAATTTATGTATCAGTCTTCTAATTATGCACCAAAAAAAATAATGCAAATTAAAAGGAAAATGAATACCTTAAGTTCATCAGCTTCTCCTTCAAGCATACTTCCATAACTGCGATGAATCTGAAATGACTGATCAATCTGCAGGAATAGCTGCCATTTGGTCATGCTTATTGGAGCCACTTCCAGATGAAGGGGCAACTCCGTCACGGTGTCATTTAATGCGATAAGCTTATCTCTAAGTAACCAAAATTCGTTGAAGTAAACGGTTGGATAATAGTTCCCCGTTGTAGGTTCAATATTCATGTCTGAAACTTGAGTCAAGAATCTCAAAATCATATATCATGGAGGAATAAAAAACTCTTAAAATAATTTATTAGATAATGAAATCGACAGATGAATTCATTAAAAAAATGAAGCAGAAAAGGATACATGGAGCGACATTGGGTGGAATAGAACGTTGTGAGTACCTGGAGAACAGTTAAAAGAATTGCCATGTCAGCAAATAACTCCCTTCCAAAACAAAAATTAGGCTGGAAACAATAAACATATTTACATACTTGGTAAAATCATCAACCAAGTTAATAGTGATATTTGGTTTCCAATATGAAATGTATTCCGCAGGCCCATCGTCCTTCAAATCAGCTTGAGGTTCTTCAATACCCTGAGTGACATACAAGTGAACTGTGTGATATTGATTAAAGATTAAAATACCTCTTAGATAGGAACAATATAAAAAGAAACTAGTGAATATACAATAGTTGCTACTTCATAATTATGATTATTGTTAGATATTAGATAAATAAGTTATTAAGATGCAAGGGAAAAAAGAATGTTGCAATTTTTGGGATAAATCAAACAAAATGGGTAAGTAATCAAACAAAATGGTTACATGAACAAAGAGTACAACAAAACATGACCAATTCAATTAACATGAATTTAAACTCAGGTTGACACACAAAATAACAAAGTTATGCAACATAGATCATAACAGTATAGTTGAACAAACCTCAGACACGGAATCATCTTCATTGGTATCTTTGGAGTTCCCCAATAGGCTCTTCTTTTTGTTTGCTTTTGACTTTGGCAAGTATGTCACAACAGCTGCAAATGAAATTAAGCTTCTTCAGACAAATTTATACATATACACACTCAAATGTTACCAATTATAATGTAGCTTTTAATAATGCAACTTTATATGTGAATTAATGAGATGCGGATTATTACGATGTTTTAGTCCAAAGGCAGCCAAAGGTTGGTATTCAGGGTCACTGGGGTCTGCTGGGTACCCTGAACGGGCAAAGAACACATGAGCATATAGACTTCCATTATGCTTCAAAGCCTGAAATTCAAATACAAGGTTCAATTGAGTAGGCATAATAATAAAAACCGATGAGTAATAATACTCGCCCGAGGGTGTTTAAATTTGCGTATTGAGACTGGCTATTTTATTATTACGACATGAAGTTACAAGAATCCTTGGTTTTAAAAAGCGCTAGGCGCACAAAAGCGACGAGGTCTAAGCGCATCGCGCGAAGCACAAAGCGCAAAAAGCGTGGGATTTTCGTACCCAAAGCGCGCACTAATTATATAATTTTTTTTATATATCCCATATATATCCCATAAGTTTTTAGCTTCATTTACCTAAAATATAGCTATAAATACGGTTTTTATATGATTATCTATACATGTACAAGCCAAAAATACCAAGGTACAACATTTTTATATGATTTTAAGCATACAAACTACGTATTATATAACTGAATAAGTTCAATTATAAAGTAAAGATGAACAGATACATCAACTTCATAAGGAATTCGAACTTTAGATAAATGCAAATAAACATACTCACGTGTATTCTAAACTTTTTAGGGAATTTTTTTTTATTTTTTTTATGAAAAACAGAAAAATAAATGCAACATACTCCTACTTTTTAATGTTTTCTCTCACCAGTACACATTTCTCTAATATTCTACCCTCCTCTCTCATCAGTTCCCAACATATTCTTTATTTTTCATCAGTTTCCAATGCATTCTTTATTTCCCACAAGTTCCAAAACAGTCTTTATAATATACCACCAGCTCCCAGAACACTTTTATTTCTTTATTCTACTAAAGTCGAAGTGATCTATAGAAGGTTTGAAGGCCAGAACTCCATTGAAGAAGAAAGCTTGACCAGGTAATCACATGAATGATCGATAAAAGAAGCAACCGATGAGTTCTGGCCCATCATAGCGCCTTGGGTACAAAAGGCACTGAAGCGAACGCTTTCTCGCCTGAGAAAAAATCCCTTTAAGCGCGCGCTTTTGGGAAAACACTCGCCTTATGTTACCAGAAGCGCATGACCTTGCGCCTTGATGCGCTTTGCGCCTAGGCGCGCCTAAGGCGCGCTTTTTAAAACCCAGCAAGAATCAGTTTTAAATGTTCGGGTAAACTGCTTCTGAAACAACAAAACGGATTATCAAAGTGAAATAAAACTACCTAGTTGATACATCTTTTAACCTAACTTGGGAAATTTATACTCCCATTTAACAGCATGCCTCCTCTTCACAAAAACAAAAAATCTTTATTTTGTCATTTTATTTGATACCTTTGTTAATAATAAAAATTGTCCAAGCACTCGAACACATGCTTATTACAAGTCTAAATGGCATAAGCACATCCAAACACTAGCTTTTACACATGATTAAGATTATTTAATCTTACATGATAGCTTAAAATAAGCATCAACCAACAGACAATGGCATCGTCAATTGACAAAGTTGAACTAAAGAAGTCAAGAAAAATGATCATCCTAATAACCAAAAACATACAAACTAAATTAGTACGCACAAAAGTTTGATATTTACTTTAAAACAAATGAATCCATTGCCCATGGGTATTAAAGTTAATACTGCTACAATTATCAAAAAATAATTCATTTTGTTTTTGATGTTTTGGCTGGCTGTTCACAGAAGTCAAATCAAGAATCAAGATATTTCTTTGATGCTAAAACAATGATAAGCATTGTTAATACCGAAAACAAGATGTCGAGCAGCCCAATATTAATGAGGGTGAAGCCTCAAATGTTTCGAGAAAACGGAAACAGTTACCTCAGATGGATAATACTTCAAAGAAAGAGTCCGGGTGCTCTCTGGTCCCCAAACTGCATAAGGAATGTTTGACTCATGCCATATAAGCGCCTCTTCATTCCCAAAATCATTAAACTTTTCATGCTCAGAGAGATAAAACCACATATCCTGGAGACAATATACAAGTTCACATACAAAAATAAGAAACCAAACAAGAAACTTGCATATGAAGCAAGTATAAAAACATGTTCATAAACATTCAAAAACACATAAATCAAAGTTCTTGCAGGCATTAACAATTTAAAAACCACATGAAACACACTACACAAATTCAAAGCATCCTTTTTCAAAACACTAACTTACTCCTACACTTAATTTCAGTCAACCATATTCTGTCTCACAGGCAAATTAGGCAATATACACTGCATACACAACACAACCATCACCAATTCATTAAGCACTAAACCACATATCCTGCAGTCATTACGCAAAGCAGCCAACTTTAAAGTCACATACACAGAAACTTAAGCAAGCTTAACAAGTTAACAACATTTTCAAACACATTCATCAACACATAAAGTAAAGGTCTAGCAGGCATTCAAACTTCAAGAACCACATAAAACACAGTAAACAAACACTGAACCACACCTAACTTCATTCAACCCTAGTCTGTTCCTAAGGCAAAATTATTAACCACTTCACTGCATTCTCAACATAACCATCAATAATCCATCAATCACTAAACACATAGTTCAACATAATCAACCAAAAACTACAAATTTCAAAACCTATAATCCTCAACTCATACCTGCAAACTCATGCTGTAAAATCCACTCATCCACACATCAAAGAACATCAAAACATACATAAAACCGCTCAATCAACAATTAGGTTTACATATATCAAAGTATCCTTTTCAAAAACACTGAACCATACTTAATTTCAGTCAACCCTAGTCTATTCCATAAGCAATTTTTTTTTTTTTTTGAAAGGTGATTTTTTTAATCTTGTTGTGGGACTTAAAGTCATTCACCCAAGACAATATGCAAAGCAGAACAACTTCAAGCTCACACATAACATAGCCATCACTAACCCATTAATCACTAAACACATACCTCAACACAATCATCCAAAAACTACAAACTTCAAAACCTATAACTCTCAATTCAAACCCACAAAGCCATGTTCTAACATCCACTCATTCAAACTTAAAAAAACGCCAAACAAATTCAAAGTATCCTTTTTTAAAACACTGAACCACACTTAATAATATCAGTTAACCGTAGTCTGTTCCATAAGCAAAATTATACACTCCTTCAGTGTACACACAACATAACCATCATTAACTCATTAAGCACTAGACAGGTAGTCCAAGTCCAACATAATCATCCAAAAACTACAACTTTCAAAACCTATAATCCTCAACTCATACCTACAAACTCATGCTATAACATCCAATCATTCAAACTTCGAAAAATAAAATAAATATTAAAAAACACACTAAACAAATTCAAAGCATCCTTTTTTAAAAAAGAAAAAACACTAAGCTACACTTAATTTCAGTCAACCCTAGCATGTTCCATACTAACATAGGCAAAATTATTAAGTACTTCGCTGCTCACACAACATAACCACCACCAATTCATCAATTACTAAACATGTTTTTGTTTTCTTTTTTAACAATAAAAAAAAACATGTAGTTCAACATAACTATCAAAAAACTACAGATTTCAAAACCTATAATCCTCAATAAAAAAAACTCATCCACACATACCAATATACAAAACCACACAGTCAATTAATCAAAAACTACGTTTACATACATCACAACACGTGATTCACACTATCATCAAATCACCAAAAATCAATTACGTACATAATAATAATAACAAGAGAACAAAAAAAACAAAAACGAACCAGAGGTTGAGATTTGTGGAAGAGATTGGAGATCTGAAGAGCAGGATCGGAAGTAGAAGACGAGGGTTTATTGGAGGAAAAGAATTTAGAGGCGAAGTAATATATAACGATTATTCTTATTATTCCGGTCACCATCTGACCGGGACCTTGCTGTTGTTGTTGTCTATCTCCGGCGTCACCGCCCTCCACCGCTGCTGCCGGTGGTACCATCTTGTTATCTCCGTCGCCGGTGAAGGTTAGAGAGAGAGAGAGAGAGATTGAATCTGTAAAGTGGTTATGGGTTTCGTTAGTGTTTTTTAAAGTAGTAACTGTGGACTCGCACGTTAGTTTTGTAGAGATAAATATCTCAAGCCTTACAACTTTTATGCATATCACTAGATTATACGATTATACCCCGCGAATATCCCGGGTTGAGAAATCTAATATGACATACGGAGTATTAATTTTACATATGAATAGAATGATTCGCTTTATAGTTACATGCAATAAAGCTTCAGGTAGCACCTAACCTAAAACAATTAAAAATGTATCTCCAATATTAACGCCTAACCTTAAACAATTTATAACTCTAATATTAATATCTAACCTAAAACAATTTATAACTTCAATGCTAATGTATGTTGAAATAGAATTCATATTTACTGATTTGAACATAATTAGTGACTTGCCTATACTTGATTAATGATTTACCTAAACATTTTGTGTTTTTTTCCTGTATGAACAAAACCCCACAAAAAATAGTCGTTTTTTTTTTTCTCAGTTTTTATATAGCACTATGGTACTCGTTGGAAAGATAATAAAACGCTCGTTAATTTGGTGTAATTTTTTTTTCTTCAAAAAATCTCGTATATAAAAGATATTAACGTTTAAAAATTATGGGAGGAAACATAAGAGAGAAAAGTCCAATTTTATTTTTAAAATTTTTTTTCCTAAAATATCTCAATGCCACATGGGATGACACATGCCACATTCAAGGAGGAGAATGCCTCTTTGAATGCTATGTTATTAAAATGGCTTTGGTTTATTATATGTATAGATTATATCCAGAAACTTTTCGAAACTAGCAGATTACCCGTACCAGTAGGGATGGCAATCAAACCCGAACCCGATGGGTAAACCCGACATATTTGGAACGGGTTTGGGGTCGAGTAATCGGGTATGGGTCCGGGTATGGGATTAATTTTTAATTTTTCGCAGGTTTGGGACGAGTTTGGGATTTGATGATATACTCGTTTACCCGACCCGATTACCCGATTAGATACCCAATATAATTTCTAATATATCTTTTTAAATATGTATGCATAATATACTTAATTGTACATCTACATTGTCATCTTGTGCTAAAATTACCAAAAAGCTAGTGTATACTATTTGTTATCTATGTCTTTGATTGTTTTTATATGATTTAAGTATTTTATATTTATACATTGTAATCATTTGCATATATATATTTAATAATGGTAAATGTAATTGGTTAATAGTTACCAAATAGATGTCAGTCGGGTTTTTGGTCGGATGTACTCAATGAGTAAGTTTTAAAAATTAATGGGTTTACCCGAAACCCGCGGGTATACCCGACACCCGATGGGTAATTACCCGACACAAACCCAACGGGTTTTGGGCCGGGTTTGGGACAAGCATACCCAATCAGATATGGGGTTGGGATTACCTAAACCCGTCCCATACCCGACCCATTGCCATCCCTACATACCAGTCCGGGTAGTGACCCAAATTTATACATAACAAATTCATACATATTGTATTATAATACAACTTTCCCAATTTTTTTAGCATGTGAACTTTAACGATTGTAAAAATAAGAAAAATGATATAATAAATTACTTACAACTAGGTTTTCTCAGCGCGCGCGTTGCGGCGCGCTAAACCGCTCCATCATACATTTTGTAAATATTTAAAAGCACCTATTACTTTAATGTTATATAGTTATACAAACCTTTGGTCTGAGTCGGGTAAGAAAATAGAAAGTTCAGAAAAATCAAATTCTAGAACATATAAGTTTTATTTTATAGTTATATAAATATAAACTAACCCAAGGCATTATAGCCTAGTGGTATCTTGGTGGTGAGATAAGACTTAGGGGCCATAAGGTCCTGGGTTCGAATCTCACAAAGGGGGTTTTCTCATAATTATGAGTTTCCTCCTGAATTGGTGACTTGGTGGTGGAATATGATCGCGTGGCAACACTGGTGGCACGATGATACTCCAGTGTTCCGTGAGTGATTCCAATTTGTTGGCCGTTCAAAAAAAAAATATAAATATAAACTACATATTTAATTTACAAATATAAAAATAACAATAAATTAACATAACATAGTTGGAAGTTAAGAAACCCAAACCATCTCACCTTTATTTAATTTGCATTTATAAGTAAATTTTTTCATTTATCACCACAGGAAAATAAGTTGTAAATTAAAAAGAGAACAAAGCATGTAGGAGTCTATTGAACCATTTATGCAACAAAACAATGGAGAACATGATCACTTGGAGGAGAAAAAGTAAGGAAATTGGATCTGTTCTTTGACCCAACCAAAGTGTTGTACGTGATATAATCTGTCCAACCGAGGCTCCTAGGAGATGTGAACTGATAGACGGGCACCACCACCGGTGGTTATTGGTTCCGGCGAGGAGCCTTCCTGCGGCGACCGTGGCCATCATATATTCAACACATGCGGCCATCACCTTTTGTTTATCGTCACTTGCCGACTTCTTTATAACTTCAACCTCCATCTCCACCATTAAATAATCATCGAAGCCGTCGCCGATCTAGTAACAAAACCTAACACCATCTTTGCCGTTGCCGCTAAAATCTTGACGAAACCTATAGTTACCAATAACAAAAGTTTTGACTTAGCCTTGTAACAAAGAACGAAGGTGGGCAACTGATGACGTGGGTGGCTCAAAGCAAAAATAAATAAACGATATTACCAAACAATGCTTAAAGGGTTGGAGCCTACAAGGGTTCGACAACCAGCAGCATCCTAAGTCAAAAAGATGACTTGTCCCGTCATCTTTTTCATCGAGCAGAACAAACAAACTGATGGAGTAACATCAGTCAATAGACCGCAGGTCCATAGCAGCCACTTACCTTTTGTGGGATGTCCTTTAGTTGCAACAAGGCTCAAGGTTATATGCTTTCTCCTTATAGAATGCTCTCTTCTCTATAAATCAGAGGCTGATTCTCAGCCCTGAACACACCATCTCAATCACTCTCACTTCACTCTTATTATTCTTTTAGTCCCACACGTGGAGAGAACAATCTTCTTCACTCGGATTTCAAGAACTTCCACTTCTGGCTTTGAGTTTATCTCAAACCAGAATCTTAAAGCATATAAAACAATAAATACAAACCTTGAACCTCCTTCTACGTTTGCAACGTAGAAGGACACCACGACCTGCGTTAGGCAGAGTGGAACCCTTGAACCCCTGAACCTCCCTTGTGACTCAGAACCAACGTTAGGCAGTTATTTGTTGTAGCAACAAGTTGGCGCCCACCGTGGGGCCGCGCCATTTTCTTTACTCGAAATAAGTTGTGTAGCTTCGACTCTCTCCATGTCTGACCCTGAGTCTCAAGAAGAGGTCAACCAGATCTCTCCTAGCACAGATCAGACCTCTCCGGCTAGGTCTGTGTCTTTTTCCACTCCTGGAGGAACTTCAGCTGGGACTAAGTCCCCACCTGCTCACCCTGCGTCAGCAAACCTGCAAACTCCACCTCCCACTCGTTCTGGGGTGATGTCTCCTCTCCCTGATCTTGCACAAACTCCACCTCGCATAGATCTCACCCCTGAAGGAGTGGAGAGAAACTTCTTGCAGCTTAGGTCCCTTTTGAATCAGTATGTTATGAGGGAAAGAGACAAAGGAGTTCGTCTCCGGCTCGATTATGACGAGGAGGAAGAGATTTCACTCTCTCCTATACCTCCTCCCCCTCTCACTGCCACTTATGGACGCAGACCTTCACCCAGAAACAACAATGCTGGTCCCAGCAACACCCACATTGCTTCACACTATGAAGCAAGGTCCAGTCCTACTGCTTTCCCTTTGTTCACCACTCAAGCTACCACCACTGGTATGCCATTAGGACACGAAATGACTCTGGATCAACTCCTACAGTCACCCGTGACCAGTGTCCCACCACCAACGGCCACTTCCTGGGAGCAGGCCATGGCTTCACTCCCCATGGCCAGAAACGCTTCTTTGAGCCTCCCAGTGGCAACCAATACTGTGGCTACTGAGGGCATTCAAGGCTTCAACCTCATGCCCTACATGATATCTCAAATGATGGCTAACTTCCCTTGGCAGCAACTCATCAGTCAAGCCATCGCAGCACAACAAGGAAACACTGGAGGAATCACCAACAATAGGGTGGAACACACTGTTAACCAACCCTACAAGCCAAATAGCCTGTCTTGCTTCTCACCAGAGATAGCAGACTACGATTTTCCTAACAAGCTACAGATGCCAGCTCATATAAGAACGTATGATGGCACTGATGATCCAGAAGACCACCTCCAGATCTTCTCAGGGGCTGCTCGGTTCGAGAAATGGGGTGATCCCGAGTGTTGCTTGATGTTCATGCAAACCCTTGTTGGATCTGCACGAATCTGGTTCAACGGTTTGACGGCTGGAAGCATCCGTACCTTTGACGAGCTTGGTAAAGGATTTCTGGCCAACTTCTCACAACAGAGACGTTGTGTCAAGGATGCAACCGTTATCTTCCAGATTAAATAAAAAGACGATGAAAGCCTGAAGAGCTTCATTGAAAGATACAAGAAAGAAGGCCTTACTTACGTTGGTGCCGATGAAAAAATGAAGGTTGCAGGGTTCATGAATGCCATCAACTCAAAGTATCTTACCAGGGAGTTCAACAAAAGTCTCCCTAGAACCCTTGAAGAGGCCTTAGAAAGAGCCGAAGCTCACATTTGAGGAGAAGAGGCTGTAGACATCAAGGAACAAAGAAAAAGGGCTTCCAGCTGGAGAAGCAACAGTCCTACTCGAAAGAGAAGCAACTATGGCACCTATGACAAAAGATCTAGAAGATCTGAGTCACGAAGGTCTGAAAGCAGGAACCCTCCAAGCAGAGATAGAAATGTCAATTTCACGGCCCTCACCAAAACTCCTCAAGAAATCCTAGCAACCGAAGAAGTTAAACACACCTTCAGACCTCCTCGTCCCTTACCAAAAAGTAAAAGAAATGAAAACTCCAACCAATATTGTGAGTTTCACGAAGAGAAGGGACATCACACCAACGACTGCTTCCAACTCAAGAAAAGAATCGAAGAAGCTGTCAAGTCTGGGGAACTAGCCCATCTGGTCAAAGGTGTTAAAGAAAACATGGCAGATGGCAAGAAGAAAGACGTTGCCATGGTCTTTGTTGAAAACGAAACCCCAAGCAAGCGACAAAGGTTGGAAGATTGGGAACGACAAGGCATCTACTTCCCCTACACCAAGGGAGAAAAACACTGCGATCCACTTGTCCTTGAAGCCTTCGTAGGTTCCATCAAAACACAAAAGGCCTATATAGATACGGGAGCTGCCACTGAAATAATGTTTGCCAAATATTTCAACCTTCTAAGCTCTGAAGAACGCTCCATGCTACGGCCTGCCGAAGCTGCCATAAAAGGCATTGCTGACATACCCATCAAGCCCCTTGGCGAAATAACGCTTGATGTAACCTTTTCTGATGGACAAATGCGAAGAACTGAACCATTAACCTTCGTTGTTCTAGACCTACCGTCTAGCTATGATGTCATCATTGGAAGGCCTGGGGTAGTAATCTTTGATATGACGGTCTCCATTAGCCGAAAAAGTGCAAAGTTCCCCACCAAAGAGGGTGTTGCAACCCTCCAACCTTCCACTTCGGTGTTAACCATCGATGAAGATCACAGCAAACTTGGTCTCAGCATCAACCCCAGATACCCTGATCAAAGGATACGGGTCAACACAACCCTTCCTGGTGACACTCTCACAAGGCTTGAAGCATTGCTGAAAGATAACGTTGACGTTTTCGCTTGGTGCCCAAGTGACATGACTGGGATCCCACGAGATGTTGCCGAGCATGAACTGAGGATTCCCTCCAACGTCAAACCTGTTATTCAGAAGAAAAGAAGTCTTGCCCCAGAACGAAGCAAGGCTGCATGTCAAGAGGTTGATAAACTGGTTGAAGCTGGTATCCTTCGAGAGGTAAAGTATCAATCATGGGTTGCAAACCCTGTGATGGTTAGAAAGCCTGATGATTCTTGGAGGATGTGCATCGACTTTAAGGACCTCAACAAAGCCTGCCCAAAGGATTGTTATCCTTTACCTGAGGTTGATCTGAAAATAGACTCGCTTACAGGCTTCCCCTTCAAGTGTTTTCTGGATGCCTATAAAGGTTATCACCAGATACAAATGAAGGAGGAGGACGAAGAAAAAACTGCTTTCCATACTGACAAGGGGATTTTCTGTTATAGAAAAATGCCCTTTGGTTTAAAAAATGCAGGTGCTACTTATCAAAGGTTGGTTGACAAAGCCTTTTCAAAGCAGATTGGCAAAAACATGGAGGCTTATGTGGAAGACTTGGTCATCAAGAGCAAAACTGAAGATCAAATGCTCGCTGACATACAAGAAACCTTCAACAACCTCAGGAAAATCAACATGAAGCTGAACCCTGTCAAGTGTTCCTTTGGTTTCGAAGAAGGAAAGTTCTTGGGTCACGTTGTAGGAAAGCAAAGCATAAAGGCCAATCCAAACAAGGTTCGAGCCATCCTCAACATGAAGTCACCACAGACCAAGAAAGAGGTTGAAAGCTTGAATGGCAAACTGGCTGCCTTGAAACGTTTCGTGTCAAAGTTGGCTGAGAAATCACTACCTTTCTTCAAGACCCTCAAAGGTTGCACTGACAAGAAAGACTTCAGGTGGACGGAAGAAGCAGAGGAAGCCTTCAACAACATGAAACATCATTTGGCTTCCCTTCCCACAATTGCAACACCTGAAGCAGGGGAAACGATCTTTGTCTATCTTTCAGTTACTGATGAAGCCTTCAGCGCTGTTCTCACCATAGAATGAGACAAAGCTCAGGTACCCGTTTATTTCTTCAGTAAAACATTAAAGTTAGCAGAAGTCAAGTACCCTCCTTTGGAAAAACTGGCCTTAGCGTTAGTGCAAACAGCCAGAAGACTTCGAAGGTACTTTCAAGCACATCCCATACAAGTGGTCACTGACCAACCAATCAAAAATGTGCTTGAAAGGCCTGAAACTTCAGGACGGCTAGCCAAATGGGCTGTTGAACTAGGTGAACACACAATCACCTACGTCCCGAGAAAAGCAATAAAAGCACAAATACTTGCTGATTTCATTGCTGAAATTCCAAGGGTGGAAACGGCCGAAGTTAACATTACCATGGACGAACCCATCGATCCTGAAGCCTGGAAGCTTTACACAGATGGAGCTTCCAGTGTTGAAGGATCAAGGGCTGGTCTTGTACTAATCAACCCTGAAGGGTTAGAGTTCACGTATGCCCTTCGTTTGGAATTTCAGACAACAAACAACGAAGCAGAATACGAAGCCCTGATAGCAGGACTCAAGCTTGCAAAGAAGATGATGGTTCATAAGCTTCAAGTGTTCACCGATTCACTGCTTGTTTCCAATCAAGTGAACGATAGCTACATCGCCAAGGAACCTAACATGAAAAAGTACAGAGAAAAGGCCAAAGAGATCATGAACACCTTCCAGTGTTGCAAGATTAAACAGGTTCCACGGTCTCATAACAAGAAGGCTGATGCTCTTAGCAAGCTTGCTTCGTTAAACTTTGCTCACCTTACTAAAAAGGTGTTGGTTGAAGTGATCAAACATCCCTCAATATCTGAAATTGAAGTTCAAGACGTCATCACTGAAAACGAACCAAATTGGATGACTCCATTTGAAAGGTTCCTGCAAAGAGGTGAACTGCCCCAGATCCTATTGAAGCTGAAAGGATTCGGATCAAGTCTAAGCAATACATAATCCAGGACGAAATACTCTATAAAAAAGGGTACTTGGCCCCATTGCTTCGATGTGTTGGTCCTGAACAAAGCAGGTACTTGATCAAAGAAGTTCATGAAGGAATGTGTGGAGCTCATTGTGGTCCAAGATCAGTTGTGGCAAAACTCATGAACCTAGGTTACTTCTGGCCCACCATGCATCGTGATGCATCAGAGCAGTTGAAGAAATGTGAAGCCTGCCAAATCCATGCACCTGTCCCAAAGAGTCCCAAGCATGACTTGGTGCCTATCACTTCAGCATGGCCATTCCACAAATGGGGAATGGATATTGTTGGACCCTTCCCACCTGCAAAAGGAGGGGTCAAATTCCTGTTGGTTGCAGTTGATTACTTTACGAAGTGGCCAGAAGTGAAGCCTTTGGGAAAAATATCTGGGAAAAAGATAATTGATTTTGTCTGGGAAAATATCATCTGTCGATACGGCTTGCCCGGGGTGCTAGTTACAGACAATGGCAAGCAGTTCGCAGAAAAGCCATTCAGTGCTTGGTGCAAAGAGTATCGAATAACACAAGTCTTTAGCTCCGTAGCATACCCTCAATCCAATGGGCAGGTGGAAAGGATGAACAGGAGTGTGGTTGAAGGGATCAAGGCTAGGCTGGGTCGTCAAGGAGGAAATTGGTTGGAAGAACTACCAAGCGTTCTTTGGGCAATCCGAACCACCGAGAAAACAAGTAACAAGAAGACACCTTACAGCCTTACCTTCGGATCTGAAGCAGTCATACCTGCTGAAATTGGGGTCACCACACCCAGAACCCTTCATGTTGACATCCAGGCAAATGAACGTGAAACGTCACTCAATCTTGATCTATTAGAAGAAGCAAGAGACTTGGCAACAATAAGAGAAGCCAGGTACAAGCAAAAGATGGAGTCTTACTACAATGCCAAAGTCAAACATGAACGCTTCAAGCCAGGTGATCTGGTCCTCAGAAATAATGAAGCAAGCAAGAAAGAGAACCAAGGAAAGCTAGGACCAAAATGGGAAGGTCCATACACCATCCTTGAATCTCACAAAGGAGGGTCTTACAAGCTTGCCAACATGGAAGGCAAGAAGCTCCCTCGACATTGAAATGGCAAGAACCTTAAAAGGTTCTTTGTTTAAGTTGTATGAAAATGTTGTTCTCTTTGAAAAAGCTATGTAATGTTATCATCAAATGAATGAAAGGATCACTGAATCCTCTTTTGGAAATATTGTCTTTCTATCCTATGATCAGGTTGAGGACCTTGCAAGAAACTCCATGGCAAGGGCCATGTAAGGGGATGAGCTCCCAGGCCATTTCGCTCAATAGGTTCGAGGGTTGAACGGACCTATATAAGGGGTGAGTTCCTAAATCAATTCGACTCCATGAGATAAACAAAAAATAACTTTATAAATCTCATTGACAGGCTTGAACAAATTAAAAAAAGTAGCAGATAAGCATTATACATATCTGGTTCAAATCAGGCCCAAATAAAGAGATACAGATTAGAAAAATCGAACAAACAGAGCCATGACTGACCGACAAAACCGGTAAGCACACAAAAGCCAATACGGCAAACGCCTACCGTTCCTATCAAATGAAATCGAACCAAGAAAGCCATTAGCGGTGGGCAACAATGGTGAGCACACAAAAGCCAACGTCTGGCCAGAAAGGACGCCAGTAACGACGACCGCCGGTAAGAATGTATGTTTCTCTCTCTAAAATAATGAGCAATTCGTTTCTAATCTCTCACTTACTCTCTTTCTTTAAACAGATTGTGTAGTGTATATATGCATGTGTGTTTGTCAGATATTGGGAAAAGAAGAAAGACATTTGGAAAGAGGAACTAAAGACACGTGGCTAGATATGTTGATGAGGACAGCACCGTCCACTACCTCCAATTAAACAACTACACAACAACAATTGCTATACAACTGAGAATCTTTGAATTACCTAATTGCCATTACTGTTCATCTCATTTCTAATTAATACATAGTGTAATGTAATATGGCATATACAACTGTACATCAAACTATTATATTTAGTTAGTTTTTGTAGCTACCTTCTTAAGATAAAGTTAAAAAAAACATATACTCACCCATTTCGACATTAAAAAAAAATGAAAAAGTAAACATATATAAATAACAAATACCCATCCATAAGATAAAGTTAAAAACATACCCATTTCGACATTAAAAAAGCATAACCACTAATATTGCGCTATGGTAAAAAAAAAGGACTCTTCACAGCTCGCCCTTCCTTTTTCGTGATTTTGCTCCATTATATTGGAATGCTTCATTGAACTTCCATCAAGTTGCTTTGTATATATATACTACATGTTTGGTAATCACATAAACCCACTAAGCAATCACCTCTTCTGATGTAAACCACCGATGTGTTATGTGTATGAATTTCTACTAAACCACTTATGGTTGTCTCTTGCAATTTTAATGAACATATGTTGATCCATCTTTAAAACAATGCATTCTGACCCTAACCTGAACCAACCCGTGAAGCCAAAATAAGCATTCTTTGTTTCCATTTAAATACTTTAAATCATCATTTTGAAAATGCTGCAGGGTATTTTAAAAACGACCAATGACAAATCATAGGATTTAATTAGAACGTAACTCCATAAAAAGAGGTGCACAAACGGATCATTTTGAAGGCTTGTGAGGGCAAGGCTTCGGCCATGTTGAAAACAAAATATCATCACTTGACAAAGTTCAATTAACCCTTAATTTCCAACAATAATCATCCAGCACATGTTTTTCAAACAAATTCATACATCTATGGAGGAAATTGAGATACGACTCTGATCAAAACTTTTGATACCACTTGTTGAACTTGGAAACGAGCAAAGAGACTCACGACTCTGATCAAAACTTTTGATCGACTTTTTTTATTAACTTGAATGAATAAAACATTACAACCAAGAGGTTTATATAGATCAGCTATTCTAATCCTATTAGAACTCTAATACTAAACATAATTATCTAAACATTAGGAATCATAATTCAAACCTAATACTAATATTAATAGATAATTCAAATAATAATTAAACAAACTTAATTATTATTTTACTCGTTTAGTCCTTCGACTTTAGTCTTCAAGTTGATATCGCCACAACTTTAACAAAAATTTGATTACTAAAGACGGTTAGTAACTAGTAAAGATGAATATATTTGTCACGAGTGATGGCTCGATCAATAGATGAAACCTCTAATGTTATATTAGAATATACATTTGTAACATTGGTCAGTATTTGTCAATAACTAGTTTTTTACGATGTCGCGCGTTGCGGCGACAACTTAGCGTTTACAATTGCATTATACGTGTTACGATAATGACATTAACTACGGCAAAGCAAACCACCACCACAACCATACAGTTGCCGCCTATCAACCACCGTCACCACAACATCACCACATGACAACTATCGTTTCCGTTCTCTTACCGGCCATATGTCAATCAAAAATAAAATAATTTAACAGTTTCCTGTTTGAAACTAATTTTCTAAATAGTGGAGCAAACTAAAATATGTTGGATTGTGAAACTTGTTTTGGACTTTGGTTTATTAAAAAGTTATCTGACTATTGTATTATTTATTTCCTACATACGGAGTATCATTTATACCCATTTTTGCATTTTCTTTACCCAAGAAATAATTCCTCCCTTCTGTCTCTCTAAATGACTACATTACCAGTCATAAAACCCAACCTCCGGTGAATTTTCCGGCCAACAGCAACCAAATCCATCGACCTCCATCTCCCGATCCACCATCACCATCATCTACCACCATCATCCCCGTCATCTGCCAGCACCACCAACGTTTAGGCCGGCCTCTGACAACATAAATCACGGGTTAGCCATGGTTCAGACCTGACAACCATCCGTCCGCCGCAGGCACCCCCACAACCGTCTTCTTTCTGGCGCTTTGAGCCGTAACCTTTTCTTTCTCTCTATAAATCCCAAAACCGCCGCCTTTGATTTCGTTTCCATCCAGAACCATTGCCATTGACGGCGGTTGTAGTAGTAGACGTCTTCTTCCCTTTCCCACTCAGATCTGGTACATGCATCACTGTAAAACGCGTTATCCAACAACCGACCATAACCGTAGACCGCCGCCGAGCACTACCACCACAAACTCCCTTTTGAAACCACGTTGCCGGTAACCGATTTGAGTAGTTGCATCTCCGGCAGTCATCGTTGAGGGGTTACCTTCTCAGGCCTAGGGGTGTAAATGACACGTAGCGGCTCGGGATCGGCTCGGTAAAAAGCTCGAACGAGCCGAGCCTTAACGAGCCCGAGCTCGAGCCTGAAACATGGCTCGTTTAGTTATCGAGCCCGAGCTCGAGCCCTAGATACAAAGCTCGATTGGGCTCGCGAGCCTAATCGAGCCTTAACGAGCTAGAGCCCGAACCCGAGCCCGAGCCTAAGTTACAGCCGAGCCTAAGTTATAGCCTTAACGATTGGGCTCGCGAGCCTAAGTTATAGCCGAGCTTTTGCGAGCTCGAGCCGGGCTTTTGAGCTCGTTTGAGATTCTCAAATCACCTCGAGCCGAACCGAGCCGAGCTCGAGCTTTGGATTTTGCTAGCGAGCCGAGCTCGAGCTCAAGATTGTAGGCTCGAACCGAGCCGAGCTCGAGCTTCACAAAACCTTAACGAGCCCGAGCCGAGCCCAGACAGGCTCGGGCTCGGCTCGGCTCGTTTACACCCCTACTCAGGCCCAAGCAGGCGTTGATGTGTTTTACTTGACGAAAATAACCTTGCAACTAATGGAAATTACAATACTTGCCAGCGGATACCGTAGCTAATTTGAAGTTTAGCTACAGTTTCCGCCCCTCACAATCGATTCTTCAAATTGTATATATATATAATAACCTTAATGTAGTCATCTAGGAATTTGAATTACTAAGTTGACAAAAAAAAATTAAAAAAAAAAAACTATGATCATAGAAATTCAAATCATGTAAATTAAAACCAACCATCCTACAAGCTTATTGAAAGCAACAATAGCCAAGTCAGTGTCACGCTGGAATAAAGGAATGATCATGATCATTTAATGCTTCTCCTGGCTCAATAAATCTTTTGCTGAGTAAAACGCTGCACTGCATTGTCTAAAAAATGTTGAAGTAAGTTGACAAAGGTCAGTGTATGTATATGTGGTATGTATAAAGATCTATGTTAATCTTCAAATTCATACTTACAGAGAGAAAAAAATATTATGCAATCAAAGTTTGGAAGTAGTCTATGCCAAATAAAGGAAAAAGTAAAGTGAATATGCATACAAGTGAGTTTTCTAATTTCTTTAGACGTGTTAAGACTTTAATAGTCAAACTTGTAACAAATTATAGTTATTTTAATTCATCTAAAAATGAATGCATAAATTACCATTTTTTTTAAATTAAAACATCTTTCATTCCAGGACAAAGAAAGTTACATCAAAATAACGGGTAGGCGGGCAACAAGCTGCGCCGCCACCCCTTTCTGAATATCAAATCCTAATCTACTAAAAACGTAACTCTGTCCACCCGGAGCCGAGTCACTACTATGGATTACCCGCTGAACCCTGGTCAGGAAACGGATAGCATCCGGTGCCAAGGAGCCAAAGGTATCAAAAGCCAAGGGTACAAAAACGTGTTGGTTCTCCTCGCAGGCTTTAGCATGTTTTTCTACCTTCTTTGTCTCTGCTTTCCGGACCGCTTGCCCTGCTACAAAGCCACTATCCCTCAACCCAACTAGGGGAGATACACCCGTTAGGTCAACACAAGCATGCTTCCCCCCGGCCCACCCAAAGACAAGGAGATCTGCTGGTCGTAGGGTGGATCTCCCTTCTGCTGGATTCGAGAGGAAGTTCACAGGGGCCTCCTTCTTGACTGAGATCCCAACATTGTTTAATAGATCAGATAACATGCCTACAAACACACAACATTGTTCACAGGGGCCTCCTTCTTGTATGCTACAGCGAGTTCAAAAACCATGCCTACAAACACACAACATTGTTTAATTGATCAGATAACATGTGCAATATCCTTTATAACAAATGTATATATACAAGAAAGGAGTACTTCACAGCTATGGAACCAGTACCCATTCGGGTGGAGCTTGCTTCCTGGTCCCATATGAACCATAGTTGCACTCAACTCTGATACAAAGAAGAAAAATTAAGAGTTACTCAATCTTTGAAGAATAAAAGCATTAAACTAAAACTGAAAATGGTGAGCTTACACATGAAGATCTAGATGATACATCCCTTCCACGTCCATACAAACGACATTTATTTTGTCAGGAATTGTAATATATATGTCCAATTGTCCATTGCTTTCTGTTCAACCGCTGAGTTTGGATGACTTTCGTCTGCAGCTACTTGCCGAAACATGGTTCAAAATGGTGACCAAGCACATTACCTCCAAGAATGTTAAAGTTGATAGCAATTCCCTGCACTAATAAAGCAACTAATATTCAAATTTTGTAGCATTATCAAGTTTAGAAGCCACCGAATTCACATTAGCAAAGAACAATAGCTAGTTTAAAGCAAGGAACACTTGTAACAAAACTTAAAATATGCCATCACAACAACTTGAAGTACTATTAAGCCCAACAGCAGGTAAACCTTTTCCAGAAGTATATATAGCTACAGAAGCTGTCTTCTCATTAAATATAAGAAATTATACACAAAACATGAATTAAATTTAGTATTTTAGTTTCCGTAAAAGAAATAATTTAAACCAGGCAACAATTGTATCTGAAAGGCTTGCCACAGAAAAACAGAGAAAGGAGAAGAGAGCCCAGACTATTCAAGAATTGGTAGACAATGGGTATGGTTCAAAACAGCAGATATGTAAGTGGAAAGAAGATGTAATTTATGATACTTACAAAAAGCTCAAGGCTGATAGAATTGCACATCCAAAAAAATACAAATCCACACAGCCTGCTACCAATCAGAAATCAGAGACAGACTTCAAAATGCTCTTACTTGAAAAGAATGTCATTGTTCAAAATGATTTTTCTGTTGATGAGAAGCCTCTAATAATTCAAGAGAGGGATCCTGCAACCTTTGCTTATCAACTGACACAGACCATCAAAGACAAAGAACAGACCAAGGTAGTCACAGAACATCACAAGATCATAGGAAAAGGTGACAAACCTGGTACTTTACTAGTTGAGAAGGCAAGGAAATCCAATCTGATAAATGCTGAAAAAGAAACACCTCCAATATCAGATCAACAACCAAACCTCCAAATTGTACCATACAGAGACAGATTCTTCATCTCTTTATCTCCAATCAAAAGATGGTACTTCACTAAATAGTCCAATTCCATCGCTCTGCAAAAGCAAGACAATTCAACAAAAGCTCTTCATAGCTTAACTGATTTGGAAAGGTTATCTGACAAAGATCTACTAATCCTTCAGAAATTACAACCAGAACATGGATTGCTTCAAGCAGAAGAAGTTAGAGAACTCAAACGTCAAGTATTTGAAGAAATTGAAAGAGTTCTTAACTCAAGGAAGAGAGGATCTAAATAAAGATAGATAAAGGTTTTGGCTTCATTAATCCAGGGGGAGATTGTAAGGTTAGAGAGGATTGACAAGCCTGAATAAACCTTTGTCTTATATCCTCTTATTGTTTTGTGAAACTGCTGAAGAAAGAAGAGAACATGTGAAGTTCTAAAGAGTACAATACATCAGAAGTTCTGAAGATAAACCAGACAGAATATCTGAAGAATTGCTGAAGACTCATCAACACTTTACATCAGCACTTTGATTAGAAGCTTCTAACCGCCATTAATCACTCAGCAGTTTAGTATAATATTAATTAGTTTAAAGTCCTTTCGAATTTCGATGCTACAGCCTGTTGTAGCTTTATCTAAACAATATTATAATCTTTTGTTAATACCACATTACGGAGGTTCTAGGAAAGGGAGCCTATAAATTCGAAACACTAGACGGAGTCAACGTACCGCGCACATGGAATTGGGTTCAACTACGCATTTACTACATGTAACATCTTGTACTTGCTATGCAGGCAACTTGCCAATTATGAATGAAAAGTCTTTCTATGTGTCATGTGTATCAAAATATCCTAGTAATAACTGCACTTATATGGTAAGATACAAGGAAACATAAAAATCAAGAATGCGCTTAAATGCTAATCTTGATAACTAAAACCTACATGGCATTCAACAACTCGCGATGGTAATTTGCGTCGACACAGAAATGCCCTAACAACATGTAAACCTGTGTGGCAAGACACAAATAAACGAGCATCGGGTTTGCGCTCAAGCGCAAGTCTAGATGACTAGACTAACATCCATGGTAAGATGGAACCAAATAATAAACAAGTTAAGCACGCATTTAAATGTTTGCCTTAACACCGCTAAAATAAAAAACCTTGGTACGTGTTCAAGTGACGTAACCTAGACACAAAAACAGCAAAAGCCTAAATGTTCTATCAAGCATGTAGGCATCAAAATTAAACCAAACAAGTCACAACACAAATAGCATGAACAATCCTTATATCATAAAGGCGCGAAGGCTGCAAGATTGTCACAAGTGTTTTAAACAAGAAAAAGAAACAAAGTGGCACATAGGCCAAACAAACACATCTAGTCAGCATCACCGCCTCCTCCACTAGCAGCTTGGCTCGAACTTTCTTGTGGGTTGGTGCTAGAGCTTTCCACGAGATCTTGGTCAGGTTGGCCTTTTTAAATGTGGCCTTGAGCTTAGATATATCAGGCTGCTCCGCATGGCTCACAATGAAATCCACAAGCAGGTACATGAGGTCATCATGGCGGCGAGATTTCTCTTTAAATGCAGCGTCATAGTCAACCCCATTAAGGGGGAAATCTTCAACCGGCTTCATATATGTTGCCTCCTCATGACCCTAAAGGTAACCCGCCTTACAGCCAGCTAACTTAGCTACCGCAAACAACTCACACCGCTTGAGCGGTAATGATGATGATGTTGTTTTGTTTAAAAGTTGATAAAATTTGATCTTTAAGTTGATATGTTGAGGATTGAACTTATGGATCAAGATGTTAAACCTAAATATGAGGTTTTAAAGATGAAAAGATAATATGAGTGAATCAGAACTTGTATAAAGAACACATAGTTTATAGAAAATATAAGATGGATCTGGTAATAAACATAATGTGTGAACTTTAAAGTGTAAACTTTTGATAAGTTAACTTGTTAACCTGTTTTCAACACTTGGATGAGATGTCTTAGGTAAAGAAAACCATCTCAAGTAATGATAAGTTTTGGAAACACTAAATATAAGTTTTGACTTACAAAAGCTTACTAGTTCGGTGCAAAACTTGATATTTTTCTAAAGTTGGTTAAGAAAAGTATAGTTTGTAAAATAAAAGTGTGTAGTAGTTATTTTTACAAACTATATGGATGAAAAGGATATTTTCATAAGTTTAGGGTGAACATGTAACTTCTATAAAAGTGTGGTGTCAAATACAAAGTTATGGTTTGCAAGGGTTATTTTGTTGAAGAACGGAAGTATTAGCTAACTATATTTTACTAAGTGTCGAATTGTGAAAATAAAATAAAGTTGACTAATCGGGAAAATGCGCAAATATTCAGGATAAGACTAACGATGTTGATATAACTAAAGAAACAAATGTTCAAATGTTCTCTCAATTTTTTTTATTTTTTTTTGCATTATCCAACATCTCATGATATACGGAGTTTCATCAAGCACGACAATATAAATATAACTAGGAGTTTGTTAGGATGCCGTCACGCTTCCGATACTTATATACCTGACTGTTGTTTTCGTTGAATTAAATAAGCGTTTCATTTTTTTTAACGGTAAATTACATCTCCTATACTATTACACCAATAATTCTAAAGTACAACACCCTTGTCAAGGATTGAACCTTGGACCTCCCCTCTAAGAGGCATATACCTCTACCAAGTGGGCTAGCCCCACATTTGCTAAGCGTTTCATTTTTAATTGGCATATTTTTCTGTTGTCAATATTTTTTCATAACTTGACATTGTCCTAGTTTGTATTCCTAAGCTTGTTTTATCACGAAACATTGAATTAAATTTAGGCATTATGTTTAAAGATCATAGGTGGAGTTTATTTTTAAACATTCCTAAAAGCTTGTAACTTTCAAAGTCACTAATTGTATAACATTTAATAATAAATGCAAAAAATAAATTAGTGAGATAATACTTGGAGTGATGAGGTTGTTTATTATTCTTTCCATGTACTCATCACACCATGTGATGAGTTGAATAAATACATAATATTATATCCACTCCTCTATAATGACAAAACCGCCATCAAAATTCAAAATCATCTGATGCATATAGAAGTACCATGTAAACAAAACCACATATCTCTCTCCATCACCACAAAACCATCATCGACACTACTGAACAACCATCTAACCGCCAGTATTAAAAAACCATTATCCACTACCGCCACAATACTACTGCCGCAACCAAACCACATCCGCAATCACTTCCACAATACTACCACTATAACACAGCAGCAACAACCGCAACACCAATCCCACTCCATCTTTGATAGCGCCGGCGACAACAGATAAGGTTCTGACCACGGTTCCGACGCCCGATTTGCAACTGCATGCCCCATTTTCATGAGGATCGGTGACATTTATGGTGGGTAACGACTGGCTGTGTAACTTCATCCAATTTTGATGTTGTGTAACGGTGGTTACCGGTTACTCTGTCACTGGCTTCTCTCTCCACTCCTAGCTGTTGTTTCTCTCTCTGCTTCTCTGTTTAGTGATAGTTACGGTGGTGATGGGTTGTGCTACGACGGTGGCGACGGTGACTGCTGGTTAAAGTTTTGGTGGGACAGTGGTGGTTAAAAGGGAAAACTGCGCTTTGAACTGAAGGAAGTGAAGGATGAGTGCAATGATGAGGAGAGGTGCAGATGTATGAGAGAAAGATGAGAAGAAAAGATGAGAAGAGACTGGAGAGAAGAGAGAAAGATGTTGATAATGACTATAAATAAAATATTATTATACCTACTGTTCAAATCACCTCTACGTTAAATATATAAATATAGAATTATTGTGTTGGTCTCGATTTTCTGATTCCTAGCAACAATTTTAAATATATATGATTATCTTAGAAGAAAGTCTGATACATCCAACGTAATGGAAAATACAAATGCATTTAAAAAAAAATATATGGTAGACGGATTGCATACCTCCTCCTATCAGAGTATTATGTATGGCTTTACAAGAATGACAAAGCATGTAAAACAATATATGATTTACATTTTATTGCACTTATTCCAACAACTCATTTTATTACCTTTAACAAACTAGTACAAGAAAGTGATGCATATTTGCATTACATATCTTTATCCAAGCAAGCTAAAATTGTCACACGCGAGTACAAAACATAACACCAAACACAATAACTAATTATAATTACAACACTACCGAAAACATAAAACACAACTGTAACCTTTCTAACAAAGTATGATGAAATATTCCGGTGATGCACACACAACAATAGTATAAGAAGCACCAATAAAGCTAACGTGGATGGTTTTCTGTAAGTGCCGTCTCTGTAATGCCTGAATATGATTCCCATTCATTAGTATCATTAATCAACGGGATGTCATAAAGATCAGATTGCTCAACTTCTAGGACTAAACTTCTAGTCTCATTGCATGTTTGTTGTTGAGCCCAAGGATGAGTTGTGAACTTCCTCAAGCCATCTAGCTCGATTGCAACCTCTTTCATTGTAGGTCTATCATAACTTGCTAAACTAAGACAAGTCTTTACTATATTACCCACTGCTTGTAACTGCTCAAAAGTCGCTTCACGTAGCAGTCTAGGTTCAACAATCTCAAATAAGCGGTTTTCTTTAACTGATTTGACAAAATACGTAGCTAGGATCTTTTCTTCATTGTTTCTTTCTGAACCAATTGGTTTTTTCCCGGTTATGAGTTCAGCAAGGACCACTCCAAAGCTGTATACATCACTTTTCTCATTTAGTTGGCTTGAGTTAAAATATTCTGGATCTAAATACCCCAAAGTTCCTTGAATAAGAGTAGATACTTGGTCGTGATCTACTGGGACTAACCTTGATGCACCAAAATCTGAAATTTTTGCTGTGTAGTTCTCATCTAAGAGTATGTTGGCTGACTTGACATCTCTGTGTACGATTGGCATAGTAATTTCTGAATGAAGGTACCCAAGTGCACTTGCAGCTTCGGTGGCTACTCTCAACCGATTCTCCCAAGATAGCCAATTCATTCCACCCGATTTGTGGTGAATGTGATGGAAAAGAGTGTTATTGGAGATAAATTCATAAACTAGTACCGGGACTTCCTCTTCCAAGCAACAACCCAAAAGCTTTACTACGTTTCGATGAATGACTTGAGTAAGCATCAAGACTTCATTGATGAACTGTTCCGCTTGGGTCTCATCCACTAGTTTAGACTTCTTTATCGCAACTACACGCTTATCTGCCAAAACACCCTTGTACACAATACCATAGCCACCTTTACCAACAATTTGATCTTTAGAATAATTATTAGTTGCTTTCCTAAGTTGTTCAGTGCTAAACAAAGTCATTGCTTCATAAGATCCTTGTGATTTGATCTTTTGTTTCAACAGCACACCTCCATTTTGCTCAAAGAATTTTTCTCGAATCCTCATTAGCTTCCTCCTCCTTATACCAAAGCAAATTCCCGCTATTCCAGATAGTACTGCTAAAATGCTAGATACAACCACTACATATGTGCATCAATATAAAAAAAGTTCAATTAGTGGTCGATTGAAATAGTAATTTTTAGGGAGTAGCGGACATGAACATATTCATATTTGGAGAGAAGGTTTACCTATAATCAATACCACATGTATTGTATCTTTGGCAATGTCTTTACAACCATTTAGTGTGTGAGGATCACCATTAGATCCTGGCTCACAAGTACAAGTGTAACTCCCTAAAGTATTAATGCAGATACCATGACAAGGGTAGGTTCCTTGATTGCTGCACTCATCGATGTCTTAACAAGAAAAAAAAATATTATAATTAAATTAACAACTAATTAAAAAACGCAAAACAACAAAATTTACTATATAAATAAAACTATCAAAGAGCAAATTATATAAATCATTCTTGTATCTTAGTCAAATTATGTTTTTCTTCTCCTATCAATACTTTTTATTAATTTGATTGTACCTTAAAATCAAATAAAAGAGCAACTTATATAAATCATCCTTGTAATTTTTTTAATTAGTTTTGTGTTGTTTCATATGGTATCGTAATTGTTTTCCGAAGTAATATAAGGGGGACGGGGCGCCTACCGAATTGTCCACGGGTACCAAGTATCAGCACGGTATCACCGCCGCCATACACGCTGGTAGTGGTCCCGTGGACCGTTTTGCTGGTGCTCTTTACCGTGCTGGTACCGGCTGTGTTTTTGTTTTTTATAAATGCCAAGTTTTCATTTTACCCCCTATGTTTTAGTGTTTTTTTTTATTTTAACCGTCTGTTTTATATGTATAACGTTTATTTATTTAGGGTTTTGTATTAACCGTATGTTTATAATGTAAAGTAAATAAAAAAACATTGCATTAATAAATACTAAAAAATACATTAAAAACAAAGAAAAACACTTAAAGTTTGCGCAACATTCGCCATGCCTCGACATGGTCGAAAGTGTTGCCGTATCGAACCACATACTCATATTGAGCGAATTCAATAGCTAACTCCTCGTCAAGCTCCGGATCGTCCGTCACTTGTTGCTCGTATAGGGTGGTCCACATCTCACATTTGATGTTGAGGTCGCGGACAATCTTGGTTGTGTTGTGGCCGCCAACGTGTTCAACGAAGTCGCTAAACACTCGAGCCCAAAACCCCTCGGGGGAAGGCCGACCCATCGTCTCGGGGGAGGAGGAGTTGAATTTCGGGGTCGTTCGACGCATCCTTGTGGCAAACCACAAGGGTCATTTCTTCTACTTCGGTCTACGGGTTCATTTTTGTGTGTGTTTGGGTTTTTAAACTGTGGTAAATTGTGGCTTTTAACCCCACGGTTTGATCACTTTATATACAACGACGGTGGCACTGTTAAGAATTAACTCGCTGACCGTTTAGGTGAGTTAATTCAATTTACTCGACGGTTTCCAAGATAAAAACTTAAATTTGGCTGACCGTTGGTGGAACGGTTGAAATATTAATTAAATGTTAAAACCGTGTAAAAATGTAAAAAATAAAAAGTTTGGGTATGTAAATGAAAATAAATAAAGTAATCAGTGGAGTGCTGACTACAAAAACGTGTTTCAGTGAAGTGAAGTGATGTGGCAAAGCAGGATTGGTTAGAATCAGTTAAGGATGTATTTAATTCTACAAGGCCCCTTGAAGCCTAACACTAATGCTATATGTAGTAATTAATGTTATAATTTTGCAAGCTAGTGTATCATTTTTATCAGAAATTATACATACATGATCCTCACTATATATTCAATCATCAATTTATTTTTCACTAAGTGTTGGATTTACCACCAGAGTTGCTTTGAAACAATCAGCTTTACCATAGAAATTGGTTTGAGACAATCACAAAGAAACTAAAAACTTCATAAATATTCATATACGTGTTTATTAATGTAGTAGATCAATGTCTACAGTTTCATTTTATTCCGGTGCTTAAAATATATGTTAATTTAGAAAATGATTTTGACTGACATACCTTGGCAGCCTGGATCAAGATAGGGATTACCCTCGTAACCATCATTGCATTTACAACGATACCCACCGCCATCTACATCATAGCATGAACTGTTTCCTTTGCATTCATTAATCACCTCAGTAGCACAAGTTTTATTAGGTGCGATTACCCAGTCAACCACAATGGGCATAGTTGATTGTATCCTGTTTATAAATTCCAACTTATCACTGGATAAATCACTAATTCCGCCAAACTCATAAATGCCTTCTTCAACTAGAAAGCCGTAGCCACATTTATTGAAGGACAATACATCTGAATGGTTTCTAAAGGTGTCAAGTGAAGCATTGTAAAATGACACACCCGTGGGTATGGAAATTTGACAACAACCGACTCCTGAGCATTGCCCTTTAGGCACATGTGTTCTCCGACATACACCAAAACAGCCACTAGCAAAGTCGTCTTCCTCTGTCCCTGTAACGTAAGCATAATCGTCACAACCTACCACTGTGAACCTATTCTTTTCTGAGAAAGTGAATACTTTTGGACTCCCTAAGCGAGCCCATGATACATATCTATCTGCAAACCCACCTTCGTTGTAGCATATATACGAAACTATAGTGGAAATACGCAATTCTGAATCTGAAATGTTGTATATTCTGATGCTGCCATCTCCAAGAGACAAGTTTGGAGGTTCATAACTAGAATTGTTACTGCAGGTAAAATTATACAGTTCGGCCAGGGAACACTCTGGGCCAATACCGAAAGGATAAGGAACTGTAATATTCCCGCAATGGGTTGGACAATCTGGTTTAGCACCTTCAAAGGTTCCCACAACCATTGTAAGAGGAAAAGTAAAGAGAAAAAAGATTAAATTAAGAAGCATGTTTCAATTCTACTATGTGGCAGAACAATTTTTTTATGTGTGTTTTACCAACAGTTATCATATCAATTTATAGATGATTAATAACGTTATGGTTCATTGGCTTTGGTTGAAGTTTGATTTAATGGCAAAGGGAAAAATCTAACAAGTGTTTGGCAGACCTTGTCGTCTACAGTATACTATTAAAATGTATAAAGAAAATAGCAAAATAATATTCCTGTTCATCCCAAATAATATTCCTGTTCATCCCGAATGAATACTACCATGAAATTTCTTCTTGTTTGCTTTCATATTTAGTTTTGAAATTTGTATCAAGCAGTGATATTTTTCGTTTTGTTTTTCTTTATGTGATAATGACTAGTTGGCAACTCAATTGGGTAATCTAACTATTCAAATTAAAGGTTTTTGGCATTATTTTTTTTGAACGGCCAACAAATTGGAATCACTCACGGAACACTGGAGTATCATCGTGCCACCAGTGTTGCCACGCGATCATATTCCACCACCAAGTCACCAATTCAGGAGGAAACTCATAATTATGAGAAAACCCCCTTTGTGAGATTCAAACCCAGGACCTTATCTTATCTCACCACCAAGTACCACTAGGCTAATTAAGTTATGATTTTAGAATTTGCGAACCAAAAAGGTAAGGAGTTCATGAACCATAGGTTCTATGTGTGAAAACTCATAGAAACTCAGTTCACACATTCACATCTCATAGTTTTTGCATATAAACACATATAAAACCGTTCTCCTATAGAAAATATTTTTTATTTATGATAAATGAGTTTTTATATTAGAAAAGTTTGGTTTGAGTTTTTATAATGCCTTTAGAAGTGCTTATACAAAAAGGGAAGAGATACCGTACAAAGAATCTTACGTAGAAGCGTAAGAAGCATTCTCAGCCATTAGATTAAGACGGTGGGAAGATGGTAATTAACAACCCTAATCATATTTGTGTTAATCTAACCAAATTAGGAAAAAGCGTTTAATTTCTTTTTTCATATCGTAACAACAGACTCAATCAAAACATAATTTTGCAATGATTGAAACCTGATTTTTCATTGTTTTAAACGTTCAGAATGATTACACAATCAAAATAACAAAAAAAACATTTGATTACAATTAACGAAAACGTAAAAAATAAAAAAAAAACAGAGCTTTACACTGGGACGATTAATCATACGAAAAACATACAATTATGAATAAACGTTCGTAATGTTTGTCAAATACTTTCGATTTTTTTTTCAATAAGTATGACAAAGCATAAAAATTAGGTTAAAAAAGTTGCAGAAAAAAAAACGATATTGGTGATAACAGAGTGTTTTAAACACATACATTATTTTAAACGCACGTTGTAAATGTTTAGACGCACTTGTTGTAGAATTTAAACTCACATGTCTTGAAATGCACCTTGTAAGTGTTTTGACGCACGTTGTAAGTGTTTAGATGCACGTTAAAAAGGGAATGTATATTTAAAAGCATATATATAAACATTTACAACGTGCTTCTAAACATTTACAACGTGCGTCTAAACACTACAACGTGCATCCAAACACTTACAACGTGCGTCCAAACACTTACAAGGTGAGTTTCAATGCATGTGAGTTTAAATTCTATAACAAGTGCATCTAAACATTACAACGTGCGTTTAAAATAATGTATGTGCGTTTAAAACACCTTGTTATCACAAACTTCATCTTCTTCGTCTGCAACTTCTTTTTTAACCTAATTTTTATGTTTAATCCTTCTTCTTGAAAGAAAATCGAAAGTATTTGACAACTATAAATGCAAGTTATGTATCTTCTTCTTCATCATACCATTACTGATAATCAAAATTCCATCATCTAATCTTTCTATCTGTACAATACATCCATGACCCTTGATTTTGATTAAAAACATATAATCAAGATGTAAACTAAGTCAATCACACGACTATCCATAGTAATCAATCATTAAAAAAAATGTTGGTCGAATGAAAAAACAGAGCATAATTATAATCGTATAAAATTATTGTTAATTGAATAATGAATTGAATAGGTCGTCAATCAAAAATAGTTAGTCGATCATGAATTGAATCCTGAATTGAATCTGAAACGTGAATTGAACTGTGAATGATTGGATCAGCGATTAACGTAACAGTTATAGGTATAATGTCTGGTTTGCCTATTGATTTAACTGTAATTGAGTTTAATTGACTGTAATTGAGTTTAATTGGTTTAACCATAGTTGACAGGTGGCAACTTCTCATTGCTTCTTAACCTTCTCACGTTAAGTATACTTTGTATCCTATACTTTCTCAGACAAAAAAAGCTTCGACAAAATCAGTAAAAATAACCTTTTCCGTAAAAAAATGAGTTTTCTACAAGTAAATTTAAACCTTTAAGGTTCCTCAGTTCCTTAATTTTATATGTTTCCATAACTTTAACATTTACCTTTTGATTTTATGAATATGGTTATGTTATCTATACATCAGTGTTGTTATTATTGATTTCAATTGTACATTACACAAAGGATATCAAGAGAAAATACATAGTCTTTAAATAGAGAAAATACAACAAAGAAAGAAAAGGAAATCAAGGATTCTAATAACTAACAATAATTATCCTAAATACAGAATATACAATAATAAAGAGATGGAGAGGATTAAGGTTGACTAGCTTATGTTTGAGCTGTGATTGTGGTGTTGATACGTCCCCGCAAGATGGAGGATCCGTCGGAGACTGCAATCTTGGAGCGGTTCTGTAGAAAAGGTGCCCTTGCTAATGGTTTTGTGAGGACGTCCGTAAGCCGATCTTGTGAGCTGATATGAAGAACCCGTAAGTTGCCTGATGAAACTTGCTCGCGAACAAAGTAGTAATCCAGAGCGACGTGCTTCATTCTAGAGTGATAAATGGGGTTAGCACAGAGGTAAGTTGCGTCGGAGTTGTCATAGAATAGTGATTGTGTTTTTGTAATTGGGACACCAAGTTCACGTAGTAAATTTTTTGTCCATGTGAGTTCAGTGGAGGCATTAGCTATGGCTTTATATTTGGCTTCCATGGATGAGCAAGAGACGAACTTTTGTCGAGCTGATTTCCGAACACAATGTGCAAAAACGACTAGTAAGACAACTAGTTAAAAAGTATATATAATGTGCACACAATTATATATCATCTTGTATTACATAGACTTGTACAAAGACCCTTCCTAACATCAAACTATAATATGTGACCAAGCATTTATACAAGATGTGTATTAAAATGTGTAGATGCACGAAGTGCGACTAGTGATTGGATCTACATAATTAACATATGTTAGAAGTGCTGATGGATTGAAAGTGGAACATATGGGCGAATGAAGAATGATTATGGGCGAAGGTGAAGATAAACAGGGCGAAAGTAGAAGACTGATCACAATGTTAACACATTCGTACCTTATAGTGGGCGAATGTGGAAAGCTTCCACATTCGCACCATCAAAAGGGGCGAATGTGCAGAGGCTATAAATAGATTTTGTGAGTTTTTGAGTTATAGAGAGTTTTAGTTCGAGTGTGTGTTGTGGTCAGGTTCTAGGTGATTTTGTGAAAGTGTCTGTATTGATTAGATTAACTAGGAAACTCATTGTAACACGTTTTTATGAATGTTAATCTATGGAAAAAGCTTTGAAATGGTGTTTACTGTGTTTTGATCCGAGTTTTATCAGTTTGTTCATAACTAGGGTTTCCGCACCTGATTTTGTTACTTGTATGATCATATTTTCCCGTTTTAGCTAAAATCTTTCAATCACAAAATGTTCATTACAAAAACATATATATACACACACCCATACATATGTGCGATGACACATATACACATATGTATGTGTGATTTTTGGTTCCCAAAGATTATACTTTTTCTATGGTAATGAACCATCATCTCAATCACTAGATTCCACTTTAAATAGCCAAACATCTCCCTATTTATCCCTCCCATAATAGTTGACTTGCCAAAGATAATTATCCTACACATATATACATACATATACACGACACACATGCATATGTGTGAAGTGTTGAGATCTTTCACTCATGCACTAGTCATTCCATAACATTCCTAGATCTTTCATCAAAATGGTAAGTAATATTGTCCCACCTCATCCTAGAAACATTGGCTTACCACAATTGTTATCTAACACCTTCCATACACCAAGGATCATGTTCATACTAAATCAATCCTAGGATTACACTAATCTAACAAGAAACATGATTACCATACATCAAATCTAAGTGAGTTGACTAAGCCTACACCTTCCAATACCCTCCCATTTTCGGCCCCCTCTTCCCAAGAAGCACCATGCACATATCAAATCTACATGCACCAACAATCTAGCCAAAATCACCTTTCCAATGACTTTGCACCAAAATGGAAAGCTGCCTCCATGCACTTTTGCAAAGGCATCCTACCATGCCATCTATATCAATTATAAATAGGGTCAAGGGACTAGAAGGTTTAGTGCACAAAAACAATTAACACACCACCTTACCCTTCCTCCCTCTCCCTATCGGCACCACCACAACCGCCGGACACCACCACCATTCGGCCACCACAACCACCAAACCACCACTCCACCACCGATTCCCCCCTCTCGGCTATTATATACAACCAAAAACTACCAACTTTCAAGGGAAATCTAGGGGTACAAGGAGCTTAACCAAGGTGTATAAGGCCCCTAATTCCCTCATTCTTCTTAGACACTAGGAGGTAGAACCTTATTTCTAACTTGTGTTTTATTATCATATTTCCTTTCCTACACCAAGTTGTTCACTTTGTGTTGACACTTGTAACTAAAACTAAGTAAAATAAGTAAGCTTATGACTTGAAATACATAATGTTAGTTGGAAAATGCATTTATTTACATACACCATAGGGCCAAAACATATATATAGTATATATCCATAGGGCCAAAAGTTTTATAAGAAAATTTGTATGATTTCTAAACTCACTAACATATGACATGGTGTTGATAAGTTGTTAGTCATGTGTGACAAGTTTAGAACAATAACAAAGCTTACAAAGATACATATGTTTTCAAGAAAAGTCATATTTTTAACATGGGATATCATTATTTTCACCAGGGTTACTAGACTTATGAAAATAGTAAGTTAAAGATACCTAGATTTGATAGATCTACACACATGTCAAATTAAAGATTGCAAAGCCTACAATACATGAACATATACACCCATCAAAAGTGTATAATAATACATGTTTTACTAATAAAAGTGATGTTTTCACTAAAGATGATGTTATTTTTCACCAAGGTCACTAGACTACATAAAAATGGTAAATCTAGCAACACAAAACATAAGGATCATATTATGGGAAAAGTTACACCTAGAAACCATGATATTGAGCATTTAAAAGATAAACATTGTATCTTTTGGGAAACAAGACGTAAAATAGATAAATCCCTACATCAAAGCCACACCGAACTTAGAAGGGTTTAAGTTACAAGGACAAACATAATAATGGAACAAATTGTAAACAATACAAGTAACATAGACCTATAATTTCCCTTCTTACATAGGACACGTAGGTCGGGTACTCTAGCTCCAGGCTCGGTATTACATTCTAGACACACACAAGGTGAGTTTCATTGCCCGTTTTCACTATTTTACATTTTTCTGGGGGAAAAACACGCGTACAGTTTTCAGTTTTTAGTTACATACATGACTATTATGTCAACATGAGACAATAAGGTTTAGGATCCATTAAGCCCTCGTGTCATACATTTCACCATAACCATTAGCTATGGGTTTAGGCATGAAACACCGGAATAGATCTATTGGGTTGACACCCCCACTCTTGGTCAGTCGCTCTGACCGAATGACAGATATCAAAAGAGTACTAGTATTTCACATTTATTCATTGTCTTGAGTGTACAATGGGTGAGGCACAACATGTCAAGGTTTGGTTATGGGCTCATGTCAGATCACATATTAATTATTGCCCTAGCTAAGCAGTAATTTAGTCGGATTTGGATTACATGTGCATTTACATAAAACCCGTGAGCTCACCAACTTTGAGTCGACCTATATTTTTACATGCATGTTTTTCAGGAAATTAACATGGAGCATGGAACTTGGGAAGGTCGCGTGCGAGCACTTAAGGGATACCATCTTTTGAACTATTGTTGTGATGTTTTGACCTAAACACTTTAAACAATGGATTCTAATTCAAACAGTTAATGTTATGTTTTTGTAAGACTTAAATGCTTAAATAGTAATTCCTGTTTTATTTAAATAATGCTCATGTGACTTTTGTGCTTGGAAATCATTTCAGTTGCACCCCGTGTTTCCGCCTTAGGCGGGGTGTGACATATAGTAACCAATAGCCGACCATAGTATGACATAAGTTTAAAGAATACCGTTACGTAGCATGTTTCTCCCCTGAAAGTAAAACCAGTAAAAGTGGGGCTGTGAACTCACCTTAGGTTGCGTCTTCTTATACTTAGAATGACCAACAATGGATTTGATAGTCCCTAATATCGGCGACGTATCATAATGTGTATATAAGATACTAGACTAATAACCCGTAGGTTAACTAGTCCCCGATTGTCCAAATCTTGACTACGTATGCTTAAAAATGTGTTTAAACGTTAACCGGACACAACCGATACACCTGACATCCCGTTGGCACCACCAATTAACACACCACCTTACCCTTCCTCCCTCTCCCTCTCGGCACCACCAGAACCGCCGGACACCACCACCATTCGGCCACCACAACCACCACTCCACCACCGATCCCTCCTCTCTCGGCTATTATATACAACCAAAAACTACCAACTTTCAAGGGAAACATAGGGGTACAAGGAGCTTAACCAAGGTGTACAAGGCCCCTAATTCCCTCATTCTTCTTAGACACTAGGAGGTATAACCTTATTTCTAACTTGTGTTTTATTATCATACTAGTGGGTTTACCCGCGCGTTGCCGCGGGATCCAAATAAAACCTTACAATAAAAAAAATTAAAGCATTGTGGGGCGAGAATTTGCAATGGCCAACCCGATCGGTTTTGACATATAGTAAAGATGGCTCATTAAACCAAGACGCAATGCATGAAAAACACTCACATCAGGTTATAGCCTTGATGGTCAGTGGAGTCGTCAACCAGCTTCTTCTGTGGAGCTGTATGAGCTGCAGCGCCTTCTGGATCTGCTGTAGGACGTGTAGATTACGACCATCAAAGACCAGTGGAAATGGGATGGTGTTGATCAAGAAGAGTACCATACAGCCCTGGTGACCTCGCCATTCTGCTTTATAACAATCTGGCAACAATGTTTGATAAAATTTATTACCTCGAGTCCATTGGGAGTTGGGACCATAACCATGCCAAGCTGACTCGCTTGTGGAGCCCCATTATCTGGGCGTTGATCTGTCAACACCAAAGCATTAGGTTGCTGCTGTGTTCTCAACTTAATAGCAGTAAAGCACTTAACTCTGTTGTGTCAGCTTCAGTATGTTCAGCTTTCTTAATCAATGAGGACTTCAAAAAAGAACATTAATGTCATACAAAATCAACATAAGGGACAATATTAAAGTTTTAAAGCTATTAGATAATCACCTAGCACTCTGGGAATTTAGGCATTTCAACTAATATATCCATTAAAGCTTCACCTTTCCTACTCAATGCAAAATACTCAACTGCCCTTTCTTGTATTTTAGCATCAATGCATCTTTCATACATAAATTGATGAGAATTTGTGTTAAAAAAATAATAATGTGAACTCTTGGAAAGAACATATGAAGCGAGTTAAAGGTAATTGTTAACCGACTTGCTGTATACTGCCCAAATTTAATTTTGTAGTTCTGGGTCAGGTGGTTGCGAGTGCATTAGAATCTTTGCATATGTTGTAAGAAGAATAGGGAGTGTAGGTGTCCTGAACAAATAAGCAGGTCTTAGATGTTTATTTGATAAAAATAGAAAAGAATAAAGTTAACAAAAAAAAAGATATACGTACAACACCGTAGGAAGTTTTTCATGTATGATGCTAAATATTTCCTTTGGGCTACAGCCAGGTCGTCTGGCCAAGAGATGGCTGCATTCTCCAAGCAGATAAGCACTAACCTGTTCAGACAAGTAACCCCGCCAACTGATATGTTAAAGGAAGTTTTTATCAGAATTACCACTTGTAAGTTGTCCATGTCAACTGATATGTTAAATCCATCATGGTTAGGATTAACATTTGTCTAATTAGTAACTTTATTAAGCATACCTATATTAAATATGTAATTTTTTGTTTATGGACAGTTATGTAGAACTGAGAAAATGTAATTTACTAAAATGCTCACACTTTTACTATATGCTAAACATGATAACTAATAAAAAGGTTACAAAAATGAATTAAAATTAACCTGCACCAGTAGCTACACCGTCTACTGCCTGACCTCCCCTCACAAGACCACCTGTACCATGCATTTAGGCCCTGCTCAAAGAGGTTTAGTAAGTATCTTCATTAAAGTTGGTAATAGCTTATATTGCATCCTAAAATGAATGGGGAAGGCTTTCCAATTTGATTCTAAGTGATATAAATCATCAAAATTGTATAATTTGATTGATTCAAGGCACAAAAATATATCTACACTTTGTCACTTTTAACTTCATTACTGGAAGTGAAACAAAAGCCTAATATATTTAAAATAGAAGAATTATAAGTAACCAACTAATACTATCAGAACTACATCTTGTAACGCTCATAACAATATAACCAATCAGATATAATAACTGTTCCAAGTAAAAACATTGACAATATACATCATTGGCATTTAATCAAAACCATGGTAAACATCAGCATTAAACAGTTAAAGAATACCCCAAGTAACCCAAGAACCAAACATCCTTCATTCTATGGACTTTCTTTTTTAACTAAATATTAAATAAAATTGGGCAAGTGTGATCAAAGCTAAACAATGAGTACCCAATACATTACTGGATTAATTGATAAAACCTTGCTGTGATTTCAGAACTCTAAAACATTTCCAAGTTGAAAATTTGGTTTTCCTACAATATAACTGTGACAAGTGCCAAATATGTTTTGATTTAATGCAATATACAAGTTTATAATTAATAGCAATTGCTGAAATAAGACTATACACCTATTCATTTAACTATAAAACTAAACAAGTTATAATTCCCTAGAATAAAACATCTTATTTTTTTTTTTTTGAAAATTCACTTTCATTCAAAAACAGCAAAGTCCTCAAATCGAGGATCGCCAATCAACAACAAACCATATACAAACGACTATAATGCCACTTTTCCCACTCCAAATCTATAAACTTCGATCTATGCTTTAACCAAAAAGTGAAGAACTCTATATATTAGCTATAACAAAAACCTGCTGCGACTACACGCTTTGTTGCAGCAGATCTCGAACATCTTTCACAGTAGGCGCTCCATTATTTCCCAAGCTCCAGAGCCATTTATCAGCTACCTGTGTGCAAGGCATGTGCAGAATTAAGGCTAACAGATCTGCAAATTCACGGCTGCAAATCTCTGTCCTAGGTTAGACAAAGTGTTCCCGCCTAAGGCTAACAGATCTGCAAATTCACGTCTTTCCAATCTGTCTGAAACCATTTTTGCAAAGCATCTTATAGAATGGCATAATTTTTACAAAGCTTTTTGTTCGAATACATTGCAATTAGGAGATTATAACATGGCAATTATTTTTTTCTTATCAAAACTCATAAAGATTAAAAAGGATGTGGATTATATATCATAGATAATGGACTACAACATGAAGTGGGAAGAAGACATAACAGTCCCCCAAATCTATCTTCACAAATTTCTAAAAAAAGATCAACAACTCTCTCTCTCTATATCTTGTTCACATGAGAAAAAAAGAGATCCTAACAAAATAAAAAGATAACTACCTTAAATAAAAAAAAATAAACATACTAAAGTTTGCAGAACAGAAGGAACCCATTGACAAACAACCAAACCAATGATTCACCAAAGAATCTTGTTGTTCTCAAGCTCGTCAGCAACCGCATCTGACCCGCCAGAGAAATTCTCATCAGAACAGTAATAGTACCCATTGTTGCCATTTGCAGCAGTGAAGCAGCAAGATGATCCTACAATCAGATAAGGCATATTGGGGAAAGACTGCACGATGCCACCTGCGATCATAGCGCCACCCATATTGCCTTCATCATGAACAAATTCTTCAATCATGTGCTTAAGGGTCTGAAACATGATCTCCGGTTCGTGCTTCATTTATCTGAGAACATCACCGTAGGACAGGCCAGGCACAGCCCGGGTAACAGCAAACCCAAAGGGACCATCACTCTGAGACACACGGACCACACTCGGGCCACCAAACAGATTGTGGAGACCACCAAGAGCCTCCTGGTATGCCCCTCCCAAGAAAATCCCCAAATAGTACTTCATCATATTTTCGCCTTCGTATTCATGAAGGGGCAAGCTTGATTCACCTTCAATGAACTTTTCAATCTTTCCATCACAACATCCAACTCCTCTTCTTTTCCAGAACCATAACAGTGTTCAACAAAAGCAACCAAAGCTAGAGATATATACTCCACATCTTTAAACCCATTGCAAATCAACAAAGATTCAGAAAAATAATAGGTAATCATCAAGAACTTCAGGTTACCAACTAATAAAATCAATATGTAAAGTTACCGAAGCAGCTAACTATCGTCTGTCAGCTAATCTCTCCGAGTGAATCCATGTCGAGGTCAGCATCGTTCTGTGATTGTTAGCTTTGAAGGCAAGACAGTTCATGTAGGCCTTCAATCGAATGTTATAGGAGGACTTGAATTTGCAATCAATCTCATTCAAGTTGCATTAAGGTTACGGAACTTGAAGGGACAAAAGGGTTATTCGTTAATGGTCTGCATTGATGATGACTGAAGAAGGCAAACGATTCAAGGGTAGGGATGGAAGAATGAGTGTATTATTGTAAAAGCTTTTTCATATTGTAAAATATTGTAAAGGAGGAGGTGGGTAAAATGTCTACAATACCCTCTTAAGTGTCTTAATTGTCACCATTATCCCCATTATACCCTTAAATTTCTAGCTTAAATATGTTGTACATGTTTATTATTAAGTTGTACCGAAATAAAAATGACTATGTTGTACATCACTCCTCCTTTATAATGTATTATAGATTATAGATATAGATTCTTTTCCTACACCAAGTTGTTCACTTTGTGTTGACACTTGTAACTAAAACTAAGTAAAATAAGTAAGTTTATGACATAAAATACATAATGTTAGTTGGAAAATGCATGTATTTACATACACCATAGGGCCGAAACATATATATATATATCCATAGGGCCGAAAATTTTATAAGAAAATTTGTATGATTTCTAAACTCACTAACATAAGACATGGTGTTGATAAGTTGTTAGTCATGTATGACAAGTTTAGAACAATAACAAAGCTTACAAAGATACATATGTTTTCAAGAAAAGTCATATTTTTAACATGGGATATTATTATTTTCACCAGGGTTACTAGACTTATGAAAATAGTAAGTTAAAGATACCTAGATTTGATAGATCTACACATAAGTCAAATTAAAGATTGCATAGCCTACAATACATGAACACATACACCCATCCAAAGTGTATAATAATACACGTTTTACTAATAAAAGTGATGTTTTCACTAAAGATGATGTTATTTTTCACCAAGGTCACTAGACTACATAAAAATGGTAAATCTAGCAACACAAAACATAAGGATCATATTATGGGAAAAGTTACACCTAGAAACCATGATATTGAGCATTTAAAAGATAAACATTGTATCTTTTAGGAAACAAGACGTAAAATCGATAAATCCCTACATCAAAGCCACACCGAACTTAGAAGGGTTTAAGTTACAAGGACAAACATAATAATGGAACAACTTGTAAACAATACAAGTAACATAGACCTAAAATTTCCCTTCTTACATAGGACACGTAGGTCGGGTACTCTAGCTCCAGGCTCAGTATTACATTCTAGACACACACACAAGGAGAATTTCACTGCCCGTTTTCACTGTTTTACATTTTTCCGGGGAAAAACATGCGTACAATTTTCTGTTTTTAGTTACATACATGACTATTATGTGAACATGAGACAACAAGGTTTATGATCCATTAAGCCTTCGTGTCATACATTTCACCCTAACCATTAGCTATGGGTTTAGTCATGAAACACCGGAATAGATCTATTGGGTTGACACCCCCACTCTTGGTCAGTCGCTCTGACCGGACGACAGATATCAAAAGAGTGCTAGTATTTCACATTTATTCATTGTCTTGTGTAACAACCCGGGTCAGACCCCTAAAAATTTTTCGCGTTTTAGTACCGGGTTATAATAAAAAGTTAACCAAAATAAATATTGATTGAGTCGTTTATGTGCGAAACTAAAAACCGAACCAAATAATATATATGATATTATTGTAATACATGCTCGAGACTGAGTTAATACACGATAACGAACCTAACCCGCATCCGAGCGGACCGGGTGAGTCACCACGGGAGAGGACACATGTCCTCCCATCTTGATGACACCCACCCTTTTAAACTTTATAAAACATACACACATTACATCTGTGCAGCTCATTTTCACATTACACCCAAACATAGAGAGAGAAAGAGTGTGAGCTAGAGAGAGAGAACGAGGAGCCAGGGGCTCCCGCCGCCGCTTATGGCGGAGCTCCGACCGTCGGGTCTCCAACAACACCACGCCACCATCAACCATCCAGGGAAAGAGCAGAAGTGAGAGAGGTAGAGATCGAAGGAGGAGCCGGAGAGGCTCCTACTACCACCGGTGGTGGTACTCCGGCAGCCAGACAAAACAACACAACACACCATTACCTATACTACTCCACCGATTATTATTCAGAGAGATAAGGAGATCTAGAGAGAGAAAGACGAGGAGTAAGAGCAGGCAGTGGCGATGCTTAGTTGGGGCGGGAGGGGGCGGCCGACCCCCCCGAATTTTCGCGCAGAAGTTCCGATTATATAGTATTCGCATAAAAATTTTGGAAATATAGGGTTTCGACTCCCCGAAATTGGTTTTCGACCCCCCCGAAACTAGTGACTTCCAACCCCCGGTGATTTCCGACCCCCCGAACTTTCGGTTCAAGCTTCGCCACTGAGAGCAGGGTTAGAGAGAGAGAGAATGAAGTCGAAGGAGAGAGAGGAGGGAGTTAAGGTGGTGACGGTGGTTCCGGCAGCAACAGTAGCGGCAGCGGCGGCAACCCCTTTTTCAGATCAAGGTAAACCCCCAACATATCCATTTTTGAAATAACTTAGTTAGGAAGAGGGTGGTGTGTATGAAGGAGTTTACTGTGATGGTGGTGGTGGCCTAGGGTTATGGTGGTCGGACAGTGATGGTGGACCGAAGTAGTCAACATAGAAGGCTGGAGTGGTTGATGTTGGCACAAGCAGAGGGTAGGTGCTGTAGCAGTCATGGGTGCGGTTGGTTTAGTCAAGGGTCCGAGGGTTTGTGGTGTTGGGTCGATGGGATTATTGAATGATAATATTGGGTGATGGTTGTTTATTGATATGAGGACTCGGGTTAAGGTTCGGGTCAGGTCCAGAAGCGAGTCATGAAGGCGAGTCGAACCATGGGTCAACCCAGTCAACAGGAGAGTCAACTCGGCAATCTTAGATAGTTATAATTAATTATAGTGTATTAATGTTGCGTTGGGACTTGACGAGCCGTATACGAACCAAAACCACTACTTAGACTATTAGGTGTGCCTTCGGGGAGATCTTCGGTGTGTATGAGTTGGCTTCTTCCCCGAGAGAAAACACCGCCCCCCTCGATCGGGATTCGGTGAAAAGGGGGTCATTTTACCGTCTTCCCCGTTCTATTATTTAACTATATATAGAAATATAATATATCAACTATATATATAATAATAATATATATTCTTGATTGAACCACTAAAGAATATAATATTATATAATAATTTATATTATAATAACAACATGTACTGAATCTATAAATTAATAAAAAAGAAAAATAATAAAAAAAGAAGGGGAATTGGGGGAATACCATTTCCAAACTTTGGGGGAGAAAATGGGGGAAATGAGGTGGCGCTGATATGGCACTTGGGGGAGTTGGGGGAGAAGGGGGGCACACCAAATAGTCTTATAGTATATGAATATTAGAATGTGATACGTGGAACTTGAGAATTGATATTTGGAAATTAACCATAGAAACACAGTTATATATAATCAAGATATAAGAAGATCAAGTTTATATAAATATTTATGCACATAAAGGGTTGGACTAATTATAGTTTGGAATTGATACATTGAGCTTTGACAATAAAACTTCAGACTGCAAATTGGCGTTTGGAATACAAGGGTCGGACACTGTTTGTTTGAACACCTTGAACTACATAAAACTTGAACATAAGATTGGAACAGATGATAACTTATGGACGCCTTGGACTAGTGAGGTACACTTAATTAGAATTGAGATCATAAAACCTAAACTTTGGACAAATTATAAATCTTGTAAATTATAAACAACTAAACAACTTAGACAGATATTACTTCGACACTCGGACATTTTGGGAGTATATGACTTGGAATTAATAACAATAGGACGATGATTTGGATGTTTGACTTGGATACATGGACATTAAGATTTAAGGCTAGAACTTAATAACTAAGATATATGATTCGGACATTACCATAATTAATAACAATATACATAAGAGCGGACATTGGTTGTAATATTATGGACTTGATGCATAGAAGTTGGACACTTGAGACTTGAACACTTAGAGCCTTGTAAATATTAACTCGGACACTTGGACATTGACTTGAACACTTGACACTTAGGACATTGACTCGACCAAGTTAACTACACATGATACGGAAACATATATAAATAATAAACCATACACTCGAGCTCGTCCCCACGCGTAACCGGTATGAATAAAACCAAAGACTAATAATAACATCATGTGTGTCGACATAGGGCCCAACAAGGAGAGTGTCAGTATCCGATACTGAGCATCCGGTTTTATATATATTTGAACTATGCAAACAGGTGAGTTTCGTGAACTCCCCTCTTTTTACTTTTACAAATGTTTTGGGGTGACGCATGCTTCTAAACTGTTTTGTATATTGTTATGGGTGTTAGTTTTACAGAGTGTGATTACCTGCTTGCTTGTTATGCATACTGAACCAGGCACTCATTAACTCTAGGATAGAGCCGACTTAATATATGGGTAGTACTACTTGTGGAAACCCCCACGCACAGTGGTCCGGCCTAGACCCGGAAACCCCCACTGAGACCGACGGGTCGTTGCGGCATATATTTTGCCATTGGGGAACCTATGAGGCAGGACATAGGTTAGGAAGCTATGATAGTAACGGGCATAGACTTTGTTGAGACATCTAGACATGGTTAGGTATGGGCTAGGTGCCAAGTATTGAGTGGCCAGCTTGTAGGACTGTAACACCATAACCAGGAAAACGTGTTTGAAAAACTGTTAAACTGTTTGAATAACTGAAACTGTTTTGATAAACTACTTTGGGCGCCTATGTACCTGAACACACGAACTCACCAACATTATTGTTGACCCAAAACCATTTTAAGCATGTGTTCAGGTACCGGCATAGGAGATATGTAGAACGTATGATTGCAGCTCGGAGTCACAACCAGTGGACGAACCAGAAGACGATCACGTAACCATAGAAACCAGCCGCGAAATACGATCAGGGACTAGATGTAGTTAATGAAATTGTAAAATATATATAAATTGTATTAATAAAGATAGTTATTTTTACATCGCTTCCGCTGTTGCTTGTATTTGCGTGAATGTTGTACCAATCTGTTATTTCGTCCAGGCCCCCTGTGGCCGGGTTGTGACATCTTGAGTGTACAATGGGCGAGGTACAACATGTCAACGTTCGGTTATGGGCTCATGTCAGATCACATATTAATTATTGCCCTAGCTAGGCAGTAATTTAATCGGATTTGGATTACTTGTTCATTTACATAAAACCCGTGAACTCACCAACTTTGGGTTGACCTATATTTTTACATGCATGTTTTTTCAGGAAATTAACATGGAGCATGGAACTTGGGAAGGTCGCGTGCGAGCACTTAAGGGATACCATCTTTTGAACTATTGTTGTGATGTTTTGACCTAAACACTTTAAACAATGGGTTCTAACTCAAACAGTTAATGTTATGTTTTTGTAAGACTTAAATGCTTAAATAATAATTCCTGTTTTATTTAAATAATGCTAGTGTGACTTTTGTGCTTGGAAATCATTTCAGTTGCACCCCGTGTTTCCGCCTTAGGCGGGGTGTGACATATAGTAACTAATAGCCGACCATAGTATAACATAAGTTTAAAGAATACCGTTACGTAGCATGTTTCTTCCCCGAAAGTAAAACCAGTAAAAGTTGGGCTGTGAAAGTTACCTTAGGTTGCATCTTCTTATACTTAGAATGACATACAATGGATTTGATAGTCCCTAATATCGGCGACGTATCATAATGTGTATATAAGATACTAGACTAATAACTCGTAGGTTAACTAGTTCCCGATTGTCCAAATCTTGACTTCGTATGCTTAAAAATGTGGTTAAACGTTAACCAGACACACCCGACACACCTGACATCCCGTTGGTGACTCATTACAACAATTAATCAAGTATATAGGGTTTACACATATGGCTCAAGCATAAAATACTTAGTTTGCATCAAAAATCGCATTTATAAAGTAGTGGGGTCGAATCAGTAGAAAAACCAGCTCATTCGACCTCCTGTTGGGTCGAATGGGGAACTGAAGGTTCGAATCATCCATCAGGTCAATCATTCGACCTCCTTGATGTTCATTCGACCTCCCGTGGGTGCGAACCAGTTTATCGTTCGACCCAACTGCTGCAAAAACTCATAAAACTCACCAAAAGGTATCAAAACGGTCTAAAAACATCACGAAACATCACCAATTAGAGCAGTCAACTGTATTTAACCTATCCCCAAAAAACCCTTCCAATTTTATCCTGGAATCAATTCGTTCCACAGCTTTCCTAAAATGACAAATTATGGATATGTCACATCAATGCATGAAATTTTTACCCAAAATGGAAACTTATCAAAATAATCTCATAATTAGATTAATATGCTCAGATTATCATGTATATGAAAACCCCTAATCATGTTATCAACAATGTTATGAAGAACAAACCCTAAATCTAACACATAAACCTCAAAATGGGCAAAACATCATCAATAATCAATTGTAACCTATAATACCCCTAAACCATCATCTAGAACAGATATAAATAACTATTATATCATCTACACATCATTCAAACATCAAACAATTCATAACACATCATTTAACATCATTAACACATGTATTTTTGCATAAAAACTCATTATTCATGAAAGGGTTTTGTTTAGAAAGGTGTTAGAAAGGTTTTTATTCATGAAAACTTTCTTAAATCAGATCTGGACCTTTGGGGTTTGAGAAAAATGAATGAAAAATGCTTAAAAATGATTTAGATCCAGAACACACCTTGAATCTTCCCTTGTTTATGATGTAGAAAGTATTTTTATGTTAGGATCTAAAAAACAAGATTAAAAACTCCTTCATACAGGTTTGAGGTTGAGAGATAGCACTTGGGGGCGGTTAAGGTTTGTGAAATGATGAAAAACTTGCAAAGTGTGGTATTTATAGTCAGTGTTCGTTCGCACCCTGCAGGGGTCGAATGAACACAATTGAGGGTCAAATGAAGACCAATCCAGCTGGTTCGAACTCCCTTAGGGTCGAACCAATTTCCAGGTTTTCAACTTTTTATGGCTTTGTCGTTAAAACGCGTTTTAACACATGTTAACACATTCTAACACATGAACATGCAAACCTAACATTTGTTAAGGATGTATGATCATATAAACACCATTTAAACACGTATTACCACATTGCACATCATATATGGATCAACTTATGGACCAATTTATGTTTATCACTTAATTCCATTCATGTAATTCACCAACAACGGGACTCAAGACTCGCATGTGTGTATGTTTACCTCAATGATTCCCCGAATCATTGAACCCTGGACAATCCGAAAGTATAAATCAACTCCCAATGATTCCTCGAACCATTAAATCTACTCAACTGACCCAGTTAAGCGTAATGTATGCATGACTCGCTAAGGCAGACTGACTAGTTGATAAAAGTTACTAGCCTGAGTTTGCCAGGTGTCACATCATCCCCCTGTTCAAAGAATTTTCATCCTGAAAATTGCTCAAAGCCGAAAAGGGAAGAGACGAGAAGAATGACAAATTTTCCAGTTGCTACCTCATCCCCCCTGTTGAAAGGAATCTTGCCCTGAGATTCACTCAGCTTCAACAGTGACATGCCTTGACTCAAACGCGCGCTTAGGAAATAAATGAGGATATTTAGCTTTTATCTGATCCTCCTGTTCCCATGTGAACTCCGGTCCACGATTAGAATTCCAACGAACTTTAACAATGCGGATTTTACTCCGAAGAAGGCTACGAATCTTATAATCAAGAATTTCAACCGTTTCCTCCACGATACGCAGATGATCATCAACCTTGATCTCTTCGAGAGGAACAATGAGAGATTCATCAGACAAACACTTCTTAAGATTCAAGACATGAAGGACGTTATGAACACTACTGAGCTCTGCTGGCAGATCAAGCGTGTATGCCACCGGCCCAATTCGTTCCAGAATTGCGAACGGTCCGATATAACGAGGATTTAACTTGCCAAGTTTCCCAAAGCGTATGACGCCCTTCCATGGAGAGACTTTCAACCAAACCTTGTTGCGAACCTGGAAATCCAAAGGTTTGTGACGACGATCAGCATAGCTCTTTTGACGATCTCGAGCTGCTGCCATAGGGTTACGAATCTGCACGATTGTCTCCAAAGTTTCGTACACCAGTTCCGGACCAGTGAGTTGGCTCTCACCCACTTCAGCCCAACAAAGAGGAGACCGGTATTTCCATCCGTAAAGAGCCTCGATTGGAGCTGCCTTAATGCTAGAATGATATCTATTGTTGTAAGAGAACTCCACCAATGGTAGATGACTCTCCCAACTCTTGCTAAAATTGATAACACATGCCCGAAGCATATCCTTTAACGTTTGGATCGTCCGCTCACTCTGATCATCGTTTTGCAGATGATAAGCCATACTCATATCCAACTAAGTACCCAAAGCTTTATGTAGAGCTTTCCAGAAACGAGAAGTGAAACGAGAATCACGGTCAAGGATGATAGAAACAGGCACCCCGTGCCGAGCAACCACTTCTTTAATATAGATACGAGCCTACCATTTGTTGGGCCTGTTGAACTGAAGAAGAACAGATGATTTGAAAAGCCAAAATATACTAAACATCTGATTACCAATAAAATAGTATTTTGCATACAAAGATCCTCCCAAAGACTGCTGACTCTAATTGCTGTTCCTAAACAACTGCTATTCTTTCTAGTAAGCTGTTGTCACACAGAAATGCACCAACAAACTCCTCCTTGAGAATAGCTTTTAGATTTTTTCGTCTTTATGCAACTTGATGACTCTAAGTCTTTGGATTGCTTCAGCTTCAATGTACTAACAAACACACTTTGTTTTACAAACAATTAGAGAATGGCTTCAATCAATCATGATCCACACAACACTGGCACGAGCAACGATGCTTGTCAGATCTGAATACAATATCTGGCAATGTCGGATGAGCGATGTTCTAGCTCCACAAAACACTGGGTGTTGGAAGTCGGTTATCTTCTGACCACATGTTCTAGGAGTCAAAATGGAACACCTAAGATTACTTATCCAAATCAAAGGCCTCAAACAAACACTTATCAGTTTTCCCAAAATACCCCTGGACCAAATGTGCAAAACATTGCTCATTTTGCACAGTCCTCATCCACAGTTCTTGTCCACTATGTCCAAACCAGTGTTCTCTAGATTCACTATGTTCAAACCACTGTTGCTCAGGCTCAAATGCCACTAGCTGCTACTCCACCCTCTGCCCCTGCAGAGACCAGTCAACAAAGTCAACAGAGCTTTTTCACACAAGGCATTGTTGATTGCAGCAGCTTACCAGATGAGTTAACGGATGAAAACATTGCTCTTGTTGCCAAATCTGAAAATGAACCAGGAAAGTTTTGTTTCATGGCATTAGAGACAATTGTTGAGGAAGTAGAATCTGAGGAAGTGGTTTCTAAGTTTGAAAATGTGACTGATGATGTTGTTGATACGGTTGTTTCAATTGAAGAGTCTAAAGCAGAGGTTGTGAATCTCTCAGGTCCATGGGGTGAAAATGATTGTGAGTGCATGTGTGATTATGCATTGATGGCTACTGCTAAGGTATCTCCTCAAATCTTAAATGATTTATGTTCAGACAAATGTGTAATAGCTTTTGCTAACATTAAAGAGGTGAATGAAAACTTTAGAAAGAAAATTTTAGAGGACGAAATTCAGTTTGAAAAACTCACAAAAGAGTTAAAATCAAAATTAACTGAAAAAGAATTTGAAATCAGCAGTTTAAAACATGAAGCAAGCATAACCAAGAACCAACTCCAAACTATCATAACAAAATATCAGAGTTTTAAACAGGAGCTTGAATCCACCCAAGTTGAGTGTGAAAAATGAGTGGAATCATCCAAAGGTTTTGAGATGATCCTTAACCAACAGACCAAAAGTCATGTGAAATTTGGCTTTGGTTTTAAAGAAACCACTACTCAAATCTCTCAAAACACTGACAAAAAGGAACCACAGTTGGTTGAGGTCATTCCAATAAATTCAGAGGGTCAAGAAATTAAAATCACTGAACCTAATGGTAAGAAAATTGTTCTTGAAAAACTTGAAGGTTCCTCATCATTTGCTGAAATTGAAAAATATCAGTTTAAACCAACTTGGTCAGATGAGTGTGATGTTCTTGAAAATTTCCAACCAATGAATTTAAAACCCCTGCTGGTAAAAAGGCACCATAGGCTAAAATCATTCCCTTGAAAGATCTTTCAACAGATGTTCAAACATCTGTAGAAAAGAAGAAGGAAAAAGGGAAGTTGAAAAAAAAACTTGTTTTGTGATTTTTGTGAAAAGAAGAACCATGTTACTAAAAACTGTTGTCTTCTAAAAGCATATGACATCAACAAAGGAAGAAGTGTGTGTGATTCTAAACCAATTTGTTCAATATATGGTAAAAAGAATCATAAAACCAAAGAGTGTCTTTATCTCAAAAATTTTGATGTCAAAATACAATAGTATAAAGCTAAAACTCAAGTGAGTCAAGTGGTTAGTACATCAAAAGGAAAGCCCAAACAGACCTTTACACCAGTCTAAACATCTGTTGTCAAAAATCTTAATGAAAACTCTGCTCCCAGAGATGTTCAAGTAACAAATGCTCCACCCTCAAACAAGTTTCTAAGAGAACATGGACAACCATCATGTCATCGTCTGCCATATGTTTATGATGAGCCAAAAAGGCCCTCAAAACCAAAAGTGAACAGACATCCTCATGGTTACCATCATCTGACAGGAAATGGTCAAACATCTGTTGCACCAAGTGTTGACATACAAATATTGGCAAATGGTCCACAACAGTTGTTGAACTTGGTTCAAAAACTTGTTCAAACCACTGGTCATTGATGAGCCGGTCGTCGCGGCACATACAAAACAATTTATAAAACCTTAATTAACCTAAGTAGATAGGATAAGTAGGGTGTCGATCCAAGAGGAGCATGTGGTTAGTACTACACCGAATGGTTGTTTGTCTAGTTTTTATTGAAATAAATACAAAATACGATTATGAAGTTTTAGTTCTAACAATCTATTCTTTTTCTTCTTTTTATATTTTTAGATAGAATAAGCGTCGATAATAGCCACAAACAACTATATCAAGGCTCGGTGCAAAATAATACTAAACTAATTATAACTAAAGATAACAATCACTCCCGGGTTTGGAAATGCAAGCAACTAGGATTCAAAGGCTAAAATGATAGATTCGCGACTTTTCACTATGACTAACGCGAGGATAAAGAACCGCAACTTAGACATCAACTATTATCTCTAAGACTATAGTATGTTTTATCGATTACGTTCACTAATCCGCTATATTGTGCTATGACATAAGTGACGGGATTCATCTCAAGATCTTAAACACATAGACATATCTAAGCATACAATAAGTCCAATCCAACATCAAGACAACAACACAATACTTGTTCATCACAGATTATAATCACAAATATATACTCAAGATAACATTACAAATCCAGAAACTTACAAAACCTTCACCCGAGAGTGAAGGGATACTCAACCGAGCATGATTACAACCGAACAAGCTTCAATCCTTGGAGTTCTTTGCTTCATTTGGGCTCTAGAAGGGATTAGGAATGAGTTATGGATGAGATATGAAGGTTTTTGATCGTTTTCTAGGTTATAAAGATGATAGGGACCAATATAGATGCAAAAACGAGCTGGAAAACACGTTCTGGGCTGTTCTGCACATGCCTGGGCGGCTTTCTCCCGTGGGTCGCGGGGCTGACAGGGTGTTCTCCCGCGGGTCGCGGGGCGGCTGAATCCGGGTTTTTTGTTTTCTTCATAACTTTTTCGTTATAACTCCGTTTTCGCCCATTTTCGCGGCCACGTCTTCGTATTTCCGCCCTCTTTCACATCATCCAATAATATCTTCATTTATACTCCATGAATTTTCTCTAAAATTAAATCAATCCTTCGCAGTTTCTCCGGTGTGCTTGATTCTTCAAGATTTAGCTTGTAATTTCGCTATTTTAGCACATATAACTTGTCACTCCTCATTCTCGGATAAGTACCTAACTCCGGATATATCTACACACAACACACATTAAAAATACCGAATTAAACTATATAAATGCGATGCATACGCCTTCGCGTCACACCCCACACTTATCTTTTTCAGTCCCTGAAAAACTCTATGAAAATATATTTTAAGAACAAACATAATTTGGTCGTTTCCAGGGCTCTCGCTTAAGGTTCAAAGTCATACTTCATTTGTGACAAGCATTAGATGTGTTAATTCAACAAGCTCAATATATAGATTTTCCAAAAATAGAATTAAGCTAAATTAAGTTTAACATTCTCTTGAACTCATTTATATGCAACACACCCCTCGCAATCATCACTCCTCTCGGTATAATTTATGGACTAGCAAAAGATGTGCTGGTATTATTCACTCAAAGACCAAAACTGAAACTTGTTAATATAAACTTGTATAACAATCAAACTTAGTAAAAACACACATATATGCAAAGGACTTATGGGTTTTAGGCTTTGGGTAAAGGTAGGAAAATGTGAGTAAAAATGGCTAAAATAAAAATGTGGTTAAACCGAACTCGCTTTTGATCCTTTATTTAAGCGATGAATAATAACACATATTTTCTTTTTCTTTTTCTTTTCTTTTCTTTTTCTTTTCTCATTTTTTTTTCATTTTCTCTTTTTTTTATGCAGTAATAAAGAAAAATACAATACAACATTCACTTTGGATCTCATAAGAGTTTGGTAAAATTGTTGGATGGTTGGTTGAAACATATGGTTTTGACAAACGAAAGGTTTAGGCTCAAAGTTGGCGACTAGTGGTTATATTTTGGGTAAACATGGTATAGCACATAAATTGGTGTAAAAGAAAATGGTATCCTAATTTGCCTTTAACATTTAGTGCATATTCACATAGCATGTATCAAATCACACAAGTTTTGTAACAAAGTAACAGTGGCCTACACTCAACAAATGAAATATATATATGTATGTGATCAAAATGTATGTAGGCTCAAAATCTCACCAAAAGTGGAAATAGGGTTACCGATATGTGCATATAATTGTTTTCACTAGCTTGTTAAACTTAATCATGCAATTCTAAGAATTTTCTTAAAAATACTTGTTGAAAACGGTTCATATTACCTATCACAAATTAAACCATGATTAAGAATCTATAGCAAAAACAACCCAAAATTGACCGTGACAAAATTTTAAATGTTTGTTTTTCTTTAGTAAAAATTTTTCAAGGACTATTTTCCCTATTTTCCCCACCCCCACACTTGAACGTTACATTGTCCTCAATGTGGAAATGGTAATTTTAAAACACACAAAAACAAACATAAGGACAAGAACAACTCCCCTTTTGATATGACGATGTCTCGGAGTCGCCATGTCCAAATCTTCACCTTGGTTGTATAGCATTTCATTCGCAATCCAAAGTGGTTAAGTTACACGAGCTAAAATAAACACTAAAACAAGATGCACAAATGTTAAACATTACAATCTAAAATTTCCAATCCGTGATTTGCTCGAATGGAGATTGAGTACGAGCAAAAGTGCAATGTCATGAAAATAATAGATTAGCGATAAAATGGAAGTAGTTGAATTAAAATGGAACGGCAAATTTGGTTATTATTGTAAACGTTTTTTTTTTATATATATATATTTTTATTATATATTTTTTTAACAGAAATATATAAAATATAAATATGGAGGTTTTATAAAATAAAAGATTTTTTTTTTAATAATAGGGCCGCGGGCCGCGGGGAAGTAAAGGATTCTCCCGCGGGCCGCCGCCCAATTTGGTAGAATTAGGGCTTGTTGCGGCCGCGGGGCGCGGAGGTAACAAGTACCCTCTCCGCGGCCCGCGGGGGAGCAAAGTTAGCAGAATGCTAACAACAGCATCAGAAGTTGCTGTTCAGCACCTAATTCGCCCAAAACCATTCCAAACCTGTCCGAAAACATCCAAATCAAGTACAAACACCTACCACTTACCTTGGCATCCATCTTGCGCCCACTTCGCTCGTCCGTGAACCTACAAAAAACTCAAAACACACAAACACACAAAAACGCCGAAAATGCAAAAACACACAAAAAATAAAATTTAAACTTGGGGTGCCTCCCAAAAGCGCTAAGTTTATGGGTCTTCAGCCAGACCTTACCTCATATATCTTTCAGGGTGGTCTCAATGCGCATTTACCTACCGAGTTCCCAATGAATGCTCGGTAGTTTACATGCCTCCTCCAGAGATGCTTGATTAGCATCGGCATGTAAGATTTGTGGGTCCGTTTCAAAATAAATTGCCCAAGGTCGCGCAAGCCAACCTTCCTTTCCACGGGTACCACACTCACCATTTCTTTTGGCGGCGCAATGTCTTCCTCAAAATTGATTTCTTCATTTATTTGATCCGGAAGACATATGACCGCCTCATCCACCGCTTCTTCTATCACACAACCATTGGCCACATCAATTTGCTCACTTAAAGCGAGCATTTCTTCATGCTTGGCCGCCTCTTCTTCCTCCCGTCTAATTTGAGCTACCTTTTCGGTTAACTCATTAAGCATGATAAGCATTTGTTTTTGAGCTTTCTTAAGGTTTTGGACTTTAAGCCATAGCTCTCGAACTTCGGGACTATCGGATTGTTGAGGCTCTTCGTAGGCCGGTTGGTGATAATTGTCATCATGGCTATCATAGTTGTCATATCTTTCCTGACAATTAGAAAAATAAGACACGTTAGGCGCATAAGTATTATAATACCTTTCTTCCTCATAGTCTTGATAGCTTGGTGGTGGAGATGGTTCGTAGTATGAGTAATATGAGCGGGTATTTTCAACTCGGTCATATTCTTCATCCACTTGAGCTTGGTAGTATTGGAAAGTTGGTTCAGGCGTGTATTCGTTAGGGTATGAAAGCGGGGTGTTCTCCCATCTTTCATATGCTAAGAGATATCTTCGAATCGCCTCTTTTTTCTTGATCCACATTAGGCAATCTTCCTTGTCATGGATCGGACCTCCACAAAATACGCATGTATAGAGATGACTATACATGATCAAATTTGGCTTCTTGTACCTATGAAAGGAAATCCCGCACAAGTACTAAAAACCAAAGTGAAATCTAATAAAATTAAATTTCACACATATATATATTTTTTTTAATTTTTCTGATTTTTTTTTTAGATTTTTAATAAAAATACAAACAAACACGCAATGCAATACTAAGCGCACTAGCTCCCCGGCAACGGCGCCATTTGATGAGCCGGTCGTCGCGGCACATTCAAAACAATTTATAAACCTTAATTAACCTAAGTAAATAGGATAAGTAGGGTGTCGATCCAAGAGGAGCATGTGGTTAATACTACACTAAATGGTTATTTGTCTAGTTTTTATTAAAATGAATGAAAATACAATTATGAAGTTTTAGTTCTAACAATCTATTCTTTTTCTTCTTTTTATATTTTTAGATAGAATAAGCGTCGATAATAGCCACAAACAACTATATCAAGGCTCGGTGCAAAATAATACTAAACTAATTATAACTAAAGATAACAATCACTCCCGGGTTTGGAAATGCAAGCAACTAGGATTCAAAGGCTAAAATGATAGATTCGCGACTTTTCACTATGACTAACGCGAGGATAAAGAACCGCAACTTAGACATCAACTACTATCTCTAAGACTATAGTATGTTTTATCGATTACGTTCACTAATCCGCTATATTGTGCTATGACATAAGTGACGGGATTCATCTCAAGATCTTAAACACATAGACATATCTAAGCATACAATAAGTCCAATCCAACATCAAGACAACAACACAATACTTGTTCATCACAGATTATAATCACAAATATATACTCAAGATAACATTACAAATCCAGAAACTTACAAAACCTTCACCCGAGAGTGAAGGGATACTCAACCGAGCATGATTACAACCGAACAAGCTTCAATCCTTGGAGTTCTTTGCTTCATTTGGGCTCTAGAAGGGATTAGGAATGAGTTATGGATGAGATATGAAGGTTTTTGATCGTTTTCTAGGTTATAAAGATGATAGGGACCAATATAGATGCAAAAACGAGCTGGAAAACACGTTCTGGGCTGTTCTGCACATGCCTGGGCGGCTTTCTCCCGCGGGTCGCGGGGCTGACAGGGTGTTCTCCCGCGGGTCGCGGGGCGGCTGAATCCGGGTTTTTTGTTTTCTTCATAACTTTTTCGTTATCACTCCGTTTTCGCCCATTTTCGCGGCCACGTCTTCGTATTTCCGCCCTCTTTCACATCATCCAATAATATCTTCATTTATACTCCATGAATTTTCTCTAAAATTAAATCAATCCTTCGCAGTTTCTCCGGTGAGCTTGATTCTTCAAGATTTAGCTTGTAATTTCGCTATTTTAGCACATATAACTTGTCACTCCTCATTCTCGGATAAGTACCTAACTCCGGATATATCTACACACAACACACATTAAAAATACCGAATTAAACTATATAAATGCGATGCATACGCCTTCGCGTCAGTCATTCTCCTAAACTTGAGGCTGTAAGGTCTGAGAACCCATCCAAAGCCAACTTGGCTTTGGACACTCACCAAAACTAATTCTTTACTGATGTGCAGGGAGCTTCTGCTTGCTTAGATAGTTTATGGTATGTAGATAGTGGAGGCTCCAGGCACATGACAAGATGTAGAGCTCTACTTCTGGACTTTCTTGCTCATGGAGGGGGTGATATATCTTTTGGTAATGATTCCAAAGGTAAGGTGTTGGGTTCAGGGACTTTTCAAGCTGGGAGACTCAAGTTTGAAAATATTAATCTAATTGATAATCTACTTAGTGTTTCACAAATGAGTGACAAAGGTTATGGGTCATTCTTCACTAAGAAAACTTGTAAGATTATTGGGCCAGTAGTGGTTGAAAATATTAACACCATCATTGCTGAGAGCAAAGCACACCTTGTTGCTCATAGAAGTGGCAATGTGTATGTGGTTGATATGTTGAAGGATAACCCTATGGCAAATGTCTGTCTATTTTCTGCTGCCTCAGCTAAAGAGACAGAATTGTGGCATAGGAGATTGGGTCATACCAACCTTCAAACTATCAACTCACTCTCCAAACAAAGCCTTGTAAGAGGTCTTCCACCAAAAGAATTTAAATATGATGTGCATTGTGTTTCCTGTTTAAAAGGTAAACAACATAAAAGCTCTTACAAATCCATTGATAAGTCCAAAACTAGTCAATGTCTTCAATTGTTGCACATGGACTTGTTTGGCCAAGTTAAAGTCATGAGTCTAAGGAAAAAGAGATTTTGTCTTGTCATAGTTGATTATTTTTCTAGGTTTACATGGACTTATTTTTTACACTCTAAGGATGAGACTGCATGTATCTTGAAGGACTTTGTCACCAAAGTTGAGAAGCAACATGACTTTCCAGTAAAAGTCTTTAGAAGTGACAATGGAACAGAGTTCAAAAATAAGGAGTTGGATGACTTCCGTGTGTCAAAAGGAATTGTGAGGCAGTACAACATTCCAAGAACACCAGAACAAAATGGGGTGGTTGAAAGGAAAAATAGAACCCTCATTGAGGATGCAAGAACTATGCTAGCAGATTCTGGTTTACCACTGTCCTTTTGGGCAGAGCTGTAAACACTGTTTGCTATGTTCAAAACAGAGTTTTGATTAACCCCAGATGTCAAAAGACTGCTCGTGAAATTTTGTTCAAAATCAAACCACTGATATCATTTTTCAAAATCTTTGGCTGCCCATGTTTCAATTTAAATCTCAAAGATCCCATTTCAAAATTTGCAGCCAAAGTAGATAGTGGATATTTTCTGGGATATTCTTCTACTGCCAAGGCCTACAAAGTGTTTAACACAAGGACTAGGACAATAGAAGAAACATTGAATGTAAATTTCAATGAACTTTCATCCTTAAAAATCCCAGCAAATCCTGCTGAAATCATTGACTTAGATAAATTCAAATTTGAAGATATTACTGTTAAGACTAACAGAGCAGGTACACTACAGTCTCCACAACAAGACTACAGATTTGACATTGTGATTCCACAGTCTCACAGCAAAGTCTATTCTGCATTAGGAGAAGCAAATGTTCAAAACATCTGTCAAAACTCTGCCACAACTGAGTCAAACCACTGTTGACCAGTCTTACCCTCAAACCACTGCTTCATCCAGCTCAACCACTGTTCAATCATCTGTTGACAAAAGTCCACCCTCAGTTGACAAAAGTCAGTCCACTTTTACACCACTTGGACCTATTCCCCCACATCCATTACAGAAGTGTAAACAGATGTTACAACAACAGATGCCACAAGCCTCTGTCCCTCGCCTTAAAATGCTATAGTACCATACAAAGGAGATTTAATCTACCTTAGATTTCATCCACCAGACCAAATCATTGGCAACATTAGTGAAGGGATTCTCGCAAGAAGTCAATCCTCAAACATTTGTCTTTTTGCAGGCTTTCTATCCCTCACACAACCTGTCAAGTACCAAGAGGCACTTAAACACAATAGTTTGGTAGATCCATGCAAGAAGAGCTCCTTCAGTTTAAAAGACAACAAGTATGGGAACTTGTGCCACTGCCAAACGATGTTTGTCCAATTGGCACAAAGTGGGTCTTCAAGAACAAAACAGATGAAAGGGGTATTGTTGTCAAGAATAAAGCCAGGCTTGTGGTTCAAGGCTTCAGACAAGAAAAAGGAATTGATTATGATGAAACCTTTGCTCCTGTAGCTAGGTTGGAAGCTATCAGACTTTTCCTAGCATTTGTTGTCAACCACAACATCAAGGTGTATCAGATGGACATCAAATGTTCATTCCTTTATGGCAAAATTTAGGAGGAAGTCTATGTATGTCAACCACCTGGTTTTGAAGACACAATCCATCCTGATCATGTCTACAAGCTCAACAAAGCTTTGTATGGCTTGAAACAAGCACCAAGTGCCTGGTATGAAACTCTTTCCACCTTTCTCTTATCGATTGGTTTCACAAGAGGTAAAATTGATAAAACTTTATTTTCAAAATGGAAAGGGAAAGATTTAATGATTGTTCAAATATATGTGGATGACATCATTTTTGTGTCCACATGTAACAAAATGTGTGAAGAGTTTAGAAAACTCATGACAGCAGAGTTTGAAATAAGTGCTATGGGTGAACTCCAATGCTTTCTTGGTCTCCAAGTTAAGCAATTGCAAAATGGAACATGTATTCACTAAAATAAGTATGTTAAAAACTTACTTACAAAATTTGAAATGAATGATTGTAAACCATGTAGTACCCCCATGAGTACCACCAAGTTACTCACTATTGATGGTAAAGATGAACTGGTTGATCAGACACATTATAGATGCATGATTGGGTCTTTATTGTACTTAACTGCATCCAGGCCAGACATTATGTTTGCCACTTTTGTCTGTGCAAGATCCCCGGCATCACCTAGGAAGTCAAATCTTATAGCTGTGAAAAGGATATTCAGATACCTAAAAGGTGCTCCCACACTTGGTAACTAGTATCCTGCTAATGGGAATATTTAGCTTTCAGGTTATTGACGCGAGTGTCGTGGGTCGCGGCAAAAACAATTTATAAAGGACTTAAATATACAAGACTGGCAAGGGTAAGTAAGGTCGTCTCCAAGGAATTGGGGTTAGTTTGGTCTAGAATTATGAAGTTTGCTTTTAACTAATGTCACTAATCTAATATCCTAACTTGGGTTTTTCCCTCTTTTAATTGTTTTGAATGTTTTAGCGTCGATATAGCCACAAACAACTAGATCAAGGCTTTGGTAACAAAATGGTAACAAAGTGGTAACAATCACAATAATACTACAATGACGAGATTTGCTATGTAACGAGATTCTAATTATAAAGGCGACACCTCCGGGCCTGGTAATGTAAGAATACTAGGTTGTAATAATCAAATGGTCCAAAAATGAGTTTTCTCTATGTTTAACACGCGGTGACCCGGAACCGTAACTTAGCCATCAACAACTATCTTAGGACAGTAGTATGCTTTATCGCTTACGTTCACTAAATCCTCTACACTATATTGATGCATAAGTGACAGAATTCATCTCATGAGATTAAACACATAGACATATCTAATCCTGCAGTGAGTCCAACCCAATATCACGCACTCAACATAACGATTATGTAAACACAAATATTACACAAATTCGGAATCAAATGATTACAGAAACAACCCGAAACTTACAAAACCTTCACCCGGAGGTGAAGGTGGGACTTTAGCCAGACATGATTTCAACACGAACTGATGATTTCTTGATGTTCCTAGGCTTCATCCAAGCCTTCCTTGATGATTTTGGGGTGATTGGTGGTGTAAAAATGAAGATTGAATGTCCAAAAATCGAGCAGAAGTCGTAGTTCTTAACAGGTTTGCGAGTGGGTTTAGAATGGAAGTCTGGGCTGGAAAGGAGAAGACAGCCTATTTTTCCACAATATTACAGCCCCGCGGGTCGCGGAGGAGAAGGGAAGTCTCCCGCGGCCCGCGGGATAATATTATATAATTTTTGTATTTAAGAACACGCCGCGGCTCGCGGGAGCTCTTCCTTTCCTCCCGCGGCCCGCGGGGGAGGTTTGTGCAGGAAAACTTTGTTCTTTTGTCATTTTCGATCGTTTCTCGCGCCCGTTCTCGTTCCGTCTCGCGTCTTCGGATATTTTGCTCGTAAAAACCCCTTTTTAGCATATAAATCATCATTACTCTTTTTCTCACTAAAGCTCGTAACTTCCGGATAACTGTACACAAAACACACTAACAAACACGAATTAAACCACACAAATGTGATGCACACGGCATCGCATCACACCCCCACACTTGTCTTTTTCAGTCTCTGAAAAACTTTCAAAAATATTTTCCAAAACAAACATTGAAATGGTTTTTTCTAAATGTCAAAACTTAAGGTTCAAAGTCATACCTTATTTGTACGCAAGTACTAGATGTGTTAATTCAACAAGTTAAATATATATATCTTTTCAAAGCTTTGAATTAGTAGATAAAATTTACCATTCACTTGAAATCATCTAAATGCAACACGCCCCTCACAATCGTCGCTCCTCTCGGTGTGATATATGGACTAGCAAAAGATGTGCTAGTATGATCGCTCAAAACCAATCCTGAAATATTGTTAGTATAAACTTGTATAACAATCATACGTATACGCAAAAATGCACATGTAAATAATAAAGGACTTATGGGTTTTTTGGGCTTGAGGTAAAGGTAGGATGTGTGGGTAAAAGTGGCTAAAATGAAAAAGGAGAAATCCAACTCGAAATGATGATCCGTATTTAACTTATTTTATCGAAACAAATAACAACTAACTATAAATTTTTTTTTTATCTAAATATCTCTTTTCTTTTTCTTTTTGCTTTTCTTGAATAACAACAAATACATAATTGACTTGGATCAAATATTGCTTAATCAAAATTGTTGGAGATTTTGGGTAATTGTTTTGGGTTTGGTCAAATGAAAGGTTTAAGGCTCAAAAATTGTTTTTCTAATGGTATATTTTTGGTGTAAGGATAGGTGAAAATAGGACAAATGGTGTGAAAGTAAAAGGATATCCTAAATGCCTTTATCATTTTAGTGCAAAATTACTTTAGCATGTATCAAATTACACAAGTTTTATAACAAAGAATCAAGATGGTTTACACTCAACAAAAGAATATATTTATGTGTATCATGTGAATGTAAAAAGGCTCAAAACTCACCAAGTATGATAAAGGTTGCCGACGTGTGCAAAGATTTGACTTCAAAAGCTTGGTAAACATTAATCATGTAATTCGTTATATTTCTTTTAAAATACTTGTTGAAAACGATTCATTCTACTTGCAACAAATTAAACCATGACTAAGAATCTATAGCTAAAACAATATAGACTTTACCATTTATGCAAAAATATGTTTGTTTTCCGCTTTTATTGTTTTTAGAGACTATTTTTTTGTTTTATAAAAATTTTAAAACACACTCAAAAACGTTTCCCCACCCCCACACTTGAGAAAGACATTGTCCCCAATGTAGAAAAGGAAAGAAAATAAAGAAAACGAAAACAAACAAAAAGTGTAAGAACAACTCCCCTTTGATGATATGATAATGAATTTGGAGTCGTGTTTCCCAAAATTTCCAATCCGCTTGTATAGCATTTCATTCGCAAGCAGAACTAGATAAACAAATCTCACACGTAGCAATATCCAAAACAAAAAGCACACCAAAAATTGTTAAACACAAATAAATATATAATCACACCAATTCGTCAATCCCTCACAAATCTTGAATAAGAACACAAAATAGAGTTGCAACAATGTTGTGAATGTCCATCGTGTCTCGTAACCTGCCATATGCATTTACTCGAATGGAGATTGAGTACGAGTAAAAACGTGTACCTGTAAGGTCTGGCGGGCAGAAATGGGTTAAACATATAACAAAACGAACAGAATGGCATAGGTCTCCCCCGCGGGTCGCGGGAGAGTCTTGAAAGGCTCCGCGGCCCGCGGGGCTAAAAGAATTCAGCAAACAGCAGCAGCTTTACAGCTGCTGTTTCCAGACCAGTTGTGGTCAAAACCTGTCCGAAATTACCTAAAAACATGCTGCTTGATACTTTATCTCTAAGTAGCGATTTGTAACTTATCACAACTTTAAAAATATACCCCACATCCAAAATCTCAATAAAATAAATCACACTCAAACCAAAAATAAAAATCACACTCACACACATAGTCTACATAGTTGGTTTAAACTTACCTTGGCAAGCTAGTCAAAAAGCTTACCGATTCCTTGTGTTCGTCCAATGGGTCGCGCTTGTCCAAAAGTAGTTTTAAGCGATGTCCATTAACGGTTTGTTGGGTGCCAGTCTTTGGGTCTTCAATGTCGATCTCGCCAAAATTTCCTACATGCGTCACAATGTATGGACCGACCCACTTGCTTTTTAACTTTCCTGGAAAAAGCTTTAAACGGGAGTTGAAGAGCAATACTCTTTGACCTACATGAAACTCCTTTTTCCAAATCTTGGCCTTGTGTTGCGCCTTCATTTTATCTTTGTACTCCCACGCGCATCTGTAAGCTTCGTCTCGCAACTCCTCCAACTCGCACAGCTTCAATTTCCTCTCTGTTCCTGCATCATCATAACAGACATTAACCTCTTTAATAGCCCAAAGTGACCGGTGAATAAGTTCAACCGGTAAATGACAATCTCTGCCATAAACTAGTCTATAAGGTGTGATTCCAATAGGTGTCTTATGTGCGGTTCGATAGGCCCACAAAGCATCATTTAACCTTGTTGACCAATCCTTCCGGTCCGGTCGAACCGTCTTTTGCAAAATCTCCTTGATTTGCCTATTGGACACCTCAACTTGTCCACTAGTTTGTGGATGATAAGGAGTGGCAATTTTATGATCTATGCCATATGCCTTCAACAACCTTCCAAATTTAAAATTTTTGAAATGAGAACCCCCGTCACTGATGATCACACGAGGTAACCCAAACCTGGAAAAGATGTTAGTTTGAACAAAATTACAAACAACGCTATGGTCATTAGTTTTGGTGGCTATGGCCTCGATCCATTTGGATACATAATCCACGGCCACCAAAATGTATTCATTGCCAAAGGAAACAGGAAAAGGACCCATAAAATCTATGCCCCAAACATCAAACACGTCAACTACCATGATGGGTTGCATTGGCATTTCATTTCGTTTGGAAATACTACCCAATTGTTGGCATTTAAGACATGTCCTAGCAAACTCAAACGAATCTTTAAACACGGTTGGCCAATACAACCCGCAGGTTAGCACTTTCTGACCCGTTTTATGACCACTAAAATGGCCACCACATGCGTATGCATGCACGTGCTTAAGAACACTTGGGATTTCTTCGTCAGGAATACATCTTCTAATGAGCTGATCAGCGCCTATCCTGAACAAATCTGGCGCATCCCAGATGTAATAGCTAATTTGTGACAAGAAGTACATCTTTCGTCTTTTCTCCCAATGTTCCGGTATAATCCCTGAAACTAGATAATTCACAATATTAGCGAACCAAGGTTGTGTTGAAATTGCCAATAAATGCTCATCTGGAAATGACTCATTGATTTCGCTCGTGTTCTCATCGTCTTCAACTACCAATCGGGACAAATGATCGGCAACAACATTTTCAGTGCCTTTCTTGTCACGGATTTCCACGTCAAATTCTTGCAACAAAAGTACCCATCTTATCAATCTTGGCTTAGCGTCCTTCTTGTTCATCAAGTAGCTGACAGCACTATGGTCAGTATATATTATGACTTTGCTACCCCAGACATAAGATCGGAATTTATCCAATGCATATACTACTGCAAGTAACTCTTTTTCGGTTGTAGTATAATTCAATTGCGCCCCTGAAAGAGTTTTACTTGCATAGTATATGGCTACGGGTTTCTTATCTACCCGTTGTCCTAACACGGCCCCAACTGCATAATCACTCGCATCACACATTATTTCAAAAGGTAAATTCCAATTGGGTGATTGCAATATTGGGGCCTTGACCAATTTGTTTTTCAAGATGTTAAAGGATTCAACACATTTTTCATTAAATTCAAATGGGGCATCTTTTAATAACAAATTACATAATGGTTTTGTGATGTCACTAAAACCCTTAATGAATCTTCTATAAAATCCCGCATGCCCCAAGAATGACCGAATGCCTTTAACACTCGTGGGATGAGGTAAAGTTGAAATGACTTGAATTTTAGCGTGATCAACCTCAATCCCACGATTGGAAATAACATGACCCAGAACAATACCTTCTTGGACCATAAAATGACTCTTTTCCCAACTTAAGACCAAATTGGTTTCAATACATCTTTTTAAAACTTTTTCCCATTGGTTTAAACAAGATTCAAATGATGGTCCAAATATAGAAAAATCATCCATAAAAATCTCCAAAGATTCCCCCACCATATCTGAAAAAATACTCATCATACACCTTTGGAAGGTGGCGGGGGCGTTACAAAGACCAAATGGCATTCGCCTAAAAGCAAATGTGCCATAAGGACAAGTAAATGTAGTCTTTTGTTGATCATCTGGATGTATAGCAATTTGATTGTATCCTGAATAACCATCCAGAAAACAATAAAATTTTTGTCCGGCTAATTTTTCTACAATTTGGTCAATGAAGGGTAAAGGAAAGTGGTCCTTAGAAGTTGCGGTATTCAACTTCCTATAATCAATGCAAATTCGCCACCCGGTTACCGGTCGGGTGTCCACTTCCTCACCTGCGTCGTTTCTGACGACTTGAATACCTGCCTTTTTTGGAACGGTTTGAGTTGGACTTACCCACTGACTGTCGGAGATTGGATATATAATACCTGCATCTAACCACTTAAGAACTTCTTTCTTCACCACTTCCCGCATGTTAGGATTGAGTCTCCTCTGAGCATCTCTTGCGGGTGTTATCTTTTCATCAGTGATAATTTTGTGCATAACAATCGATGGGCTTATACCTCTCAAGTCTGCCACAGTCCATCCTATAGCAGCTCTATGGGTGACCAACACCTTCATTAACTCTTCCTCTTGCTTTTGACTCAAATCTGAAGCGATGATGACCGGCAATGTGTTGTCTTTACCTACAAAAGCATATTTAAGGTGTTTTGGTAACTCTTTTAATTCTACCTGTGGTGGCTCCTCTAAGGATGGTTTAAGCCTCGTGTCAATGTGCTCGGGAAGCCTTTCCACCTGTTGCGTCCATGGTGGTCTTCCTTCAGCTGCTGCGACAGCTTCCTGTTTCTTTTCTTCTTCCTGCATATGCTTCATAGTCTCCACCTGTGACCTGTCGAACATAAAACACTCCTCTATTGTGTTTTCCTCGTCTACGACAGTGTCGCATAACGGTATACACGTGTCAACAACATTTGCCATGTAGCAGTCGTTGTCAACAAGAGGGTTAGACCCAGTGGAAAAAGCATTTATCCTATACTTACGATTACCAAAAGATATGTCGACCGCTCCTGTTGCACAATTAATATTAGCACATGCTGTAGCTAAAAACGGTCGACCTAGAATAACTGTTGGTTGTTCTGATAGGTTGGTAGAGACATAGTCTAACACTAAGAAATCAACGGGATAGTAAAAGTCCTCAATCCTTACTATCACATCCATGGCTATCCCCCTAGGAAGCTTAGGTGTTCGGTCTGCCAACACTACAGTAGTGTTGGATTCATGAAGTGGACCAAACACATGCTCATTGTACATGCTTCCTGGGAGGATGCTTACACTAGCTCCAGAATCGAGAAGCGCCCGTGAGATTTTAAAGTCGCCTACCTGTACTGAAATGAAGGGCGTTCTTGGATCCTGTAACTTAGGTGGTAATTCACCCAAAAGAACAGAACTGACTCTAGCGTTGACATCAATTTTCTTTGGAAATTTGGGAGTTCTCTTTTGGGTGCACAAATCCTTTAAATATTTCGCATATGATGGGACCTGTTTAATTGCTTCCAAAAGTGGTAAATTAATGGTGACTTGCTTAAAAATTTCAAATAACTCTTCTTGTTGAGGACCCCTTTTATTTACCATCTTTTTTGTTGGTTCCAATAAAGCGTCAGGGTAAGGTATGGCTTTATTTTCCACACCCTTTCCTTTAGCTTCAGGAATTGGTGAAACTGAAACGGGAACATGGGTTGAATTAACTGTTTTTGTTGGTTCCGTTTCTGTTTCACTTTCACTATCATCATCAACTTCCTCCACCACCCCTTCGATAAACTCAGGTGGAGTGGAGTCAATTTTATTATCAACAACTCTACCACTGCGTAAAATACTAACCTTGTTAATTTGTGGATTCGAAGCATCTCTTGAAGTTGATCCTTGATGTTGAGGATTAATGGTTGTGTCACTGGGGAGCTTTCCTGGATTTCCTTTAGCAATGGCCAATTCCTCAGCAAGCTTTCCGACCTGTTTAGCTAACATCTGTTGTGTCTTGCTCATCATCCTCATTTTCTCCATAAGTTCTCCCACACTTAGGTTTTCACCTTCAACTTGGCTATTGAAATTCTTTTGATATCCAAATTGCAAATTCTGATTGGGTCTGCTAGTCGAACTTTCATATCTGAGGTTGGAAAAAGCTCTTGTGCCTGGATGATATGTGTTGGGCCTTGTCTCATATTTTCTTGCTTCATACACTTGCCCCACGTCTTCCTCATCTTGACCTGAAACAAAGTCACATTCGTCAGTTTCATAATTCTCATTTTTACTTGAATTACCTACCTGGAATTGTACGGCTGAAACATCTCTTCTTTTGAGTCGGGCAAGTTCACGTTCTAGCACAGCGATCTTATCATTCGAACTTGATCCTCCCTCCTCCACAGTTGTCGAGCCACAATCCTTGGTTCGACTTTCAACTGACTCCTCTGCTTTTGAATTCCTAGTCATATGTTCAAGGAAGTCCCAGTCTACCTGCTCATGGTTAGATAAAAGTGTGCCATTGCTAGTAGATTTTAAATATTTTTTCTCGTCTTTGTTAAGTCCATTTACAAAACACTTAACCAATTCCCATAATTCAATTATGTGATGTGGGCATTTCCTAAGTATTTTCTTAAATCTAGTAAAAGATTCATGTAATAGCTCTTTAGGAAATTGTTGAAAAGATCGAATTTCTTCCCGAACTTCATCAGTTTTTGAAATTGGGTAGTATTCATCTAGGAAGACTTGTTACATGTCTTCCCAAGTATAAATACTATGTGAAGGCAAGGTCAAAAACCAACTCTTGGCCTCGTCTTTAAGAGAAAATTTAAACATCCGTAATTGTACCTCATTTTGATGACAGTTGTGTCCCCCAAAGGTTTCACATACTGATGAAAACTCACAAAGATGCATGTACGGATCTTCATCGGTTAATCCATGGAAGAGTGGCAAAATGTCAATGTACTTAGGTTTGCACTCGAAGCTTCTTCGTCCATCTGGTGGTGGTGCAATGGGAGATTGATTCATTAAAATGGATGGTCTGAACCTCCCATTTACTCCCTGAACAATGCTTGAACGTAGTCTTAGGGGAGTGTTTACACCATATTGTCCATGGTTTTGTGAAAACTGTGGCGGATAATAATAGTTCTCGAGCTGTCTCTGGTGATGACTGTTTCCAGCATCACTCATATAACCTTGCCTCCATTCTTCATCTCTTATCCTTCCGTCATCACTATAATAGTCACTCTCAACTCCTGAGCTGCTTCCCTTGCTATTTCTAGAACCTGTGTTATTAAATGAACTGTGGTTAGAACCATCATCAGAATAATGTACATATATATTTGTTCCATTTTGTAATTGATAATTATGAGCGTTTGATGCTTCATAGACAGTTGCTGGTTCAGAGTGTGCAATTCTATGAATTGGTCTCCCACGATCAATGGATGGAAATGTATTTAGTGGTGGGCTGTAGGATCTTCTCCTAATATTGATATGTCCCATTTGATGATATGCCTACACAATGAACATACCCAAAGTAATACAAAAATATACCAAAAATCAAAATACCACAAAAATCACGACCAACAAACACACTATTTTTACAAACTCACAAAATCAATTAAGTTCACAACTAACTCAATTCTCAACACTAAATTATCAAAAATTCAAAAAAATTCTGAATTAAAATAAATAATTTTATCACGACCGAAAAATGTTAAATTTTTGTAATTTTTATATCTTTACAATTTAAACATCAAATCCAAACATATAAACACAAAATCACTACCGAATCACAAAAATCACTAAAATCACACAAAAACTATGAAACTTCAAATATTTTTAAATTTTTATATTTTATCAAAAACAATAACAAATCTAAGTCTAAAACACACAAAAATCAAATAACACAAACAAATCTAAACAAAACTAAACGCACTGATTCCCCGGCAGCGGCGCCATTTTGACGCGAGTGTCGTGGGTCGCGGCAAAAACAATTTATAAAGGACTTAAATACACAAGACTGGCAAGGGTAAGTAAGGTCGTCTCCAAGGAATTGGGGTTAGTTTGGTCTAGAATTATGAAGTTTGCTTTTAACTAATGTCACTAATCTAATATCCTAACTTGGGTTTTTCCCTCTTTTAATTGTTTTGAATGTTTTAGCGTCGATATAGCCACAAACAACTAGATCACGGCTTTGGTAACAAAATGGTAACAAAGTGGTAACAATCACAATAATACTACAATGACGAGATTTGCTATGTAACGAGATTCTAATTATAAAGGCGACACCTCCGGGCCTGGTAATGTAAGAATACTAGGTTGTAATAATCAAATGGTCCAAAAATGAGTTTTCTCTATGTTTAACACGCGGTGACCCGGAACAGTAACTTAGCCATCAACAACTATCTTAGGACAGTAGTATGCTTTATCGCTTACGTTCACTAAATCCTCTACACTATATTGATGCATAAGTGACAGAATTCATCTCATGAGATTAAACACATAGACATATCTAATCCTGCAGTGAGTCCAACCCAATATCACGCACTCAACATAACGATTATGTAAACACAAATATTACACAAATTCGGAATCAAATGATTACAGAAACAACCCGAAACTTACAAAACCTTCACCCGGAGGTGAAGGTGGGACTTTAGCCAGACATGATTTCAACACGAACTGATGATTTCTTGATGTTCCTAGGCTTCATCCAAGCCTTCCTTGATGATTTTGGGGTGATTGGTGGTGTAAAAATGAAGATTGAATGTCCAAAAATCGAGCAGAAGTCGTAGTTCTTAACAGGTTTGCGAGTGGGTTTAGAATGGAAGTCTGGGCTGGAAAGGAGAAGACAGCCTATTTTTCCACAATATTACAGCCCCGCGGGTCGCGGAGGAGAAGGGAAGTCTCCCGCGGCCCGCGGGATAATATTATATAATTTTTGTATTTAAGAACACGCCGCGGCTCGCGGGAGCTCTTCCTTTCCTCCCGCGGCCCGCGGGGGAGGTTTGTGCAGGAAAACTTTGTTCTTTTGTCATTTTCGATCGTTTCTCGCGCCCGTTCTCGTTCCGTCTCGCGTCTTCGGATATTTTGCTCGTAAAAACCCCTTTTTAGCATATAAATCATCATTACTCTTTTTTCTCACTAAAGCTCGTAACTTCCGGATAACTGTACACAAAACACACTAACAAACACGAATTAAACCACACAAATGTGATGCACACGGCATCGCATCAGTTATTCAGACAGTGATTTTGCTGGTTGTCAAAACACAAGGAAGTCCACTTTAGGAGGGTGCCAATGCCTAGGCAATGCCTTGGTCTCTTGGCAAAGTAAAAAGCAAGCAACTGTTTCTACATCAACATCAGAGGCTGAATACATTGCTGCTGCAAGCTGTACAGCCCAATTCATGTGGCTTCAAAACCATCTACTGGATTTTGGTATAACTGCCCTAATGACTCCACTCATGTTGGACAGTCAAGCAGCTGAAAATATCATCAAATATCTAGTCTCCCATTCAACCACAAAGCATATTGACATCAGACATCATTTTGTGAGAGACAGCTATGAAAAAGTTTATTTTCTCCTCACCATTTTCCAAAAGAGGATCAGTTGACAGATGTGTTGACAAAATCTTTAGACACATCTACCTTTGCAAATCTGATCTCTCAGATTGGTATGCTAAACGTGGATTAAAAAAATGTTTTCTTAAATAAAAACATTAAAATGTTGTCAGAAAAATAAAAATCCATCCTTAAAAATAGCTTTGGTTGAAAAATCTGCTCTAGATAAAACAACCTCTGTTCCATAAAATGTATCATCTGTTGGTTGAAAAATTTGTTTCAAAACTCTGATCAGATAAAACAACCACTGCTGGTTGAAGATTCTATTAGATGTTTGCCACGTCTGCTCTCAAAAGCAATGCTTTGGCCACATCAGCGGTTTCCTCTAAAACTATAAAAACCCTCTTTATCCCCAACAGTTGTTCCACTGTCTCATCGAATTCAAAATTCTGAAAACCGCTTTTCATCAAACTTAAACCCTAATCCTAAATTCATCGAATTTCTTACTTGAATCCAAAACATGGATCTTCAATTGAAAGCTCCACACAATTATCTACCATATCTATCCAAAACAGAGGAAAACCGTCTCTTTCATTCCATCATCGACATATTAAATGAATCCAAATACTTGCCTGTTCTCACTACCAATTCTTTAATCTATATTGACACTCTCCAAGAGTTCTGGTTGAATGCTGAAACCCTGTTCACAGACAAAAAGCCAACAGCCATTATCTCAAAAATTGGTGATACACATATCACCATAACCCCCCAAACCATATCCACAACCTTCTCACTGGATGACCTGGCAGGTAAGGATTCTTTTGATAAAACTGAACTTCACACAAAGTTCATAGAGAGAGGCTATGAAGGTCAAATGACTGGGGCAACCATTTTCAAAAAGTTTTTCCCTCCAGCCATGAAATTTTTCTTTCATAGTTTACTCATATGTCTCTCTGCTAAAACTACTTTTAGTGAAATCCCATTGAAAGTTCAGTACTTGGGATATGCAATTTTGTCAAACACTTATTACAATCTATCCCAGGGAATGTTTCTAGATTTAGTAGCAAATGTGAAGGGTGTTAAGTCTGGCTCAAACAATGCTTTTCTCTTATACCCAAGACTTCTAAGTGTTTTCCTACAAAAGGTTTTACCTGAAAAGGATTTCAAAAAGGTTGAAGGCCTTCAAATGAACAGCCTTTCACAAGAAACTTTTACAAGAATGTTGGGTCCTAACACCCAAGAAAAAGCACCAAAAGCGAAAGTTTCAAAAAGACAAGCAAAAAGTGTTAAGACAACAATTGTTGTGCAAACCTCTGTTGCTGAGCCCACTGCTCCTGGTGATCATGGCACTATATCCAGTGCTGTGAAACCACACCAGCCATCTCCAAAAAGAAACTTCCATCCACAAAGCCCACAAAAAAGAAAACCAAAAAGGCGACTCTAGAAGATGAGATACCAGAGGAAAATCATGTTGTAACAAAAATGCAACAAACAACCACTGTTGATACTTCCTCTCTACATGTGGAAATATCTCAACCCATCCAAACTGCTCATGTATCCTCTCAAAAGGATCATGTTGTAAGCAAATGGGACACACATCATGAAACAGATGATTCACTTGAACATCTGTTTACAAGTCCTTCTCCCAGAGCTAATTTTCTTCTCACTCCACAACCCTCACCACCACAAAATACTCCCATTCCACCTAGCATGCAACCATTGTTCGAAGCCATTGACAAAACTCAGGCTACTACCAGTTCCTCTCAGCCACCTATCACTGAGAGTATACTTCAACAAGTGACTGGGCCTGAGGAGAGTCACATGGCTAACCCACGAACAGCGGAGGACACATCCCTTGAGTTACATGTAGCTCAAGGAGGTATTCCAAGTGAAGCAGCCACTACTGTTGTAGAGATCATTGTCTCACTACAGGACATTGGTTACATTGCATATAAATTAAGAATTGCATATATGATTTTTGTTATATTTTTTAGAAGGATATTTATTAATTTACTCTATAATTCCCTCATTTTTAATTAGTAGTTACACTTTTCTCCCCTCCCCTACAAAATTATAATTCTTTTATTTAATCCTATCATAACTTTTAAACTATTATCTTTTAAATACATTTGAAAATGCCGTAAGTACCTGCTCATTTTTATCTACGTTTCGATGTTTGTGTTAGTTAATAGTGACGTGTGGATTGAAATGTACAACTAAATAATGCCCTAGTGTAAAATTGTTCATTGCCTTAGTATACGGATATTAAACACTAATTGAAGTTATTTTACCAAATGGACTGATTGTATTTACTTGTGAATCTCATCTAAGCCAAAATAGAATTCACTATGGATCATAAAGAACAGATGGTAGTCTACACTACGAGTTTAGTTTAGTCGCTTATATAGATTAGATGTTTAAAAAGCTAACTAAATGTTATATAGTTGTTTTTTATTATCGTAATTATTAGTGTGCTGATATTAACAATATTTTGATAATTATCACATAGCATTCATTTTTTATCATCATAAAAACAGGTCATGCATCCATAATAGTGTTGACGTTATTTATTATGATGTAACGTTGAGTCTCTGCAAGTTTAATAAATTTAGCAAAATTATATTATTATTTATCTAAAACTCATACTTTTTTTTGGGAACGACATCTTAGTTAGGGCTATACATGACCAAAGCTCGGTTGAAGCGATGAAGAAAATATATATTATTATATATTAACATAGGTAGATTCGTTGGACTAAATGAGCAATTGTATCCAAATAACATATTAAATAGCTATGAACTAAATAAATAATTTGATATAACAAACAAAACGTGGAAGAAAGTGGCCAATGAATAAGAAGTATGAGATAACTTATTCATATGCGAAAACTATTTCATTGGATTTCAGTTATTGATTGAGTTATTTTAATTTAATCTTTTCCTTTTAAATATACCATTTTTAAATACAGTGGTTTAATTAATTTTTCATTTTTATTTAAGTTTCAATCTCAAACCTTATATTCTAAATAATATACATCTTTAACACTATAATTTATTTATTTTTTTTCAACATTCCGGTATATATTTATTTTAAAAAGTTGTATTCAAAAGTGGTTTTTTATCACAAGATATAGTGAGTGCCCGGTACAAAAATGAACCGAACCAATGTCAGTAAATGTATTTTTAAAACCAGTACTGGTAATCGATTTTCAATAATAGGTTAGCTTATTCATATGCTAAACTATTTCATTTGGTTTTAGTTATTGATTGAGTTGCTTTTAATTTAATTCTACATTACGAGTTTAGTTTAGTCGCTTATATAGATTAGATGTTTAAAAAGCTAACTAAATGTTATATAGTTGTTTTTTATTATCGTAATTATTAGTGTGCTGATATTAACAATATTTTGATAATTATCACATAGCATTCATTTTTTTATCATCATAAAAACAGGTCATGCATCCATAATAGTGTTGACGTTATTTATTATGATGTAACGTTGAGTCTCTGCAAGTCTAATAAATTTAGCAAAATTATATTATTATTTATCTAAAACTCATACTTTTTTTTGGGAACGACATCTTAGTTAGGGCTATACAAGACCAAAGCTCGGTTGAAGCGATGAAGAAAATATATATTATTATATATTAACATAGGTAGATTCGTAGGACTAAATGAGCAATTGTATCCAAATAACATATTAAATAGCTATGAACTAAATAAATAATTTGATATAACAAACAAAACGTGGAAGAAAGTGGCCAATGAATAAGAAGTATGAGATAACTTATTCATATGCGAAAAGTATTTCATTGGATTTCAGTTATTGATTGAGTTATTTTAATTTAATCTTTTCCTTTTAAATATACCATTTTTAAATACAGTGGTTTAATTAATTTTTCATTTTTATTTAAGTTTCAATCTCAAACCTTATATTCTAAATAATATACATCTTTAACACTATAATTTATTTATTTTTTTTCAACATTCCGGTATATATTTATTTTAAAAAGTTGTATTCAAAAGTGGTTTTTTATCACAAGATATAGTGAGTGCCCGGTACAAAAATGAACCGAACCAATGTCAGTAAATGTATTTTTAAAACCAATACTGGTAATCGATTTTCAATAATAGGTTAGCTTATTCATATGCTAAACTATTTCATTTGGTTTTAGTTATTGATTGAGTTGCTTTAATTTAATTCATCCTTTTAAATAGAACAGATTGATCCAAAGACCACATACCAAAGAATATGAAGGTTGGTTAGAAGTTGAAATCCTAACCCAATGGCTACACATTACCTCATAGTTTCTTTGTCGAATTAATAGGTATTTTTTACAGTGATTTAATTTTTTTCTTTGTTTTCATCCGAAAAAGATGTAGCAATCAAACATTGTGAGATAAAAAGAAATTCTAAGGATCACTCTTGATGACGAGTGGGGGCATGAAATTATGGATGAGATTGTTCAGATTTGGAAGGAGTATGACTAAATTGATCTCATCATGATTTTCGGTAGTTCACACTTGGCACTGAGTTTTGAACTTTTATGTTTAAGACTTATTTTTCTTTATTCATATGTTAGTTTATTGAATTAATGGTTTCTTAAAGTGCTTGGTAATTTAAATGCTAAATCTATTAGTTACTAGACATGTGTAGAGCTTACGACATATATCCACCACAACAAATATTATTCGAATAAGACATGAGTATCACAAGGCAAAGTGTGGCTCCCGCCACATCACGCGGGTTTCCTACCAATAAACTCAAAAGGTAAATAACTTTATTTAATAAACGAATACCACCATTTTTTATGAATAAATATTTTTATTAATTCACTAATAACAAAATAACAGAAGAAAAAGTTGAAAAAACAGAAAAAAGAAATGTAAACTACACATCATTTTATAAGGGAAAATTAGTTATTTTGTAAACTACTAATAGAAAATTGAACACCATCTATATCTATATCTATATCTATATCTATATCTATATCTATATCTATATCTATATCTATATCTATATCTATATCTATATCTATTAATATTCCAAGGGAAGAGATAACGTACAAAGCTTCCTTAACGTGAGAAGCATAGGAAACCTTCTCATCCCTTAGATGTAGGTGGTGGCATGATGGTATGTTGGGTCAAAGAGGATTGATAAGCATTTTAATCTTAGTCTAATATCCTCTTTGCAACTTTTGGTGAAGTATAAGAAGTGCTGAAAAAGAAATCACAAGTACTGAAGAAGAGCTGATATTGAAACACAAATGCTGAAAAGTAAAGTTCTGAATATGAACCAGACATAACATTTGAAGAACAACTACTGAAGAGCAACCTCTGAAGTTTTACTCATTAGTAGTTTCATACTCAATCAGCAAATTTGATAGAAGCTTCGGCCGCAATCCTCAGCGGTTTATATTTTAATTATATTTTAGTAGATATTTTAGTAGATATTTTATACAAGTTCCAATGCTACAGCCTGTTGTAGTATTACACTATTAATCTTATACTTCATATGTACATTTTATAATCTATAAAAAGAAGAGTTCATACCTTCTATTTATAAACATGGAAATACACAAACTTTGAATCTGAAATCCATTGTCCATTATATGAGAATGATTACTTGAATATATTCAACTGTTTTGATCATTAACTGCTTAGATTCTCATATACACTTATTGCACTTTGGTTAATCACTTGAGGAGGAGCATTTACTGATACAAAAAGTGAAATGTTCACTTAGAACATTTATTATTCCGCTGCACATTAACTTTAATTTAAAATATTCTAAAGAGAGACTGTCACAAAGCAACTTTGATCCTGACAATTGGTATTAGAGCTCTGGTTTATTGATCAAATATCAATCTAACAAATTGAGATTCAGACACATGCTCTTATTGATATTCAATAAAAGGATGAATGTTCACTTTATCAAATCCATCATTTTAAGAGATTGTTAATCAAACAATCTTCTTAAAATTGGATCCTCATAATACTGGATCTGCTAATAAGCCTCCCATGCTAGTGAGAAATGAATTCAATATCTCGCAAAGAAGGATGACACATACTTTATCACAACAAAACATTGGTTGTTGGAAGTCTGTCATGTATGGACCCCATAAACCAGTGACAACAAATTCAGAATCAAAAGTGCAAAAAGAAAAAGAACCAAAAGACTACACAGATGAAGATTTCCTAAAACTTGAGCTAGATGCCAAGGCTTTTTCAATGTTGGCAATGGCTCTCCCAAATGAAATCTATGCTGGACTCTTACATTGTGAGAGTGCAAAAGAACTTTGGGATTGTCTAAAAGAACAGCTTGGAGGAACTGATGAGGTGATTGCCAACACCAGAGAGATCTTAGCTCAACAATATGAAACTTTCACTCATGTTAATGGAGAAACATTAACACAACAATTTGAAAGATTATCTTCATTAATATGTGAGCTAAAATTAATTGCTCAGACCTACATAAATCATCTATGTTGCATAGATTTTTAAGGTCTTTACCAGAAAAATAGGAAACTTATTCAATAGTCCTCAGATCAAATGCAGATTTTGATTCCCTATCACTCACTAAATTATATGGGAAATTGCTAACTTTTGAACGAATTATTACTTGAATATATTCAACTGTTTTGATCGTTAACTGCTTAGATTCTCATATACACTTATTGCACTTTGGTTAATCATTTGAGGGGGAACATTTACTGATATAAAAAGTGAACAGTCAACTTAGAACATTTATTATTCCGCTGCACATTAACTTTGATTTAAACTGTTCTGAAGAGAGACTGTCACAAAGCAACTTTGATCCTAACATGGTAATTATCAACCTTAATCATGATCGGCTTAAACAAACCAATAGTAAATTAGGAAAAACATTCAAAACATAGGCTTAAACAGAAAATTAATTGAAATAATTTAAAATCGATTAAACATTTTGAAAGATTACACAATAAAAAAACAGAGCATATACAAAACGTTAAAAGATGAAGAAGAAGAATAGAGAATCATTCAAAAAATCAAAAAACAGAGCATATACTGAACATTAAAAGAAGAAGAAGTAATGAATAAATGCTTGTTATTGTTGTGAAATACTTTCGATTATATTTCATGAAAAGAGTTTTAACCTAAAACAATTAGGTTAACAAATGTTCGAGAATAAAATGAAGATGGTGATAACAGAGGGTGTAAAACACACGTACATGTATGTTTATTATTATAAACGCACGTTGTAGATTCTTTAAACGCACATTATATATTCTTTAAACGCACTTGTATATTCTTTAAACGCACACTGTATATTCTTTAAACGCACGTTGTATATTCTTTAGACGCACATTGTATATTTGGGTCTAACAAACAAACGCACATTCATTATTATAAATGCACATTGTATATTGTTTAATCGCACATTATAAAAAAACTTATCTTTGAAAAACTTGAAAACGCACCTTTGAAGAAATTGTAACGCACCTTTAAAAAAATTGAAACACCCCTTTGTAAAAAAAGAAACGCATGTTTGAAATCCAATTGTGTTCTTTATGAAACACTTTTGGATTTTTTTTTTTTTGGTTTTAACTTCATGCAAAGATAAGAGTATTCAAACGCATTAATGGATTCCCAGAGGATGGGGATGATGGTGTAGCATCGATTCCTTTCTACTCATTCCGAATATTGGTAGCATCATTGCAAGCCGTGAGTCTCATCGGGAAGCAAGGTTCTTCAATCAAGATAATACAGGAGTGCGGTTGTTTTGTGTGGTGGCTCCACCGTTTGAGTTATGAACCGACGTTAGTGTAGAGTCCCACGGTGGTAAATGTGACACCCCGCATTTTCAGGTTCCTACTTTAACTGAAATCTAGTTAACTTGCATGTGCATACGTGACTAAACACTTGACTAGGGTCAGTTAGGAAGGTCTTCCTATATGTTATAGGGTAATAACATATGTTATGTGATAAAAACATATGTTACATTATAATAAGAAAAGTTATCATCACAATGCACACACGAGTCATGTATCCCAAGCGTTGGTGATTTATCTAGCATACATAATAATGTGTACAGTTGAATTATGATGAACGTGAAGTTACATGCTTATGTGGATTACATGTTTACATGAATTACCACTTGATTGATAGTTAATATGTAAATCATGCAAAATACATGCACCTTATGATTAATATGTTACGAGATGATAAAAACAATGGTTTTTATGAAATTTAGGGTGATTAATATTATCGGGTCCGGTATTGGGCTAAAACATGGTTAACGGGTCCAATTAGTGGGCTAAAAGGGCCCTAAAACCTAATTGCTTGGGCAACAAGCCAAGCTTTCTTATAATTAGGAAACAAAAAATAATAATAAACCCTAACCCCCAACCCTTTGTGCCGTAAACAATCCCCCACCCCCACTCTCTCTCAATTTCAATCAAACAACAAATTCTCTTGATTAATCCAAGTGGTGTTGGGTGGAATCGCTAAACCTTAAGGAATTCTTGCATTGAAAGGTATAATTTTTATAAGTTTTATGATAATTGTTAATGTTTTGAAAAGCTTTTAAAAACCCTAGAAACTCTATGAATATGAATCGCATGTGTATGTGTTTGTGTAAATTCTTAGATGTTTTGTATGGAGGTTTAAGAGAATTGATGTATATGATTATAATTAGGGTTATGGAATGCAAAGAATACAAATTTTAACATGATTGTATATGAGGATTTCATGGAATATGTGATTATGGATGATTAGGGTTTGTGAGTAACTTGGGGAGCAAGTTTCAGTTTCTGGCAGATTCATTAGGGTGGTTTGTAGGGCCTGTATTGTGATGTTAAATTGATTGTTAGGATGATTTCTTTGCAAGATTGTAATGTACATAATCCTAGCTTTTCATAATGGGCAAAACCATCAGATTTGGACATCGTTTGAGTCGTTTTTGGAATTTTATTTGATTAGCGGTCATATCAGATTTTCGGATTTGTAAATTAGGTCAACTTTAAATGGTCATAACTTGAGATTTACAAAGAGTTAAGGTTTGAAATTTGGACAGTAGGTTGACAATGGAAAAACTCGGCTTTTCCAAGTGGATTCATCCCGTTTGGATGAATACACAATTTTTGGGAATTTTTCTACTAAACTGATCTGTTGTGGAAATTTTCTGGACATAGCTGTGTTGTACGAATTTTAATAATTTTTGTGTTTGTTTTTAAGACAAAAAAAATATGGATTTGCAACCGAATCGCCATGAATACTAAGTAAAAATTTGGGACTTTAATTCATTCGTTAAGTATTTTAAATAATTCGTTTTTCACAGCGCACAATCTGCCCGAAAAACGCATATTGTGTACGGGATCTTTATGTGACCATTTGGAGTCTTATATGGTATGTAATTGACATGAACTTGTATGGAAACTTGTATGAGATGTATTTGATGTATTAAACTGATAATAATCACTATGATCACCAACGGGATACGTAGGACATACTTGTGCATGTAGAGTCATTAGGTGTCACTACACGGTTTTGAACTTTTAAAAGTCTCGGATAAACGAGTTATATGGTGTGTTGGTTATGCACATATACTCACCTAGTGAAATTTGTAATAGGGAGTCGGTAGCACTTTACTATTTGTGGAATTTGGATTATTCACTTGCAACCTAAGGTGAGTTCCACTACTCTTTTCTCAAAAGCATACGTCTCGGGTTGAGACAACTTACTTAACGTTTCTAGTCCGGTTTGGGACTACTTTTACACATCCCGGGTTTTGGGGTGCATGGTTCACGGGGTGAATCTACTGTTACTAATTCATGCTATATGTCCTTGATGAACTAAACCAACCCTATCATTTAAGTCCTTCAAAATACCGAATTAATTGCCGGATGGGCAAGCGGGTTACTAGTTGATAGCGCTATTAGGTTTAACAAATCTCACATCGTGCTGAGAGCATGGGTGTGAACTAATAACTTAAAACATATGACATTGTTGATGGGCAATGACGCAAGGCACTATACTCCCTGTTGTGGGAACTCGTTCATTAGTAGTTCGGTATTTGCCGGTGTTAGTTATCATGAGTGGGTTAGCTACCCCTGGCATGTGAATTAGCTGTTTACTTGTGGCCGGGGAGGCCGACGTTCTTACTTGTTGTTATGTGGTCTGGGAGACCGACGCTTTTACTTGGTTACGTGGTTTGGGAAACCTACGCTTTTACTTACTCACCTACTTTACTTAGTGAACTCACCAACATTGTTTGTTGACCCACCATTACATGCTTTTACAGGTAGTTAGCTTCCGGTGTCACGATTAGGAAGCACTGCACGTTCACTGCATTTGGGTCTTGGGCATACACCTAAATTATATATCATGCTTATACGTTTTCTTTCATATGGTTTTGATTTGGGCGCGTTGTTTTGCGCATGGTTTTTAAAAGGTTTAATTTGGTTTACGCTTCCGCAGCTTAACTAAACTTGGTCTTTGAAAATGAACTAAATAGTTTGAGCATTTAGAGTTCGTTCATATGACTTATGGCTATGGGATCCTGGTATGTTATGCGCCTCGCGGTAAAACCCCGCAGTGGAAATTTGAGGGTGTGACAGCAGAAGGGTTAAAGGGTTTAGATTCACCAAACGCAGGTCGTGATGTCCCTCTACGTTGTAAACATAGATGGGAGGTTCAAGAGTTTTGATGTTTTGGTTGTCATGATTCTGACTCAGGGTTTATCTAAAGGCAGAATATTGTTTATAACTTTATTGATGTGTTTAGTGAGTTAAAGAAGTTATCAGACGTGAAGTATAATTGAAATACCCGTATTGTATAGTGTAATATAATATTAATTTTGAGGTCAAAATTTTTTTAAGGGAGGTAGAATTGTAATATACGAAAAAAAAACCTATTGTAATAACTAGAACAAGTATTATGACATTTACGTCAAATATAATTATTCATATGTGTACATTTAAATAATTCTAATTAGCAACTTGTATTGTGCATTAAAATTGTACATTATGCTTGAAGGGTTGTACTATAAGGAGATTAGTTGGTTTGGAATTGGAGTCTGGTAGTAGCTTCTTAAGTTGGGTGCCCATTAGGAAACGTATTATTATTTCCCAACGTTGTATAAGGATTAAGAACCACTAAACAATCACATAGGTTACCAAAACTTTTCATTTATCGTTTAGAGTTTGACTTTCTACAGTAACGAGTATTTGAGGTTCTTCGTAATTGACCAGTTTAAAGCGGGTCTTATGTTAACAAGTCCTAATTCTTATGTTAAAAGGAGATTAATTGGTTTGGGTTTGGAGTCATGGCAGTAGCTTCTCAAGTCTTAATGGTGCCTATTAGGCTATTAGGAATTCTAATGTGTTTATCAATGTTAGATAATAGTCTATTGACATGAATAGTCAGGGGTCAAACCTTTCATCAATCTAGGTGTCATGCTTCCATTTAGCATACACAGATTGTTTAAACTTACCAACCGCGGATGACCATTACTAATCCTTAAGCAAATGATGGAGGTCGACTATGGTTAGTTACTTGATGGATGTTGTTGTACTTGTACCTATGGTTTTGCCAGTGGTGAAACAAGGTAATCATGGTAGTGTTGACGATGTGTAGTAATTGTCGTTGTAGTGACGATGGCGATAAATGGTAGCTGATGTTGTTAATAATAGTGGTGAATGACAGTTGCGATTGAAGCTTAAAAAAATACACAACAAAAAAAGACACAAGGTAAAACTGTCTGTTAGTTGCTCAAAGTCTAAAACTCTCTGTTAGCAAAAGCATACTTCTTCCTTTTAATATAGACAGGCTGTAAGTATCCAAAGGACCAACCCCAGTTATCCATAATTTAAAAAATTGAAACCTTTTTAGAATGTGTTTTAGCAAAATGAAAGGGAAATGTCAGGTACCAGTTCTTTATGTTCCCTTAACGTCACAAGATTAGACTTTCTGTGAGGATGTAATAGGTATATATTAGTAGATTAATTATTGTATTATCCATGTATAGGTCTTTCTATTGTGTTGTTGAGTTTTAATGTTGGTAAGATTATGTATATGGTCTTCATCTTTGGCTAGGATTTACAAGGTATTTTTGACCTTCATAGTCAACTTAAACGTTTCATACAGTTAATGTTGTTTAGTGTAACCGGTATGGGATCAGGCGGTTGGTCGAGAGCCCAGTTGGCGATTGGCGCGACGGTGTACACCGCCCCCTCACTCGGCGTTTTGATTTGTTAAGCTTTTTCGGCTGCAATTTCTGTCAAAGTCAGCGTTTATTATATATAACCAGAAAAATCAACATTTACATTTTAACTTTTTTTAGTCGTCCAAGTTTGGGTTAGTTTTATGACTACAGTGTGAAGAAGAATATTAAATTCTTGGTATAGACCAAATTTGAGTTAGCTGTCATCGTTTAGAATATAGGAATGGGTTGAACAGGATAGTCACGGTGTTGTGGTTAACTTTTTTGCGTTTCGTCTCTGTATACTTACCTCAAGAAAGACATAACATCAGCGTTTTTAATCTAATATGTTTTTACCAACGTGCCTTTAACTTCTCTCAGCTATGTAACTAATCAGGTTATTTTGCGTCGCTCATGGAGTTGTAATCACTGATGGACATTATTTGGTATATTTGTGCATCTTTATAGTAACTCGATAGTAGATTTCGTGTGTGATTTTTGTCTGCTCAGTTTTCTAATTGCTTTTTGTTTGCTTTCCAGCTTACTAGGATGATCTGAAGACTTGCTATGAATGTCAACAAATGACCATTAGCCAAGACTGGTCTAATGGTCCTATAAGCAGACAGGTTTTCCAGTAATCGGCCCAACTCACGACCATAGAAAACATCCTGAACCATAAACACTTAGATTGTTAGCTATCAGAAATTATTCAAACTGCTTCCACAAAGTTACACTTTTGACTCTGCAGAAACTTATACTGCTGTTGTATTTGTTAGACATATTCGAGTTGCTTAACTTTCGACGCCGCCGCAACGCGCGACAGGTCACAATTCTAGTTTAAATATATTACATAACCACACGGTTGTTATTATTATTATTATTATTATTATTATATTATTATTTTCTAACACTAACAAAGTCTATAAAAGTTTAGAGCTGGTAAATTGCAATTATAAATGTTATCAATTTTTGTGATAGTGACCGACAGAAAAAAAAATTAACTTAATATGCATGGTCATCACCTTCATTCTACTTAAATAATTTCCAAATCTCCGATCTATATTCACGCGGCTTTCCATTTCGCATTAAATAACCGAATCAATTGAGGTCCTTTCTATATTTACAAATCCAGCAATGTTTTTAATCAAGCCTAACGCTAGCCAAGCCTCACTTTGCTTTCTTTCACAACCTCTCCCATTCGAAGACTGCCATCAACTACTCCACCACCAATTTTCACAGCCATCGACCATTGAGGGAAACCGTAGTAGTGTCGGAGGAGCCACCGGTCCCTGATCTTCACCAACCAGCCCTTGACCGGTTAAACCAGGTAGCGATCGTCACTTGTTTGGTTGTTCTAACGCTTCCTTCATACTAGTTATTCGTTGCCAAAAACTTATTGTTTGTCCTTAACGATTGTGCGACTTCATCTTATGAACAGACAAGTATTTTTGATTTTCCCCTTACCTCAATCTGCCCAAGAAAGGCCACTCACTCGGAACTAAGATACACGGCTGGTTCGTTTCTACAAGTGCGGTAACAAATCCCTTTTTTTTTGTTGCTCTTTGTACTAGTTCGCGGTTCCGTAGCCTGTAGACTTACTCATTTCACTAGTTCAGTTACACACTCAAAACTTTACACCAGCTTCCTAAAACTAAATGGTAAATTACAAACCGTATTAACAAAAAAATGCATAACTCATTTTCTCACATGTTTTAGTAATTCAAATCTCATACAGTATGTGGAAAAGTATGTTAATTATTTAACTATAAATTGAAACAAACGTAATGAAATTTCATTCTCAAAATAGAATCATTTTAGTTTAACATGTTATATTAAAAGACTTAAAAAAATAAGTTTGTATTAAAATATTAAAGTCTCTGCTGTTAACGATTAACAAATCTAATTTTAGAATAAAACTAATATATGTAGGTTTTGGTGGTAATTAAGGACGTCGTTGTGTCTTGTGCCATTTTCATATAAGATAATTAAGGTACGGATTCTATGGTCTCTTACTATTAGCGTTATATTGTTTTCATCGCTTTCTTAGTGTATGGACTTCGTGGTCCTTACTTGTCGCATTATTGTTTATTCGTTGTCCTCGTTTTATTTATTCGTGACCATTACTTGAACCATTGATTTTCCATGCTCCCGAAATCATGGTCACTTATATCGTATCGATTTATTGTCATTGATATGCATGCGATGGGTTTGATTTTGTTTACACTCATCATCGCATGTTCCTATAATTATGAACTGTTTGCTATTGACTAAATATTATTGACCCTTAGTGTATTGGTTTCATTTCATCGATTAAGTGTACTATTTCATTAACCTCAATACCCGAGCATATCCACCTATGGGGACATAGGGCATCATCATTGGCACCGATGGCGTGCACCATCTGTGGCGATACGAAAGGCCACGACGTCTCTATATTGTTAGTGTGTGCTATGTAATTGCACTTATTGTTTATTTAAGAGACGTATGGATCGATCCGAGGAGTGTTAGTGTTAGTGGTAGAGGGATATGTGTGAGTGCCCACATCCCCTCTACATATTGGTACATTGGAACTGCAGCTAATGTACACAGTGTTTATTGTTTATTGTTATTGGCTCACATGGGTATTTCTAAAATATATTGTTATTAATTCTTTAGTGATCGTTCAGGGTACATTATCATTTCTATCATTAAATTGTTATTGCTATTGTGTTCTCCGTTACTGAGCAATTTTTGGCTCAGTCGTCTTCTTTTTGTTGTTTTCTCTTTTTTTTCATACAGGTACTCAAGGAACCAGGAAAATGTGTGAAGAGCGTTATAGAAAGGCTAGAGATTTGAAGATAGTAATCTTTTAAATAAAATGAGTGATCGAATAAATAAAGACGTTATTTTGTTTACCGTTAAGACCGTTGTACAGAAATTGGTTTTAAATTTTGACGTTAAGTTTTAATTAAATTAAATTAAATTTTGTCTCTGATTACTGTGTGACACGTCAGCCCTAAACGGGTCGGGGAGTTACAATAATAGTAGAAAGGAATAGAAGAGTGTAAGTGTAAGGAACAATCTGATCGTCTTATAGAGCCTCTGATTTATAGAAAAGAAATATTCTATATGACGAATAGAAAAACACTTGATCCAAGTGTCAGCTAGGGACTTTCCACTTAAGATAACAAAGGCTTCGGACCTATGGTTAAAGAGGTGTGACTCCTACACGTGAAGAGTGTGCTCAGCTAGTGGAGTCAACCGAGGAAAAGCCATGACAAGACATGTCATTGTTTTGTTCTTTCTGCTCGTGACGGTTGTCACTTTCTGATTCCTTTTAGCTTTTAACCTTTCAAGCAAGCTTGTGTAACATAATTGGTTTTTTTATCCTTAAACTACCCACGTCATCAGCCCCCCAAGTCAGAGGTGTTTGTGGCGTAGCTCAAAGGCTTCTGACTTTCTATACAGCTTTTACGTGTTTGAAGGCTTCAAGCGTTGGAAGCTTTGTTGTGTTTAAGGTGGTTAGGCCTTTGGGTTTTAAATTTTGAAATGACCGCTTATTTGACAGTTGGTTAAATATAATAATATAACTTGTAAGGGGCGGTTATTAATACAAACCATCATTATGTCCAGAGGTTAAATATAATAATATAACTTTCAATTACTTAATTATTTTGGGCTTTTTCAGATCACATTCTCACAAAATCATTAGGGTTTTCTTTCGCCTTCCTTCAATCAGGTCAGTCTTTCATCCCTTTCTTTCATCTGATCATCCCTCTAAACATTGATGGGTGCTAAAAATGATATAGCCGTTAGTTATTCCTCACTTACCCAGGAGGAAGTTGATGCTTTTTTCTTTGAGTGGGGAATTTGTTCTATCCTTTAACCTGACTATTCCAGGGCTTGATAAATCAGTCGATCAATGTCTTGGTGGTTTCATTACTCTATATTGTCGCCATTTCTAATTTTCTAACTTTCTTCATCCATTTTCGATTTTTCTCTTGAATGTATTAGAGTATTATCATGTTTTGTTTGGTCAGTTACACCCTAATGATTTGTCTAGGGTTCTTCACTTTGAAATACTCTGTCGTGCACTTGGCTATGATCCCACTCTTTTGATGTTTCGTCGGTTCTTCCGTTTGGCCAAAAATGGAGAGTGGTATACCTTTGAGACCTCTCAAATTGATGTCGGTCTGATCTCTTCGTATGTTACCACAGTTGGTGTGTCGAAGACTAAATTCTTTTGGGTTTCTAAATCAATTGTCCCATTTAAACTAGTTTGGAGACGTCCTGATGTTGTTCTAAATGAATTGGAACCATCAGAGTCTGAGTTAGACAAAAGTTTTCTTGAGGAACTTTGTGAATGCCCTTCGTGGCTTCGTCCACTTCCTCAACCGTTTTTGTATTGTCCGGTATTAGCACTTGTTGGGATAAACAGGATCGAGAACCAGTTCCCATGAGGGGTGATCAGGGTATGGACCTTTTTTTGTTACTTTTGTTGTCTTTACTTTGCTTTGTCTTGATATCCTTATTTTGCTTATGTTGTAGTTATGTCTGCCCTTGATTTTATAAAAAGTGATGATGCTTCGGATGTTATTTTTGGGGATACGGAGGCAACTCCAGGAGAGGATGCGGTGGCAAAGTATTAGAAATGAAGGTTTGATGGGGTGAACTATGCCAATGTCCCCAATGTGAAGGGTTTCATGAAGCCAAGTTTTTCGAAGGTTTCAACCAGACGTTCTAGCCGTCGTTTGTTAAAGAATATTAGCCAACTGAGTAGTTATACACTTGTTGAAGTTAGTGATGAGATTGAAGGTTCTAAGGATCATGAGGAAGTTCAAGTGGATGTTGTGGAGAAGATGCCAAGTGTTTCAGTGATTATGGGAAAAGGTAAAAAGGTTGCTAGTTCCAAAGTTGCTACATTGAAGAACACTGAGGGTTCTGTTAGTGTTGAAGGCGAAAGTGTGTATGTGCCTGGATGGGGTGTGAAGGTTAATGATGGTTTCAAATAATCTGTTGTTTGTGAGGAGGTACTGGCTCATTTTGCCCCTCTAAATGTGAAGGATTCATTAGAGGCCATGGATGATGATCTTCTGTTGTCGAATATGGTAATGGGAGCTTGTAACCTTGCTGTTATGATTCCTGAGGGGGTTTCCAGGTTCAGGAAGAGGATGTTAGAGTTTGAAGAGTTTTCTAAGAGTAAGGAGAAATGAAGACGTCCATTTCTGCTTTGAAGATTTCTGCTTTGAAGAAGGAGATTCAAGGCTTCGTAGAGAAAGAGAAGACTTTGATAACTCCGATTGACAAGCTGAAGAAAGAGCATGAAGCAGAGAAGGCTAGGTATGGTGCTGAAATGGCTAAGTTTGCGGTGGATAGGGCTGCATTAGAGGTTCAAAAGAAGGCGTTTGATGACAAAAAGGGAGGGTTAAAGGCTTCGCTCACTCAAGCTTCTGAAGATAATCAATGGTTGATTGAACACGGTTTTCAGCAACTGGTAACTTAACTTCAGCAGCAACTGGTAACTTAACTTCTTCATTCTTCAGAGTTCAATTCTGCATTAGGGGAAGTGTATACCAAGCTGATCAACCATGGGAAGCATGTGGGTTACCTGGCCGGTTACAAGGCGCTTGAAACTCGGCAACCATTAGAGCAATCTCCTCTTTTTCAACCTAAGGCAATGGATGTTTTCAAGGAATCGGTGTTGAAGATGGAACACTTGACTTATCCCTATGTTGCTAAGGTATCTTCTTGCTATGGTAAGCCTTTGTAGGAGTTGAAGCCTCCAGTCCTTAACGAAGCGGTTTGTGCTGTGGTTCTTGGGTCTCTGTCAAAGAAAAGATCTTAGTCGGGTGACAGTGAAGAGACTTTGGATGGTGGGGAGGAAGGCTAGAAGGGTGCCAGCTTGGAGGCTTCAAAGGTTGCTAGAGATGGTGATGGGAAGAAAGCTAAGAAACATAAGAAGGTTAAGAAGGCCAAAACTGGTGAGGCAACTGCTAAGGAGACTGAAGCTTCAAATCCTTCCGCTTCGGACAATGCAGCTTGAATATTTCATGCCTTCTTAAATTCGTAGCTTTCTTAGCATGTGGTTTGTAAACACTTTTAAACTCTTTTGTGATCTTTAGACAATGTCTCAGTAGGGAACCTATTAAGGTTCTGTGTGTTATGGTTGGCTTGTTAAAGCCTTTGAACAATTTGTAGGATTATGACCCTTAAGGCCTTTTATTATGATTGTTGAATGTTGGCCTTTAAAGCGTTTTTTTATATATGTATGTTTGTTTATCTTATTTGTGGTTCTATCTTTTTTTTTATGTGTGTGTGTGTTGTCTTTGTATTAGTTGGAGAATGTTTTGCCGGTAGAACCTTGAAAGGTTGAGTGTTGCAGTCACTTAACCTTATGGTAGTCTAGGCAAACAATGCACCACCTACCCTATCTACACTACTTAGTGTTTCTTATGTTTTGTAAGTTTGTTTGAAAAACTTAAGGAACAATTGGTGTAGGTTGTTCAGACCCATCTATGAGACATGTTGGAGATTTGTTTAAGTATCATGGAGTTGTATTGATCTAGGAACTCACCCCTCATATAGGTTCATTCAACCTTTGAACCTATTGAGCAATGTGGCATGGGAGCTCATCCCTTTACATGGCCTGTGTCATGGAGTTTCTTGCAAGGTTCTCAACCTGATGATAGGATAGAAAGACAAGTACCAAAAGAGAAAACTTGATTCATTCATTGATTATTTTGACATTACATTAGATAGACCAGTTTTTGACATCATTCTTTCATGACTTAAGCTAAACAAAGAACCGTTTGAGGTTTTTGCCATTCCAATGGCGATGAAGCTTTTTTCCTTCTGCATTGGCAAGCTTGTAGGATCCTGTTTTGTGAGCTTCTAGGATGGTGTATGGGCCTTCCCTTTTGGGCCCGAATTTTCCGTGGTCTTCTTTCCAGCTTGCTTCATTATTTCTTAGGACCAAGTCATGTGGCTTGAATCATTGGTGCTTAACTCGGGCATTGTAGTATGAATCCATTTTTTGCTTGTACTGGGCTTCCCTGATTGTTTCCGAGTCTTGAGCTTCTTTTAAGAGATCCAGGTTTAGCAAGGCTTCATTCTCATTGGCCTTGGCATCTATATTGAGCATTCGTAGTGCGGTGACCACAATCTCGGCAGGAATTATGGCTTCAGGTCCGAAGACGAGGCTGTAGGGGTCTTCTTGAGACTTGTTTTTTCTGTTATTCTTATGGCCCAACGGGCATTGAGAAGCTCTTCAAGCCATTTACCCCCCTGTCTGCCTATCCTAACCTTTATCCCTTCAACGATGCTTTGGTTCATTCTTTCCAGTTGCCCGTTTAATTGGGGGTAGGCTACTGAGCTAAACACCTGTGTAATCATGTATTCTTTGCACCATGAGCTGAAAGGCTTCTCAGCGAATTGTTTGCCGTTGTCAGTGACCAATACACCGCGGAGGCCAAATCGACATATTATGTTTTCCCATACAAATTCAATGATAATGTTTCCGGGTATCTTCCCCAAAGGTTTCACCTATGGCCATTTTGTGAAATAATCCACGGCCACGAGTAGAAACTTAACTCCCCCTTTGGTTAGGGGGTATGGCCCAACGATGTCCATTCCCCACTTGTAAAATGGCCATGCTGAATTAATTGGAACAAGGTCATGCTTCGGATTTTTGGGGACGGGAGCATGCATTTGGCAAGATTCACATTTTTGAGTTGTTCGGTGGCATCTTTGTGCATGGAGGACCAAAAATAACGTAAGTTAATGAGTTTGTCCACCACCGATCTTGGACCACAGTGAGCTACACATATTCCTTCATGAATTTCTTTGATTAAATACTGACTCTGCTCTGGACCAACACATCGGAGCAATGGGGCTAGGTAACCTTTCTTATAAGGGATATCATCTTTCAACACATATTGCCTAGACTTGATCCGAACCTTTCAGCTTCAGTTTGATCAGCAGGCATATTACCTTCTTTTAGGAACGTTGTCAAAGGAGTCATCCAACTTGATCGAACTTCGGTAATGACAGTGCATCTGCCTTCTTGTTTTGTGAACGAGGAACTTATTTGATTTTGAAGGATTGAAACATGCTAATGATTTGTTTTGCCTTCTCTCTATACTTCTTCATGTTGGGTTCTTTCGCAATGTAGCTATCGTTCACTTGGTTTGAATCCAACAACGAATCAGTGAAGACTTGAAGCCTTTGGACGTTCATCTGTTTAGCAAGCTTCAATCCTGCTATCAAGGCTTCGTATTCGACTTCGTTATTGGTGGTCTGAAAATCAAGTCGAAGGGCATATGTAAATTGATATTATTCCCACTGAAAGTTATCAATAGACAGGCTGGTTTAATCGTGTTCTTCGTGTTCATAATCACTTGATTGATTCATAGTTTGCATAAACATCTATCAAGGGATTCTAGACCTTGATAGATCTGATCTATCTTGTATCGATCCATTCCAAGGACCTACACCTTTGGTAAGTGGCACATCCATTCTTTAAACCAAAAGGCATTTTTTGATAACAGTAAATACCTTTGTCAGTATGGAAAGCGGTTTTTTCTTCATCTTCCTCTTTCATTTGAATCTGGTGGTAACCTTTGTAGGTATCCAGGAAGCATTTGAAAGGGAAACCTATTAGAGAATCAACCTTGAGGTCAATTTCAGAAAGAGGGTAGCAATCCTTGGGACATGCTTTGTTAAGATCTTTGAAGTCTATGCACATTCTCCAAGAGTCATCTGGTTTTCGCACCATTACAAGGTTGGCTAGGCAGGATTGACATTTTACTTCTTGAAGGATCCCAGCTTGTGCGAGTTTGTCAACTTATTGTCAGGCGACCAAACTTCTTTCTGGTGCCAAGCTTCGTTTCTTCTGGACGACAGTCTTGACATCAGGGGGGATCCTTACCTGGTGCTCGGCGATGTCTCGGGGGATGCCAGTCATGTCCCACGGAACCAAGCAAAAACGTCGATGTTATCTTGAAGCAACCTTTCAAGCTTTAGAAGGGTTTCTTTGGGAAGCCCTGTATTAACCCTAATCCTTTGTTCAGGATGCTCGGGGTTTATACTTAGGCCTCGTTCATCCCTTTTGGATTCATTATCTTCTATTACAAGAGCTTCTATTGAGGGTTGAAGGGTTGCTACCCTGTTTTCAGTGGGGAACTTCACACTTTTCTGACCGATGGAGAAGACCATATCAAAGGTTGCATGCCCTGAACTTCCAATGATCACATCATAGTTGGAAGGGAGTTTCAAGACCACGAAGGTGAGAGGTTCAATTCTTCCCATCATTCCTTCTGAAAAAATAACATTGAGTGTGACTTGGCCCAAAGGCTTGATAGGTATATTAGCTACACCTTTTATGGATGACTCGGCTGGTTGAAGCTTGGAGCGTTCGCTTGGGTCTAGTAGGTTGAAGTGTTTTTCAAACATGATTTCTGTAGGAGCACCGGTGTCAATGTATGCTTTTTGTGTTATTACTGAACCTATCAAGGCTTCAACCACTAGAGGACCATGACTCTTCTCTCCCTCTGGTGGGGGAAGCACACGCATTGACGTTCCCAAGCCTCCAACTGAGGACGTTTGCTTTGAGTTTCTTGTTCAAGGAGCACCATGTTAACTTCTTTTTTCTTTCCTTCAGTCATGTTATCTTTTACTCCCTTGACCAGGTGAGCAAGCTCTCCTAACTTGACGGCTTCCTCGATCCTTTTCTTATGTTGGAAGCAGTCATTAGTATGGTGTCCTTTTTCTTCATGGAATTCATAGTATTGATTGGAGTTTTCATTCCTCTTGATCTTGGGTAGGGGTCAAGGAGGCCTGAAGCTATGCTTGACTTCTTCAGTGGCAAGGATTTCTTGTGGAGTTTTAGTGAGGGCAGTGACGTTCACAGATCTGTCTTTGCTTGAAGGGTTCTTTCCATCAGACCTTCGAGAGTCGGATCCCTTGTGACGCCTGTCATAGGATCCAAAACTTCACCTTTCTCGTTGAGCGCTTGAACCCCTCTAGTTGCATGCTCTCTTCTTTTGTTCTTTAATGTCTACATCTTCCTCTCTCCGAATGTGAGCATAGGCCCGTCCAAGGGCTTCTTCGAGGGTTCTTGGGAGACTCTTGTTGAAATCTCCAGTGAGATGTTTAGATTTGATGGCATTCTTCATTTTTTCAACTGCACCGACATAGGTAAGACCCTCTTTCTTGTAATGTTCAATGAAGTCACGATGACTTTCATCATCTCTTTGCTTGATCTGAAAGATAACGGTTGCGTCCTTTACACATTGCCTTTGCTGGCAGAAATTGGCTAGGAACCCTTTGCCTAAGTCGTCAAAGGACCGGATACTCCTAGCAGGAAGGTCGTTAAACTGAATTCGGGCTGACCCACGAGTGTTTGCATAAACATGAGGCAACACTCGGGGTTTCCCCACTTCTCCATCCTGGCAGCATCCGAGAAGATTATCAAATGATCTTCAGGGTCCTCGGTACCATCATAAGTTTTTATGTGAGAAGGCATTTTTAGCTTGGTGGGGAATTCATAGTCGGCTATTTGTGGAGAGAAGAATGAGAGGCTGATGGGTTTGTAAGGTTTGTTCATGTCATTTTCGACTCTAGTGTTGGTGTTGCCACTCGAGTTACCTTAATGTGTGGCCAATGCTTGGCTGATAAGTTGTTGCCAAGGAAAATGGGCCATCATTTGAGACATCATTTGTGGCATAAAGTTGAAGCCTTGAAAGCTTTTAGGAGTTGCTGTGTAGCAAGTCCCCATGGGCATGCTCATGGCTGCACTTCGAGCCATCGGCATGGATGTCATGGCTTGTTCCCAAGAGGTTGGTGCGGGAGGTGGAACACTAAAGACTGGTGACTGCAAGAGTTGGTTCAGGGTTACTTCATGTCCCAAGGGCATGCTTGGGGCCAAAGGTTGGGAGGTGAACAACGGAAAGGAAACATGGCTCGATCTCCCGGCCTGATAAAAGTTGGTATTGAAAGGAGCAAAGGCAGAGCTTGGACCAGCACCTAAATTGGGACTGGTAGCTTGGGAGCTTAAGGGGAGAAGGTGAGGAGGAGGAAGAGGAGGAGGCCCAGGTGCAAGTGAGGGTTCATCCTCATTGTAATCCAGTCGGATCCTCGCTCCTTTCTCCCTTTCCTTGTTCACATGTTGATTTAGAAGGTATCTTAGTTGTAAAAAGTTCTTTGCCACTCCCTCGGGTGTTAGAATTATGCGTTCGGGTGTTCGCACAGGGCCGAGTTAGGGAGATGCAACCCCTGAACAGGTGGGTGTAGGGGTATGAAAAAGGGAAAATTTTGGGGATGATAGCCCCATAGGAGTACTTCCAGGTGTAGAGAAAGAAGCAGACCTGTTTAGCATGGTCTGGTCAAGGTTTGGTGTTTCACCAGAGATGTGAGGTGCTGGACTCACCTCTTCCAGAGACTCATGGTCGGACATCTTGAGTAGTTGGAGCTACACAACTGATCTATGGAAATATTTCAACGGCGCAGCCCCACGGTGGGCGCCAACTTGTTGCAACAACAAATATTGAACCGACGTTAGTGTAGAGTCCCACAGTGGTAAAAGGTTAAAGGGTTTAGATTCACCAAACGCAGGTCGTGGTGTCCCTCTACGTTGTAAACGTAGATGGGAGGTTCAAGAGTTTTGATGTTTTGGTTGTTATGGTTCTGACTTAGGGTTTACCTAAACTCAGAATATTGTTTATAACTTTATTGATGTGTTTAGTGAGTTAAAGATGATATCACACGTGAAGTATGATAGTAGAAAGGAATAGAAGAGTGTAAGTGTAAGGAACAATCTGATAGTCTGATAGAGCCTCTGATTTATAGAAGGAGGAATCATCTATATGACGAATAGAAAAACTCTTGATCCAAGTAACAACTAGTGACTTTCCACTTAAGCCGATAAAGGCTTCGGACCTACGGTTAAAGATGTGTGACTCCTACACGTGAAGAGTGTGACCAGCTGGTGGAGTCAACCGAGAAAAAGCAATCACAAGACATGTCATTGGTTTTGTTCTTTCTGCTGATGATGGTTGTCACTTTCTGATTCCTTTTAGCTTTCAACCTTTCAAGCAAGCTTGTGTTATGTAATTGGTTTGTTTAACCTTAAACTACCTGTTGGGGATTTCAATAACACAAACGAACTGGATGATCAGAAATCTCTGAAGGCACGTAATCGCTTTCAGATTGAATCAATTCGACGGTTCAATCGAATATTCAATCGGATACAATCAGAGATCGAGAATTTTCTGTATGTTATGATTGAGAGAAGAACCAGAGAGAGTTTTGATCAATCTGTATAAATTCGTAATCAACAAATCAGGGTATTAACTGCCTTTTAGGCAGTTATCACAAGGTTTCCTGGATTGCCAATTTAGTCCCTCTAATTCAGAAAATTATTTTCTGAGACATTTTTACCATAGCAATTTTTACCATAGCAATTAATTTTCAGCTTAACCCCAGCCAGGGGCTCTGCCCCTTGGACCCCGCCAGGGCCTGCCGCCCCTTGGACCCTGCTCCTAGGGGCGCTGCCCCCGGACCCCGTCTCTTAGGGGCTTCGCCCCTAAGTACATAATAAATTCAAATAGGCGTGCACTCCGCACCACCATACCTATATGATGTCTTATTATGAAGATATTGATCAAACAGTCAATCCAATTACACTAAAATATCCAACACTACCCACGTCATCAGGTTACTTTTAAGAGAGACTTTGGTAGACCGAGTCGTCTAGCTAGAGTAGACAATTAAAATGTCGTGAGAATATATAATAAAGTAGAAAGATCCCCGTTGGTCCCAAATGAATATCTATCACGGAATTTGTTCGTCTATATACAAAGATGGCGTTCCTTTTGTTTTACATGAAGAAAATTTTTGGTCTTTGATTTGATGGTATGGGATACCGGATACATCTAACAATTAACAATTTCTGAAAATAATAGCCAAAAAGATTATCGCTAATTGGTCCCAAATGAATATCTCTCGCGCGCGGGACATGCATTTTTTTTATGTGGTAATAGGAAGTTATGTATCAAACCACTCAAATCATGATTTAGACATTCTAAGCCCAAATCAGTTGTAGCTCCATGCTTTCTATTTAACTATTGCAAATTTGGGTGAGAAGAGTATTTTCACAAATACAAAAAAAAATGAGTTTTAACTACATTTTGGACAAAAATATATATTTGAAACCGAGGTTTATTTATATACTTCTTTGTGGGTTTATGTTTTACGATGTGAGTGCTTCGCAACGAACGAAACTACGTCCAAAGCGGAGCTAGGATGAATGAGATATCGATGCTCAAAGTTTGGTGAATGAAATATTCAAAGCTAGAAATTGGAAGTTGAAGTGGGCAAGTGAACTTGTCCTACATTTGTGGAGAGACAATATGTGGAGGAGTTTATAAGTAGGAACTCTCCTCCCAGCTTCATGGAAGCACACACTAGTCGCACACGCATCACCACGAGCTGCTTGAGAGCCGTCTTAGTATTTCGACCACATGCGCGTGGTACAGAACATGGGTGGTGAGGACTAGGTGGCGAGTCAGACTAGGCAGCTGACATGGCAATGCGGTGGCTTCCGCATCTGACGTAGAACGTCAATGACGTGTCGTGCAGATCTGCGAGTCTGATCCGCGAGTGACGTAGAACGTACTTCTCGTGACGCACGGACGCGCACGAATATTCTCATAATTTCCGGCAGCTGCAGATCTGTTGAAGTCTGTGAGGTGTAACAGACAAGTCAAACAGTAATAGTGAGAATTAAAATGCATTGAAGATGTTTAATGTACTTTAATTCTTTTGACTGTTTGACTCAAAAAGCAAAACAAAATTAAAGGCATTGAAAACTTTTAATGCACAAACTCTTCTCTGAAATACTCTAACATTTATGTTCTTCTTTTCAAGGTACCATTTGGGTTTTAGAGCCAACACCGACAATACTCTTGCTTCGGCTGTTGTACCCTCGGAAACACAACGAGCTCTCGTAATAGACTCGGAATTTGTTTTAAGAGCCCGTGTTCAACTCGATTCTCAGCCGCAATGTTGTATTTCTACTCATTTCTTGTATTTTTTTAAATTTTTCAGTTGTAAAACATTCTGTAACATTTATACTTTCCATTTCTTGTTGTAATTGTATTAAAAATGTTTATTTCATTTTTATATACGAACGGTTCCTACCATCTTAAAACAAATTTTTAAAAGACCATTCGTTGATTACAAAACCATTCTATTTGTGACTAAAACCAATTTTGTTTCACATAGTTTGTGTTTTAAAAACATATTTTATTTTTTCTTTTTGAATCAAAGGAGCACTTTGTTAGAAAACAAATTCCGTTACTAACAAAATTATGTCTAAAACCGATAAAACTTACTGTTGGTCTTCAAAGTTAGACTTAGAAGCCTCTAGTTTGTTATTTTTCACAACTAAAAGTTGACATTTTATATAACTTTTGAGTTTCATTACCTGAAAATATTAACTTGTTTTGTTTAAAAATTTTCTGAATGTCAACTCACGAAAACATGTGAGGTTCTTGATAGAAACCGCTCCCCGACCTATGGAATGAGATAATGATGTTCGATTCCAGAGCGCGTTAGATGCGTGGAAGCATTCGGATTTCTTGTGTCAAAACTACGTGTTAGATGGACTCATGGATAGGTTATATAATGTCTACTACAACATAAAGACTGCCAAAGATTTATTAGAGTAGCCTGTTTTTTGGACTTCAAAATGGTTGATTCCAAAACTGTGATGAACCAAGTCCTAGAGTTACAAATTATACTTCACGACATCAATGCGGAAGTTATGACACTTAGTGAGATATTTCAAGTAGCAGCATTGATTGAAAAGTTACCTCCTTCTTGGGTTTAGTTTAAGAATTTTCTTAAACATAAACAAAAGGAGATGACTGTGGAGGAAGTTGATGTTCGTCTTCGAATTGAAGAGGACAATAGAATTGCTCAAAAAGGTAGTCTTTTGAAAGATTTGGCTAAGACTAACGTGGTGGAAGCTGGGCAATCCTTCAAAGGCAACAAGAAGAATAAGGGGAACAAGGACAAAGGGAAAGCAAAGGTGGACCTTGGATCGAAAAACAGGGTTGTGAAAAAGAAGTCTACACATTTCCAAAGTATTTGTTACAACTGTCAAGAGATGGGCCACCACATGAACCATTGCAAGAAACCAAAGCATGAGCACGCGCACATGGTGGATGAGGATGACACGCCTCTAGTAGCAATGATCACTGAGCATGGAGCTATGGTGGAAGAAGTCAACATGGTGGGTGATAACCCGCAAGGATGGTATGTTGACACGGGTGCAACCCACCATGTTTGTGGAGATAAGGCTCTTTTCCCAACATTCTAGGAAATGATGGGTGAAGAAAAGCTTTATACGGGGAATAAAGCTATTGCCGATGTGACACCCCGCATTTTTGAGTTAACAGTTTAACCTAACCCTAATTAACTTACACGATAGTTCATGGAATTGCATTTGACTAGGATTAGTTAAGTGAGTTGCACAGTACACAGTTACAAGTTAATAATAGCACGGAACTTTAATTCGGGGAATTACCGGACTACGTAATGAGTATTGAACCCCGAACGTTGGATAGGTTAACAACTGCCGATGTGACACCCTGCATTTTCGGGTTAACAGTTTAACCTATTCCTAATTAACCCTAATGTTTTTAAATTATTGTCTTTAGCTGAAATTTAGTTTTTAGTTCATTTGATTCAGAATCATCGACTTCATTCCCATAATCAACCCAATCCTCAACTATTACTCTGTCTGCACAAGAATTAATTGGGTTAGTATTATTCATATCATCAGCCAAATCAATACAATCAGTAACAATGGTGCTATTAGCAACAGGAGAGTCAGAAAATTTTGAACTCTCCTTTTCAGAATCAGATGAATCAAGATTAGATACAAAAACGGATTCATCAAATTCTGATATATTGTGATGATTCAGCTGGTTCACAAGTCTGATAGTCAGATTCATTGGTGTCAACCGAACCTGTCTCCAAGACAGATGAAGTTTCACTCACCTCAGAATTACTTGAACTGGATTGTGAATCAGCTGAAACATTTTTCAATCTATGTCATTTGCTTCAAGAAAATCTCTCTGAATTCTTTCATAAACTCAAACTCATAAGGCACGTCTGAGTTTGTGGTAGCAATTTATTCACAAACATGTTCATTTATTTGGATCGTCTCATTTTTAGACTCATTTATGACGTTTGATGCTTCATCTGGAACATTATCTCTCTTAACCTCAAAAACTCTATCAACCTCTTTATTTTTTGAAAACTCAAAGTTTGAGTCTGTTTTTCAACATCCTGAGGTTTAACAAAAACTTTGGTTGAAGATTGGTGTGATTGAGACGTCTCTGTTTTAGGTTGAGAAATTCTGATTTTAACTAGTTCAGGTTTAGTGATTTCAATCTGATCCTTCTCAGTTTGATTGATTGGCTCTTCCACTAAAGAACGGTATCCTTTAATGTGTAGAGCCAATAACTCTTTATCCGATATAGGAATCGAGGAATAGTTTTCATAAAAGGGTGGTGGGATTTCAGCAAATCCTAGACCTTTATCCGATATAGGAATCGAGGAATAGTTTTCATAAAAGGGTGCTTGTCATCAAGACCGTATGACTTGATCAATGAGATAGTTTCAGACAGTGTATGTCTTGCCAGATCGTAGGTTCTGTTAATCAAGGTAACATTCGAGTCCCAGTTTCTCAGTAAAGCATTCAATAACTTCTTATTCATCATAGAATTGTCCACCACCATATTATTCGATTTCATTTCGCTCACTAGAGCAACAAAACGTTGAATCTGGCTCTCAAGTGATTCACCGGGAATATGATTGAAAGCATTGAACTTTTGACTCAGCATCCCCCTCCTACTTTCTTTCATCTCTTCATTTCCTTAATGTAGATTCTCAAGGGCTTCCCAAAGTTCCTTGGCAGTGGCATTATCAAGATCCCCAATGGAGACTTCAGGTGAAATTCCCTAATGAAGGTAAGCAATTGCTCTTTCATCAACGTCAACCTTCTCATGATCCTCATCAGTGTACATGCTCTTTGGTTTGACGACAGTGGCCCATATTACATCATTCACCACATACGTGATCACACATGGGCCATTCAGAATAGATCGTAGTGCCTTTGCGTCCTGATTTTCATGACCTGAATGAACCTGAATTTCCACTCCGAATAAGACATTCCGAGTTGAAGAACATGTATCTTTTGATGAGTGCCAATGACGGACTCCATAGCTTTGTCTACTTGAGCAGCTACCAGTAGCTAATCAGCATTTAGTCCATTCAACATAGTCTGGTTAACTAACAATTTGTTCCATTTCTGAAAATAAAACATAAAATGATTAGACGATTTTTAATTAATTCTAAAGTCCAATATTTATTCCAATAATCAGTTCAACAGTCCAAAGTGTTAGTAGTCCAATAGTCCAATAAGTCCAAAAAGATTAGCCGCAAACAGTTTAGGTGTCCGGAAACGAATTTGTTTCCGGAAACAAGTTTTGATCCGGAAACAGATTTGAGATCCGGAAACATGTCTTGATCCAGAAACAATGTTGAGATCTGGAAAAGGGCTTGACCCGGAAACAATGTGGAAATCCGGAAACACTTTCTATGTCGAAAACAGGCTTTCTGGTCGAAAACAGGTGCTGGGTCGGAAACAAAAGCTTACCCGGAAACAAGCTGTTGAGCCGGAAACACCTTTCAAATCCGAAAACAAGTAGCTGAGCTAGAAACACCTTCCAGATCCGGAAACAAGCAAAGAAGCCGGAAACACCTTCCAGATCCAGAAACAAGCAAAGGAGCCGGAAACACCTTCGGGAACCTATTCTTTGGAAACTATGTCAATCCTACAAAAAGTTAGTACCCGATATTTTGAAAAATATGGAAATTCAAAATTTAAAAAACTTGATTGACTAAATATTTAAAATTAAACAAATGATTACTGAAAATCTTGTTTCCTTTTTAATAAAAATTCCAAAGAATAAATCAAACACAAACAAAACTTTTGATTGAATCAAAGTAGTGATTTTAATCAACTTTTTTTAATAAAAGACACAGTCAATATCAAGCTTTGAAATCAGAAATTCATATATCTAAAACTGCATAAGACTTATTAGTAAAGAAAAGTAACATTATATTATACTATACTATGTATTAACCAAAAGTTAAGATGAACAGTGTGTATCTGATGGCAATGTTGTAATTTGAGTAGATAATCCACGTGCTTCACCAAGATACCATATCTAGCATACGTGTGTTCTTCTGGCACTCCACTTCCCTCCCCTCGCCACCTAGCCCTTCCTGCCGCTTAAAAACCTTTAACTTCAACATGACCTTCATCCTCACCCAGCTTCATTCATCATCCTTGCAATCTTCCAATACATAGGAAACCTCCTCCCCTGTTAATTGTCATCTCTATCCCCACGATTATTGTCTGGTATTCATTGCTCTACCTTTTCTAATTAGGATTTTTGTTCATTCTGTGAATTAATATTTTCTTCATTATCTTTTTTATTTTGATTTGTTTCTCGGTTCTTAACATGACAAATTAACCAAGCATCCTTTTGTTTAGTTTGGGGCTGAAAAGGCATCTTTTGCATCTTCCAATTGTAGTAGAAAGGACTACCAAGTTTTTCAACCATATGATAATGACAAAGAATGCATGAAAATGGCTATGTTAAAGCCTGAGGAAACTGACCAGGTATACATACATATTTCAATGTAAGTTCAAGATTTTTTCATAGATTTTTATTTATAAAGATTAGTTTTTATTTATTTATTTTATGACCTTATTTTAAGATGTTGTTGGTGTTGCCATCGCGGATCGGACTTCGCCTTTGCTGATAATAAGAAGTTGAAATGTTGAATCATTTGGGATTCTCAACTTTTTATTTATACGGGGAATTTGCAATGTGGGTTTGTTTGATTATTTATCTCGAGTGGTTTTATTATTTTTATTAACAAATATGTTGAATACATGGAGTCAACATGTGATTCTAAATAAGTGATTCGGTTTTCTTGGGCTCCTGGACCGCAACCGACCCGAAACCGAAAAGGGGCATAAATCAGATCCAAAGACTCACATAGGTAACACATATTGGGGTGGTTTTGATGAATTCTCGGGTTAGTTTTGGTCCCCTAGCCCAATATATGCTTCATTTAAAATAATTTAATTTCCGTCGTTTGTAGTCTTTTTTTGTTTTTTTTTTTTTTTTTTGCATACAATTTTCTTTTGTTCATGGATGCAGGTATTCTCGCACAATTTCAGAACCATGGTTGGATGGCTTAAGACAATTTGGTTTATTTTGGAGATTAAACTCAAACCCTAACTGGTTAGTATTAGGATTTCATGTTATCTGGAAATGCTACTTTGTTACACGACTTATGTATGGTACTAATGTAAATGACTTTGATATTCATTCCTGATTCAGTACATATATGTTCGAAAGGTGTATTGGACATATAGAGTGATTATAAGGTGTATTGGTCATATAGAGTGATTATATATTGCACACAATTTGAGTCGATTTTAGGGTAAGTAACAATTTTTGGTTAAAAATGGTGGTTTGTAATAGGTATTTAGATGATTTGAAGATGAGTACTATGTTTGCGGATGAAGAAAAGATTTAGCCTTAACTGAGCAATTTTCAGCAAATAACTTAGCAATTTTCAACAAAATAGTTGAGACTTTAGACGAGTTGGCTTTAGTGGATAAAAAATTACAAGTTTTGGTTTTAGACTGGAGAAGCCTTTAATTTCATAAATAAGTATAGAATGTTATTTTTCCTTTTAAGTGGAGAATTGGCCATCATAGGTATGGTGAAAAAAAACAAGATCACTTATGAACTTCTGAACTTCAAATTATATCTGTATTTGAGGTTAAATGGTTTAATTTGTGATTATTTATATGTTCATATAAAACCATGTGGGTAATCTTAATGATTTATACGATTTATTTCCAGATGTCATATCTCTACGTTTTGGTTTGCGATCATCTTTAGTCAAATACTTTTTCATTGACAAAAAGCTCATGCATAGAGAGGACTCCAAGATCTTGAGAAGGCGAAAGACATTTGGCATGTGTATGTTACAGGTATGCTGCAATTCAAACTAGGATTAGTTGATGTAAAACACAATCTCAAACACCTAATACGTGTTATCTCAATAGGTCAGAAGATGGGGAAACAAGATCCAGGACCTGTGGCGAAGTTTGAACTTTTAGACCAGGAGGTTGTCGAAGGTCGCACGACCCGATTTTTTTTCAAATCGGTGGGGCCGATACAAAATTTTCGGACGAAAACGTGGAAATTTACACTACTGAGCCAAAGGTCGATGGGTCTGGGGCACCCCGGCCCTACATAATCTTCGCCCCAGGCTAGGACCTATTAGACACCAAGCAAACAAGATACCCGGACTACGCAACCAACAAAGAACATCAACTATCATGTTGTGATTCTTTTGCATGCACCTTTTGATCATGGGATAAGCTTTTTGCTGCACATTTGTTTTCCAACTCGGCTGGCTTAGCTTATTGAATACTAACGTTTAGGTTTTTGTAGTCGTAAGAGAAAGATCTACGCTACGAAAACGAGCGAGCGGAGAGAGCATATAGAGAAACTGTTCGTATTTTGTACAAAATGGAATAAACTGCGCGGCGCGGAGCGCACAATGTACGGTGATTATGATATGATCAACAAGTACCAGTAGCAGTTTAACTATGTTTTTGTGTACTCAAATGTTAATAGAAGGTTGCTTATTTCATACATGTATCTACAATTCACTCCGTAGCGCGTGTTACGGCGTGGACAGAATACCTAGTAATCATAATAAAGCACCAAATGAAAATACGAACACAAAAGCATAACAACCTTTTTCTTGGATTTTCACAGCAACACTTCTTTGAAATTCTTAGTTTGTATACCAAGCCTTCAAAAGACTTCTTAGGCTCTGATTGTAAGTCTAGAATCCTTCTACGTGGTATCAAACAACACACAATCAAAGGCGGAAACAATGATTGTATGCAAAGAACAACAAAGAAACTTGAAACCGAATGATTATGTTATCAAAGTGCACACGACTTCAACGAGTCGTCTGGTACACTGCTCCAATTGCAAGAGAGCAAATAACAAAAAGACTAGCAACCCCAAAATAACCTAGGAACCTCCTATTTATAGATACATAGGGCGGTTCTCATACAATGGGCCTAATAGGCCGAAAACCACTACTAGACCACTAGACAAAATTCAAAACATCTAATGGACCAAGACAGACGCAAACCTCTAAATCATAACCTAACATATTTAAACTAAACAAAAAATATGAATAGATAACATTAAAAAAACATAACATATAAAAACAAAGTAACATTATCAAAAAACATAACGTTTTAATCGAAATAATTCAATTTATTAACAATGGTATCGACTATAAGTTCCCAATTCTCTAACTTAGTAAACGACCTTCCATTAACTCGTGCGTTTTTAGTACAAGATTCTTCAACAACAGTCTCATCATTTTGATCAACTCCAAAGTGTCAATCCGTCTATTGTAGATTTTGTGAATATAGTCTCTAGTTTAACGATATTTGATCCGTAGTACGCTCCATTGCAAAACTCATTTCCTCATCAAATGTATCCTTAACGCAATCCCAAAGTTCAGTCCCAAATCCATGTGTTGTACCAAAGCCTTAGGTCCACACGTGTACAAAAGCAAGGGCTGACGTGTACTCCTCGTCTTTGGTCCAAAAGCGTGGAGGCATTTTGGTAGTATGGCAAGTGGGAATTTGTGGTTTATATAGTTTGTAAAATATAGGTTTTAAGAAATTAGGAGAAGAAGTGGAGAGTTCTGTGTAAAAAATGAGAACTAAATGATTATATAGTGTAAAAACTAGGTTTAACTTTTTTTTAAATTACCGTTGTCAGGTAACAAACCATGCCTGGCCCACCAACATGCTCGTTGATACTCGTTATTGCGTTCGTGAGTCTTCAAAGGCGCTATGGCGCTCGGGAAATCGAGAGGGCGCTATTGACTGAATTTTTGTCTACGTAGAGGATGAGTGGTTCATTCCGCATATCCTAAGTATGTAAATTGACCAACCATCTAAATCTTCATTTTGCGATTTAATATTTTAGAATTAAATATTAACTTATTGTTTGTTGCTCGAAGTGAAACTGTTTGGATCATACGTCAATAATAACATTGACTAATTAATTTATTATACATAATGTACCCAAACACTTGGTTTATATTCTGTGATTATGTTTAATGATTACATAAAATTATTATACAACATATACCACACACGTACCATTTATGTATCACTTACTAAAACTTTCATTGAAATTCATTGACGATGATTCACCATATGGTAAAAACGACAATTCTTCTCTGCAAGCAACAGGGCTGTTATTTGACAGAAACGTAGAAGGGATGTGAGATGTTCGTATGGCTTCTAACTCATTAGCCACTTCTTTCATCGTTGGTCTATACCTTCCTTTCAAATTCAAGCATCGCATTGCAATGTTAGCTAGTGCCAGGAGGGCATCCCTAGTACCTTCCTTTACCACCAAAGTATCAAAAATAGACATAACACGCCCTTCTTCCATTGCTAACATAAAATACGTAGCCAAACTTCTGTTTTCACGAAATCTTGTAAGAGAAATTGGTTTTTCCCTTGTTAACAATTCAACCAAAACAACTCCAAAACTATACACATCACTTTTATCAGTGAACTGGCTTGATTGAAAATACTCTGGATCAAGGTAGCCAAATGTACCCTTGACTAAGGTTGTCAAATGAGTTTGCTCTATTGAGACAAACCTTGAAGTTCCAAAGTCAGAAACTTTAGCTCTGTATTTCTCATCCAAAAGTATGTTACTGGTTTTAATATCTCTATGGTATATTGGAATGGAAGTTGCTGAATGCAAGTAAGCAAGTGCTCCTGCAGTCTCCGTAGCTATTTGTAGTCTCATGTTTAGAGAAATTGGAAACTCTTCAATATTATTGTGAAGAAGATCATGCAATGTACCATTTGGAATGAACTCGGACACAAGGAGAGGGACCTCTGTCTCTAAACAACATCCCAACAGTTTAACCACGTTCCTATGATTAACTTGGGAAAGAATGACCACTTCATTGATGAATTGTTCTAATTCGCTTTCATCAACTAACTTTGATTTCTTGACCGCCACAATTCTTCCATCCAGCAACATACCTTTATAGACTGTACCATGACCTCCTCGACCCAGAATTCTATTTTCATTGAAGTTTTCGGTGGCCTTCTCCAACTCACGTGATGTGAAAATTATGGTTTTATCACCTAAAGAAGAGTAAGCTTCTGCTTGTTTTAGAAGTAAACCACCGTTTCGTTTAAAAAACCACTTTCTTCGTTTTTTTTTCTTTGTTTTCTTGATCAGTTTGTATAGTACATAACTGAGTGCAACCATAAAAAGGACACCCATGCTTACGCTAACGCCTGAATGTGGGCATACATAATCAAAAGTTAGTAAGCAAACAGAATGGTATATGAACTTCCCTATTTATCTTTAATATTTTCGAAGGTTCTAAAGACTACATTTATTTACAATTAGTTTGTAAAATAAATAATGTTTAACCCAATGGAAGTGAATTTAGTCATGTAATAAGTTTCTTAAACAAGAGAACTTATCATCTATTAGTCTAGTGTTATAGTGTGTGCTTCTTAATTACAAAAGTGATGTGAGTTTAAATCCTTATAAGTGAAATGTTAGATGTATTAAGCTTTAAAAGAAATTGAGAAAATTTGTTATTCTGAAAAGGTAAAAAGATAACAGAAACTTGGTTATCTATATTTGGCCGAAGCCCATTACGCCACCTACAACAGCATAGCCCCCACACACACACACAAAACGACTAGTGATATATTGGTCTAGATGAAATGAATTAATTAATAAGTTATTTACTTTAAAAAAATTATAACCTAACTTATATGTATATGTTTTCTTGAATTAACGTTATAAACATATCCATGTTTGCAAGAAGGAATTACCAATAATGATTGTGGTCGTTAAATGTTTAGAGACTTGTTGACAACCATATGGTATGTTTGCATTACCATAGGACCCTGGCAGGCATGTACAATTGTAACTCCCTACAGTGTTGATGCAAACACCATAGCAATGATTGGTTCGTTGATCGTTGCACTCGTCGATGTCTAACAACCAAAGAAATATTAAGCATGCCAAATCAAAAAATCACAGGTCAATAAATATTGCATAAATTAACACTCTGCAACATTAAACTTATCATCATATATATTTGTTAAACGTTGCTAAATAAACATTTCGCACATTCATTCTGAAGAGTAGTTAATTTATTTTCCAAAATGACCACTGTTGTAGAAAAAATTGTAATAAATTGATTCACCTGTTATTTATATTTATATTTATATTTATATTTATATATTTATATGTATATATATATATATATATATATATATATATAAATATAGGGGAGGGTTATTTTGAGAATGCTAAATATCGCGAGAACCGTGAGAACAAACGAGAAAACCAATTAAAATCAATTTTTTTCAATACAAACCTAATTATAATCAAAATACAACATTAAAAAACGAATTTTCTTTCCAAATAATTCATCTTTTCTTGCAAAAACACTTTCAAATTAACTTTTTACACATGTGTAAATGAAACACTTTACACATGTACAAACATTAAATTTACACATGTGTAAAAACAATCTATTTCTGTATATGTTTAAATTTTACGCGTAAATTGTGTTTTTGGGATTGTATTTTAGTAATAAAGATAAGTGTAAAAAGAAATTTTTGATTTGAATGGTTTTCGATGGCGTTCTCGCGGTTCGCACGAAATATAGGTGTAACTTTCCCCTATATACGGCAAGGATCAATGAAAACCCTATATTAGGGTGAAAACCGTGGAAACTCTAACTTCGCGAGCTTTTTAGAGCCTGAAAATTTTAGGGCATGTAATATACATAATTCTACGCACTTTGAGCCAAAAAAATCAAAAAAGTGCCGAGCGATTTTTTTTTTTTTTAAAAATAAAGTTTTCGGGTAACACATGTTACACGAAAATCACACATGTTATTTTCCACTAACATAAATAGGGAAATGATATTTTGGAAATCCCCCTGAGTTGGAGAAACCCGTGGAAACCCTATGTAAAAACATTATTTTTCCTGATTTTTTCAGCAAATCTTTTATATTCAATTTTATTAGTTTCGGAAAAAAAAAAGCGCGAAGTAGATTATTTTGTTACACATATGTTACATAAACCCGGCTTTATCATACGTCAGCATTGTTTACATATATAACATGTTTATTACGTAATTTTTTTAAAAAAAATCTATTCGACGTTTTTTTGATTGTTTTTTGGCCGAAACTCATAAAATTAAGTATACAAGCTATTCTAAAAAAATTAGAAAAAAACAATGTTGTTACATAGTGTTTCCATGGGTTTCTCCAACTCAAGTAGGTTTCCACATGATACTTAGCCTGTTTATATATATATATATATATATATATATATATATATATATATATATATATATATATATATATATATATTTATAAGGTAGGGATTCTAAGAGAACCAACCCCTGTTTGAGAACTGAGAGAACCATTCTGGGCCATACATTTCAAATAAAGGCAAAAAAAAATTTTATTCTTTTTTTTTGCTTTAATCGCACATTTTTATGCAAGGAAATATTTTTTTATTTTTTTTTTGAATATTTTTTTCATTTATACATATGTGTATATGGCAATTATACATATGTGTATATGGCAATAATACATATGTGTATATAGCAATTAACATATGTGTATAACATTTTTTAGTTATACATATGTGTATATTTCAGCTATACATATGTGTATATTTCAGTTACACATATGTGTATATTGCATTATACATATGTGTATAATGCAATTATACACATGTGTATATTGAAAAAAAATACAAAAAAAATAAAAAAAAATTCCAGCATATAAAGCAGCAATTAAAGCAAAAAAAACTTTTTTTTTGCCTTAAAAAAATTTGTGGTCTAGAATGGTTCTCACAGTTCTCAATTTGGGAAAAGGTTCTCATTTCAACAAAATCCTATATATATATATATATATATATATATAGGATCATTTGAGAACTCTATTTAGTTGAGAGAACTTGAGAACTCCAAAAGACCAATCACCAAGTGCCACATCATCAGATTTGTATTTTTTTGCTTTTGTTTAATGAGGGGCAAGAGAGTCCTTATACCCAAGTACTTAGGGGTATTTTAGTAACAATAACACCCCACCCTTTTATATAATAATAATAACAATAATAATAATAATCAGATCTCTCACCTCTCTCTCTCTCTCTCTCTCTAAAATAAACAACAGATCTGGAAGGTTTGTGGTTCGATGGTCCGACGAAGGGGAGGAGCTGTGGTGGTGGTGTTCGATTGACAAAGGGGGCAGGTGGTGGTCGTTGGGAGGAGCTGTGGTGGTTCGATTTGACGAAGGGAGGATCTGTGGTGGTTGATGGTGGTACGACGAAGGGTTGCAGGTGGTTCGATGGTGCAGGGTGCAGGGTGGTTTGATGGTTCGAGCTGTGGTGATTGATGGAGGGGGATGTGGTGTTCATGGTGGTCGATGATGATGGAGGGGGGCTGTGGTGTTTTGATGGTGGTGGTCGATAAACAGGAAGACGGATGCGACGGTGGTTTCGGGTGATGGTGCTTGGATGGGTGGGAGGCGACGGTGGTTTTTTCAAGGATAGGTGGGGGTTTGATGGGGTGGCCTAGACGGTGGTTTGACGACGGTGGTCGATGGTGCAAAGGCTGGAACAGGAAGACGAGGGTATTATTATTTATTATTGTTATCATTATTATTATTATTATTATTATTATTATTATTATTATTATTATCATTATTATTATTATTATTTTAAATTAGGCTAGTGTTCTTAATCCTGCAGTTTCTTGATGAAGAAAAATTTAAAGAGACTGTTCACATGTAAGTCTTTTAATTTACATTATTTTGTTTGGTTACCACTTAATTATTCACATGGAAATTGTTTAAAAAACATATACATGGGTATGTATGTTACAGGCCAGAACAAGAATCAGGGTTTTTCTTTAACATGAAGTATTTTGAGGATGAAGCGTAGTATGGTGATGTGTAGTTTTTGAGTCATGTGTAGTATAGGGGTGTGTAGTGTGAATGTATGATGTTTTGGTGTTTTACATTGATGTAATACATTTTTTGTTGGTGTTGTTTGGTTTTTACACTGGTGTAAAATAATTACACTGGGGTAATACGAATATAGTAGTTGTGTGTATGGTAGATTTACACTGGTGTAAAATAATTACACCAGTGTAAATCATCCTCATCAGATTTATCTGATTATTTGTTTTAAAAAAAGCAAAAAAAAAAAAATTAAAAAATAAAATATAGTTTAAAAGATATGATATTTTGAATTATTAGATAAAAAATTAATATGATATTATATTAATTATTTCTCTCACATGGTGTTTTTACCTTAATACCCCTTAATGTACTTTATTAAATTAAAAAAATAGTTATTAATCAAGTCAAGACAAAAACTCTCATCTTTTAATCTCAACCATTAGATCATCAAGATCAATGATCCAAATGAGTTCCTATCGTTCTCACAACTCATGTGAGTTTTCAAACTATCCATTCCCTATATATATAGGGAATCATTTGAGAACTCGTGTTAGTTGCGAGAACTTGAGAACTCCTGTAGACCAATAATAACATGACACATCACCATATTAAGCGTATAATATTTGGGGGGCATTTTTGTCAAAAACACATATACATCACCATCTCCCCTATTCACCCAACCCCACCCTCACCCCAATATTATAGTTACTGATATTTTTTAAATCATTATCAACACACACACACACACAAACTCTCTCTCTCTCTCTCTCTCTCTCTAAAAAAACACAAGAAACCGATGACGAATATGCACATTGATGATCTGCATACATGTTTTGTTTGTTTCAATGGCCTAGATGAGTTCCTATGGTTCTCACAACTCATATGAGTTCTCAAAGTATTCAAACCATATATATATATATATATATATATATTATTGCAGCTAGTGGCAATGGAGAATATAATGGATGGCTGGTGGTGGTCAGTGGCAGATATAGAAATCCTTTATAGGGGGCACATAGTTCATTAAAAGTGTGCACCTTGTGTTTAGTTTGAGTGAACGCATCACAAAGACACAAAATAATCAAATTATTAACTTAGAACACAAAGCAACATACAATTTAAGATATGTATCTATGCAAATTAGCAACTAATATGTCTTAAAATCAAGTTATCAAATATTAACTATCAAACGTATCAATATTTAATTCAATGTATAAACTCATGCTTTAGTGATAACAGTGAGAATAACAGTGATTCCACTTCTAAATGCATAGATATAACTTCAAGGAAAAATAACTAAACAATGGTAATTTTATTTTATTATTATTACTATTATTGTTTTTTAGGGGGTTTCATTTAATAGTCAAATGAATCAATACATTCGGCTGGAAAATAAACATAGTAGTTGTATTTATGGGCTGGACCTAGGGTGGGCACAGGCCAAGCCTTCCAAGCCTTAGATCCACCAATGGTAATGGTGATGGTAGTGGAGGGGCTAACGATCATAATGCTGATATTTGGTTAAGAGGGTGTAAAATAACTAAAATACCATTGTTTTAAAAATATAAATTAAATATACGAATCTCATAGGCCGATGTTATATATATAACAATTCTCATCTACCGAAAGCGACGTTTGCTACAATAACTAACGGTAACGACATCAGCTGTCTTTTGAACACAGTCGACAACTTTGACCATCCTTATTGGTTGACTTTTGGGGACTGCCTTCCTCACCTGTGGTAACCACCAGCCCCACCTTATGATAGCCACCCACCAACCACAGAACTGGATCTATGCGGTTTGTAGCTTGGTAGCGACAGCGTGCAAGACGGAATCAGAGGCGGAGGACATGGCGGCGGCAACAGGGGAAGTAGAGGTGGTGGAAGCAAATGAGGAGGTCGTGACGGTGGTGGTGGACAGGCTTGAGGCAGTGGAGGTGGAGGAAGCAACGGAGGTGGCGGTGGATGAAGTGGCGGAAAAGGTGGTTGTTGAGGGAGTGTAAGCTTCAGAGATGTTAGTTTCAGATGCAGGTGTGTGGCGGCACGTTGGCATCTATGGTGGCCGGAATACCACTGGTTTCTCTCTCTATCGCTCTACTCTCTTTCTCTCTATTTAATGTGTGTGTGAACACGTTTGAAATGGTTTTGCAAAATCATTTAAGAAAATGGTGTTGCAGCAGATGGTTTTGTTGGATGTGGTATGGTTTCCAACACGTGTCCTCAATGCAGCTTTTATGAGCATTGCTGATTTCTATCATTTACCCTACAACTTCTTTCATTCAAACAATAATTGCTTCTTCTCTAATAATCGTAATAATAATAATCGTATATTATGCTTCTCTTAATTATCGTAGTAATAATAATCGTATATTATTTTCGTTTTGCTTAGATTTTTTAACAGGCGCCACAGATCCCAACATTGAAGACAAGTTATATACGACTTCTTATATCTAGACTTGATGCAAAAAAAATTTTGAGAACACGTACGCTGGTTGTACAGTCCAGTTGTGTCAACTCCATCGTAACGCGCGGACAAAAATCGCCTTACAACATGTCGGGCTATATATTTCCACGCCGCGCATAGTGCGACGGGTAATATACTAGTTATAAGATAAATATTTAGGGTGCTCTTAGAATAGTAATTTTGTTCTTCTCTAAACTTTTATTCTTTACTATTTTTTATATTAATCTTTTCATCGTTACAATTATCATTTTATATTTTGGTTTAGATTTTGCGAGTTAACAATTATAAATTATTGTGGGTTTTTATGTCTCTTTTGCCCGGTTAACGGCTTCATCGCAACATGCGGGTCCTAGCTCGACTTGATTTTTCTTTTTTTATGTTTAACGTTTCAGTCTACTTTTTGCACGTTAACACACTGCAAGGGACATACATGGTTCAACATTTTTTCTCTACTCTTCGTTCGGTATAATGTTACCGGTTTTCTTCCCTGACCATCACCAAAGAACCTTCTGCCACTAGATAGATGGGACAAACCCTCCTGCCACCATCTAAGTAGCTTCCTAATCAACACAATTGAAAACCATCTGGTTGCTCTTGAGTCATGCCCCATGGTGATTTTCTACTGAACCATATATGGCTGGAAAAGCGATCTGGTCAACTGATCCTACACACGAAGTCACCAACCACCATAACTAACACCTCCATCATATAAAGGAAGTCGCTACACAACATCTCCATCGCCATCGCTATACCTTCCTTGCATTGGTCTCTCTCTCTCTCTCTCTCTCTTATAGATTTTTAGTGTGGAATTTTGTGTTGGTTTTTCGGGTTTCACCTTTGTTGAGAGATGATTACCATCATTGTCTATTGATTTCACTCTAAAAAATACAAATGGGACCAAATAGATTTATTATTTTTAGTTAGCTTTATTACGATTAAGGTATATTCTCATCATTTCACACATTTAACCATCCGAGGACCAAATATGTTATGTTTAGTTAGGGATTATTTTTTCAATTTCTCATACTTAAGAAGCAAAATCCAGAATAGAGCATATCACAAGGACCATTCAAGTACCTTATAAAATAAAATAAAATATAGTTGATCTTATGGATCAAAAATCTTCAAAGTCTATGGTCGAGGGACTAACGTACCTTTGCAGCCGGGATGAAGATAGGGGTTACCCTCGTAACCTTTATCACATTTACAATGATACCCGCCGCCATCTACATCATGGCATGAACTGTTTCCTTTACATGAGTTAACCTCGGCAACACAAGTTTTATTGGGTTCAACTACCCAATCAAACACAACAGGCATAGTGGACTCTATTCTCTCAACAAACTTTGTATATTTAGCGGATAAATCACTTGCACCACCAAACTTGAAACTGTCTTCCTCAACAAGAAAACTATAGCCACATCTGTTGAAGGAGAAAACCTTTTCGTGGCCAAAGAAGCTTTCAGGTGTAGCATTGTAATATGAGAGACCCTTGGGTATAGATGTTTGGCAACAACCGATTCCCGAGCATTGCCCTCTAGGCACATCGTGTGCTTTGCCACATAGTCCAACACAACCACTTGTAAGACTGGATGATATGCCAAACACGTCCCCAATGAATGCATAATCGTCACAACCGATGACTGTGAACATGTTTTTTCCAGATAAGGTGAATACCCTCTGCTGCCGTATATCAATCGCTGATATACTTGTTTTTTCCGGTTCAAACCCGCTACCGTTGTAGCAACTGTAAGAAATTCTAGTGAAGGCGCGAAACTCTGTTTCTGAAATGTTGTATATTCGGAATCCGGTTTCTTCAAGAAACAACTTTGGTGGTTTAGAAGTGTCGCAGTACAGGTTAAACGAGTGATTAAAGGAACAATCAGTGCCAATACCGAAAGGGTAAGGAACTGTAATATTCCCGCATTGGGTTGGACAACCTGGTATTGCTGTGTTGTTTGTGGTAAGACCTTGAAAGGTTCCCGAGGCTATTATAAGAAGAAATTTACACAGAAAAAAGATGAAATGAAGAAGCATCTTTCTGTGTTTTGTGCGCGTTTCACTAACAATTGTAATATTTAGATTGGGGCTCTTCTTGACTATTCAGAGATAACACGTTTTATATAACACTTGACTATTCAAAGTTTCTTTCATTTTCAGTCTTTAATGGGGGTCTTCTTGTTTACATTCATGACAAAGACTTTGGTTGACCTGTCGTCTACCACTAGTAAAATACTAAAATGTATCGAGACAAAAGATTCCCCTTGGTCCCAAATGAGTATCTACCATGAAATTTCTTATTTTTTCAGTCAAATTTCTTAGATAAAAAACCGTAATTTCAATCAACTGAAATATCTTGATACACACACGAAGACAATAATATTGAAAATGACTAGTGCGATTGTTCACTCGTTGCCGTGGATGTTTATGTTTTTTGTCACACGTTTCATGTCTAGTTTCGCGTATATTAATTTGATAATGCAACTAATATAGGAATTGAGTATAAACAAAAGAATTGGCATAAAAGACAACAATATAGTAAATGGTAGACGACATTATTCATATGTAAATCATTAGACTATCTGTTGTGGCCCGCGAGCGACTAGCCGCGAGCCACAAAACATTCCACGTGGATCACTCGAACCATAACACCCTTCAGCGAACGACGGCGTGAGCGAGTAGCCGTTAGTATGGTCGCGTCTGTTAGCGAGCAAAATATAGCCATTGGCCTATTTAAATACAAAAAGAAACTAATTTTTATTCACCAAACAAATCAAATACAATATTCAATTATCAAGCTACACTTCAAAAATCAAGTAAACAAAAAATGGACTCACAATGGCAAAATTCCTACCAACCCGCAATGGAATTTCTTGAGGAAGAAGAGTATGATGTTAGTCCAACGAACGAAATCGAAGTTAACCTAAGCCAAATGCCACTGCTTTCACTTTTACCGGATTTAGTCCCGGATACACAAGCACCAACAACTCAAAGGCGAGGTGGCTGAGGTGGTGGCCGAGGACGGACGGCCGGCCGAAGTGGTGCAAGGGGTGGTGGTAGGGGCGGTGAATCGCCCGACCAAGATATTCGACCAAGGTGTCAAGTGACCCCTTGGACCAAAGAGGAGAAAATAGCCCTTTGTCGGGCTTGGGTTGAAGTATCGGAGGACCGAAAAGCGGGTATGTATTTTTTTTAAATATATACTTTTTTTTAATATACATAAATGATTTTTTAACATTAATTTTTTTCTTATGTAGCCGATTATCAAAAGGCTAAGATGTTTTGGCGACGAATCCGAGATCTCTTTCATGAGCAAGTAGGGAGCACTATGCGTTCGGCCGATATGATTTCCGGCCGGTGGGCGGAGATTAGGAAATATGTGGGTTTGTTTATGAACCTTCATAACAGGAACGCCGCTCGAGTGCGAATGAGCGGGTCAAGCGATCTTGACGTGTATCAATTTACTTGTGACGAATTGAAAGAGGAGGTCTTGCGCAAGTACAGGACCACCAAGACGTGGGATGAGAACTATTTGTGGAGAATCCTACGTAATTGCTCCAAATGGGTGGAGCTAATTTCTGTTGAAGACATGAGCGAAGGCGGCGGCTTATCATCAAAGCGAGCCAAGACGTCTTCATCGGGTGGGTACATCTCCTCTACGAGCTCGGATGCTCACGTGGGGGTTGACCTAAACAATGATGAGGGTCTTCCCCCGTCTCCCCTTGGTCGACCCGCTGGAAGGGACAAGACAAAGGCTAAACAACCCGTTAACGAAGCCGATGCGGAATTCTCAAGGCTGTTTACTTTTTATTAAGGGATGGCACATTCGTAATTAACAAAAACTTCAAGGCTGTTTACTTTTTATTAAGGGATGGCACTTTCGTAATTAACATCAACTTCATGGTTGTTCACAGAAAATCGATCAGAAATGTTATATATATAGAGGGTGTTTGGGATTGAGTTTGAAAATGCAAAAGTGCTTTTGGTCAAAAGTGCTTATTGATGTGAGGCCGAAAGGTCCACATCTTTGTAGTTTAATTCGTTTATTTTGTGTGTTTTTGTGTATAGTTTATCCGGGAATTAGCAACAATAAGGAGAATGATGGAGAAGACGGAAAATATGCTAAAGTGATGAAATTACGAGTCTTAAGTGAGGAAATATGAGTCGGAACGGAAGACGGTGCGCGAAATGGAAGAAAACGTCAAAGAAATATTAATTCTGATTTTCCAGCCCTGTCGCGGACCGCTTGGGAATTAGTTATTCCCCCGCGGTCCGCCCGAACTCCATTAATTAGCTGGAATTAATTATTAATTATTAATAATTAATTAATTATTAATTAGCTGGAATTAATTATTAATCAGCTCTGTCGCGGACCGCGGAGTAATTAATTATTCTAGCGCAGTCCGTGGAACTAATTAATGCGATTTCGAGCTGTTTTCCTTTCCAGCTTGTTCTGCACTCAAGGGGGACGATAAACCAGCTCGCAAACCCACTGAAGAAGAAGACTTCGACGGTTTTTCACCCTAGAACACCCCAAATCGCCTCCAAACACCTCCAATTCATTCTTTTGTTGATTCTAGAGACCATGGAAGCATCATTCAAGCTCGTGGAAGCATTCGGTTCCGCCATGCGGAGCTAAACTCTTCACGGTAGGTTCTTCCCCGGGTGATTATTTCGTATGTTTTGTATCTTGTTTATTGTATTGTTGCAAAAACTAGCTCATTGACTACTTGTGTGTATTGATTAAACCGTGTTTGCATAAATCAAATTATCCTATAATTACGGTCTTTCGTATTCGACACCGTAAGGAGGTTGGTGAGTGTTTGCATAGGGATAACTAGACTGATTATAGCTCACTAGTTATTGTTTCAATACTAAAAATCCAAGGCTTCGTGACAGGAAGTGTTTAGATAACAATCGTGACCTGTGAGCAAAACATAGAAATAGGATCCCGGGAGGAAGCTACTCGTTTACTTAATATTGTTAAAATCAGAATTCTTAGTGTTGTTAGTTAAAATCTCAAATCAAACTCCAAACCGAAATTTTACATTTATTGTCAAAAAATTCATAAAAGCTATAAAAACGTGACACAAATTCTAGTATTTTCACATTTAGACTTTCCACCAATTCTTCGTAGGATCGACATCCTTGCTTCCCTATTTACATTAGTTTGTAAGTTAGAAGTACTAAATATAAATTTCTTTTGATCGGGGCGCACGACAGCCCCGCGTCACTTATTAGCTTATGACTTTTTGAAAAAGAGTTGTAAAAAAAAGTGTTCGGATTAGCTTTTGAGATTAGAAACGTCAAAAAGTCAATAGATTGCTATTTTTTAAGTGTTTCGCTTAACTTATTGTGAATATTGTTGTATGGGTGGTAGATTTGTAATTTTTTTTTCCAAAAGTCAAAAGCCAAAAGCCAGGATTTCTAACTTTTCAAAAACAGTTTTTCCACCCTTAAAAGCTAAAAGTCAAAAGTCAATACAGAAGTGCTTTTGAATTACACAAACAATAAGTCAATAAGCTGTTTTGAAACTCAATCCTAAACACTCTCATAATTTATGACATTATTTTCTATGTGTCAATAATATTATGTCAACCAAAAAAAACTTGACAGATCAATAGAGGTGTGTGTCATGCTTTTGTGTCCTCAAAATCTAAATTCCCTCCCGTATGTCCCGCCCACAATATCCAAAAATCAAAATGACAAAACCCTAACTCATTCAACCCTCCGCTTATTCTCTTCCCTAACCCATTTTATCTTTTTATCTGCTCATTTCTCCACCCCCACACACGTTGCGGTGGTCCAAGGTGGGTTTAGACCTCGCGTACATCCCTCAGGTAGGGCTGTTCATGAGCCGAACCGAGCCGAGCTAGGTCAAGCTCGCGCTCGACTTGGTTTTAAACCGAGCCGTCTCGGCTCGGATTTAAAAGCGAGCTGAAAATCAAAGCTCAAGCTCGGCTTGGTTTTAAACCGAGCTGACTCGGCTCGGCTATGTTTGGCTCGAATTTAATAAGAAAAAAGAAAAATTGGCTTTCAAAATTCAATAATCTAAAATGTTATTCAATAGTTAAGAATAACACATTAAAATAAGGTCAACCTAATACATTACAAGCTATAATCAAGTTCAAAAAATACAAAATAAGTCTTAAATTTCAACGAAATACAGTATAAGTTCATCAGCATACGAACTAACCCCCTAAATATGCAATATATGTCTGATTGAACTTCTAAATGCTGACCTATTTGAAATCAAAAGTAGTATTGATTTTGATAACTTTGACAATTATCATTATGCTATGGTTTATTTAAATAACTTGATTAGTTGTAACTTCAATCCCAAGCACACAATCTCCATGCTGCCATTACCAAATATTAAACATGTAACATATTCCCAAACTTTTTTAACATTTTTATAAGTATATTATATGTATATAACAAAATATATTCAAAATTAGAACTATCCGAGCCAAACCGAGCCAGCTCGGCTCGTTACAAACCGAGCCGAGCTAGGCTCACTTTCCAACCGATCCGAGCCAGCTCGGCTCAGTTTCAAACCGAGCCATATCGAGCGAGCTTTTTTCGAGCTAAATCTGAGCGAGCTCCGAGCCACGAGCTTTTTGAACAGCCCTACCCTTAGGTGAGTAGGTTTATCTTTGATTCTCCTGATTTGGGTTTAGATCGGTATCATTTAAGGTCATTTTTTTTGGCAATTTAGGTGGCTTGGTGGTGGGGAGACGGGTTCATGTAGCTGGTCGTATGGTGGCTAGTGACGGTTACAAGTGTGTTTTGGTGGCGGGATCAGTTTTAAGTGATGGGGGTCGGTTATTCCTAGTTGAAGGTTTGGTCGGAAGAGTTGGTGGTGACTTACGGTGGTTCGGATGGTTATGATTTAGTATTATTGTTATTATTATTGGGTGATTCTATCTACACAACCCAAAAAAAACCCTAAACAACCTTTCTACGGACCGTGGAGGTCCCCATGGGCCGTTGCGGCCAAATCAGGGAAAAACGACGGGTCATGGGGGCCTCCACGGCCCGTCATAATACAAAAAAGTGAAAACGACGGGTCGTGGAGGCCCCCACGACCCGTCGCAATACGAGGTACGAGGTGTCAGTCTGAAAAGGTGTTTCACCACGGGCCGTGGGGGCCTTGACGGCCCGTAAAAATGGATTAGGTTTAGACATTTAATGCCTCCACGGCCCGTGGAGGCCTCGAATTTTATGATGATTCTTGTGACAAAGAGTTTGATGAAAATCCAGCATACTGGGATTCTGGCTCTAATGAATTTTATGATGATTATTATGAGCAGGGAGATTATGGATATTGGGATAAACAGGTTATGGAACCTTATGATGATTTCGAAGAAGATGTTATTAATTCTGTTAATTGTGATGATGCAGGGAATCAAGAAATGCTAGCCATAATTAAATCAATTCAACAGGACTTGCAGTTCATGTCACAACAGATGGATGAAATGGAAAAAGCCACTCAGGAGTTGACTTTGCAGATGGCGAAATTGACTGAAGATTGGAATGAAGTGAAGCAGCTTAGTGAACAACGGAGAGAATCACAAGAGGACTCCTCATATGATGAAGAAAAGCTAGAAGACTTCAGTCAAAAGGACCAGGTAAGTGCTTTACGTAGTGGCAAAACTTATAATCCACCTGATGTAGTATCTAACCATGTTGATGGTGAAGTTGAGAATGTGGATGAAAATGTGGTTAGCGAGGATGAACCAGAACCTATACCGGTGAAACAGATAAGAAAGGTCACATTTGATGATAAAGCTGACACTATTTTATCTGAGGAAAAGGAGCCGCCTCAGGTTCCATTTCCTAAGGCCTTGTCGAAAACAGAAATTAAAGGCACAGTCAACAAAAGAGGCCCACAACAGGAAGAAATGTGGGAAGTTTTCAAACAAGTAAAAATTAACTTACTTTTAATTGATGCTATTAAACAGGTTCCGGCTTATGCCAAGTACTTGAAGGAAATGTGCACTCAAAAACGAAATCACAAAATTCCTAGGCAGCTTACTTTACCTGCACAAGTGAGTGCCATTGTCCTTGGAAATCTTCCACCCAAACTTCCAGATCTAGGAACGCCTTTCATACCAATCCAAATAGGTAATTTTAAAACATCTCAGGCGTTATTGGATCTGGGGGCGAGTGTGAGCATTCTTCCAGGAAGCGTATATGACCAATATGATTTTGGACCACTGCGTTCAGCCAATACTACAGTGGTGTTGGTGTAGATGCACGAAGTGCGACTAGTGATTGGATCTACAAGTTAACATATGTTAGAAGTTGCTGATGGGTTGAATGTGGAATAACTGGGCGAATGTAGAGAAGTTTGGGCGAAGGTGGAATGCTAATGGGCGAAGGTAGAATGGAACCTGATCAAGATATACATTCGTACCCTGTAGTGGGCGAATCTGGAAGAAGTCCACATTCGACCATTCACAGTGGGCGAACGTGCAGTGGCTATAAATAGATTTTGTGTATTTGTGAGTTATAGAGAGTTTCAGTTTATGTGTGTGTTCAGGTTAGGTTCCAGGTGTAATTGAGAAAGTGTTTAAGTGTTCTAGATTAACGTGTGTGTGATTGTAATTGAATATTTGAACAAGTTAATCTATGAAAAAGCTTTGAAAATGATGTTGATTGTGTTTTGATTAGAGTTTTATCAGTTTGTTCAGAACTAGGGTTTCCGCACCTGGTTTTGTGACTTGTATGATCAATTAATCCTGTTTTAGTCAAAATCTTTCGTTTACAAAGTGGTATCAGAGCCATACGGATCATACAACAACAAATTTGATAAACTCAGAGCTGATTTGGACCTAATTTTGATCAAAATACATCTGTTTTTGAATGAAAATGGTTTTTGAGTGTTTTTGATTGATTTGAAGTTGAATTTGTGGATAAAATCTAAAATTCCAAGAATTAAAGTTGTTCCAAATCAATTCCGAATCAAAACCTGATTAAGATCATTCAAATCCACAAACTTTTGAAAATCAGAGATCAAAATAACCGTTTTTTTCAAAGTGTAACCGTTTTTCAGATTGAAAATGGTCGAATGTGTGTCATAGTGGGCGAACCTGACTAGTTTTGGGCGAACGTGTGTCAATTTTGGTCGAACCTAGGGCACTTTTGGGCGAACCTGGAAATTGTTGTTTGAATTTTTCACTTTCGGGTAAGATTTTCCACATTCGATTGATCGGGTGGGCGAACGTGGAATTAATCTGGTCGAACCTGAAACTTTTTGGGCGAAAGTGGAAAAGTGTTAGCTGATTTTACATTCTGGTGAATTTTTACATTCGGGTGAATCCTGTTTGGGCGAACTTGGACCAAAAGGGACGAAAGTAAGAGAATTCGGGCGAACCTAGAAGTGATTTTGGAAAATTTTTCTAAGTGTTGGATTTTTCGAATTACGTGAACATCATGTGGAATATTCCGACTAACCCGAGACCAGCAACGACACAACCACAACAGCAAGTGATGGACCCATGGACAGTGGCAGCACAAAAGACGAGCACACAGTCTTCGCAACCGATTAACTACATGGCGATGACTATCTCGATGCCTCAAAGTGTGGCACCTCCAGCACCACAACCTGACTACTGGGGAGTAGCAGCAGCGGTGGTAAACACTCAAACCACAAATGCTATTTCCACACTAATAAATGATTTATCTTCAGGTAGCGGGAATCGGCCACCTAAGCTCATGGAGATACAAGAATATAATCAGTGGCAGAACAAGTTCAAGATCCACTTGGAAGGCATGGGAGTGGAAGGTGCAGAGGCATGGAGTATGATTGCTCGAGGTTACACACCACCAGTTTTGGAGAATACAGGTGAACCAGTTCCATTGGAGAGTATGTCTGAGGAAGAGAAAAAGAAGTTTGCTGTGGAGAAGAAAGCTTTTTCCCAATTGACTCAGGCAATCACTAACAATCTGTTGCATCAGTTTGGGACATGCACTACATCTAAGCAACTATGGGATATGCTTAAAACAAGGCATGATGGAAATGAGAAGACTAGAAGCTTAAGGATGGATGAATTACGGAAGGAGTTTGAGAATTTTTCTTATATTGGCAATGAAACTTTAAAAGAATTAACTCCTAGATATAGTCATTTGCTAACTGAATTGTCAAGTTATGGTATACAGATTCCTATGAAAGCTTTGGTGGATAAGTTTGCAGATGCTCTACCACCTTACTGGGATCAGCATGTGGAAGTTCTCAGGGAGAAGGATGCATACCAATACTGGACTATTCATGAGTTTATACAGAAGCTGGAAAATAAAGAGATGGAAGAGAAGAGGAAAGCTAGAAGATCACAGATTCCTCAGAATCCTACCTTATATTTTGGAGGCACTTCAGTTCCAGTTAGTAACTCAAGTTCAGGAGGGGTAGTGGCACCACATGTTGCTTGCATTTCCAATGTTATGGAATCACCAAAACCTACCATCAACTACATGGCACAAACCTCATCCTACTCACAACCATCATACCCACAACCACCACCACAACAACAACAATACAACAATTCATACATTTCACCATTCTCTCCAATGCAACAAGCAGCTTTCTATACTGCTAGCCAATCTCAACAACCAATGAACCAAGTTACTCAACCTAATCAACAACCAATGGTTTTGGAGACTTCTAACTTGGGAAATGTGACGGTTGAAGTTGCTCAGCAACATATTGCACTAGTCTCTGCAATGGTTTCATCTTATAATGGGTTAGTTGCTAGTCAAATTGGGAATAACAATTTAACCAATGAAGACTACGCACAGATTGATAAAGAAGAGATGGAATTGATTGATATCCAGTGGGCTTTTGCGAGCATTATGAGAAGAGCAACGGAGTTTATTGAGAAGACGGGTAGAACGGATTTGGGAACTTCTCCTAACACAACCTACGGGTTTAACAAGGAGAAAGTTACTTGTTTTAACTATGGAGGGAAAGGTCACTTTAAACGGGAATGCACCCAGCCACCAAAACAAGGTAATAGGAACCCATTCAATGCAAGCTACCAGAATCGTCAACAACAAAACCAAAACCAAGTTTCTTACCAAAATAACAACAACTACCAAAACCGTCAAAATAACTCTAACAACAACCAAAACAGACAACCAAACACACCAAACCAGACTCAAAACCAGTCACCTAACAACACTAACCGAACAGTCATACCAATCACTACACCAAATGAGACACATCAGAATACCAATCAGAATCAAGCATTGATGATTCAACAGGATGAACGGTTTGATTGGTCGGGATTGCAAATAGGTGTTGAGGAGATCACAACTGGTGGCAATGTGGCTTGTGTTGCGCGACAGGTTGATATTGAAGAATCGGTGATAGTTAATGAGAAGGTAGAAACTGAGGTTGAAGTTGATGTGTCTGAGGTTGAAATGGAAATGGAGACTGAGCCTGTAGAAGTTAAAGTTGAGGAAGCTAATACTGGAGTGGTGATTGACAATGTTTCTGATGTTCCTGAGGAGTGTGAATCGGTTTACTCAGATTCAGACAGTGAATCGGATACAGAAGCAAGTGTTACATCTCTGGATGATGACATTGATCAGTTGCTAGCAGAAGCAGATTTTCTGATGACGAGGAAGTCGTGCATTGCTGATGATGCTTTCACCAAGATTGACTATTCCAAGTTTTTCGCTGGAAAGGAAGCTCATTTTGCTTTGATGGCCATGACTGATCTGCCAAAACCTGTAAGTTCTGAGTGTAGCACTGATATTACTAGTGAGAAATATTGTGGTACTTGTGATAGACTGACTGAGGAGAACAAACAACTCCGTGTTCAACGTGATAGTGCTATCATGAACAGTCAATCTACTCGCAAAGAGTTGAATGCTTTTAACAAAGTATTAGATGGCTATAAAAAGGACATTTCCGACTTGAAAAATACTCTATCATTAAAACAACTTGCAATTAATAACTACATTAATGAAATTGAAAATACCAAGTTGGAAATGGCCGCCATCAAGTGCTTTGCTGAAAAAGTAAACAAAAAGTTAGAAAGTTATAAGCACATTGCTTACGTGGTAGACCACATCATTGATGATCAAACCACTAACTACAAGTCTGTGCCATCTCCGGTGCTTTTTGAAAACCATAATTGTCATCAAGTGACACCGGAGAGCTCGGTAAAATCAGACTCATCATCGGAAAATGAATCTAATACCTCGAGTATTGGTGATCCACATTCTGATGTGAGACCGATTTTAGGTTTGAATGATGAGGGTGTTACTGCTGAGAGCGTTGATTCAGATTCTGAGAATGATGATACTGGTAATGTTCAAACTGTTAATGCATGTGAAATTCCAAAAGAAAATCACATCATTACTACTGAACCAGTTTCATCATCTCAACATGTGCATCCGATGGCAAATGCTCATCGTGAGAAAAAGTCTGAAAAGAATGTGGTAAAGAAAGATCTTGAAAAGAATGTTAAGAATGAACCGTGTGACAAACCTGTCAAGGTGTTTTATCGGATGGAAGGATCCGATAAGATCGTCTCTGACGAGGAATTTCCAACAAAAAATGCTAACTATGCTAAAATTGATAAAATCTGGCAAGAAAGCACCATTTGGTTCCCAAAACATGAGAGAACAAATGAAATCCCACCTGCCATTTTAAAGAAATTGTATTTGGATGTTCCTCAAGAACCAAAGGTCCATGTCACAGAGTTCATTAGACCCAAAAACAGAGCTAACGGTTTTCATGAGCCTGCTTACTCAAAAGGGCCACTCCCTGAGAGTTTGAGGAATCAATAGTATAATGATCAATATCCTGTTAGATCATTTGCTCAACCGAATGCTCCAAATGTTTTTGAAGAGTACCGTGCATGCTTTAAATGCGGGGAACGAGGGCATTTACTTGCTCAGTGCCCGTATGTAAGGCATAAAAGGCACGAAGTTGAAATGAGGAATTCCATGAGAAGACCGATTGATCATTATGTTCCACCACACAGACGAGTTGTTCCTCAACAACAACAGTTTTACAATCAAAACAATTTTTATCAAAAGAGGAACAATCGTCCAGTTCAATATGATCGCAGAAATCGGATTGCTATGGAACAATCGTGGAGAAAACCAGTGGTGAACACAACAAATGATAGGCAAAAGGTTCCACCTAAACCGATTGTCAAGTCAAATGTTGGACCTAAGTCTGTTAAATCAGATAAGGTAACCAAGAAAGTTTCTTTTGCAAACAATGTTCAGAAACCGACTGAGAACCCAAAGTCTCAGATTCGTATTTTGAAAAGATCTGAACAATCTTGGACACCCAATGGTTCTCCAGGTGCCTCAACTTCAAAAGTCAATGAGAAAAAGGAAAATGTTTTGAACAATCAGAAAAAGATTAATCCAAAACAAAATGTTAATGAGAATGTTTCTTTGAAAGCTGATGTTCAAAGACCCAAGACTCAGGCTTGGGTCCCCCGAAAGAACTAACTGTTTTACATGATGTGTGCAGGGAGCTTCAGCTGGCCCTATTAGCAGTCTTTGGATTGTTGATAGTGGAGCTTCAGGCCACATGACAGGGGATCTTGCATTGTTATTTGACGTGAAGAATATCAATGGAGGGTATGTCGCATTCGCTGGAAATAAAGGTGGATATATTACTATGGAGGGGAGCGTGAGTAATGGAATAGTGAGCTTTGAGAGAATATCTTATGTGAAACAGATTGATTATAATCTGTTGAGCGTCAGTCAAATTTGTGATAAACAATTTACTGTGCATTTTGATGACAAATCCTGCTATATTCTCAAACCGGGGTTCAAAATTCCAAAGGAGTGGATAATGTTGAAGGCACCTCGCGTCAACAATCTCTATATTCTTGATATGTCCAAGGCGATGACATCACAGGGGCAAATAACATGTTTTCTATCCAAGGCGACTGAGAAGGAATCGATAATGTGGCACCGAAGAATGGGGCACATTCATCTGAGAAAAATGAACCAACTTGTGAGAAATGGGCTTGTCGATGGAGTAAACGTGAAACATTTCCATCTGAATGACAAGTGTGTAAGTTGTAAGAAGGGGAAGCAACACAGACAGTTCCACAAAGTGAAGAAAGTTAACTCTGTTGAGATGCCACTTGAGCGATTGCACATGGATCTATTCGGACCGGTCAAACGCAAAAGTCATCTTGGGGAACTTTATTGTTTAGTTGTCACTGATGATTACTCAAGATTTTCATGGGTGATGTGTTTGCAGAATAAAAGTGACACCTTTAACAACTTAAAAGTTCTGTTCACTCGATTGGAGAATCTCTACAACGTAAAGATAAAGAGAATTCGGAGTGATAATGGGACGGAGTTCAAAAATGCTAAGATGGATGAACTTTGTGAAAGCAAAGGGATACATCATGAATATTCAGCTCTGTACACCCCACAACAGAACGGTGTTGCTGAACGAAAGAATAGGACTCTAATTGAAGCGGCTAGAACAATGCTCGCAGATTCAAATCTTCCGGTAATGTTCTGGAACGAGGCGATCTATGCAGCAAATTATACACGCAATTGGGTTCTAACAGTGAAGAAGTTTGGAAAAACATCTTATGAGCTGTTACACCGCCGAAAGCCAAACTTAGAGTATCTAGAACCTTTTGGGGCACCATGCACGATGTTGAATCCTAGCGAAAAGTTTAGTCCTAAAGCTGAAGAGGGATACTTTGTTGGATATGCAACCCCGCTCAAACGGGTATACAACAAGCGAACTCGTCGGGTGGAGGATTGGGCTAACGTGGAAGTTCAACGATATACACAAAATGTGCAAGGCACGGGTCCTGATTGGATGTTTGATTACAAAGACTTCTTTGAATCATTCAATCTAGATAGCTTGGTTGAAGAAGTTGTTATCAGATTACTTTATGAGTGTGAAAACGCGACAACTTCACCGTTAGTGCGTCCGATCACTGTGAACCCCCTACCAGCTTCTAATGATACCAATGCTCCTATACAAGAGGAAGAAGTGTTTCAAGAGGCTTCAACTTCATTAGACTCTTCAGAATCTGAAGATGAACAATTTGAAGAAGTCATTCTTGAACATGCAGAAGAACCAGAGGCACCGCCAGTGAACCCAACTCCAACTCCAGATGTTGCTTCATCATCAAACATGGGTCATGATCTGGATGCTGTAGAGAACTTGACTGTTCAGACGGGAGTTACTGTACCTGAATATCCGGAATCTCGGATTCATCGTATTCACCCGCTGGAGCAAGTTATCGGTGATCCTGGTAGCAGTGTGATGACCAGAGGGCAGCTGCGAAGTGTTAATTCGCCAGAAAGTTTTGGTGCTTTAGCGTTATATGCTAAAATTCAACAATCTGGTAGTCAAAATGATTGGTCGTTTGCGTGTTATGTGTCGCAGGTAGAGCCAAGGACATACAAGGACGCTTTGCGGGAGGACGCCTGGGTTGAAGCTATGCAGGAGGAGTTATTACAATTCCAGAAATTGGGAGTTTGGACGCTCACGGATTTGCCACCGGGAAGAAAGAAGATTGGCACTAAATGTGTGTTTAAGTGCAAGAAGGATGATCGTGGGGTTATTGTTCGTAACAAAGCCAGATTGGTTGTGCAGGGTTTCCATCAAATCGAAGGGATTGATTATAACGAAATCTATGCACCGGTAGCACGCATTGAAGCTATTCGGATGTTCCTTGCGTTTGCTTCCTATAAGAAATTCAAAGTCTATCAAATGGACGTCAAGAGCGCATTTCTGTACGGGAAAGTCAAGGAAGAGGTTTATGTCGGGCAGCCACCAGGCTTTGATGACCCAATCCACCGGGACAAGGTCTACGTGCTTAACAAAGCTTTATATGGCTTGCACCAGGCTCCGAGACAGTGGTACGAGGAGCTAAGTACATACCTCATCACGAAAGGATTTAAGCGCGGACTCGTCGACTGCACCCTATTCACGAAGAAGTCAGGGGATGATTTGCTTCTGGTGCAGATTTACGTTGATGATATAATATTTGGTTCAACTAACGAGCTTTTATGCAGGGAGTTCGAAACTGTCATGCAGGAAAAGTTCGAAATGAGCGCAATGGGGGAGATGCAGTTTTTCCTAGGCTTGCAGGTGGACCAAAGACCCAACGGGATCTTCATTCACCAGACGAAATATGTATCCGATATCTTGAGCCGGTTCCAGATGGAGGATTCCAAGCCGATGGATACCCCGATTCAACCCAATCACGGGATTGGAGTGGACGCTAAGGGGGAGCTGACGGACCCATTTACATACAGAGCAATCATCGGATCTCTGATGTATTTGACGGCGTCTCGACCAGATATTATGTATGCAACGTGTCTCTGTGCCCGCTATCAATCGAAGCCGAAACAAAGTCATCTGACGGCGGTCAAGCGTATCCTTAGATATCTGAAGGGTTGTCCCTCAAAAGGACTTTGGTACCCTAATGATGATGATTTTGATTTTATTGCTTTTAGTGATGCAGATTGGGGCGGCTGTGATAAAGATAGCAAATCTACTACAGCTGGTTGCCAGTTTTTAGGGAGCAGGTTAGTCACCTGGCAATGTAAGAAACAGACTTCCGTGGCACTGTCTACCTGTGAAGCCGAGTACATTGCAGCCTCGAGTTGCTGTTCGCAAGTGCTCTGGATCCAACAGCAGATGGTGGATTACGGTTTGCAGTTTCTTAAAACCCCTATACACTGTGACAACGAAGCCGCAATCGCATTAACTAAAAATACTGAAAATCATTCTAAAGCGAAACATATCCGGATTAAATATCATTTTATCCGTGATTGTTACGCTAAAGAATTAATAGATATGGTCAAAATCCATACTGACTATCAACGTGCAGATTTGTTTACAAAAGCTTTTGACAGATCCCGCTTTGAATATCTTTTAAAAGTAAACAACATAAAGGAAAAACAGGACTAATCGGCACCTCGGTTTATCGCTTTTTAGTTTTAGTTTTTAAATTTTTTGCTAATTGGGAATTTCTCTTTGCTAATTGGGAATTTCTCTTTACTATCGTAATCCTCAAAGAAGTTGATGCTTTCGAGGGGATTGTTTAATCCTCAAAGAAGTTGATGCTTTCGAGTGGATTGTTTCTTTCAAATTTTCATTTTATTGTTTTTCAGAAAAATTATAAACCCAAAAATATGTTCTTTATTTTAGGGGGAGCCATTTTATCAGAAAAACCAAAAACATTGAAAAACTCAAAAAGACCTAAAAATTAGAAAACCAAAAATGATTTCCTGGATAAAAAGAGGAAATGATAGTACATCAGTGGGGATCTGACACAGGCTAAAGAATTGTATAGTATAATGAGGCGTGTGTTGATGACGTGTGATATGCTGATAGGCTTCGTAGACTAAATATTGCGTGCATTAGTGATACAAACATAACGAACTACGCGTTCGTGGCTGAACATCTCATGGGCATATGGTCTTAGTACCGTAATTTCGTTTGATAGGATTGCCAAAATCTGAGGTTTCGGGTCGTTATGTTATGGTTATCCGGGATATTCTGATTAAACTTTTGTCGTATTGATTTACGGACCTAGTTTCATCAGAATATTTGCTAAAAGAGCTTAAATGCCAAAACCGAAAGTTACCGAATTGAGGAACTTTATGTTTTAATTGATCAAAGATCATTATTACATCGTATTGACTTACTGATGCAAATCAGTGGTTAATATCAGCCTCAACCTAGTGTATACGCACATGTTACTCTGCTACATTCGTTTGCTGACCTGTACACCTCTGTGCTATATACTTTGTAACTTTTACGGATAACTCTGGCATAATCACGCGTTACGACGAAGCTTTGTGCAATTACTTGATACGGGAGTATGTCGTGTGTGTGGGCACCACAATGTGTTAGTCTAATACACCTAACTCGTATCATTTTAAAGCATTGCGTAATAGTCTGCATGTGAGCTTAAGTGGACCACAATATCAACAATTGCCGTGTCACATACTGTTTCTAATGATAATATTAATCAAACAGATCAACGCTGTGATCAGGTTTCTCAATAAACTGATATGATCCTCTTACCGGATATCACAAATTGTTTACTGCTTTCATTTACTTTGATGCATTTTACTTTTAATTGTCAAAAAGATACAAAATCCAAAAAGATTTTAGGTGTGTTTTGATAAAATTTCAGAAAACCCAAAATTTTTGCATTTCTGCTTTATTTTTGATAACCGGGGATGCTTGATGGTCAATTTCTGAGATTTGATAACACCATCTGGGCTTTGTATCATTTAAAAAGTGAAAATATGAGTTTTGGAAGTTTAACAGATTGCAAAATGATGAACGGGATTCGAATTCGTGATTTGGCGAAATTTTCAGATTTTTCCATTTCACATTCGCCCCTTAATTGGGTCGAATGTGGAAAAAACTTCACCTTCGGGCCTTTTCATTCTGGGCGAACGTGGGTTGTTTACACACGTTCCACATTCAGGTGAACAGTGTTCACTTTCGGCCTATTCAGTTGGGGCGAAGGTGGACATTTCCTACTTTCGACCAGAAAAATGGGCGAAGGTGGACTTTTATATAAAGCCTTGTCACCTTCGAACCTTCATTCACAATTTTTCTAAACTTTTCTTTCGATCCATAGACTTGTTGCTGAATTTCTTTTGACCTGTGCTTTTTTATTCCCGTGTGATTACTGATCATTTCTATACTAATTTCACAGGTAATGGAGTGTTAATGAGATCAGAATCATCGTTTTTAGAACCGGACTTAGGGTTTATGAATTAAGGGTCTCAGGGTGTTTGTTGATGCTTAATTTTGATTGCATTTCAATCTATATCAGTTTTAGGGGGAAAAGGATTAACGAATTAGGGTTATAACATCATTCAATGGGTTAATCGATGGATTGGGATAATAAAACCCTAATTTTTCTTTTAAAACTGATATAAATTGAAAATTGGTAACAATTGATGATACACGAGTCTTATTCGGCCATGTTAGGATACATTTCAATCAAAATCAGAGTCTAACATCAAAGATTGAAAAATTTTGAATTTTAGGGCTTTTTCAGTTTCACCTTCGGGTCATTAAACGGGCGAAGGTGGACAACATTGGACGAAAGAAGAACTTTATGGGCGAATGTGACTTTGAATAAACACATTTTTACATTCGACCAGAATTTCTTACATTCGTACCATTAAATCCTACATTCGACCTATTAAAATGGGCGAATATGGAATTTGACAAAATCTTAAAATTTTTAAATTTTTGTCGTTTTCGTATTTTGACGTATTTTTCTGATTTTGATGTGCAGATGGCCGAGCAACAAGAAAATATTGAGACTCCAGTGGAGAAAGTTATTACAGATCCAGTTCAGGAGACTGTTCAGGAGGCTGAAGCATCAGTTCCGATAAGCTGGCCATTCGAACGATCTCACAACTGTTGTGCTTATCTACGTGATGTAGAAAAGAACACAGAATTTGTCGGAATCATTGAGTTCTTGAAAAGGAGCAGGGTTGTGCATGCCTTAGCCACACCGACGATTATTTACAAAGACATTATTGAAGACTTTTACAAGAACGCGAAGTACGACTTCTGGGAGAATCAGACAATCATCAGAAGCAAGATACAGGGAATGGAGATGTTCCTGACTGAGTCTGATATTAGAGAAGCACTTCAGATCAAGTTTGAAGTCAGTGAAGATCCCAGGGAGTTATCATGGACTGAACAGAAAGCATGTTTCCTGAGAATGAAGTACAAAGGACCGATCACTGATGGTTCTATGCACAAAGGGAAGCTGAGTGTGCAGTTCAAATACTTTGCACATGTCATAATCCACGTATTTGGTTGTGTAAGCGGTGGATATGATGTTATGAGAAGAAGTTTGAGCTCATTGATGGTTGCGTTGACTCTCAACAAACCATTCAATGTGTCTGGGATGATACTGGATCATATGCTGGAGATGTTAAAGGGTTTGAAGAAGAAATATTTCATGTTATACCCAAGATTTCTTATGATGATCTTTGACCACAAATATCCTAATTTGAGGAAGGATCCAACCCAGGTTATAGGTCAGGATCACATGAACATCCGTACTTTGGTAAGGATGAAAGGATATAAGGGTGTGCCAGACAATGAAAGGCCACCATTCAGAAGATTATTTGGAGCTCTAGCTAAACAGGATTACACTGATCCTGGAAAGAACAAGGCTAGACATACTGAGAGCGATTCTGATAATGATGATCCCTTAGTATATGCAGATGCTAATACTAAGAGGAAGAGACAGGTTGTTAATCCCGGAGCCAAAGGGAAGGGTAAGGGAAAAACAGACCAAGGGAGTTCTAAGCAACAAGCGGTGGTGAGAAAGAAAACTACTGCGAAGAAGGGAACGAGTTTGGTTGATGAAGAATCTGTTGACTCGGAGGAGACTGAGGTAGATGAACAGTGGGATTCGGATGATGAAAATGTTAGGACCACCAAACGCAAGGCCACTATGGTTGGTGAGTCTGAATCTTTAAATAAGTCGATTGAAGAAGCAGAACAGAGTAAGAAGTCTGTTAATGTTGAAGAAGAAAGTTTAGGTGTTGATATGGATGAATTGAATGTTGGAGAGACTGTTGTAGTGAACTTGCCTAAACCAAAACATAAATCAATGGCAAAGAAGTCAAGCACTAAACAGTTAAGAGAAAAAGAGATTGCCCAACTGATGAAAGGAAAAAGATTACCCGATGCTGGTACATTATCAAAGCTGTCTTCACCAGTAACAAAGAAGCAGAAAAAGACAAAAGAGGCTGAGACATTACCAGTAGATCAGTTTAACGTTGCACTGGATAATGTGTTGGATATGTTCAGGAAGCCTCAGAAGGAAAAAGCTAAAGAAGTTGAGCCATCTAAATCCAAGAAGGTCACTGTTGATGATGATGTGATGAAGCAAGTGAATAAGAAGATGGATGATATGATGAAGATGATTGTTGCTCAACAAGCTGAAATAGCTAAGTTTAAGCAGAATGAGGAGAAAATGCTTCAGATTGTGGTTGCTTCGAAGTCGAATCAAGATGAGATTGATGAGAAAGTTAAGAAGCTTGAAGCTAAGAATAAGAAGCTTGAGGGTAAATGTTCAAGGAACAAGAACAGGATAAAATTGATCAAAGAGGATAACAAAGAGCTAAAGGCTGAGAACAAATGCCTTAGTGATTTGATAGACAATTTGTATAATGTAGCACCCAAGCTAAAGGACGGTGAAGAAGATAAAGAAAAAGAAGAAGAACAAGTAGACTTTGAGCCTTCTGATTCAGATAAAGAAAAAGATGATGATGAGGAAGATGAGGAGTCTGAGACAAGTGATGATGAGGAGTCGAAGAAAAGTGATAAAGATGATGATGATGCTGAGGGGTCTGGGAGTCAGAAAGATGATGATAGTAGTAGTGATAGTGATGATGATGAAGGAGGAGATGACACTTCTAAGTTTACTTTCGAGAAGAGAACACCAAAGAAGAAGGATGCTGGAGAATCAAGTTCCAAAAAGAAGAAAGATGGGAATACTGATTCAGATGAGAGTATCTTTTGGAACGAAAAGGTGAGATCTCTGACTGATGATGCGAAGAAAGTTTACAGAGATATGTTAGAAAGAAGAGAATGGACGATAGAATTCACAGGTCGTTTTGCTGAGATATTCCAGACTGATGATATGAGATATGAACTGGAATACAACGATCCTGATCTTGAAGAAGGTGAAGTACCTGCTACTGTGGCTAAGGAAATTCTTGATGGCCTTGCACAGAGAGTAGGGAAATCATTTGAGGAGTTTGTAATGGATGAGTCGATTCCAAATATTCCTGAAAAGGATATTGGAAATCACTCAGATGATAAGAATACTCCAGAAATGGATGAAGTGGAGATTGAAGATATAACACATGAGGAATATCCACAGTACTTCAGACAGACTGATGAAGATGTGATATTTCCTGACTTCACTGAGATTCCAAACACTTCAGCAAAGAAGAAAGCAAAGGAAAGGAGTAAAGAATTTGTAGAGAAGGTGTTTGGAGCTGATAAGCAACAATCTTCAAGTCAATCTGATGAATTGAAGAATTACTTGAAGAAGTTGAGAGAAATGGATGAAAACCGACCGAAGCCTGAAGCTCAAGGAAGTTTTTACAGATTTCATAATGCTAAGTTTAAAGGCAGAGCTCTCGGGTGGACTTATTTGGGTAGACTGAAGTGTTTAGCTGCTAAATGGGAATCAGGAATTCTGTACTTCTACAGATTCATTGATTTGCTAACTCTACCGTACTGGGCGGTCAGAGATTTGTGCAGATTCCCAATGTCTGGAGCTTCAGTAAACAATACACATGTCGGTTGGTGTGCAGAGAAGTTAGTTTGGGAAAGTAGAACGAAGTGGAATAGATTCAAGCCTCAATATCCCAGAAGGAAAGTTCATAGGGATATTGATCCTAAAACCAAGTTGAAGAGGGTAACTTTGATCTACAAAGCACCTGAAGTGATGAGAAAAATACCTTTGATGCCTATGCCACAACATTTCAGTGCTGACTTTATATTCTGGTATTATGATTGGAGAAAGGCTGAAGCTGTGATTGTTTTGAGAGATGGGAAGGACAAATACAGGCATGTTCATGTATTTGATCCTATGTGGTTGATAAACTGTAAGTTTGAAGACATCATCATGCTTTTCTACAATCCGATTCATCATGAGCCGAACGATGCTGATCAAGCAAAGAAGTATACTCAGGTTGTAGGAGTTTGTTTTGCATATGATATAAACTCGGGGAGTAACTTGGATAATAAGCTTGGCAAAATGGTGAAGATGGCTAATGTATCGAAACCAGTGAAGAGAAAATTGGAGCCTGAAATGACTAAAGAGCAAAAGAAACAGCTCAGAATTTATTTGTTGAACAAAGCAATGGACGAAGACAGAAGACGATCCAATCAATAGTCGAGGGGGAGTTTGTAGATGCACGAAGTGCGACTAGTGATTGGATCTACAAGTTAACATATGTTAGAAGTTGCTGATGGGTTGAATGTGGAATAACTGGGCGAATGTAGAGAAGTTTGGGCGAAGGTGGAATGCTAATGGGCGAAGGTAGAATGGAACCTGATCAAGATATACATTCGTACCCTGTAGTGGGCGAATGTGGAAGAAGTCCACATTCGACCATTCACAGTGGGCGAACGTGCAGTGGCTATAAATAGATTTTGTGTATTTGTGAGTTATAGAGAGTTTCAATTTATGTGTGTGTTCAGGTTAGGTTCCAGGTGTAATTGAGAAAGTGTTTAAGTGTTCTAGATTAACGTGTGTGTGATTATAATTGAATATTTGAACAAGTTAATCTATGAAAAAGCTTTGAAAATGATGTTGATTGTGTTTTGATTAGAGTTTTATCAGTTTGTTCAGAACTAGGGTTTCCACACCTGGTTTTGTGACTTGTATGATCAATTAATCCTGTTTTAGTCAAAATCTTTCGTTTACAGTTGGCTGATTTGACTCGTAAGCTTCCCAGGGGAATGGTTCGGTATGTTATTGTTCAGGTGGAAGAGTTTTATTACCCCATAGATTTCTTGGTGCTTGATTATATGTCATCTGACAAAATCCAGCGACCAAATGTGATTCTAGGTCGACCATTCCTCATTACTGCACGTGTTTTTATTGATTGTGAAACAGGTTTGGTTGACATAAAATATGGCAGTAGAAAGATTCAACTCCAAGTATTTCCAAATCTTTCTAACTCTTTGACTGACGATGAGTGTTTTAATGCAGACATTATTGACAGATGTCACCCTCATGCTGACGATGAAGCCACAGAAACGTGTATTATATGTGACAGGTCTGAGCAGGAACATGCGCATGAGCTGGAAATGGAAGTAAAAGGCTTGGAAGTAAAGGCGATACATGATGGCCGACCGCCTTGGAGTTTTCACACTGAGAAACTGCCGGATGAAATTTCTTCGGGTTTGCAACCATCACTGAGCATACCACCAAAGGTTGAACTGAAGGAATTACCACAGCACCTCAAGTATGCTTACTTGGGGGAAGCACAGACTTTACCAGTTATTATTTGATTATTTCAGCCTACCTGGATGAAGGATAGGAAGAAGCACTACTGAGGGTGCTAAAGGAGCACAGAGCCGCCATTGGGTGGACAATCGCAGATCTTAAAGGTATTAGTCCTTCTATTGTTATGCATAAAATAGTAACTGATGCAGATGCTAAACCATCACGCGACACACAAAGACGATTAAATCCAAACATGCGTGAGGTTGTGAAGAAGGAAGTGCTTAAGTGGTTGGATGCAGGGGTTATATATCCATTTCAGACAGTGCATGGGTTAGCCCAACCCAGACATTACCAAAGAAAGCAGGCATACAGGTAGTAAAAGGTGAAGATGGCGAACAAATCGCTACCCGGCCGATTACCGGATGGCGAGTATGTATTGATTATAGGAAATTGAATGCTGCCACTTCAAAGGATCATTTTCCTTTACCATTTATTGATCAAATCATTGAGAAGCTTTCAGGTCAGAAGTATTATTGTTTTCTCGATGGCTATTCAGGTTACAATCAGATAGCTATCCATCCCGATGATCAAGAAAAGACCACATTCACATGCCCCTATGGTACTTTCGCATTTAGGCGAATGCCGTTTGGGCTGTGCAATGCCCCAGCCACCTTTCAGAGGTGTATGATGAGTATCTTTTCAGATATGGTTGGGGACGCCTTAGAAATCTTTATGGACGACTTTTCTGTCTTTGGGTCGTCATTTGAGTCTTGTTTAAATGAATTAAAAAGGGTTTTACAAAGGTGTGAAGAAACTAACTTGGTCCTTAGTTGGGAAAAGAGCCATTTCATGGTTCAAGAAGGTATTGTCTTGGGGCATGTAGTGTCGAGAAAAGGAATTGAGGTAGATAGAGCAAAAACGAGTGTCATTTCTACATTACCTCCTCCCATTAATGTGAAGGGTGTCCGTTCATTTTTAGGACACGCAGGTTTTTACCGTAGGTTTATTAAGGGTTTCAGTGTTATTACCAAACCCTTATGTAACTTACTTCTGAAAGATGTTCTATTTGAATTTAATGACGAATGTTTAAAAGCATTTAATTTGTTGAAGGAACAATTAGTACAAGCTCCCATCTTGCAATCACCTGACTGGTCTCTTCCGTTTGAAATTATGTGTGATGCAAGCGATTTTGCTATTGGAGCTGTACTCGGTCAGAAAGTAGATAAGAAATCTGTTGTTATCTACTATGCAAGCAAAACTCTCTCCGGTGCTCAATTGAATTATACCACTACGGAGAAAGAGTTGCTTGCTGTTTTTTACGCTTTAGAAAAATTTAGATCCTATATATGTGGCAGTAAAGTAATTGTTTATTCTGATCACAGTGCTGTCAGGTACTTAATGGAGAAAAAGGATGCTAAAGCACGGCTGATTCGGTGGATTCCCCTATTACAAGAGTTCGACTTGGAAATCAGGGACAAAAAAGGGTGTGAAAATGTAGTGGCCGATCATCTATCGCGGCTCACGTTGGAAGAAGCAGCCATCACACCGGATATTAACGAGCAATTCCCTGATGAATATATTATGGCTATTGAAACAGGACCATGGTATGCTGACATTGCTAATTTTTTGGCTACAGGTACAATGCCACAAGATTGGAGCAGAAGGAAACGGAACCAATTTGAGCTTTAAGCACGACCGTATATTTGGGATGAGCCGGATTTATTCAAAGTGGGTGCGGATCATATTATCCGCAGATGTGTACCGGAGGATGAAATACCTTGTGTATTAGCCATGGTTCATGAATCAGCTTGTGGAGGACATTTTAGCGGGCAAAAGAAGGGGCATAAAGCGTTATCTTGCGGGTTATATTGGCCCACATTATTCAAGGACGCCGCTGAGTTCGCTAAACATTGCCTAAGGTGTTAACAAATGGGGAGTATTTCAAAAAGGGAAGAAATGCCTATGCAACCTATTCTTGTTGTTGATGTTTTTGATGTTTGGGGAATTGACTTCATGGGTCCATTTCCTAATTCTAACGGGTATTTATATATTTTAGTGGCGGTGGATTATGTATCCAAATGGATTGAAGCCATTGCCACTAAAACAAATGATAATAAAGTGGTTTGCAGATTTGTAAAGGCAAATATTTTCTCAAGATTTGGTATCCCTCGAGTGATAATAAGCGACGGGGGATCACATTTTAAGAACTTTCAATTTGGCAAATTACTTAAAACTTGTGGTGTAGACCATCGAATTGCCACTCCATATCATCCACAAACGAGTGGTCAAGTTGAGGTCACCAATAGGCAAATTAAAGAAATCTTACAAAAAACCGTGCGAGCGGATCGTAAGGATTGGTCCATTAAGTTGGATGACGCCTTATGGGCCTATCGTACGGCTTACAAAACACCTATTGGAACTACTCCATATCGTTTGGTTTATGGTAAAGGTTGCCATTTGCCCGTAGAATTAACACATCGGTCCTTTTGGGCGGTTAAACAGGTTAATATGGACTATGAACTTGCAGGAAAAACAAGACATCTCGCCTTGGGAGAGTTGGAAGAATTAAGGAATGAGGCATACGATTGCGCGTCCTCTTACAAGGAAAAGATGAAAAAGGTCCATGACGCCAAGTTGCGCACAAAATCATTTGAAGTCGGACAATGGGTATGGTTGTATAACTCCCGGTTGAAATTATTTCCCGGAAAGTTGAAGAGCAAATGGACGGGTCCGTATAAGGTCACCAAGGTTGGTCATAATGGGAACATAGAGATTGAAGACTTTGATGACCATGTACGCCAAATGGTAAATGGGCATAGGTTGAAGCCTTATTTGGACACTATGAACATCAACGGACCAACCAAACACGTTGAAGTGTTATTTTTGAGCGACCCGCTCATTGATGATGCTTGAATTTGGAGGTATGAAGTTAGGGTGTACATAGTTGTGTGTTTTAGTTAGAATTTTTTTCTATTTTATTTAAGAATCGTTTTGTGAATTTGACCGAATTTTTGACTATTTGAAGGCGTAAGTTGAACGCAAGTTGATACATTTATACGCTCCTTGGTTAGAAACTTAAACTACAGGTTTTTGGATGCGTTTGGGACTGATTTGGGCGAAACGGGCGCTGCGGACAGCTTCTGCAGGTGCTGTTGTGCAGCAGTTATTTTTTGAGTCTGGCGTGGGCCGCGCCAGATTTGTTAATTCTGCCGCGGTCCGCCCGGATGTCACTTAATCTGAATTCTTTAAGTCTGTCGCGGACCGCCTGGTAATTTGTATTCATGGCGCGGTCCGCGACGATGCTTAATAATTCGAATTTTCTTTTTGTTCCAAGGTTTAGATTTTCATGCAAAATGGGATCCCCGCTTGTACTCAATCTCCATTCAAGCGATGATGAACATAATTAACGCAACTAAGGCATATCATATCAACTTTTCAAATTTTCTTAAATTTTGAACAATCTTTATTTATGGTTTGTTTAACATTTTTGGTGTGTTTTGTCTTACATTATTAATTGATTGCTTGCGAGAACTATCATCTGTTTTGCTTGCGAATGAAATGCTATACAAGCGGAATGGAATTTTTGGAAGACACGATTGCATACATTGTCACATCAAAAGGGGAGTCATTCTAGTTCTCTTATTACTTGTTTTTCCCATTTTTACATTGAGGACAATGTAAATCTTAAGTGTGGGGGTGGGGAAACATATATTTTGAATATGTTTAAAAAAAATAGTCCTTGTTAAGCGTTAAAAACAAACATTAAAATTTTGCTTTGGTCAAATTTAGATCGTCTGAAACGTAAATTCTTAATCATGCTTTAAATTGTGTTAGTAATATGAACCGTTTTCAACAAGTATATTCAAGAAAAATATATAGATTTATTTGATCAATTTTAATAATTTAGTGAAGACAATTATACGTACATATCGGCAACCTTTATCCTACTTTGGTGAGATCTTAAGCTTTTACACTTTACATACACATTTTTACGTATACATTTTCATTTGTTGAGTGTAAAGCCACCTGTTACTTGTTACAAAATTTGTTTAGTTTATACATGCTTAATAGTATTTATGCACTCATATATGTTAAGGCAAAACTTAGGAAAACCTTTTCTGTTTACACCAATTCGTTTGTTAAACCCGTTTACATACCATATTACCATTAGATAACACCATTTTTTTGAGCCTTTATCCTTTCATTTGTAAAACTCATATATTACCCAATTTTCCTAAAACCATTTTTTATCGAATTAAGAAATCCATGTTTATAGTTAGTCATATTCGTTTGTTGTATTGTATTGTTATTATTGAAAAAGAAAGAAAAAGAGAAAATAAAAAAATTTTTGTCATATTATAAGTCGACACTATTCGACATTGTTATAGTTCATAGTTGTAATATTCGAAATAAGGAGTTATTCGATTTCACCCATTCACCCATTTTATCTTTTCACCCTTTTTACCCACTTTTATCCTACCTTTACCCAAAGCTCAAAACCATAAGTCCTTTTCATATCTTTGTGCATTTTTACATATTAGTATGATAATTTTACAAATTTATATTAACAAATTTCAGGTTTGCTTTGGAGTGATTAATATTAGCACATCTTTTGCTAATCCAGATATTATACCGAGAGGAGCGAATCTTGTGAGGGGTGTGTACGTATAAATGAGTTCAAAAGATTATTAAATTTGATCAAGTAAATTTAGTTATTAACAAAATATCTATTTGACTTGTTGAATTAACACATCTAATGCTTTCGCAATTAAGGCATGATTTTGAGTTTTAAGTAGGATATCTTTACCCGACCATATTTATGTTTGTTTTATTTTGAAGTGTTTTTTAGGGACTGAAAAAGATAAGTGTGAGGGTGTGATGTGAGGCCGAAAGGTCCACATCTTTATAGGTTAATTCGTTTGTTTTGTGTGTTTTTATTTGTAGTTTATCCGGGAATTATCTATAATAAGGAGAATGATGGAGAAGACGGAAAATATGCTAAAATGATGAAATTACGAGTCTTAAGCGAGAAAATACGAGTCGGAACAGAAGACGGTGCGTGAAACGGAAGAAAACATCAAAGAAATTATAATTCTGATTTTTCAAGCCTGGCGCGGACCGCCTGGGAATTATTAATTCCACCGCGGTCCGCCCGAACTCTTATAATTAGCTGGAATTCTTTAGGCTGTCGCGGACCGCCTGGGAATTCCTAATTCTGGCGCGGTCCGCGACAGTGATTAATGCGATTCTGAGCTGTTTCCTTTCCAGCTTGTTTCTGCACTTGAGGTTTTGATAAAAAACCAACTCGCAAGCTACTGAAGACGACGTGAACCCACGGGTTTTGACCCAAAATACCTCAAAATCATCTCCAAGCTCTTCCAAAGTGATTACTTGTTGATTCTAGAGACCATGGAAGCATTTTTCAACCTCGTGGAAGCATTCAGTTCCGTTATGCGGAGCTAAACTCTTCACGGTAGCTTCTTCCCCGGGTGATTAATTCGTATGTTTTGTATCTTGTTTATTGTATTGTTGCAAAAACTAGCTCATTGACTACTTGTGTGTATTGATTAAACCGTGTTTGCATAAATCAAATTATCCTATAATTACGGTCTTTCGTATTCGACACCGTAAGGAGGTTGGTGAGTGTTTGCATAGGGATAACTAGACTGATCATAGCTCACTAGTTATTATTTCAATACTAAAAATCCAAGGCTTCGTGACAGGAAGTGTTTAGATAACAATCGTGACCTGTGAGCAAAACATAGAAATAGGATCCCGGGAGGAAGCTACTCGTTTACTTAATATTGTTAAAATCAGAATTTTTAGTGTTGTTAGTTAAAATCTCAACCCAATCAAATCCGAATTTTAAATATATTGTCAATAAAATCTAAAAACTATAAAAATTGTGACATAGAATCTAGCATTTTCGCCTTCAAGCTTTCCACCCATTCTTCGTGGTTCGACAACCCTACTTCTCTATTTGCATTAGTTTGTAAGTTAAGAAGTTGCATTTATAAATTTCTTTTGATAAAGGTGAGACGACAAGCCTTAGGTCAACCGCGGAGTAATTAATTATTCTGGCGCGGTCCGTGGAGCTAATTAATGCGATTTCGAGCTGTTTTCCTTTCCAGCTTGTTATGCACTCAAGGGGGACGATAAACTAGCTCGCAAACCCACTGAAGAAGAAGACTTCGACGGGTTTTCACCCTAGAACACCCCAAATCGCCTCCAAACACCTCCAATTCATTCCCTTGTTGATTCTAGAGACCATGGAAGCATCATTCAAGCTCGTGGAAGCATTCGGTTCCGCCATGCGGAGCTAAACTCTTCACGGTAGCTTCTTCCCCGGGTGATTATTTCGTATGTTTTGTATCTTGTTTATTGTATTGTTGCAAAAACTAGCTCATTGACTACTTGTGTGTATTGATTAAACCGTGTTTGCATAAATCAAATTATCCTATAATTACGGTCTTTCGTATTCGACACCGTAAGGAGGTTGGTGAGTGTTTGCATAGGGATAACTAGACTGATCATAGCTCACTAGTTATTATTTCAATACTAAAAATCCAAGGCTTCGTGACAGGAAGTGTTTAGATAACAATCGTGACCTGTGAGCAAAACATAGAAATAGGATCCCGGGAGGAAGCTACTCGTTTACTTAATATTGTTAAAATCAGAATTTTTAGTGTTGTTAGTTAAAATCTCAACCCAATCAAATCCGAATTTTAAATATATTGTCAATAAAATCTAAAAACTATAAAAATTGTGACATAGAATCTAGCATTTTCGCCTTCAAGCTTTCCACCCATTCTTCGTGGTTCGACAACCCTACTTCTCTATTTGCATTAGTTTGTAAGTTAAGAAGTTGCATTTATAAATTTCTTTTGATAAAGGTGAGACGACAAGCCTTAGGTCAACCGCGGAGTAATTAATTATTCTGGCGCGGTCCGCGGAGCTAATTAATGCGATTTCGAGCTGTTTTCCTTTCCAGCTTGTTATGCACTCAAGGGGGACGATAAACTAGCTCGCAAACCCACTGAAGAAGAAGACTTCGACGGGTTTTCACCCTAGAACACCCCAAATCGCCTCCAAACACCTCCAATTCATTCCCTTATTGATTCTAGAGACCATGGAAGCATCATTCAAGCTCGTGGAAGCATTCGGTTCCGCCATGCGGAGCTAAACTCTTCACGGTAGCTTCTTCCCCGGGTGATTATTTCGTATGTTTTGTATCTTGTTTATTGTATTGTTGCAAAAACTAGCTCATTGACTACTTGTGTGTATTGATTAAACCGTGTTTGCATAAATCAAATTATCCTATAATTACGGTCTTTCGTATTTGACACCGTAAGGAGGTTGGTGAGTGTTTGCATAGGGATAACTAGACTGATTATAGCTCACTAGTTATTGTTTCAATACTAAAAATCCAAGGCTTCGTGACAGGAAGTGTTTAGATAACAATCGTGACCTGTGAGCAAAACATAGAAATAGGATCCCGGGAGGAAGCTACTCGTTTACTTAATATTGTTAAAATCAGAATTCTTAGTGTTGTTAGTTAAAATCTCAAATCAAACTCCAAACCGAAATTTTACATTTATTGTCAAAAAATTCAGAAAAGCTATAAAAACGTGACACAAATTCTAGTATTTTCGCATTTAGACTTTCCACCAATTCTTCGTAGGATCGACATCCTTGCTTCCCTATTTACATTAGTTTGTAAGTTAGAAGTACTAAATATAAATTTCTTTTGATCGGGGCGCACGACAGCCCCGCGTCACTTATTAGCTTATGACTTTTTGAAAAAGAGTTGTAAAAAAAAGTGTTCGGATTGGCTTTTGAGATTAGAAACGTCAAAAAGTCAATAGATTGCTATTTTTTAAGTGTTTCGCTTAACTTATTGTGAATATTGTTGTATGGGTGGTAGATTTGTAATTTTTTTTCCAAAAGTCAAAAGCCAGGATTTCTAACTTTTCAAAAACAGTTTTTCCACCCTTAAAAGCTAAAAGTCAAAAGTCAATATAGAAGTGCTTTTGAATTACACAAACAATAAGTCAATAAGCTGTTTTGAAACTCAATCCTAAACACTCTCATAATTTATGACATTATTTTCTATGTGTCAATAATATTATGTCAACCAAAAAAAACTTGACAGGTCAATAGAGGTGTGTGTCATGCTTAGGGGTGAGCAAAATTAACCATAACCGACATAACCGAACCATAACCGACATAACCGAACCGATTTTAACCGATAACCAACATAACCAATGGTTATGGTTATGAAATTTCTATAACCGACCGAGCGGTTATGGTTATGGTTATGAAGCTTTGGTTAACCAATATAACCGAACCGAATCGAACTTGTATTGTTAAGTTTATGTTCTATATTAACTATATAGAGGTTTTTTTACTATAATAAAAGTATGTTATTAACAACATGATATTGATGTTGTATTCTTTTTTTATGATGAATTAAACGTGTAAGTTGTAACCAAGGGGTTAAATATGTTTTTTTATTAATATCTTATTAAAAGGGATCCCACATTGGTACTTTAACTAGAAAGTGTTGTCTTGATTAACTTATAAATAACAACCCAAGCTAAGTCTATCATTGTAGGTTCTGAGTTTTTAAGACCCATGGGCTTTTAATTTTATAATTTAGCCGAAAGTTAGCTTTCGTTGATTTTTTTGGTTAATAACCGAAATAACCATAACCGAACCATAACCGATTAACCATAACCGAAGTTTGGTTATGGTTATGGTTACGAAAATCCCATAACCGAAATAGCGGTTATGGTTATGGTTAATGGTAAAAACCGACCCAAACCGACCCATGCACACCCCTAGTCATGCTTTTGTGTCCTCAAAATCTAAATTCCCTCCCGTATGTCCCGCCCACAATATCCAAAAATCAAAATGAAAAAACCCTAACTCATTCAACCCTCCGCTTATTCTCTTCCCTAACCCATTTTATCTTTTTATCTGCTCATTTCTCCACCCCCACACACGTTGCGGTGGTCCAAGGTGGGTTCAGACCTCGCGTACATCCCTCAGGTAGGGTTGTTCATGAGCCGAACCGAGCCGAGCTAGGTCAAGCTCACGCTCGGCTTAGTTTTAAACCGAGCCGTCTCGGCTCGAATTTAAAAGCGAGCTGATAATCAAAGCTCAAGCTCGGCTTGGTTTTAAACCGAGCCAGCTCGGCTCGGCTATGTTTGGCTCGAATTTAAAAAGAAAAAAGAAAAATTGGCTTTCAAAATTCAATAATCTAAAATATTATTCAATAGTTAACAATAACACATTAAAATAAGGTCACCCTAATACATTACAAGCTATAATCAAGTTCAAAAAATACAAAATAAGTCTTAAATTTCAACTAAATACAATATAAGTTCATCAGCATACGAACTAACCCCCTAAATATGCAATATATGTCTGATTGAACTTCTAAATGCTGACCTATTTGAAATCAAAAGTAGTATTGAGTTTGATAACTTTGACAATTATCATTATGCTATGGTTTATTTAAATAACTTGATTAGTTGTAACTTCAATTCCAAGCACACAATCTCCATGCTGCCATTACCAAATATTAAACATGTAACATATTCCCAAACTTTTTTAACATTTTTATAAGTATATTATATGTATATAACAAAATATATTCAAAATTAGAACTATCCGAGCCAAACCGAGCCAGCTCGGCTCGTTACGAACCGAGCCGAGCTAGGCTAACTTTCCAACCGATCCGAGCCAGCTCGGCTCAGTTTCAAACCGAGCCATATCGAGCGAGCGTTTTTCGAGCTAAATCTGAGCGAGCTCCGAGCCACGAGCTTTTTGAACAGCCCTACCCTTAGGTGAGTAGGTTTATCTTTGATTCTCCTTATTTGGGTTTAGATCGGTATCATTTAAGGTCATTTTTTTGGCAATTTAGGTGGCTTGGTGGTGGGGAGATGGGTTCATGTAGCTGGTCGTATGGTGGCTAGTGACGGTTACCAGTGTGTTGGTGGCGGGATCAGTTTTAAGTGATCGGGGTCGGTTATTCCTGGTTGAAGGTTTGGTCGGAAGAGTTGGTGGTGACTTACGGTGGTTCGGATGGTTATGATTTAGTATTATTGTTATTATTATTGGGTGATGCTATCTACACAACCCAAAAAAAAACCCTAAACAACCTTTCTACGGACCGTGGAGGTCCCCATGGGCCGTTGCGGCCAAATCAGGGAAAAACGACGGGTCATGGGGGCCTCCACGGCCCGTCATAATACAAAAAAGTGAAAACGACGGGCCGTGGAGGCCCCCACGACCCGTCGTAATACGAGGTACGAGGTGTCAGTCTGAAAAGGTGTTTCACCACGGGCCGTGGGGGCCTCGACGGCCCGTAAAAATGGATTAGGTTTAGACATTTAATGCCTCCACGGCCCGTGGAGGCCTCGACGGCCCATAATAATCTCAGATTTAACCAAAACGTGATCAGCTTCTTCCTCATTTGAACCAAAACTTAAAACATCACCACAAAACCCTCGTCCCATCTCGACTTCCCGGTCTCACGATGTCATATTTACAAAGCTATTCAACCGTTGACCTGTCTGAGAACGAATCTTACGTCTCTGAAAGCGTAGGGTATGAACCCAGGGTTCAAGTTGGTGGAGAGGAGGTTAAATTCGGGGTTCGTGGTAATGACGGGAAGATGCTGCCCGATCTCAACCAGGAATATGTAGAGGAACAGGAGTCATATTCATGCCACCAAGCTACCCGCAGTACACGTACGGGACTTACCATTCGCGCGGGAGTGGTGCTAAAGACTTCGAGGAATATTATAACGGCTCTAACCCGGATGATGACAACTAGAAAGATGCTTATGAAGGTGTTAACATAAAAGTTGAACCTAACCCGGATGTTTCGTATGAAACCGAGCAGGTGCGTTTATTTATTTACACTAGTATATCTTTACACGTTTTAGGGTTTGTTGGATTGAACTAGTATATATTTACAGTAGTATATATATATTTACTCTTGTATAAATTTTCAGGTATTCGGGTCTGTTGAAGAGATGAAACAATGGGCTTACGATAGAGCCCTTGCTAGCGGTTACGTCCTAGTGACCGGACATTCTGTTTCAAAAGGCACGGGAAATAATGCAAGAAAAATTAGGATAGACCTAAGATGTGACCGTGCTGGCGAATACAAAACTACAGCCACAGTACGGGCTTCGGGTAGCAAAAAGATTAACTGTCCATTTATGTTAATAGGGAGGCTACGCAAAGACGGTTGGAAGTTGGACGTTAAACACCCGAATCATAACCACGACCCTTTTAAACATGTTGAGGGTCAAGTTTAGGATAGACCTGAGATGCGACCGTGCTGGCGAATACCAAACTACAGCCACAGTACGGGCTTCGGGTAGCAAAAAGATTAACTGTCCATTTATGTTAATAGGGAGGCTACGCAAAGACGGTTGGAAGTTGGAGGTTAAACACCCGAATCATAACCACGACCCTTTTAAACATGTTGAGGGTCAAGCTTTTGCTAGGAGGCTGACACCACATGAAGAAAATATGGTGGAAACGCTTTATTTTCAGGGCCTGGAACCAGCAAACATACATTTGGCCATTAGAGCACAAAACCCGAATAAGGTATGCATTCTACGAGACATACACAATACCATTAGCAAGATTAAACACAGAATTTACAGCGACAAAACTCCAATGCAGGTATTATTATTACTTACTATTATTGTTAATTATTATTATTATTATTGTTAAATATTAAAATTATTATTGTTGTTAAATATTAAATATTGTTATTATTATTGTTATGCAGATACTCGAGAGTATCCTGGTTGAAAAGAAATTTACTTACTACACCAAGCAGAATCCGGAGACAGATGCTGTTGAGAATATTTTCTTTTCACACCGGGTCTCGTACAATCTTTGGCGTGCCTTCCCACATGTGATGCTGATCGACGCCACCTACAAAACGAACGAGTACAAAATCCGGTTTGTTCAAATTGTGGGTATGACGTCGACAAACTTATCGTTTTGTATCGCCTTGCATTTATCGTTAAAGAGAAAACGAGTAACTACATATGGGTGCTAGAGAGGCTCAAAGATTTGCTGGAGAAGTGTATGGAGCCACGTGTAATTGTTACAGATAGAGATCTGGCTCAAATGAATGCATATGCCACAGTTTTCCCGAATGCTACGAAGTTGCTTTGCAGGTATCATATTAAACAAAATATTATTATTATTATTATTATTATTGTTGTTGTTGTTGTTGTTGTTGTTGTTGTTGTTGTTGCTTTGCAGGTATCATATTCAACAAAATATTGCAAAGTATCATAAAGCAGGATTTCCAAAAGAAGAATGGGAAATATTTTTGCAGTATTGGGGTCGACTGTGTAAATCTGCTGACCCAGAGTCTTACGAATACAATCTTGAAGAGCTCTACAAACGACTGTGTCGGGACGGTCGAAAGGGTATATATTTTTTTTTTTTGCTTTACAAGCATACATATTTTCTTTATTGACATCATTATTCTGTTTTTTACAGAGGTTTATGATTACATGGAGTCAGTTTGGCTCCAAGATTATAAAGAAATGTTTGTGGAAGCATGGTGAGATGCAAACCATACATTCGGTCAGAGTACGACCAACAGGGCAGAGAGTCAGCATGCTTTGATTAAGAGATACATAAAAGGCCCGAATAGCTCGTTCCACGCGCTTGTGGTGAAAATAGACAAAATTGTGGAGTCACGGCATGTAGCGATAAAGCATTCCTTCGAATATAGTCGATCAACAAGAATGTGGAAACATGACCTGCCGTTGTTTCAAGACGTAATCGGTAGGGTTTCCCATACAGCGCTTGATGTGATGGCCGGGGGATCAACAAGATAAAGTGGTTAATAGAAAAAAAGAGGTCTTGTGATCACCGACTCAAGACGACTTATGGATTGCCATATTCCTGTCAACTACAATCGTATGATATGAAAGGTAACATCATTTTTTAGACGTATTATTATTATTTTTAGGATATAATAGTCAAAATTATAAATGTTTGAAGCGTTTTGTAGACGACTTGTGTTGTTTGGTTCGTACAAAAACAGAGGAAACTCTGCCGAAATTTTTATAAAAATCCGAATTTTTTGTAGATTATTGATTGTTGTTGTGATTGAATATATATATATATCAGGTATACAAGTGTCAGTGGCTGATATCGACGTTTTCTGGACACGACTTGACTATTTGCCAGAAGTAGCTGAGAATCCCGAGTATGACTTTCAGCAGGAAATGAATGCATTCGCTGAGCAACTAAGGTCGCAACCGCCGCAAGTGAAAAAAAGCATGTTGCAGAAGATGAAGGAGGTGTTGAATCTGATAATGACTAAACATAAACCTCCTGAGGTACAAACCGATACTCGGGGGCGGCCAATAACAAGTGAAAAGCAAAAAAAGGAAGATAAGGCTGCGGTTAGTATTATTATTATTATTAATTTGATTATTATTATTATTATTATTATTATTATTATTATTATTATTGTTGTTGTTATTATTGTTATATATTTTTTTCAACGTAGGGGAAAAAGCCGTCTAGAAGAGGTAAACAATCAAAGGACAAACCGATCGTTTACGATGAAGATTTTCCACTGTTGGTAGGGGAGAGGTACAAACTACTGATATACACATTCATACATGCATACATATTTATACACATATTAAATCTCCCTGTTTGACGGTCACAGATACAAACCGGAGATCGACAAGTATAAGAAATGGCTTCCATCTCAATATCATAAATACATTACAGACATTCGAAATGTCCGTGGAGACGGTCACTGTGGGTTTCGATCCGTAGCTGTGTGTTTAGGGTGGCAAGAAGATATGTGGCACTTCATCCGCACACAACTTAAGGAAGAGATGGAGGATAACACAGACCGGTGGTGGCCAATTTTAAACCATGTAGATCACAGTTGCTTCAAAACGGTAACATACGATAAGCTAGGTTAAGTCGAAGTATTGAGGTGATGGAACATCAAACCTTTGTATACGGTTATCATATATCGTCTCTCACTCACTTGCCTCTTCAGATCGAAACTCACGCCATGTATTATTCAGTTTTGGCATTGGGGCGCCTTCTGCTAACTCAATCTTGATAAATGATCTTTGTTAACAAGAGCAAACAATACGAACGCATGTTCTTCAATGTTGCGTGGACCATCGAACATAGGGAAGTAAGTCTCACTGAGATTATTCGGAGAGAGAAATTGAACAACCACCTTAAATTTCTTAGCAATCAGTAATCCTGTGGAGGGCATCTCCATCCAATGCTCATCCGTTGCTGGTCCCACTCCATGCCAATCTAATGACGCGTGTACGTCGGGTCGGAACAGTCCGGTTCGTTGCTCTGATACCAACTTGAAACACGCCAATTTTTTTTTTATTTTATATAAAACTTTCACCATTAATATATATCAGAGTCAGTCCCAGTTTACATCCAAAACTAGTCGCTCAAGCGACTTCTTATATTATAACATATCCTTTATAAACAACTGTTTCCAAAAGAGATTACACAAGTACTAATTATACAAAGGTGATTTTCTGTATTCAATCTGATCCTGGTCTCTAGTCCTCGTCCACTTTCTTTTCTGAAAGTATACATGAATATCGTATTAGCCATAGCTAACTAAGTACACATGACAGGTCTTTAATATATTTTCAAAGAACACCCGTCCCCCTTTTTATTCTCTGAGACCACCGGTCCCCATTTTTATATTCTGAGACCACTCGTCTCTATTTTATTTCTCGAGACCACCGGTCTCTATTTTATACTCTGAGACTACCTGTCTCTATTTTATTTCTTGAGACCACCGGTCTCTATTTTATTCTCTGAGACTACCTGTCTCTATTTTATTTCTTGAGACCACCGGTCTCTATTTTGTTCCATGAGACCACCGGTCTCTAGTTTATTTTCTGAGACCATCGGTCTCTACTTTGTCCTTTGAGACCACCGGTCCCTATTTTATTGTCCGAGACCACCGGTCCCTAGTATACTTTCTGAGACCACCGGTCTCTAAACTCATTTTTCTATATATTTGTTTCAAGTATATATCAAACATGTAGTAATATAAACTAGTGGCAAGCCCCGCGTTGCGGGGCGATGGTCCGGTTCGACCGGGCGGTTCACCGGTTCTCAGCCGGTTCGATGTACCACCGGTCCAACCACCCGAACCGGACCGGTCCGGGTCCCGGAGGCCGGTCCGACCGGTCCGACCGGCCGGTCCGGTCCGGTTTTCAAAACAGTGGTTAAACAGTAAGCAAACTACGATTAAAACCGGGAGAAATCATAAGAAAAACATATTTTTATTTCAATGTTTTTTTATGTAGATATAAATGAAATTTCACATTTTTATATGTATAAGCTATCACCTAATTTCAACCCATGCCACACTCTCCAACTATCGACACTTTGCCTTCTCTCTGTATCACCACCACCGTAACCTTCGGTACGTTCCCACCACCGCCACCGTGCCACCATCTCCACCCTATCCCGGCGAAGTTTTTCTACCCTCTCTCTCTAACCGCCAGCGACCAAACCCTCCATGATCGTATGAAGAGCCACCACAGCCTTACCTCACCGGTTCACCCATCGCCGTTGCCACCAACACAAAATCGGTTTTACTGTTCGTGTATAAGCTTTTCTTCTACTCTGGTGTGGACTTTTGACATACTCCTAAGTCCTAAGGGCAGAGATAGTTGAATCGCGGTTCCGACTATGAGCTATGAAGGTCAAATACAGATTGAAGAGCGGCAACAATGATTGCGTATCCGACAGTGGCACAATGGCGGAGGCGACTGCAGGTGGTCCCCATGTGGTGGTGGGTGTTGTTAATCAACGAAGGCGGCATGTCGCTCTCCCAGACCACCAACTCCGTATGAGACCAGCGATGGTCACTGTTTGGTGTGGGAGTGGTTTTCCAGGTAGAGCAGTACTCTGCTTGAGGAGAAAAAATAAATAACTACGTACCCAATCATAGACCGACACATGGCCCAGTAATATGTAGTAGTATTAATAAGTGTCTGAAAAGTGAAAATAAAAACTTTTGTGGTCAGACGTAAAAGGCAGAAAAGGAGACTGGCGCAAATCATTGATTCAAAATGATATATATAATAATTACTCAAATCTTATATTACCACTAACCACCATATATACTTTTAAGACCACTGGCCTATATTTGTTTCAAACTAATATCAAGTACATAATGATATAATCATTCATCACAACTAATAATCATGTATACTTTTAAAGGTTTGTGTACTTACTTATAGAATCAGCAACCAAATTATACAAGACTCAAGTCCGCTGCTTGTTAGTCATCCCGTCAATAAGCACACGTAGCTAACTTTCCCTTTTAGAGTTACTACCAATCTATCCTCTGCATTCTTGTTCCTTCTCTTCTAATAATAGTCTCTAATATCTTTCCTATTTAGAGAAATTATATGTTGCATAGGGGAGCAAGTGTCATCCCTCTATTTCAGTTTGTACGGCAACGTGTCCCTATATTTCTCAATTTGGATAGTTCACTACAACCGCCTATTGAATGAGACGGGTCGGTCGGGTCAGAAGAGTCCGGTTGGTTAAAGGGCCAGTCAGGTCGAACAATCCGGTTGATTAACAGGCCGGTCGGGTCGGAACAGTCCGGTTCGTTCACGGGTCGGTCGGGTTGGAACAGTTCGGTTCGTTCATGGGTCGGTCGGGTCAGAGCAGTCCGGTTCGTTAACGGGTCGGTCGGGTCAGAACAGTCCGGTTCGTTAACGGGCCGGTCGGGTCGGAACAGTCGGGTTTGTTAACAGGCCGGCCGGGTCGGAACAGTCTGGTTCGTTAACGGGCCGGTCGGGTCGGAACAGTCCGGTTGGTTAACGAGCCGGTCGGGTCGGAAAAGTCCGGTTCGTTTACGGGCCGGTCGGGTTGGAACAGTCCGGTTCGTTCAGGGGCCAGTCGGGTCAGAGCAGTCCGGTTCGTTAACGGGTCGGTCGGGTCGGAACAGTCCGGTGGCCGGCCGAGTCGGAACAGTCCGGTTGGTTAACGGGACAGTCGGGTCGGAACAGTCCGGTTGGTTAACGGGCCGGTCGGGTCGGAACAGTCCGGTTGGTTAACGGGCCGGTCGGGTCGAAGCAGTCCGGTTGGTTAACCGGCCGGTCGGGTCGGAACAGTCCGGTTGGTTAACGGGCCGGTCGGGTCGGGTCGGAACAGTCCGGTTCGTTACCGGGCCGGTCGGGTCGGAACAGTCCGGTTCGTTGACGGGCCGGTCGGGTCGGAACAGTCCTGTTGGTTAACGGGCCGGTCGGGTCGGAACAGTCTGGTTCGTTCACGGCCGGTCGGGTTGGAACAGTCCGGTTCGTTCATGGGCCGATCGGGTCAGAGCAGTCCGGTTCGTTAACGGGACGGTCGGGTAGGAACAGTCCGGTTCGTTAACGGGCCGGTCGGGTCGGAACAGTCCGGTTGGTTAACGGGACGGTCGGGTCGGAACAGTCCGGTTGGTTAACGGGCCGGTCGGGTCGGAACAGTCCGGTTGGTTAACGGGCCGGTCGGGTTGGAACAGTCCGGTTCGTTAACGGGCCGGTCGGGTCGGAACGGTCCGGTTGGTTAACGGGCCGGTCGGGTCGGAACCGTCCGGTTTGTTAACGGGCCGGTCGGGTCGGAACAGTCCGGTTCGTTATCGGGCCAGTCGGGTCGGAACAGTCCGGTTCGTTGACGGGCCGGTCAGGTCAGAACAGTCCGGTTGGTTAACGGGCCGGTCGGGTCGGAACAGTCCGGTTCGTTCACGGGCCGGTCGGGTCGGAACAGTCCGGTTCGTTAACGGGCCGGTCGGGTGTGAACAGTCCGGTTGGTTAACGGGCTGGTCGGGTCGGAACAGTCCGGTTCGTTCACGGGCCGGTCGGGTTGGAACAGTCCGGTTCGTTAAGGGGCCGGTCGGGTCGGAACTGTCCGGTTCGTTAACGGGTCGGTTGGGTCGGAACATTCCGGTTGGTTAACTGGCCGGTCGGGTCGGGTCGGAACAGTCCGGTTGGTTAACGGGCCGGTCGGGTCGGGTCCGTAGCATGCGTTCGTATCGTAGACCTGTGGGTTTCGATCCGTTGCATGCGTTCGTATCGTTTGCTTTTGTTAACAAAGATCATTTCATCAAGATTGAGTTAGCAGTAGGCGCCCCAATGCCAAAACTGAATAGCACATGGTGTGAGTTTCGATATGAAGAGGCAAGTGAGTGGGAGACGATATATGACGACCGTATACAAAGGGTTGATGTTCCACCTCAATACTTCGACTTAACTTAGCTTATCGTATGTTACTGTTTTCATCATGTATATTAAAATATTTAACGGAAAAAAATTATTGTATACACTAATTTATGATTATGAGAAGAAATTACTTTTTATTTCTTATAAAAAAAAACACAAATATTAAGCTTAGAATACAAAAAACGTGCTAAAAACAAAAAAAAAAATTAAGGTTCTCAAGGGCCGTGGAGGCCACAATGGGCCGTCGAGGCCCTAAAAATGGAAAACGATGGGCCGTGGAGGCCTCCACGGCGCATCCCAAAAACCTATCCACAGACCGTCGAGGCCTCCACGCCCGTAGAATCACCAAACTTCCCCAAGAAGCTTCGTGCTTTTTTTATAAAATTTGAAAAAAAATAAATTTCCACGGACTGTCGAGGCCTCCACGGCCCGTAGAATCACCAAACTTCCCCAAGAAGGTTCGTGTTTTTTATAAAAATTAAAAAAATATATATATAAGTCCACGGACCATGGGGGCGTCCACGGCCCGTGGAAAAACAACTTTTCAGACTTTTTCAGTCTGAACACCCTGCTTTTGCAGGGAGTTCAGACTGACACCTCGTACTTCGTATTATGACGGGTCGTGGGGGCCTCCACGGCCCGTCGTTTTTAACTTTTCAGATTATGACGGGCCGTTGAGGCCTCCACGGCCCATCGTTTTTCCCTGATTTGGCTAGAACGGCCCATCAAGGCCTCCACGGTCCGTATAAAGGTTGTTTAGGGTTTTTTTTGGGTTGTGTAGATAGTATCATCCACTTAGAATTATATTTGAATAATATCAAAAAACCCATCCGAAGTCTCTAGAGCTCTTTCGTTTTATAACCAGATGATGGGCAGCTTCATTGAGTCCATAACAACAAGCCCATGGCATGAGAAACAAGCCCAATAAGACTTCTATTGCTTCAGTCCATAAGTCAATACTCTTATATAGCCCAACTCTTATTCAGCACTGGAACAATATCCTGCACAAAACACTTATGCAACATGATGAAAACAAGTAATAAAATTGAATACCGAGAAGACTTAACTTTTCAACACAATCTTTAGGTTATTTGTGGTTCATTACAGGTGTATAGTAATATAATTTTTAACCATGATTTAGGCATTATGATGTTCTTGATTTTACTGGATCTTTGCAATCTGATGATTGATAGATCTATAAATCAGTTCTTTAAGTCAAGTGGTGTTCTTTCTGTTTGTTATAACTGTTAAGCTGAGATAGTTAGCCCTTTCGTTATTCATGATATTCGTTTCACTAATAATCTTTGTCATATTTTTTATCAGGAAGAAGACTTGAAGCAATTCCGTCAATCGGGAAGCAAAACTCTTGGTCATTGGGGGCTTGGAAGGAGTATTGCTTTTTATGATTGTTCCAACCAAAAACGTTGTCACGTTTATGAAGTTTTGTTATATTGTAATATTGCATAGCAGGAAAGACATAGCTGCTATATAAGAACCAAATATCTTGTCAAATTCTGCCAGCTTAAAATAGGCTACACTACTATATAAGCTGAAGCTGCCTTATAAACCATCGAAGCACAAGGTACTTAGTTTTATAATGGAAGATAAAGGATTTGCTTCCTGTGATGATGTAGACATTGATGGAGGCGTTGAATGGCGGGCAGGAGGCGACGGCGCAAGAGGCGTTGGAGTTGCTTCATCGGCCCCTATTCTTTACTTCGACGATTTAACGCCTAAAGATGGATGTTATTCGGTCGTTACCAAATACTTTGAGGTGACTTATATTATAAGTTAATATATTTTTTCTGAAAATAAATGGTCTTGTAAAAAAAAAAAAAAAAAAAAAAAAAAAAAAAAAAAAAAAAAAAAAATCTTAGGAAGCGAACGAAAATTGTTACACGACTATTGAGCAATCATGGAACGAGATCGACAGAGTTGCGTCGATATCAGATGTTCTAGCTGTTCTCACCCAAAAATTCAAAACTTGCTCGTAAGTAATCATACTTTTATTCATTTATTAATATATGTGTTTAATTTATGATTCAACTGATTGTTTTTCCTAATTTGTTAAGTCCTTTAAATAATGCTACGGAGCTCAAGAACTACTTAGCCTCCACGTATGCGATTGCAGCTCAATATAATGCCCCACCAAGGTACCCAACAACCCAAAATTGGTTATATTTATAATTGTAATCTTGCATACAATCTGAACCTCATGAGGCACGCCTCAGGCTTGTTTTCTTTCCGTTTCGCCTTGAGGCGTCACCCGTTTTTTTAAACCATCACAAGAATTAGTACAAGAAATGCTCTACATGTCAAACATACAATGCTTTATGATGTTCCTAGAGTTCATTATATTTGGCAGTTGTAGACTCTTTAGAAAATTTATAGTTATAGGAGGAATTTGTTGTGATCGACCTATTAGCTAGTAATTTTTCATTTTATAAAAGTTTGAGGTCTAAATCATAAATGTTTGGATACGTGTGGCTAGACAAATCGCCTTGAGAATATTTAGGCGTAGAGCCGTAGAGGTGCAGCGAATCAGTGTGAAGACCTTCCTTATTAATTCAATTTGTAAGAATCTATAAAATGCTTTGAACCATCTAAAAAATCTAGCCTGCGTAGTGTCATTCATTTGCTTTTTTTTTTTGGAATATTGACACTTCTGTTATACTAAACTAGCACGAATAGGGGTGAGCAAAGGTCACGAACCGACCCGACCCAAAGAATAACCGACCCAACACGCCATAAATTATAGAATCGAATAAGAACCCTAACCTAGTAGTCGGTCTCGGTTCTTTATGCACTCGGGTTAATCGGTTCTCATCCAAAGACCGAAACCGGGAATCCAATCCCCAAATTTGATGAATTTGATCAGCTTTGACTGTGAAGGTGTATGTGATTTTCATTTTAGATTTGTTGCATTCATCAATCAGATTTGTATTATCTCATTTTTAATCGTTAGGTTGATTATAATATGCATTTATACATCAATGTGTGTATATATAAATTTAATATAGATCAGTTGTCATTATTGGAATTTGGAATTATGGGAAGCAAAGTGTCAAAAAGAGTTCTGTACATGTACACCAAACTGTTCTCCCAAGTCCCATCCACATCTTCATTAACAGATACATTGCAAAAGATTAGGACCTTATTTTTACTGATTACAATGGTTATCAGTTACCACTTACACGTTAATAAATAAAGCAGCTAACTGTGATCGCAGCCTATGATTTGAATTTTATAGATTGCAGATTATGATTAGATTGTATCGATTGTTGTATTACCTATACATAGATGCTGCCATGTGTATTCTTTTAGGTTATTTGATCGCTGATCCCATCTTTTCATTTTAATTTTCGGTCCAGCCAAAATATTATCGGTTTGATTAGGGTCGGAACCGAGAACCGAACCGAACCCGAAATTGGCAAAAATATAGAACCGGTGCTGTACTTGAATACATGTTTCCGGTTTGGTTTCGGGACACTTATGGTCCGATTATCAGGGTTTTTGTTTTGATGTCTTTAACGCAGGTTTTCGCCTCGCCTTGCTGCTCCTTTATCAATTTACTCATTTAGTTTTGTTGGATAACTGGAATTTAGACCTTCGATTTCAAATTACTTGCTTTCACTATTCCAGGTTAGTATCGAATTTGTTTCCCTTTCTAATATACAGTTTGATTATTATTTCTAGCAGACCCACCAATTGGTCCGGCTGCATACGTAAAAATGTCTTTTGGTTGACCTGTTTGAACATACAAGTCTTTAAATGTTGTTATGACTGATTGTAGTAGAGTGATACGGTTTTTCCTTTGGAATTAGAGATACCGGGAAGGAAAAGCATATGCGACGTTACTTTTATTGTACCAATGTCGCAACTCTTCATTGTCCACTTTGCTGGTAAACCAAACACATATATGTGCTGCAAATTTTAATGAAACATATTATTAAGTTCATCTAGTTTAATGATTTTCACAAATTCTTTTTCCCAACTGTTGGTTTTAGATGTGCAATGATTTTGCATGCCTCTCCAAAATATCCGCTTCGTTGCGATTGGTAAGTTTTTGTTATATTTATGAGATGTGTTTTGTTGGGTAGTTTAGCGCTATCTGTAATAGTTGTAGCAAACAATTTTCCACATCGCGCAACGCGCGTTCGTCAAAATACCTAGTTATATTTAACATGGTTATCATTCATCATCTTAACTTTTTTATGATGACATATATCATTTTCTTTAGGTTGTTTTGCGTGCAACCTTGGGACTGGTTGTGGGACCTCAGTTCTTGAAATGGTCATTGCCTTTGAGAAAGCATATGGAAAGGTACTGACACTTTTAACCATCTCTATCTCACATTCTGTCACACCTTCAAATTCCACGTGTGGGGTTTTACCGCGAGGCGTATGACAAACCAAGATCTAAGTCAACGGTCACAATAAACAACACTATATGAAATACGTAAACTAAACAAAACTTTATATATAAAAAACGTAGCGGAAGCAACATCAAGTTACAAAGACTTGTTTCACAAAAAGTTCTCAAAAATTTATTCAAAACATGAAGCTAAAGCCCTAGACGCCATACAGACCCGTGCGCCTAGTCCGTGTAGTGCTACCTTAGCGACCTGAGAAAAACATGTCAAAGATACATCAACATATAATGCTGGTGAAATCACAGGTTTTCATAACGTTACTAAATGTTACCAAAAGTTCCATGGATGTTACCAAGTTACACCTGTCAATACTATGTCATGTTTAAGCCAAAGTACGCTAGCTAGGCGTATGTTTTGTTACTACTACGATTGGAAACCATTACTGGACACGTTTAAGCAAGTTTAGCATATTACAATTTCAAGCCGCCCGAATAATGTTACAAGTTACAAGGTCGAGACAATATGCACCCGCCCGGCTCCCAGCCGACGAGTGGGGCAGGTCACGCCCAATAGATCTATCCACATTTCCGCCGCTGTACTACCCCGCACATTCATGGTTTCCCCCAGGACTTCCAAAGATCGTATAGTAACCCAAAAGTAACCCATAGTATGACACAAGTTCTCAAAATACAAGTTTAGCGCATGTTTTCTCCCCCAAAAGTAAAACTAGTGAAAGTGGGGCCGTGAACTCACCTTAGGTTGCGTTTTCTTCAAAATAAGAATAAAAGCTAAGTCCTTGATAATTCCCAACTACCAGAGATGTAACATCCTGAAATTCGGCAGATAATTATTTTGGAGGAATCAACTACCCGGAGTTCTAGCAGGTGGATTCGTAACGGGTTTCGACTCTTATGGTTTATTAAATGAACTTAGAGGACCCGGTTAAGTGTTTTAATTGTAACCTCGAGACTAAACGCTCTTTAATGGGATACGAGTAACCTGATTGTTATTGTTTTAAGTTAGTTTGATAACTTTGGGAATAAGTTACCTTTATATGAAAGATTAAGGACCTATGTGCAATATAGGTTTTAAAAATCATTACTTAAAACCCTAGAGTCATGAAGGACTCCAAGGAGTCAGCCGCAAATCAAAAAAAAAAAAAAAAAAAAAAAAAAAACGCACGGATTGTGATTTCGAATAACCGAAATAGTCCAGGTAACGTTCATTACAATTCATTCATAAATTGTCAAGTCTTGGATGTTTGGCTTCGGTTAAGGTTCGAGGAGAACGTTGATGGCCGACAATGTCTTCGGGGCGGCTTGTGGCGGAGGCGATGTGAAGGCGATGACGATGTACGGTATGGGTGATTGCGGACGAGTGTGGTACAGGAGCTTCGTTATGATGAGCTTGAGTTGGGTTTGTTTAATTTGTGAGCTTGAGCTTTATAGGAGAATGGCTTGTTCATGAGGGTTTTGATCAAATTGTGATGTCTTCACCCTTTGTTGATCACCATACTATATCAGATACTCTTTCTCTTGCTCTAGAGTGTTGCTTGTGGAAGATACAACATAAAGTCACTAAGCTTAACATAAAGTCACTAAGCTTATATATGGATACGTGGAGAAGACAAAACATATTATATTGTGATGGATAAAAGTCACGTATGTGTGTTTATGCATGGAATCCTTTATATGTTGGTGAGTGTTGATGAGGCCACGATGGGGAGATCAAAAGATTTATTATAGCCAAGTCAATGGTGGGTCTAAGTAGACTTGTTTATACATATACATGAAAACATACACATGCTCATAATAAGTAATTTGATGGGGTTTTCATTGAGATGAGATTTAATTGGGTTCGGATATGGAGCCTTCTGCACGGGTTGAACATACGCACATGTTTACATTTGGTCTTGCAAGGCACGATAAAATTCAAGGAGATTAGATTCAGTCTTGAAAGCCTTGCAACCGGTGAGTTCTTGTGCCCACTCTTTTAAATATTATTTTCTAATATTTCGGGCTGACGTGCATGCTAAACCATTATTTTTATGAAGTCACAAAATATTTTTATCAAGTTATAAATATTTTTGTGTACGATCGAAATACATATTAGCTCATACATATTTTTTTGTATGAAACGTAAGTGGGTGAGATGCGCCTAATGCGTTATTATATGGTTTGAGTTATATGCGTGATTAGAAGTGGGATAGGCCTGCTCTGATTTATGGCATAGTTTTTGTCATGGTTGTCACATAGTTTGTCTTATGTGTTATTAGAAGTGGGATAGGCCTGCTCTGATTTATGGTATAGTTTTTGCTATGGTTGTCACATAGTTTATGCCTAATGTATTACTATATAGGTTTGAGTTATACGTGTTATATATATATATATATATATATATATGAATAGACTGTTGTCTTGATTAAAGTGTGGCTTGAGTTTTTAGTTAATAAGCGGAATGCGCTTAATGTCTTGGCCACGTATTCGAAACCTTACTTGTTTGATTTGCTACCAGTTTAGGTTATAAGGATTATATATTATATATTTTCGTAAACTGTATTTGGCGACTACATGACCTTATAAATTGCGTTATGATGGATGTAGGATATGCTTGCTCTGATCTATCGTATTGGTTTTGTGTCATGGTTGTTGCTTAGTTTATGTTATCCCTGTTATTAAATATAATAGACTATGTTTGATGGCTACCTGATATGTCGAACTGAGCTATGACGGAAGTGGGACATGCCTGCTCTGATCTCTGGTCTTGGTTTTTAGTCAGGGTTGTTACATAGTTTATATTGTGTGTATTTTTATAAACTGAGCTATGACAGAGGTGGGAAATGCCTGCTTTAATCTCTAGCTTTAGTTTGCTTAAATAGACTGGATTGTTCTTTGTGTTGAAAAGCGAGATGCGCTTATTATATATTTGGTAAGTGAAGTCTTGAGGTAATTAGGCAGAGTATGCCTATCCTAGACATTTATTTTTGTTTTGCTTGGGGAAAAACAAATTAGCAGATTGCGCTTATTGTTAACTCTGAGGTTGAGGTATTTTGTTATTTCTTATTTTGACAAAATACTTGTTTATATAAATTTATAAAACTTGAACTCACTCAGTGTAGCTGACTTTTGCATACACGTTAGATTGATTTCAGGTTAATAGAGAGATGGATGGATGACTGCTTGGCGATGCGAGAAGCTACCTGACAATTGAAGGCATTTCTAGTGGAAGACAACCTTTGTTTACACATGATAAATTTTCAATTTGATTTACAATTGGATAAGTAATTGTCATGTGTTAGAATTTTATTCTAAATGATTTTCCGCTGCGTATACATACTATTCTAAAGAAAACTTACTCATGTTTTTGCATATTTAAGAATTTTACCCAACTGTTTGACACCGATTTTGCGGGTCTTACAAGTTGGTATCAGAGCAATAGTTTAAGAGATTTAGGCATCTTTGGTTCTTAGACTTAAACTGATAACGGGATTGAAAACTAGAAATGCCAGTACAGGTAGCTGCACGCCAAGAGGTAATCTTTCAATTTTGAAATATGTCTATATATTTTCCTTCTAAATGCTTAATGGCATTAGGTGATATGTAGGAGGTTAACGCCTTTACATTTGGAGGTAGTATTTGAAGTTTAGGGAATAAATGCACAATATGTTAGGTGGGGATGTTGCCTCAATGCATCATATTGTCTTTGTTCTTTGAAGTATGTGTGGATGTTATTCTTTAAAATTCTATGTTTAGTACGTGGAAGGTAGAACTTTAGTGTGACGTGTTGGGAAACGTTTAGAACATTGTAGTGGCATAGACAACCAATCGCACTTGATCAACGTTGTTGGTGGTCTATTGTTACTTTTCTGTTCTGAGTTGTAACCTAAAATGATCATATGAATGTTCTGTCTTATGTAGAAGTAAATGGAATGGAATAGTAGTAGAAGGCTATTCATCTGTACCTCTAATTATCATATCCTTAGCAAGTTATCCTTAAAACATTACATTTGGTGGTTCCTTATCTAAGAGGATTCGAGGACGAATCCTATTATAAGCAGGGTAGACTTGTAACATCCTGAAATTCGGCAGATAATTATTTTGGAGGAATCAACTACCCGGAGTTCTAGCAGGTGGATTCGTAACGGGTTTCGACTCTTATGGTTTATTAAATGAACTTGGAGGACCCGGTTAAGTGTTTTAATTGTAACCTCGAGACTAAACGCTCTTTAATGGAATACGAGTAACCTGATTGTTACTGTTTTAAGTTAGTTTAATAACTTTGGGAATAAGTTACCTTTATATGAAAGATTAAGGACCTATGTGCAATATAGGTTTTAAAAATCATTACTTAAAACCCTAGAGTCATGAAGGACTCCAAGGAGACAGCCGCAAATCAAAAAAAAAAAAAAAAAAAAAAAAAAAACGCACGGATTGTGATTTCGAATAACCGAAATAGTCCAGGTAACCTTCATTACAATTCATTCATAAATTGTCAAGTCTTGGATGTTTGGCTTCGGTTAAGGTTCGAGGAGAACGTTGATGGCTGACAATGTCTTCGGGGCGGCTTGTGGCGGAGGCGATGTGAAGGCGATGACGATGTACGGTATGGGTGATTGCGGACGAGTGTGGTACAGGAGCTTCGTTATGATGAGCTTGAGTTGGGTTTGTTTAATTTGTGAGCTTGAGCTTTATAGGAGAATGGCTTGTTCATGAGGGTTTTGATCAAATTGTGATGTCTTCACCCTTTGTTGATCACCATACTGTATCAGATACTCTTTCTCTTGCTCTAGAGTGTCGCTTGTGGAAGATACAACATAAAGTCACTAAGCTTATATATGGATACGTGGAGAAGACAAAACATATTATATTGTGATGGATAAAAGTCACGTAAGTGTGTTTATGCATGGAATCCTTTATATGTTGGTGAGTGTTGATGAGGCCACGATGGGGAGATCAAAAGATTTATTATAGCCAAGTCAATGGTGGGTCTAAGTAGACTTGTTTATACATATACATGAAAACATACACATGCTCATAATAAGTAATTTGATGGGGTTTTCATTGAGATGAGATTTAATTGGGTTCGGATATGGAGCCTTCTGCACGGGTTGAACATACGCACATGTTTACATTTGGTCTTGCAAGGCACGATAAAATTCAAGGAGATTAGATTCAGTCTTGAAAGCCTTGCAACCGGTGAGTTCTTGTGCCCACTCTTTTAAATATTATTTTCTAACATTTCGGGCTGACGTGCATGCTAAACCATTATTTTTATGAAGTCACAAAATATTTTTATCAAGTTATAAATATTTTTGTGTACGATCGAAATACATATTAGCTCATACATATTTTTTTGTATGAAACGTAAGTGGGCGAGATGCGCCTAATGCGTTATTATATGGTTTGAGTTATATGCGTGATTAGAAGTGGGATAGGCCTGCTCTGATTTATGGCATAGTTTTTGTCATGGTTGTCACATAGTTTGTCTTATGTGTTATTAGAAGTGGGATAGGCCTGCTCTGATTTATGGTATAGTTTTTGCTATGGTTGTCACATAGTTTATGCCTAATGTATTATTATATAGGTTTGAGTTATACGTGTTATATATATATATATATATATATATATAATTATATATATATATATGAATAGACTGTTGTCTTGATTAAAGTGTGGCTTGAGTTTTTAGTTAATAAGCGGAATGCGCTTAATGTCTTGGCCACGTATTCGAAACCTTACTTGTTTGATCGGGCATGGTTTGATTTGCTACCAGTTTAGGTTATAAGGATTATATATTATATATTTTCGTAAACTGTATTTGGCGACTACATGACCTTATAAATTGCTTTATGATGGAAGTAGGATATGCTTGCTCTGATCTATCGTATTGGTTTTGTGTCATGGTTGTTGCTTAGTTTATGTTATCCCTGTTATTAAATATAATAGACTATGTTTGATGGCTACCTGATATGTCGAACTGAGCTATGACGGAAGTGGGACATGCCTGCTCTGATCTCTGGTCTTGGTTTTTAGTCAGGGTTGTTACATAGTTTATATTATGTGTATTTTTATAAACTGAGCTATGACAGAGGTGGGAAATGCCTGCTTTAATCTCTAGCTTTAGTTTGCTTAAATAGACTGGATTGTTCTTTGTGTTGAAAAGCGAGATGCGCTTATTATATATTTGGTAAGTGAAGTCTTGAGGTAATTAGGCAGAGTATGCCTATCCTAGACTTTTATTTTTGTTTTGCTTGGGGAAAAACAAATTAGCGGATTGCGCTTATTGTTAACTCTGAGGTTGAGGTATTTTGTTATTTCTTATTTTGACAAAATACTTGTTTATATAAATTTATAAAACTTGAACTCACTCAGCGTAGCTGACTTTTGCATACACGTTAGATTGATTTCAGGTTAATAGAGAGATGGATGGATGACTGCTTGGCGATGCGAGAAGCTACCTGTGTTAATTCGAACTAAATTAAGTTCGTTCGACCTAACAGAGCTACGTTCGACCTGCGGAGTCCCAGGTTCGAATGGGGGCCAGGTTCGACCTCCCGTGCTGCACATATTCTAAAACGCACCAAAACGCATCAAAACCATCCGAAAACATAACGAAACGCTATGAAACACAACAGTCAAACATGAGTAACATTTCCTTACGAAACCCTACCAATTTTACTCCAAAATCAGTCCATTCTAACACTTACCCAAAATGGTAAAAATTATGAAAACGTCACATCATGCATGAAAACTTTACCCGATTTGGAAACTTGTTTAAATCCTATCACAATCATGTCAAAACACTCTGTTTTATATGTTTATGAAAACCCCCAATTCGTTTGATCAATAATCATAACATGTAGCATATCCTAGATTCATCAAAATCCCCAAATCAACATAATATCCAAATTCATCCAATAGTAACCTAAACCAATCATAAACCAACATCAATAGCAGCCCTAGATCATGTATCTATCATCTATACAACAGCAAACCAGTGAACAACACATAACATCACATAATACACCATTAACACATGTTTATTTATGTGAAAACTCATGTTAAATAATAAGGTTTTGTTTAGAAGGATGTTTGAAAGGTTTTTATTCATAAAAACAACCTTAGAACAGATCTGGACATTTGGGGCTAAATGAAAACGAATCAAAATGTATTAAAAAGGGTTTTGGATTAAGAACACACCTTGGATTCTTGATTAGATGATGTTTGTAGGTTAGATTATGAAAAACGAGAGCAAAACCTCCTTCCCTAGTGATTAAAATCGAATGAGAGTGTTTAGAGGCATTTAGGGTTTGTGAAATGATGAAAAATGACAAAGTGTGGTATTTATACTAAGCCACATTCGACCCCTACACATGGTCGAGTAAGTGTTACTAAGGTCGAATGACCTTTATGTTGCTTTTCCTTCTCTAGTTCGACCCCCTACAGGTCGAACCAACACCTTTGTTTTCTAGATTTTCCAGTTTTATCGTTTAAACGCATTTTAACACACCTAACACATGAACATGCAATCCTAACATATGTTAAGCATATAGAATCACGTATAATCATGTTTACACCTTTGAAACACGTGTTTTCATATCATGTCACACGTATGTATCAATCTACGTATCCTACTTAATTCAATCCATGTAATTTCACCAACAACGGGACTCAAGTCTAGTGTACCCACAAAATGACCCCCCAATGGTCCTCCACACCATTGAACCCTGGACAATCCTAACCTGACCCGACTAACCTGACCCGACTTAACTGACCCAGCTAAGTATGTTAATAATTGTTTTTCGCTAAGGTAGACTTATATGTTCTCAAAATGTTTAGCTGAACATGCCGGGTGTCACACATTCCATCACATAACTTGTACAAACTGTATCACTAACAACCTTACTATTTTGATAAAATCCTCATTAAACTGTGCCCAAGAAGGCCTGGAGACCAAGAGAAGTTTATGCATCGACTAACGTATTAATTTTATTGTTGTCTCAGGTTGGGGGGAGGAGTGGATTACCACGCGGATGAGGATATGAATGTCATTCGCGAAGAATGGTCAAGCTATGTCGCGCCATTTATTTTCAAGTGATCGAAATTGGTTTTAAGGCATGTATTCTCAATACAATATTTTTGTAAACGTAAATTGTTGTCTTGGATTGGTTTGTAATTTGATAAATATGCATTATATAATGAAATGATGATTTTGTTATTAGGTTGCTAATTATTTTGCATATAATAAAATGAATATAAATCCAGGAGGGTAAATATGAAATTTTATAGAATTTTTTTTTAGATAAATAAATTATGACATGCAAAATGAACGTCATAAAATTCTATCATAAAAATGTGTATTATTAGAAAGTGTCATAACGCGTGTCAATAAATACTGTCATAAATGTGTGTCAAACAGATGACACACCAAAATGTGTCATGTTAAATTTATGACACCGCTTTCATTAACATTCTTTTTCTTGTTATCAGACCCTTTTCTTGACACGCAATACGCGTCAAGAAAGACCTTTTTTATAGAGTGCTAAAAATGGGAATTTAATTCTTAATTTGATGGACATCAAATTTAGGTTGTTTTTAAATTAAACAACCACCAATTTTTTTTCCCTAAACTAGGACGTTGTAAATACAGAAATGACAGATAAATACCTTAAATTCAGCTACATTATTTTGAAAAATGTTATAATTTATTCAAATTGATGTTTAAAATCAACCTAAATAAAGTAAACAATCGTAACTTTTAACTGCAATATTTATAATTTATATTATAAGTGTTATACATTCACTCCACTAAATAATTAAATACGAACAAATAGAATAAAAAATGTTCAACATATAATTTTCGTGGTATTATAAGTTGTATAACATACAACTTGTTATTAAGGTAACTCTTGGATCAAGCAAACAACTAATCAATTTCGTGTGCATTACCCAACTACAAAAGAGAAAATATTGGATCAGGAGTCAAATATGAACAATCAAGCACCTCATAACCAATAAGCAAATTAAATAATGTAGTTAGCCGTTTATATGAATATGAAGGTTTTAATTCAATTGGTTTTTGGTGATTTAAACAATAAAACCCTACGCAAATAAAGATAAAGTAACAATACCTCACAACACCCAACTTATTAGATTCTTCATTCTGAGATCCCTCGTAAGAGAATTTGGTTTTTTAAACAAAATAAAAGCAACCAAAAGAAGCAAAATTTCAACCATGTTGGTTGTATATGCTTAGACATGTGACTATTCTTATTAAGCATCGAGTAATGATATACGTGAAAAAAAAGTGTTTCAAAATCTTATATTAAGCTTCAAATTTAGATCGAATATAAGTTAATACATATTCAACATTGGCATTAATTAATAAAGATCAAGAAACTCTGCATAACTTAAAAATGAAACACATAAGAAACAAAATAAATCAAATGATGAGTAATACCAATCATTGCAGCAATCACATTTAACCGTTAAATCATTAGGATTGTAACTTTTAAGGCACATTACACTTGTAGTAGCTAGTACCTAATTATAAAATCAAGTAACTGAGATCTTTTTAACAAATGAATATATAAATAGTTAAATTCATAGTTATCAATACAATTACAAATTCATCATGTGTTTTGAGATGATCAAAATCAAACAGCTAAATCTCTAATAGATACTACAATTAACTTTGAAGTTAAGACCAAAATTACAAAATCATTAGAAACCTTGTAGGATTAAGATAAAGTATGTTGATGCATTCATTATGGTGAAAGAATGTGTTAAGGTTGGCATCACTACTTACTTGTTTATCTATTGATAATAAAACCGTAAGGTTCTGATCATGGAATTCGGAAAGTTGATCATCTACCCAGGCTACCTCAAGATCTTCCAACCCTTTTGAGATCCAACTAATACTTCAGAACACCAGCCCGAAGGAAGAAATTACATAAAGCACCCATCCATCCTTGTTATATCATATTACCGAAAATGATGCACTTGGTATGAAAAGGTTATGATTGCCATTGGTAAATGGAATATATATATATATATATATATATACATATATATATACTTAAAAAGAATTGATGCACAATTTATAGATGGATAATATAATTTCAAGTATGAAGATAACAATATTGGCATAATTACAGTTGGCGTGTTCAAGTAGTAATAAGTTGAAAGATCTCACCATTTGATCTTAAAAGAAAACCCCTTGGGCAAATACTCGTCAACGCTCTAATTGTCCTTCAAATCCACAAACGTAACAACTCTGTCCCCTCCCCCTGTAAAAAAAAGTAAATTAATGGACATGATTATTAACTACTATTTTATAAGAGAATAATAGTACATAATACTTGAGACAAAATAAACTGAGGGGCGTGATCATTAGCTTGTGCGATGTGCGAGGCACCACTCATCGAGGTTTGGTTATGGACTCACGATGGTTTATCATCGTTGCTCTTGGCTAGGCAATGATGGGTCATTCAAGGAATTTCATTAAACTTTACATTTTGTTTACAAAACCCGTGAACTCACCAACCTTTTGTTGACAAAGTTTTTATGCTTGTTTTTCAGGTAACTAAGCTATGGATGGAACTTGGGATATGATTGGGCATTCATTCACGACTACCATTGATGACTCACAGAATTAACATATAAAACAGGCATAAACAGTCTCATAATAGGATACAATTAGGCTTACATTATTGATATTTGATGCTTAATTCGTTCCTATTTGTATTTCTCAGGAAACTGGAGCTCCAAGACGGAAACGAAGGATTTCTGGGTGAAAACAAGAAAAAACTGGAGATTCCTGAAGATACCAGACTTGAAGCCTGTTCCCTGTATGTTTGGAAGACAATCCCGGGACTTAAACCACGTTAAAATCAGTCCGGGAGTGACCAAGCACGCCCACGCTCATTTGCACGAAGGCCCTACACGCTAGAAGACAACGTAGCAAACCTGGAAAATGGCGAAACTTGGGGAACAAGGCAAGCACGCCCGTGCTTGCCTATATGGCACATCCCTGCTCAGTCTGGTTTACCTATAAATAGCAAGCTAACCCCCACCATTTGTTCATCCCTTCTTGTGCTCTCTTGGGGACGAACTCCAAGCTTCTTCCAGAGATCTTGGGGTCTTGTGGGAGGCCTTATGGACCTCCTAACATCCCTCAATGTTTAGGGCTCGTCCTACCTTGATCAGCTTGGCCAGAAAAGGATCGTAGAGTAGTTCATATGCAATAAAACATCGAGGGTCATGAGGTAGTTAGATGGGTAGCACTTGAAGATGGAGAGCTTGTCTATGAGCAGCCATGTTCTTGGGTTGATCATTCGATATGGTTTTATCTTTCTATTATTATGAACCCATTTCGATATGTAGACTTTTATTATTATTATTAGTAGTAGTAGTAGTTTATTTTTAGTTATTTGTTGTGTTATCTTCTTCTAATCTTTACTTGTTTATCTTTTTGGCAGGTTTGAATGATGATTAACTAAATTAACTTAAAATCAACTCTAACTTAATAAACTAACTAGATGTTTAATCAGCTTCTGGTAGTCCCGAGCTAGATCCAAGGTGAGGAAACCGGTAGTGAGACAGATCCTTTGGGCTTCTGATATCCGAACCGGATTCTAAACAATGGCTTCTGAAGTGGACCAGATCTAAGTGACACATTTCTGCTACATACTAGATGACTGAGTAATTTTCTTGGTAAAGGGAGGATTCCCTACAGGTTCACCAGTGATCTTCGGACTGCACACCTTTAGAATTATGTTCCACCTTTATCAAGGATTTTATTCAGTTGTTGAATGATTTTCTTGGAAAAGGGAGTATTCCCTACGGGCGCACCAGTGATCTTTTGTATCATACGCCTTTAGTATTATGTTCCACATTTGTTAAGGACTTCATTCAACTCGGGAGGTTATGGGTTGGGTTAATTAAGACATCAATCATCAAACCAACTTTGTATTTATCAGGCCTGTAAATATTAAAGTGTCACTAAAGATAAATCAAATAAAGATTCTATATCTAGTTCTCGTTAGTACAACGCGGTTAACCAATGGGGATACAAGTTTCCTGAGCCAACTGTAAGAGAGATCCCTCGGTCTTCATGAGTGTTAACCTTCTTAGGAGATACGATGTTGGTCCAACTCGGGAATGACCCTAAGGTGAGATCCTTCGGTACGAAACGCGAGAACTAAGGCAAGGTGTACGTTGTTCCAGGTCGGAAGTGAAGCCTCCATTGTAAGAAGAAGATGAGTTCGAAGGCCAGAGACTTGACTGCGGTTTGAGGAGCCCGCTATACGCGAGGCCCTGGCGGAGACCCCAGGTGGACGCACGCTGGAGAGGTTTAGCATTTTACGCAGTAGTAGCCTCCGATTCTCTATCAAAGAGTCAACACTTCAAGATCACTCTTCTCTTCCTCACAATTAATTAAACTTAACTATTAATTTTAATAATAAACTTAACTACTTATTCGGACGGTCCCGAGATGTGCATATTTGATCTCTCTACAACTTTTATCTTTTCTTTTATAAAAACCAAAACTTTTTCCAAAAACTATTTTTATTAAAGAACCCCTTCGTTTTATTTTTCTTTTTAAAACCCGATCAGTTAATTGATGAAAGGTTGAGTAGGGGAAAGTGTGAACCTTGGGATACGATACTCAATATTTACCCTAAAGACTATACTATGCACGTCTGGTTCTCTGCCTATGTGATGGTTTTAGTTTCTAAAAGTAAATATTGTTTACTTTATAATTGTTAAAAACCGGTTTAGTAAAAATCAGTCATTTATCCCAAACCAAAGTTTTGGAATTAAAACATCAAAGTTTTTGGCCAGGAAAATGATATATTTTTATTTTGCTAAAACCACGCACATTAAGTTTTTGGCGCCGTTGCCAGGGAACACAAGTATTTCCAAAGAAAGACCCAAGTCACTTATCTGATCGGTTTATTTTTCTTTTTCATTTTTATTTTCACTTTGTTTTTCTTTTTTGTTTTTGATCTTCTTTATTTTTTTTTTTCATTTTATTTCTGCTTTATTTTCGATGATTGCGGTTGTTTTAGTCTTTCTTTGCAGGTTTCCTTCGAGATTCGCTACCTTGGAGAATTCCCTTGGAGGAAACCGGAAGCACCAATTTCATCAACTTTCAATTTGGAGGCTTTTTATTTCTGCTTTCTTTTCGTTTAGAAGAGGTTTGTCATACCATGAGGATCGGCAGGTAAGTTTAGTTAAATCTGGAAAATGAGCTGGGTGAGATTTTTCAAAAAATTTTAAACTTAAACTGTTTTTGGAGCTTAAATTTGGGTTTTAAAATTTGAGAAGCTGCCTCACATATTTTAAAACCATATTTTGGAAAACCGTTTAAAAATTTTTAAAATCTGATCCCCACCCACCATTTTCCGTCATTTTTCTATTTTGAGCTCTCGTCTTCACTTTTAGGTATGTATAAAACTTTTCTAAACAACTTTCTTTCTCTTTTCTTTTTGGTTACCTTTCATGCACGCGAGTGCATGTTTGGAACGTGTTTAATCTATGATTGAACATGTTCCGCCACGTTAGTGTTTCGACACTAGTATTCTATCCCTAGTTTTAGCTTTTTGTCTATTTAGTTTACTTTTACTTTAGTTTTAGGACAGGTTGGGGACAGCTTGATATTTTGGAGTCGCCTTTTTTGACCTCTCTGTTTGGAGGATGCAGGTTTCGCTCACACGCGAGTGGATTCGTCGTTAATCAGGGGAGTGTTAGTTTCTCTTGCCTTTTTCTTCAATTCTGCACTTAAAATTTATACAAAAATTTTAAGTGTGGGGTGGACCATTATTGCTGCTTATTTTGTTTTACGGGTCATTGAGTTTTTTATCTTGCGGGTCATTCTGCCATTGAGTGTGCGTTGTCCGGTACCCTCTTAGCAGCTTGATACTCGTAGCGTCATTCACGATCATTTTTGGTAGGTTTGTATAGTCTATTAGGCTTGTCCGAGTCGGCACTATTAGGCATTTATGCCGAACGGTTCACATCAAAAGAGATTCGAAATTAGATGATTTTAATTAAACCCGAAAGATCCATTTAAAATAATATAAAATAAAGTAGAAAAGTAGGTTGCATGGCAAGTGAAAAACACCCTGAAAATTATGCTTAAATCCGATACTTTATCCTACCCGTTTTGTCGTGTGAGAGTTTTGAGCCTTTTTACGAGCACCACGCTTGCAGATATACATCATATATATATATATATATATATATATTGCTCGTTTCGTTTGACCACAAGAGACGTTCACCCTTGGCATGTTACAGCTAGAACTTGTGCAACTTATGCGTTTCGAGACCGCACTTGAGGTTAGAGATTGTGAAAGTGATCAAGGCACCTAGGACATACCCCTTCCATCTTTCATTAGCCTTCCATAAATTTATCCCTCACATAGTTACCCCTCTTGAACCTTAGCCTTTTTCATTTCATTCATCACACTTAGGCCCTGTCGTGATCTTGGAAAAGAAGGCGTGTTGCAGGCTATTGGGATACTATTGGGCAGTTTCGAGATGAAGAAGAATAGACCAAACGTCATGGTATCCACCGAGAAAAGTTTTAGCAAATAAAAAAAACAGCCACCCAGAATTAACATACCAAAGAATAAGCTTCACCGGAAGCAATACTTGTATTGTCTTGTAAAAAAAAGTTTGAAGAATAAGTCATAAAGCTCGACAATAAACGGGCCGAAAGAGAAACAATTCTATTTGAAGATTTATTTTTAGGACATTCCTAGCAGAGGTGATTAGGTGTGAAGACCGAAAAATTCGCAGAGTAGGGACGTCAGAGCAGTAAGTCTTCGGGCGAGGAGTTTCATGAAGCCCATAATTAAGAGTTTGACATCTACCCATTATGTCACAGCCGCTGCCCGAGCCAGACACGACAGTAGACTCCCTTCCTAACCATTTACCACTACATCATTTTCACCCCTAGAAAGACCTTGTGATTTGCAGTTTCTTACCATTTTATAGCGGTGGAGATTCGATTTGTGTACAAGCCTATGGTCTGTGCTTGCCTTGGGTAGCACTTGAGTGTTCACCCCCAAAACTCACTTAAGTGATAAACCCGAGTGATGAGTGAACATTGTGAGGAGGTATAGGGTTGGGCATAAACGTACGGGTTAAGTAGGCGTGTCATGCACTCTTTATTTTTCTCATAAAATAAATAAATGGGTTGAGGGTTTGTTAATTACAGTCTGCCTTGGTGTGCTTGTGTCTGATTGCTTGAGGACAAGCAATAGTCTAAACGTGGGGTATTATGAGGGCTCACAGAATTAACATATAAAACAGGCATAAACAGTTTCATAATAGGATACAATTAGTCTTACATTATTGATATTTGATGCTTAATTCGTTCCTCTTTGTATTTCTCAGTAAACTGGAGCTCCAAGACAGAAACGAAGGATTTCAGGGTGAAAACAAGCAAAAACCAGAGATTCCTGAAGATACCAGACTTGAAGCCTGTTCCCTGTATGTTTGGAAGACAATCCCGAGACTTAAACAACGTTAAAATCAGTCCGGGAGTGACCAAGCATGCCCACGATCACTTGCATGAAGGCCCTACACGCTAGAAGACAATGCAGCAAACCTGGAAAATGACGAAACTTGAGGAATAAGGCAAGCACGCCCATGCTTGCCTATATGGCACGCCCCTGCTCAGTATGGTTTGCCTATAAATAGCAAGCTAACCCCCACCATTTGTTCATCCCTTCTTGTGCTCTCTTAGGGCCGAACTCCAAGCTTCTTCCAGAGATCTTGGGGTCTTGTGGGAGGCCTTCTGGCCCTCCTAACATCCCTCAATGGTTAAGGCTCATCCTACCTTGATCGGCTTGGCCAAAAAGAGGATCGTAGAGTAGTTCATATGCAATAAAACATTGAGGGTCATGAGGTAGTTAGATGCATACCACTTGAATATGGAGAGCTTGTCTATGAGCAGCCATGTTCTCGGGTTGATCATTCGATATGGTTGTATCTTTCTATTATTATGAACCCATTTCGATATTTAGACTTTTATTATTATTATTATTAGTTTATCTTTAGTTATTTGTTGTGTTATCTTCTTCTAATCTTTATTTGTTTATATTTGTGGCAGGTTTGAATGATGATTAACTTAATAAACTTAAAATCAACTCTAACTTAATAAAGTAACTAGAGGTTTAATCAGCTTCTGGTAGTCCCGAGCTAGATCCAAGGTGAGGAAACCGGTAGTGAGACAGATCCTTCGGGCTTCTGATATCCGAACCGGATTCTAAACAATGGCTTCTCAAGTGGACGAGATCTAAGTGACACATTTCTGGTACATACCAGATGACTGAATAATTTTCTTGATAAAGGGAGGATTCCCTACGGGTGCACTAGTGATCTTCGGATTGCACACCTTTAGGATTATGCTCCACCTTTATCAAGGTTTTATTCAGTAGTTGAATGATTTTCTTCTACGGGCGCAGCAGTGATCTTTTGTATCATACGCCTTTAGGATTATGTTCCACCTTTGTTAAGGATTTTATTCAGCTCGGGAGGTTATGGGTTGGGTTAATTAAGTCATCAATCATCAAACCAACTTTATATTTATCAGGCCTGTAAATATTAAAGTGTCACTAAAGATAAATAAAATAAAGATTCTATATCTGGTTCTCGTTAGTACAACGCTGTTAACCAATGGGGATACGAGTCGCCTGAGTCAGCTGTAAGAGTCAACTGTAAGAGTGATCCCTCGCTCTTCATGATCGTTAACCTTCTTAGGGGATACGCTGTTGGTCCAACTCGGGAATGACCCTAAGGCGAGATCCTTCGGTACGAAACGCGAGAGCTAAGGCGAGGTGTACGTTGTTCCAGGTCGGAAGTGAAGTCTCCATTGTAAGAAGAAGATGAGTTCGAAGACCAGAGACTTGATCGCGGTTTGAGAAGCCCGCTATATGCGAGGCCCTGGCGGAGACCACAGGTGGACGCACGCTGGAGAGGTTTAGCGGTGACCAACTTTAGACGGACCCTCGGGGTAGACTCTAGTAAGTTGGGCAAACATTATTCTATAGAATTGGCCAACGGTAAGGTTATTGAGTCGGAAGAAGTCGTTGAAGGATGTACCCTAAACTTTGGAGATCATGAGTTCCGTATCGACGTACTGCCAATCGAGGTGGGTAGTTTCGATGTGGTAGTTGGATGGATTGGTTGTCGAAGAACCATGCGGAGATCGTGTGCTGAGAAAAGATTGTCCGTATTCCCCTTTCCAATGGCGAAGTTCTTTCGGTCAAATGAGAGAACAGCCAAGCCACGGTACGGATTATATCTTGCATGAAAGCCCAGAAGTGCCTTCGCAAGGGCTATTGTGCATTTCAAGCACATGTGACGGAGAAGAAGTCAAAGGAGCTAAAGATCGAAGGCATCCCTGTCGTGAGAGATTGTCTGGAGGTCTTTCCTAAGGAGTTTCCAGGATTGCCGCCTCCAAGACAGGTGGAGTTCCGTATTGATTTAGCCCCTGGTGTTGCACCTATCGTCCGTTCGCCGTATCGTCTAGCGCCATCAGAGATGCAAGAACTTTCAAGTCAGCTGCAAGAGCTGTTGGATAAGGGCTTTATCAGGCCAAGTTTATCCCCATGGGGTGCACCTGTGTTGTTTGTGAAGAAGAAGGATGGATCCTTCCGTATGTGCATAGACTACCGAGAACTGAACAAGCTCACTATCAAGAATCGGTATCCTCTCCCCAGGATTGATGACCTGTTTGATCAGCTGCAAGGCTCTAGTTTCTACTCTAAGATTGATCTGAGGTCTGGATATCATCAACTTCATGTGCAAGAGGAAAGCATACCTAAAACGGCTTTTAGGACGCGTTATGGTCTTTATGAGTTCCTAGTCATGCCTTTCGGACTGACCAACACACCAGCAGTATTCATGGATTTGATGAATAGAGTGTGCAAGCCGTATTTGGACAAGTTTGTGATTGTATTTATTGATGATATATTGATATATTCACGAACTCAAGAGGAGCATGAGCAACATTTGAAGTTAATCCTTGAGCTACTGAAGAATGAGAAGTTGTATGCTAAGATCTCCCAAGTGCGAATTTTGGATTCGCGAAGTTCACTTTCTTGGTCATGTAGTGAACGAAAAAGGTATTCACGTCGATCCAACAAAGATTGAGGCAATTAAAAATTGGGAAGTGCCCAAGTCGCCAACGGAAGTGCGACAATTTTTAGGACTCGCCGGATATTATCGATGATTTATTGAGAACTTCTCTAAGATAGCTCAATCTTTAACCATTCTGACTCAGAAGGATAAGAAGTTTGAATGGGGTGATAAGCAAGAATCTGCCTTCCAGTTGTTGAAGCAAACGTTGTGCAAGACTCCTATTTTATCTTTGCCCAAAGGAACAGATGATTTTGTGGTCTACTGCGATGCTTCATGTAACACCCCGAAATTTCCGTTTCGCTTAATTACGCCATTAGGCGTGATTAGCAAAATAATAAAACGAGATTTAAATAATAAGAATGTGGGTTATGTTCTAATATGAAAATAACCTAGTTAATTTTATTAATTATATGAATGAGTAAATGATATTGGAAAACTAACTTGAGTAGTTAGTTTTATAAGAAAATGACATTGGGGGATTAGTTGAGGGGCTATAGTTGCCAATGTGGTGAACTTGAATTTAATAAATAACATTGATAAAACAATAAAACACACACAAGTGTGTGTGTGTGTCGAATACAGAGAAAAGGAAAAGGGGGATTCTTCCCCCAAACCCTAAAATCACCAATTCAACTTGAATCAAGGGCAGATGAAGGTCCATTCAGGTGCATGAAGCCAAATATGGGTCATCTAAGGTCTAATAAACCCCAAGGTACCTTTTATTTGATATAGCTTGAGGTTTTATCCATGCTAGGTCATGGTGACAATAACGGGTTTTGGTTAAAACGTGAAATTATCAGTCATTAGAGGTTACCCTAGCTTTAGGGGATCTCAAATATGTCTAATTTAGTAAAGAATAACAATACTTATAGGTGATTGTTTTTTTATGTGAAGGATGATTAGTTGTAAAACTTGGGTATGGCCTTTTGGCGAATCCTACATTAAAATAGTGATTAGAAGATGAAATTGCATTATTGAATGATCATTGTATATTGAGAGTGGATATGGTGTTATGGAGGATTCCATACAATATGTTAACTAAGAAAATTGGTGGTTAAAAGAACATGCACACCAAGTGTTTGTATAATGTCTAGTTGAAAAAAAATAGATAAAAAGTTGTATGTTAAGATCTCACTATTTAAGATGTTTAGTGAAAAGTTGGAACGTGCAATAGAACTAATAAATGCTATGTTAAAGAGGGATAGTTCATGATTAGGACTATTGCCTTATAAGTAGTGTATACAAACATGTAAAAGGTTAGTTTGACTCCTAGAAGTCAAACTAACCTAAACCTAAATTTGAATGAAATGGGTGTGTGAGAACTTATGATATGAGTTGGTTATTTGACACAATAACTAACTTAAATTAATCTTGAGTATAGTGATGTGATCTTGACAAGCTAGGTGGAGGCTTGGAACAAATTGGATCAAACGAACTAAACGGGTCAAGGAATGCTTAATTTAGGCCAAGGTAAGTGACTTATCTTAAATATAAGTCTCTTAGAAACCAAAAGGATTGTGTAAACCTTTGTCAATTATGGAGTTTGCGTTATTAACAAAGAATGGGTGTTTAAACTTTAGAGAAAAATATGAAATATGGGATTCTAGCTTGCAATGGGCTAGAATCACCAAAATGAGAGAAAATGGTTAAGTCCGCGTCGGGACGTCCAAAAGATGATTAAGTGTTGTTATAACGGGTCAAGTGAGGTAAATATCACGTGAGCCCAAGATTTGAAATTTAAATATTGAAATGTTGAAAGGTAAGGCAAAATGGGTCAAAAGATGATGTGAACATCAATTGAACCCGGTACATGATGCTTTCATAATTAAGCATTAAGATTTAAAAGGCTAGACGGACCAAATGGTGGTATGACACCATTTGGATTCCCTGATATTAATATGTGCAAATTGAGGATTTTCACAGTTGATGACTTGGAACGAAAAAGGGCACGTGATGTCAATGGGTCATATGGATGATTCGAATGATATGGAATGGGTCAACGCTACCGGGTAAGTCCGTAGGGTAAAGTAGGACCTTAGGCAGGTAAATGTGGATGAAAACCACCCACATGAAATGCGGGTGTCAAATCGGTGAGTCGTTTTCCATTAGTGTGTCTAATGCGTGCTAACACGCTTAGATGCGATATAAGCCTATGAGGGCATGTTAGGAATTTTAAAGATTTACTTAAGGCTAAATCTATAAACAGAGTCATAATACGGTATTGGACAGTGTTGATTAGAACTTGATTGAATACTATCTCATGAACAATCCTCAAGGCCGTAATTGTAAAGTAATGAGCAGATGACGTTTGCTCAGACCAGAGGATTGTTCAGACCAGAGGAAGAATGAGCAGAGGATGTTTGCTCAGACCAGAGGATTGTTCAGACCAGAGGAAGAATGAGCAGAGGATGTTTGCTCAGACCAGAGGATTGTTTAGACCAGGGGAAGAATGAGCAGAGAATGTTTGTTCAGACCAGATGAAGAATGAGCAGAGGATGTTTCCTCAGACTAGAGGATAGTTAGACCAGAGGAAAACTGAGTAGAGGATATTTCCTCAAACTAGCATGGCTTGTTAGAATTCGGTGTATTTTATACGGCCATCTAGCCGTAGCTTACGACGGGTTTTAAACCCAAAATATTTGTTTATTTGTTTTGAAATGGTTTGACCCGTTAATCCCAAATACTAATCGTTTATCGTGTGTATTTGTGGTAGGCACATCTAAGGAGCAGAGCAGGACGCAAAACAGACGAAGCATGAAACCGAACACACTCGAGACAAAGATCACTATTGTGAATAAAGATATGATTACCTCTTCACATGCCGTGTGGACATTTTAGTAAAACAATAATGATGTAGTGACACGTAATGTCTATGGTAGTCAAGCTTAGAGATGTCGAACTATAAATAACACGTGCGGATCTTCAAGGGATCCGGACGTGTAAATATTGTTTAATAACTACAAAAAATAAAACTATGCTAAACTGGGACCAAAAACTAAATTAGTTGTTAATTAATTGCTTTAAAATGTGTGGGGCCTTACACTTCACACCAAGGTCTTGGGTGTGTCTTGATGCAAAGGGATAAAGTGATTGCATATGCCTCTCGTCAACTCAAGGTTCACGAGAAGAATTACACTACGCATGATTTGTTGTTAGGAGCTGTAGTTTTTGCACTTAAGATTTGGAGACATTACTTGTATGGAACCAAGTGTACTATCTTCATAGACCACAAGAGCTTGCAACACATCTTCGACCGGAAGGATTTGAACATGAGGTAGAGAAGATGGGTTGAATTGCTAAACGATTACAACTGTGAGATTAAGTACCACCCGGAAAAAGCAAACGTCGTAGCAAATGCCTTAAGTCGAAAGGAACGCATCAAACCCCTACGTGCTCATGCACTAGGATTGACGATCCATTCAAACCTCACAGACCGCATTCGTGAAGCCCAACAGGAAGCTCTCAAGGAGGCCAACATCAAGGAGGAAGCTTTGCGCGCCATGGTTAGGCTATTGGAACCCAGGGCCGATGGAACATTATACTTTTCTAATAGGATTTGGGTTCCATTATTTGGTGGATTGAGGGAATTGGTACTCGAAAAGCCCCATAACTCAAGATATTCGGTTCACCCAGGAGCCGATAAGATGTACAAGGATTTGAAGGAACTATATTGGTGGCCTAGCATTAAAGGTAGTATCGCTATATACGTGGGAAAGTGCCTCATGTGCTCTAAGGTCAAGGCTGAGTACCAGAAACCCTCCGGCTTGTTACAGCAATCTCAGATACCCGTGTGGAAGTGAGAGCAGATCTCGATGGATTTGGTGACCAAGCAACCAAAGGCATCCAACGGTCTTGACACAATTTGGGTAATTATGGATCGCCTGACCAAGTCTGCTCACTTTTTGCCAATCAAGAAAACTGATAAATTGGACAAATTGGCAAAACTCTACATTATGGAGATCGTATCTACACACGGTATTCCAGTTTCCATCATTTCGGATCGTGATAGTCGGTTTACCTCTAGGTTCTGGCAAACGCTAAACAAAGCCCTCGGTACTCGATTGGATATGAGTACGACCTACCATCCCAGACTGACGGACAGAGCGAAAGGACGATCCAGACACTTGAGGATATGCTTCGTGTGTGTGTGATTGATTTTGGAGGTAATTGGGATGCCTACCTACCTCTAATCGAATTTTCGTACAACAGCAGTTATCACACTAGCATCAAAGTCGCACCGTTTGAAGCTCCCTATGGACGCAAGTGCCGATCACCGTTATGTTGGGCAGAAGACGGGGACAAGCAATTGACAGGCCCGGAGATCATCCAGGAGACGACCAACAAAATCTTTCAAATCAAGGACCGATTGAAAGCTGCCCGGGATAGGCAGAAGAGTTATGCGGATACGAGAAGGAAACCGCTAGAATTTTAAGTGGGCGACAAGGTCCTACTGAAAGTTTCTCCTTGGAAAGGAGTACCTCGTTTTGGTAAAAGCGGCAAGATGAATCCAAGATACATTGGTCCATTTAAAATCTTGGCAAGAGTTGGCCCGGTCACGTACAAGCTTAAGTTGCCTGACGAGCTAGGTGGAGTTCATAACACGTTCCATGTGTCGAACCTCAAAAAGTGCTTATCGGATGAATCGTTGATCACTCTGCATGACGAAATCCAGATCGACGATCAACTTCATTTTATTGAGGAACCAGTCGAGGTCACGGACTGGAAAGTCCAGAAATTGAGACATAGCCGAGTTAAGCTCGTTAAAGTTCGGTGGAATTCCCGACGCGGACCCGAGTTCACTTGAGAACGCGAGGACCAAATGAAGCGAAAGTAGCCCTCTCTCTCTTCAAGGATTCCCCGATATCGGATAAGCCACGTCGAATTTCGCGGACCAAGTTTCCTCAACAGGGGGAGAATGTGACACCCGCCACTTTACCAGGTCAAAATTCGTACACTTTCTAGTCAACATTTAATTTCCCATGCATAATCCATATCATTTTATATGCATAAGTCCCCAGAGAAAGTCTAGCATGGTCCGAACGAGTATAATTTCACCCATATCAACGAATCTTGGTGACACGAACTTAAACGACTACGAACTATTTTCCAAAAACACGTGAAAATGCCCATTTAGTTGATAGTATAATGGGAAGTGTTATAGAATTTATGTATAAAAACTAGCAACTTTCAAATTTACCTATCTATACATATATGTATATACACACGCCACACACACACACATATATATATGTATAAATACCCATATGTGCAAAAGAGTATAAGACATAATTAATATAGTTCTTATATCCATTTTGCCTCACATTTAAAGAACTATTGCATCATACCTTTTTACTAACTAAATATGGTTAAACCATTAATCAACACCAGGATTTATAAAGCTTCCTAACCTTATATAGCTACCACCATTTTCCATTTTGTCCCACTAATTCAAGACACTAAAACACTTTAAATGAAGTGTCATATCCTTGCATTATTTCAAAGATTTGTCAACCTGTGGGATTTATGACTTAACATTTGTAGTAAGATTCCTTAAACCTCCACGGATCAAGAATGTTGGATTACCCCAGATGTTGAAACTCTTTTCCTTCATTTTCTTCTTGTTTTGGCCGCCACCCCCTCCCCCCATATCAAACCAAATATTTTTTTTACAAGTCAACTCCATGATTAGCACATGTTAATTTAAGATCTAGAATGATCTTATGAATGGTCAAGGTTTAAGAGATTATGTTCCAACATAATCTATGTATAGTCACTTCACTTGACTAGGTAATGTGATCCTAAGACATGATTATGTTCCATGAGTTCCATACACTCTTAGTCAACTCTATGACTTTACCCATATATAGGAAGATCCCTTAATCACTTGGAAAAATAGAAGATCATTAACCCAAATTAGCTAACCATTGACTCTCTTGGAGACCCCTAGCCGTCACCCCCTTGCACCCACACAAAATCTTTTTTTAAACATCACAACACATCTAATCACCTACAAACATTTGTGTTGTCACACTATGGAAAGGTGTAGAACCTAAAACTCCTAGATTAGTCACATTATAAGATCATGACCAACATAATCTAGTGTAATGTCACCATCATGTAACATGGTTAAGCAAAGACATCATTTGATTAGAAAGCCTAATGTGATTGAACCACACACTAAAATGGATAGATCTTCCAAAGTATCATAAACCCATGTCAAGATACTTGCCTAAAACAAAGCATGGTGACCCCTTTCTTGAAGAACCCAAACCGTCGCCCCCCTAACCCTCTCTAATTCTTTTTTTTTTTAATCTAACTCAACTCCTAGTTACACATGTGTTGATTAGAAGTCCAAGAGGATCACTTGTAATGTCACTAATGCTATGAATCAATCCAACATAATCATAAGATTAGTCTCCATCTAAGACAAGACTTGGACATGAGATATGCTAGTAAGATTTAAGACAAATGAGATTGTTAACCAAACAAGGTAAGATTCCTAATCACCCTTAAATCCATAAGAGTTGACCTTCCCAAATTATTCATCACCATCCTACTTCCTTCCCATCTCCAAGACAATATAAGGAAGCCTTGTGTAGGAGGTTCATCACACCACAAGCTCACACAAACCTCTCCTTCCCCCTCCCCATTTGCGAACCACACACCCATCCCCCAAGTCCTAGGAGCAACTATTGATAGCTAGTGTCTTGCATTCTATCTTGGATCCACTAGGAGGTATGAACCTTAACACTTTTGCTTCTTTACTTTGATTAGTAATCACATGGTTCACCTTAGTTCATGACTTATCTTTCTTACCATAAAAACATCATAACGTGTAGTGTATGTGTACATGTGTGCGTGTGTATGTATATGTGTGTGCGAGAGTCTACATACATATGTGTGTGTATGCGAGACATATATATATATATATACATGAGCACATGTGTATGTCTTTTGATATGTAAGAAACATAAGCCATAATATTACTTTACTCTAGTAATGAAAACAAGATCCATGTGTGTACATACATATGTATACGTGCATGTATATATAGTATGTGTGTATGTGTATAACAAACTCATAAGTATAGGTAGTAATGTGTATGGACTACCAAGATGCATATGTATATGGGTATGTATGTACAATTGTAGGTCCCATGGATATAACTACCTATGGTTATGTATTGGAGTACACATATGTATATATAAGTATAAATGTATGCATGTGTATGTGTGAATACATGTATATGTGATACTTGTGTGTACATATAACAAAGACCAAATGTAGTTGTGAATTAAGTGACTCATTTTCAAGTACCAACATACGCTTTATGAATAATAACATGTGTTAGGAAATAAGATCTATTTTTCCTATCAAAACTAATATTTTCAAGCAATATAGTTGTCAACAAGGAAAGCTAAACAAACATACTGCTAGAGATTGGGTGAACCAAGAGTACCATGGATTATTTTCATATAAATCTAAGGTACCCATGTATGTGTATATAGGACGTATAGGTCGGTATACCTAGTTGTCGGACATACACTCTTGCTAGACTACAAGCGGACTTGAGGTGAGTTTTCACGGCCCCCTTTTTACTGTTTTATGTTTTCGGGAAAAGCATGCATTGTTTACTTGTTTTTAGAATGAATTCCTAGCAGACCGGTGTACATGAGACGATATGTTTAGAGTACTCACTAATGCCCTCGTATATTAGTTTACCGTAACCATTAGCTATGGATTTAGCCTAGAAACGCATGAATAGATCTATTGGGTTGACACCCCCACAATTGGTTAGTCGCTCTAACAGGATATATACGATATGAGAGTGCTTGCATTTCTTTTATGATGATACATTGCCTTAGTTGTGCGATGTGCGAGGCACCACTCCTCGAGGTTTGGTTATGGACTGATGATGGTATATCGTCATTGCTCTCGGCTAGGCAATGATGGGTCATTCAAGGAATTTCATTAAACTTTACATTTTGTTTACAAAACCTACGAACTGACCAACATTTTGTTGACAAAGTTTTTATGCATGTTTTTCAGGTAACTAAGTTATGGATGGAACTTGGGATATGATTGGGCATTCAATCACGAATACCACCTATCCTGTCATCAAAACTTTTGACCCTGTGAAGGGTTTTAAAATGTATTTTGCGATGCTTGTTTTTGTCGAACACATTTGGTACTTTTATAAATAAATAAACATGAATGTTTGCTCAAATCTTGTGCTTGAAAACCTAGCTTTCATGGTTGCATCATGTGTTTCCGCCAAGGCAGGGTGTGACAGCACTACAAAAAAAAGGCTTTTAAGGACCCTTTGAGTGAGACTCTTGTAAAATAGGGTCCTAAAAAGCTATTTAATATGACGAAAGAACTTTTGAGGTCCTTTTATAATATACGCTACTAAACAAGTGTCCTAAAAAGCTATGTAATAGGATGGATGATTCTTTTGGGTCGTATTATCGTATAACTTATTAAGACACTTAAAATGTAGATCCTAATACAGTCATTTATAAGACATTTAGTTATTGGTGTCCCATTATGTGGTAATGTAATAGGACACTTGATCACCGGGGGTCCTATGTCACACCCCGCCAAGGCGAAAACACAGGAATGTGATTCGAAAGGTTTTTAGGCACAAGGTTCGAGCAACACACAAGATTTAATTTAAATAGATACCATCGGAGGATGGATAATGTCATAAATTATTAAAATAGCACAACATTGTCTGGAAATAAGTACTTGTCTGAAATCACATAACTTTAAACACCAAACTAACGTATGATTTACACAATCAAATCCATGATGGTACCACAAAGTGCAAGCTCAAATCCAGCCCTTAAGTCTCCGCTCCGCATGATTAGTTACCTGAATAACATGCATAAAAGATTTGTCAACAATAATGTCGATGAGTTCACAGGTTTTAATGTAGTATGTAAAGTGCTCGTGATATTCGTGAATGACCAATCATAAGCTAGCTAAGCGAATGATTACTGTGCAAACCATGAGTCCCATAACCAAACCTCTTAACTGTTGTGCCTCGCACATTGTACAATAAAGACAACGTATGTATAGTAGAATACTAACACTCTTTTGTATGTAACCAGTTAGAGCGACTAACCAAGAGTGGGGGTGTCAACCCAATAGATCTATTAAAGTGTTCTGTGGCTTTTGATAGCTAATGGTTATAGTGTAAATGTAAGTACGAGGACTAATGAGCTCATGAACCAAATGTCTCATGTTCCACATGGTAGTCACGACAGAATAACACACAAAATGAAATGTACTAGAAACATAGTATGTTTATCCCCCAAAATGGAAAATAGTAAAATGGGGCCGTGAAACTCACCTGGTGACTGTAGATGTGGTCCGGTAAAGCTGAAAGTTAGAATGGCTACTATCCTAACAATCGGTACCATATGATTGTCAAGAATATAGTAAGTTGTACGTTTTGTCGTTTATCATACAAGTTGTTTACCCAACATTGTGGACCCTAGTATTAGTATATGTGGGCCATGTTTTGTGCATGTGATGATTATCACTAAGGTTCATGTGTACTTCTGTAAAGGTACGGTTTTGAGCGTTTTATAGTGAGTATGTATCAAGTGGACCTCACGTGTCGTCATAGGTTAGGATTTGATCCAATTGAACATGTGTGGTTGTTTTTATAGTAAAACAAGGGTTTTAACATATGTTTAAGCCTTTGTAAAGCCAAAAGTGGCCGGAACTTTGGCATGATGTAGGCTTCAATTCCGTTCGTTTAGTGGACCAAAAGTGGTCGATTTTTGCTTAACATGGTATAATTGAAGCTTACAATGTGGGTTAGTGTCTCTTTGATAAAAACTGATTATAAATACCTTCGAAATTCATATTAGCTTCGGTTATGTGCAAAGTGTAAATTTTGTTACAAACCGGTTTTTAGCTTGATTAATCAAGCCATTGCTAAATCATGTGTGCATTGCCTAGGCTGATTGACATCATGTGGGAGTGTTAAATCGACATAGGGTGGCCATAGGTGTTAGAAACAATTTAAGTGAAACAATACTTATGGAATCTAGTTTATAGTGCATGTGTATAGCCGATTAAATAGGATCAAGGGTCGAAAGGGGTCGGGAAAACATAATGAAGCTGATTCAATTGAAGTTTTGGGGAGTACAAGTGACTTGCCTAGGGATGATTAGTGCTAGAAGGCGTTGTGATCTCCTCCTTTGTCTTGAAAGCTTTGAGTGCCTAATTGTCACACCCTCAAATAACCACCTGCGGAGTTCTACCGCGAGGCGTGTGACACACCAGGATCCAAGTCAACGGTCACAATAAATGACGTCTAAATGTAAAAACATACGTAATTAAAAACCATGCATAAGATTTAAACCGACATCAGAGTATGCGGAAGTATTTAAAGTTTACAAGTCATGCAGTAATAAAACATAAGTTCGAAGTTTAACATTCCCAAAAACATGCAGATGCGACTCTAGACGCGAGACGACTCCTGTGCGACTCCGTGCGCCTATCAGACAGCTGCTACCTTAGCGACCTGAGAAAACATGCTAAAAGAGTCAACATATAATGCTGGTGAGTTCACAGGTTTTATTTAAACGTTTCAAGTAATCCTTCGAAAACCGTTACCATCACAATTACTACTATGCTTGTAAGAACGCTAGCTAGGCGCAGAATAAGATACTCATACGGGTGAAACCATTGCTGACTAAGTCGTGTAGTGACCCTTAGTTTCCTATGGGCTACCGTCATCACCGGTAGACCTTGTTTTGTTAGAGACAATATGCACTCGCCCGGTCCCACCGTCGAGTGGGGTTTGTCAGTTCCCAATAGCGCTATCCATATTTCCCCGCCATATACCCATGTTAGTGGTTTCTAAGGGACTTTTTGATGAACCGTATAGTACGATAAGTAAGCCATAGTATAACGTGATAAAGTGTCATGAGCAATAAGAGTTTAATAAACCATAAGTCATAAAAGCGTTTTAAGCATGTTTCTCCCCCGAAAACATAAACCGTAAAATGTGGGGCCGTGAACTCACCTTAGGTTGCGTATACCGTTTATGAGTAACCCGTATGTGTGATATGAGTAAACCGTCTGTAAGATATGATAGCCCCAACTAGTGGCGACCTATCATAAGATATGTGTTAACTTAGACTAATAACCCGCAGGGTTCATTAGTCCCTAAGTCCAGTCCATGACCATGATGTGTTTGAAAAACGTGTTTGACCGACAACCAGACTACGTAAGACAAGACTCGACATCCCATTGGTGACCCGACATTCCACGTGTTCACCTCATACACAAACATACACAAAACATGCAACTCAGCACTTAACATGCGTTAAAGTTCAACGATTCTAACACATAGGTCAATTAACGTACGAACAAGTCCGAACACGTGTTACTATGTTACTAAGCATGTCACGGGGTTCCTATCATGTTCCTAGGTGTCAAATCGGGTTTCGGGATGTTAAAATACACTTACAACAGCATTTCATGCGATTAGGAACTTAGCATGCAATTAGGAAAGTCAACACGTGATTAGGGATGGTCAACAGGCAATTACCAGGGCTAATCGCCCCTTATGTTAGGTGATTAGGGCTAATCACATGCATATTAGGCGATTATGGTCATGTGGTATGCAATTCAGGGCTTAACTAGTGATTAGGGTCACAATTGCATGACATGAAGGCAATTAGGATCACAATTGCATGGACTGATAGCAATTATGAGGCTAATCGCCTACTACATCACACGAGTAGCCCTTGTCTTAGGCGATTATGCCCCTAATCGCCTATAACATAGGCGATTAGGATTGCTAATCGCCTATAGTGCAGCAAATGTGGTTTTTCGCGCGTTTAACCCTCCAAATCAGATCCGAAACGTGTAAAAACACCCAATAATCATCCAAACATATTAACAAACATATTTCAAGCAAAACCCCTAAGTTTTCATCATTCTAACAGTCCCGAATGCGAGCGTTTTCCCAAAATAGCAATTTAACATGAAAACATCACATCAACATGCAAGAACTTGCCCTAAATAGCAAATATCCAGATCTGATCACATAATCACGTTGTCCGAAAGCATCCTACTGTTCTAACATCATCCTAGAGCAAACCCTAACATCAAACAATCAACAACACACCTCATATCATCCTAAATCATCCAAAATCCTTCAAACGGGTCAAAACATCAAGTATCAACAATACACGACCAAAACCATTCAAACTCCTAGGACATTATCATACTAACTTGTAACAGCTAAAAACATCATAATAACACAAAAACAATCATGATTAAATCCCAAAAACTCTATCTTTAATCACATATAACACATATAACACATGCAAAGGTGTGGGTTTGTTTAGAAACGGTTTTAAATGGATTTTCAAAGACAAAAACCTTTATAAGTCAGGTCTGGACATTTAGGGAGTAAAACATAATCATTTAAAGGTTTGGGTTTGAAGAACACACCTTGTATGTAAGAGTAGATGATGGAATAAGCTTGGAAATGGTTGTTTGTGTGTAAAAATGGGTTCCAGAGGGTGTTTGTGGGTTGAGATATGTTATGGGACGGCTAGGGTTGTGTAAATAATGTTTTGGAGGTCAAGGGTGGTATTTATAGGTGTTTTTAGTCGTCAGACATGTTGCAGGCGATTATGATGTTCTATCAGGCGATTAGGGTGCTAATCGCCTAAAGAAACAAGCTAATCGCTTAAGAAAACAAGCTAATCGCCTACCAGATCAGGCTAATCGCCTACAGACACAAGCTAATCGCCTACAGACACAAGCTAATCGCCTACAGACACAAGCTAATCGCCTGACTGATCAGGCTAATCGCCTATCAGGTCAGGTGTGGTGTTTTTGGCGCGTTAAGCTCTATTTTAACATATGTTAACACATTTTCACGTACCGCCAAGTCACATAATGATTATAAACACATAATACATGAAAGTAAACACGTTCACACTCGTCCACCAATCCCCGGGACTCGAGACTTGCGTATGTTAAAACTCTAATGATGTGCGACTCGACTCGACCGACCTTGTTTTGTGTAACGTATGCACGACTCGCTAAGGTAGACTTACTAAGTTTTCAAAAGTTAGTTACCGGAAGTTGCCGGGTGTCACACTAATGGTGTTGTGTGTATGATTCGGTTGTGGTTAAATGGTGTCTGAAAGTTTTAGAGGAGTAGAAAGATTGTTTGTGGCAAGTGAATGTGAATCTTTGGCTCACTTTATATAGTGCAAATTATGGCAAGAAGGTTTCTTGATTCCTATCTCTCATTGATAAGTACACACCTCTTCATTTGTGTAATCTCTTGACCAAATGACAAATTTCCATCATGAATGTGGGTTGGCCGATTGTTTGCATAATCAAATCAAGTTGTTTTGGCAAAGGTTGGACCTAGGGAAGAGAGTTGTGTTTGCTTAAGATCCATTTGTGTGCAAGACGCCTATCTTGTCTTTAGTGTCATGCATGGGGTAATAAGACAAAGATTGTGTCAAGATTGTGGGAGATATGGATGATATCATGGCTGCCGCTACATTCTAGAGTGAGAGGGAGAGGAGTTGTGATGTTGACAAGAGGTTATTGGCCTTGAAAGGTCCCCTTTGGCCTATCCTTTTCTCCAAAAGAGGAAGGGTGTTGTTCTACAAGGGTGATGCTAGGTGTGTGTTGTTTGTTTCCTCTTTTTGTGTAAGATAGGTGGATTAATGATGAGGTAAGGTGATGGTGTCATGCTTGGGTAATTCGGCTGAAGGTTTTAGGGTGTGAAGGGTTTGATTCAAATGTCATGGTTATGTCAAGTGAAGTTTCTTGTTGTTTTCTCCTTGTCTTAGGCCGATTAGTGAAACATGGAGGAAATTCTTATAACAAGTCCTAATCATTTGCCAATTGGATACAAAGTGAGTGTGTGAAGGTGATAAATGTAGTAGTGTAGGGTGTGGTTCGGCTGAGATCTTTGTGGGGAAGGAATGAATTGTTTTTGGTAGATATTTTACTTACATATGTGTGATGAGGTTATATATTAATAATGGTCTCCTCATGTTTAGTTCACTAGGTCATAGGGTGGTTTGTGCATATGTATGTAAACATGGAAATGGTCAAAATTGTGTGATGTGTTATAATCTCTCATCAAAGGATCTTAGTTATCGGGTTTCACACAAGTTATAAAGTGAAATTGGTTGTTTGAGCAAGGATATAGTTCGGTTCTTAAGAGGTTCGATGACGATATTAACATGTATTAGTTCCATAAGTTATAGTTTCATGAACACATGTTTGATAGATGTTAACATATGGTAATTTTTGTGATCCACATACGTGTGTTAGTGAGGGGTTATCATGTGTTAGTGGGTGGTAACCTCTTAAAACACTTGATACGCTCTAAAATATACATATATTTATATCAACATTTCCTACATTTAAATAACGTTAAGGTTAGTTTTTATTAAATATTACTCCTAAATGGTTCGAATTAATTATTTAAAGGTTTTTAGTATAAGCGAGCCAAAACGGGGTATTTGAGTTATTTTAACACTCACTAAATTTTTAATGGTTAAAAGGGTCAACTAATTAGATGTATAATTTTGACTGGACTCTTATTTAAATTTTGTGTTGTAGGAACTAATGGGCCAGAGCCCAAACGAGATGAGCTCATTGCATTATGGATTATTCAATATGGAGATAATTGGGTTGGTCATGATAGCCATTTTGGGCTGAGGAAATATATGAATTGGTCTTACAAGAGCAGTCCACATTAACCATATATGAAAAGAGTTGGGCCGGCCCAGATTGAAAACAAAATAGGGCACGAGGTGAGGCTCTTGGCGGCTGTCAACGTTATAAAAAGAGAAGGCAGAGCTGACATGAGGGACAGAGAGGAGCTGCTCCAATCATTAGATCATTACTAAAAAAAATATATTATAATAATAATAAATAAAATTAGGGTGACGTTGGAGAGCTGACATCCAAAAGGCATAACAAATTTTAAAAAGGGGATTGGCGGCTGTTGTCATTGTGACAGTGAAGGTGGTTTAGAAGTGAAGTTTGAGGTTTTTAAATTTTATTTTTATTTTTAGTTTAATTATTTCATCTTTTAGTTAGATTAAGAAAAATTGTTCTAGTCATGATTATACTTGATGAATCTATTAGTTTCGTTTTGTTATCAATTATGATTGGCTAGATCTATTTTGGTTGTCTAGACTTGGGATGAATATTTGTTATTGTTGATTTTCTTTTGGGATTTGGATCTTGTTTGGCACTAGTTTATGTATAAAAATCTAAACTTTATTGGTTTTTGTTGTGGTTTATTATCCGGATGATGTTTATGTCATATTTTTTAGATCCATATGTGGCTATAATTTATTGACTTAGTGTTTTTAAATTAAAAGTCGCATATTTTTATCATTTGCTTTGTGTGATGATTTGATGGGTTGACTTGTTGACTTAGGATTTAAAATTGCATGTTTGACATCGTTTTGGGTTTATCACCTACCTTGAGACCGAGAGGAGATAGGTTGTGGGTTTGTTAGGATTTATTGGTTTGTTTGGTTAGATATTGCACGAGAGTGAATTTCTTTCCCGGTACCCTTTTTATCCGCTTTCCCAAACATTTACCTTTAGGATTAGATTCACCCCTTTATACCGTTAGGTGTTTCGTGATTAGTGAGACTGAGAGGAGATCTAATCTTTGGGTGCGTAAACTTTTATGTTTGGTGAGACCGAGAGGTGATCCATTCTTTACCCGGTGAGCTTCACACTACTTAGGATTTCATTTAGTTTTCTAGTGAGACCGAGAGGAGATCTAGATACTATAGTGTTTCCCGAGTTGGTTATACCCGTAGATCCCGGTAGTCATTCGAGTATCCATTTCCCATTAGCTTTCAACTTTATCAGTAGGATTCCCAGTCTAGACAGCCATCCTCTCCATTTCTGATTTCTCTTCCGTGAGCGTTTACTCTTTGATCTCTCGTCCTTGCTGCTTGTTTATTTCTTGTCTTATTTTATTTGTTTACTTGTTTATCTTTTTAGTATACTTGCTAGTTAAAAATCATGCTATTTTATATAGATTAGGACTCGACAGAGGTTTAGTATCGAGGGCTGCATATCAGTGTCCATGGATTGATACTCGGTCTTATCGACTTTACTACACTACGACCGGTACACTGCCGTGTTGTGTGGTTTAGCTTGGTGATTCCATTTTTAAAACCAGATTGTGAAACTTTAAATTTTTATATATATAAACCACAGCAATCAAGTTTTTGGCGCCGTTGCCGGGGACACTGGCGACTTCGAGAATGACCCGAGTCGGGGATCTAGTCATTCGTTCTTTGTTTATATTCGCTTTAGTTTAGTCGTATTTTTATCTCTTGTATGGTTTTAGGTTTTTCTGCGTGCCTTAGTTTACTTGTTTCCTTTGCTTTGGTTTTAGCGTGTTTGATTAGCCGTTTTATTTTCGTTTATTAGTTGTGATTTTACCATTTTATCTTGGCAGTGCATGCGACACACCCGTTCACAGGGACCAGCTGAGTTATCTGCATTTTCAGAACCAGAGCGTGTTTTTCGCAGTCGTAGGCGATACCGTGTTGTGGAGCACCTAGCACCCGATACGGAGCACGAGCAGGATTTCGGGCTTGCGTGGATATTCCAGACGGACGCCGCCCTTGCACCAGAGGCATCTACTGTAGCTGAGGAGTTCGAGGTAGGGCCAGATATCACCATGGCAGAGCAGCCACCACGCCGTGTGGTAGCAGATTATGCGAGACCCATCACGGGTGCCGCTAGGTCCAGTATTGCCCGACCCGCTGTCGAGGCAAATAACTGGCAGATTCCACCTCAGATCATATCGTTGATTTCGAATACTTGTGTTTTTCATGGGTTGTCGAATGAGGACCCAAACGCTCATCTTTCTCGATTTTATCGTCTGTGTGACACGTTTCAGATCAATACCATGACAGAGGACGCGTGCAAGTTGCGTTTATTTCCATTCTCTCTTGTTGATCGTGCCCAGAGCTGGTTGGAGTCCCTTCCAGCAGGTTCCATTCGTACTTGGGAGGAGATGCAGGAGAAGTTCCTAAACAAATATTTTCCTCCTTCCAAGACTGCTCATTTGAGGACTATGATCCAGGAGTATCGGCAGCGTGCTGATGAGTCATTTGATGAGACGTGGGAACGTTTCAAGGAAATGTTGAATAGGTGTCCTAATCACGGGATGGAGGACTGGGCGTTGGTCGAGAAGTTCTATCATGGTACGACTTTGGCTACCAGGGACAAGCTCGACACTATAGCTGGTGGCAATTTGTTGAACACCAAAGATCCCACTGAGTGTTTTCAGCTTTTTGAGGAGATTGCTATGCGCAGCTATCAGAATGTGGAATCTAGGGACACTGCTCCAGCTGCACCCGCTCAGAGGGGAGTTCACACGGTTGACCCCACCACTTTGTTGGCAGCTCAGGTCGAGGCTCTTACGAAAATGATGAAAGATATGCAGAAGAAGAGCGAGCAAAAGTGTGAGGTATGTCGAGGGGGGCATGACACGGTCGCGTGTCCAGTCGCTGCTGTTGAGCATCAGGAGCAGGTTGATTATGTTCAGAATGCGAACCAGAATTCGTATGGTAATAATTATAATTCTGGTTGGAAAAATCATCCTGGCTTCAGTTGGAAGAGTGGAAACCCACCGGGGTTCCCACTTAGATCTCAGCGTGAGAGTTTGTTTCAGCAGCCCCGACAAGATGTGGGCCCGAGTGGAGGAGAGAAGAAACCCACTCTAGAGGACATGATGGCCCAGCAGTCGCAGTTGATGACACAGTTCATGGCTCGTGATGAGAAGAGATACCAGGAGACTCAGACGACATTCAGGGAGCACGAGGCTTTCATGAAGAGTCAGAGTACCGCGATGCAGAATCTCGAGAGGACTGTTGGTCAGTTAGCAGAGCGGATGAATGAGAGGCAAGCTGGTGGTCTACCGAGCAACACAGAGAAGAATCCGAAAGATCAGGTGATGGCAGTTACCACCAGGAGCGGTAGAGGAGCCGTTGAGATCGAGCCGGCAGTTGTTCAGGAGCCGATCGATGAGGAGGTTGAGATGGAGGTCCAGGACGAGGTGCACCCTACTAGGCGAGTCCCAGCAAGTACCGCACAGTCCCATGAGTCTCCCACAGAGCAGCAGAAGCAAAAGGAGCCCGGGAGAGTTTACACACCTCCAGTTCCATACCCGGGCAGATTGAGGCGAGAGCGTGATACTGAGCAGTATAGCAGGTTCCTTGAGTTGTTCAAGCAACTCCATGTGAACCTTCCTTTTGTTGAGGCATTGACACATATGCCGAAGTACGCGAAGTTTTTGAAGGACCTTCTGACGAATAAGAAAAAGTTGGAGGAGTTGTCCACTGTTACTCTTAGTGAGGAGTGTTCTGCAGTCCTGCAGAACAAGGTCCCACAAAAGATGACTGATCCGGGTAGTTTCACTATCCCATGTCTGATCGGGAATCTTTCAGTGAGTAATGCTTTAGCTGACCTAGGTGCTAGCATAAACCTCATGCCATATTCTGTTTTTGCTAAGCTAAACCTAGGAGAGCCGTCTCCCACCCGTATGAGTATTCAGTTGGCCGACCGCACGGTCAAGTATCCACGGGGGATTGTGGAGAACATGCTTGTGAAAGTCGACAAGTTCGTCTTTCCTGTTGATTTCGTGATCCTCGACATGGATGAGGATGCGAATGTCCCTCTGATCTTAGGTCGACCATTTCTAGCTACCGGGAGAGCATTGATTGATGTCTTCGACGGTAAGCTCACACTTCGTGTAGATGATGAAACAGTCACCTTTGATATCAAGAGGTCGATGAGGCACACGGCCGATCATGACGACACTTTATACTTTATTGATACCATCATGTCTCATGTTGGTAGCGTTTTGAGCGGGATATGCGGAGTTGAGGCACCGCCAGCAGAGGTAGTGAGTGTTGTTTCTGATCCTAGTCCTTTGACTAGTGACCCTCCCTTGGTACCGGAGGTTTTCGAGGTGATTGAGAGGGAGGAGCCTCAGGAGAGGCCATCTGTTGAGAAACCCCCATCCTTGGAGCTTAAAGAGCTACCATCTCATCTTGAGTACGCATATCTTGATGAGGGTTCTCAGTTGCCCGTCATTGTTTCATCTGAATTGACGGAAGATGAGAGGGCGAGATTGTTAGTTGTGCTGAGATCGCACAAGCAGGCGATTGCGTGGAAGCTGATGGACATAAAGGGTATCAACCCTTCCTTTTGCACGCATAAGATATTGATGGAGGAGGAATACAAACCGGTGGTTCAGCCACAGCGTAGGTTGAACCCACATATGCAGGAGGTGGTCAAGAATGAGGTCATCAAATTGCTTGATGCAGGCCTCATCTATCCTATTTCTGATTCTGCATGGGTCAGTCCAGTTCAGGTCGTCCCCAAGAAGGGTGGGATGACGGTGGTGACGAATGAGAAGAACGAACTCATCCCCACCAGGACTGTCACCGGTTGGCGAGTTTGCATCGACTACCGTCGATTGAATGATGCAACTCGCAAGGATCATTTCCCTCTATCGTTTATTGATCAGATGTTGGAGCGTCTGTCAGGACAGCAGTTTTACTGCTTCCTTGATGGCTTTTCAGGTTATTTCCAGATCCCTATTGCACCAGAGGATCAGGAAAAGACCACGTTTACATGTCCTTATGGCACATTTGCGTACCGACGCATGCCTTTTGGATTATGTAATGCTCCAGCGACTTTCTAGAGGTGTATGGTTGCGATTTTTCATGACATGATAGAGGACTCCATGGAGGTGTTCATGGATGATTTTTCCGTATTTGGGAGTTCCTTTGATCATTGTCTGAAGAATTTGGATCGCATGTTGGCGAGATGTGAGGAAACCAATTTGATGTTAAATTGGGAGAAGTGCCATTTCATGGTACGTGAGGGGATTGTGCTGGGTCACAAGATTTCACAGGCAGGGCTTGAGGTCGATAGGGCCAAGATTGAGACCATCTCCAAGCTCCCGCCGCCGACGAATGTGAAATCTATTAGGAGCTTCCTAGGCCATGCGGGCTTTTACCGCCGTTTCATTCGCGATTTCTCTAAAATTGCGAGGCTGATGACCCAGCTGTTAGAGAAAGATACACCGTTTGTATTCTCTGAGGATTGTATGAGGGCGTTTGAAACGCTAAAGGAGAAGTTGGTGAGTGCCCCCATTCTTATTGCCCCCGATTGGAGCTTACCGTTTGAGCTCATGTGTGATGCGAGTGATTTCGCTGTAGGGGCAGTTTTGGGGCAGCGGAGAGATAAACATTTTCACCCCATATACTACGCTAGTAAGACTCTTAATGATGCTCAAGAGAATTATACCACTACTGAGAAAGAGCTTCTAGCGGTAGTTTTTGCGTTTGATAAGTTTAGATCATATCTTGTTCTCTCAAAGACCATCGTTTATACGGATCATGCAGCATTGAGGCATTTGTTTGCCAAGAAAGATGCTAAGCCACGTTTAATTCGATGGATCTTGTTGCTTACAGAGTTTGATATTGAGATCAAAGATAAGAAGGGAGCGGAGAATGTACAGCAGATCATTTGTCCCGGCTTGAGGACCCTACTCGTGAGGAGATGAGAGAGGAGGCTATTGGTGACAGCTTCCCTCACGAGTATCTGTTGTTTGTGAGCGCTCAGGACGAGGGATTCCCATGGTTCGCCGATTTTGCGAACTATTTATCGAGTGATGTCCTTGTGAAGGGCATGACATTTCAGCAAAAGAAGAAATTCTTTGCAGATGTTAAGCACTACTTATGGGAGGATCCGTATTTGTTTCGCATCGGTGCAGATCAGGTGGTTAGGAGATGTGTGTATGGTGATGAGGCGAGGGAGATCCTCAAGCATTGTCATGAGGGACCAGCTGGTGGCCACCATGGAGCTACCTACACCGCGAAGAAGGTGTTTGATTCGGGCTTTTATTGGCCGACGGTGTTTAGGGATGCTCATGAGTATGTTAGGAGTTGTGATGCGTGCCAGAGGGTTGGCAATATCTCATCGAGGGATGAGATGCCCCAGAACCCCATTCAGGTTGTTGAGATTTTTGATATATGGGGGATTGATTTTATGGGGCCGTTTCCATCTTCACGAGGGAACAAGTATATTCTTGTCGCGGTTGATTATGTTTCCAAGTGGGTGGAGGCACAGGCCTTGCCCACTAATGACGCTAGAGTTGTTGTGAGATTTTTGAAGAAGTTGTTTGCACGCTTTGGTACCCCCAAAGCCTTGATCAGTGATAGAGGCACCCACTTTTGTAATGCCCAGATGGAGAAGGTGTTGAAGCGCTATGGTGTCACACATCGGCTTTCGACTTCCTATCATCCACAGACGAGTGGGCAAGTGGAGGTCTCGAATAGGGGTATCAAGCGTATTCTGGAGAAAACTGTCGGTCACAACAGGTCAGATTGGTCCGACAAGTTAGATGATGCACTTTGGGCTTTCCGTACCGCGTTTAAGACACCTATCGGTACTACTCCATTTCGTTTGATCTATGGGAAAGCGTGCCATCTACCGGTCGAGTTGGAGCACCGCGCTTATTGGGCTTTGAAGACAGTCAATTTGGACATGTCTAGCGCGGGCCAACACCGGTTTCTTCAGCTTCATGAGTTGGACGAGTTGCGCGACGAGGCGTACGCGCGTTCGTGGGGGTATAAAGAGCACACGAAGGAGCTTCATGATAGACACTTGAAGAGTGTGAAAGAATTCAAGTGTGGGGATAAGGTGCTCTTATATAACTCCCGTTTGAGATTGTTTCCCGGGAAATTGAAATCCCGTTGGTCGGGACCGTTCACGGTTCGAGAGGTGTTCCCATATGGGACAATTGAGATTGAGGGGACAGATGGGGCTGCATTCAAGGTGAATGGGCACAGGCTGAAGTTGTATGTTGGTGGCCCGGTTGAGGAGCGCAAGGTCGAGGCGGTCTACCTTGACCTCCCCGCTGATTGATTTGTCGTTGAGGTTCGTTCTCGGGTGTTTACCCGAGTGTACATATTAGTTGAGCTTATTTCTATTTTATTTTTTGCTTTTCTTTATTTTGAATTTTCATATTAAAAAAATACAAAAAAAATATATATAAAAAAAGGAGAGAAAAAAAAAGTGGTGTAGAAACATCTCCCCCGTACTCAATCTCCATTCGGGGGAGATTGTTTTCAAGCCATATTATTATTATTAATGGTTTGTTTCTTTGTGTTTGCCGCGATTCGCGAGCATTGAGTTGTCATGCAGGTTATTATTTGGTTATGCTTGATCGAGCCGGCAGTTACATGTTTTTAGGATGCTCCCACATATCAGCTCATCGCATTTTGTCAGGGGAGTATCAGTTTTCCTTTATCTTTTTCTTATTTATGTTTATGTTAGCCACTTTTGACACACATTGGGGACAATGTGCGTTTTAAGTGTGGGGATGGAGTATATAAATAAAATTTATAATTTCAAAAAAAAAAATCAAAAAAAAATCAAAAATCAAAAATGAAAAAAAGAGTCTAAAAAAAATAAAAATTTTGAAAAATACAAAAAGAAATAATAAAAGTTTTTGCAAGTCCCGAGGTGATTGATTACACACAGAAGACACGCCTTAGCCATTGTAAAGCGTAAGCTGAAGGCGGGTTGATGTGGGTTTGCACTTCTTGGGGGCACGGGATTTCTTTAAGTTGCGCGATAGTAAAGTAGGTCCAGCTAGTCGGTTTTTGAAGTAAAATGGTTTTTGGGATACTTATGATAGTGGAACAAACCTGATTTAGGAAGACCACTCTTGGCTTTTACCGACATCCCATTCCCGCACTTGATAGTGAGGATTTGAGCCTATTTGAGTACTATGATATTCACTTTCATTTGTTGAGTGCTACCTACATGTTGCTTGATTACAGAACTTGTGCATCATGATACATTTTTAGACCTTGGTTTTGGACTTGGCATTAGCGTGATAGAGGCATTTAGGATCACCCACATCTTAGCCCTTGTCCTTTCTTTTTGTTTTTCATTTTTTGACCCCTTTGATATTCCCTTAGTCGCCACTTTGAGCCTTTTCCCTTTTCGTTTGTCTACCATGTTACCACTTTTTATTTTTATATATCCGGTTTTGAGTTCTAGTTTAGTTGTTGAAAAAATTAAATATATTTATTATAAAAGAAAAAAAAAAGAGAGAGAAAAAAAAAGTTGAAAAAGAAAAAAGAAAAAATTCCAGAAAAAAAAAGAATTATTTGAGTTGTATATAAATAAATTGTTGAGTAAAAAAAAAAAAGAAAAAGAAAAAAAAAGAGAGAATAAGTTAGATATGGGTCAAAATTACCCATCTTAATTATTTTTATGTTTTGAGTTTATTTTTCCGGATTTTCATCTTTATTTTCTTTTTAGCCACTTTTCCCAAATATTTCCTACCCTTAGCCCTTGCCTACCCATAAGTCCTCTTGATTAATGTTGGTCCAAACCATTTAGGTGAAGATTTGATCCTTGTACAAGCCTATGTGTCTCAAGCTTCATGTTTAGGTGTTGAGGGTTTACTTACATATGCTTTTATCTATACCGAGTGATGAGAGATGTTTGTGAGGGGTACTAGCTTGGTTTGGTTGAAATCTTGATGGGGAGTGAAGCTTGATTAGGTAATCCCATGTTTTACAAAAAAAAATGGTATCACATTTGACTAGTTGGGCCGTTTGCTTCTTGACCGTTGTAAGTCTTGTGATATTTTTGTGTCCTTAAGATTTGTGGCTTGCTTAGGCCTTGCTAGATGTTAGTCGTGTTTGGTCTAAGTGTGGGTATGATGTGTTGTTTGATTTTTGCTTAGGGACAAGCAAATGAATAAGTGTGGGGATGTTTGATACGCTCTAAAATATACATATATTTATATCAACATTTCCTACATTTAAATAACGTTAAGGTTAGTTTTTATTAAATATTACTCCTAAATGGTTCGAATTAATTATTTAAAGGTTTTTAGTATAAGCGAGCCAAAACGGGGTATTTGAGTTATTTTAACACTCACTAAATTTTTAATGGTTAAAAGGGTCAACTAATTAGATGTATAATTTTGACTGGACTCTTATTTAAATTTTGTGTTGTAGGAACTAATGGGCCAGAGCCCAAACGAGATGAGCTCATTGCATTATGGATTATTCAATATGGAGATAATTGGGTTGGTCATGATAGCCATTTTGGGCTGAGGAAATATATGAATTGGTCTTACAAGAGCAGTCCACATTAACCATATATGAAAAGAGTTGGGCCGGCCCAGATTGAAAACAAAATAGGGCACGAGGTGAGGCTCTTGGCGGCTGTCAACGTTATAAAAAGAGAAGGCAGAGCTGACATGAGGGACAGAGAGGAGCTGCTCCAATCATTAGATCATTACTAAAAAAAATATATTATAATAATAATAAATAAAATTAGGGTGACGTTGGAGAGCTGACATCCAAAAGGCATAACAAATTTTAAAAAGGGGATTGGCGGCTGTTGTCATTGTGACAGTGAAGGTGGTTTAGAAGTGAAGTTTGAGGTTTTTAAATTTTATTTTTATTTTTAGTTTAATTATTTCATCTTTTAGTTAGATTAAGAAAAATTGTTCTAGTCATGATTATACTTGATGAATCTATTAGTTTCGTTTTGTTATCAATTATGATTGGCTAGATCTATTTTGGTTGTCTAGACTTGGGATGAATATTTGTTATTGTTGATTTTCTTTTGGGATTTGGATCTTGTTTGGCACTAGTTTATGTATAAAAATCTAAACTTTATTGGTTTTTGTTGTGGTTTATTATCCGGATGATGTTTATGTCATATTTTTTAGATCCATATGTGGCTATAATTTATTGACTTAGTGTTTTTAAATTAAAAGTCGCATATTTTTATCATTTGCTTTGTGTGATGATTTGATGGGTTGACTTGTTGACTTAGGATTTAGAAATTGCATGTTTGACATCGTTTTGGGTTTATCACCTACCTTGAGACCGAGAGGAGATAGGTTGTGGGTTTGTTAGGATTTATTGGTTTGTTTGGTTAGATATTGCACGAGAGTGAATTTCTTTCCCGGTACCCTTTTTATCCGCTTTCCCAAACATTTACCTTTAGGATTAGATTCACCCCTTTATACCGTTAGGTGTTTCGTGATTAGTGAGACTGAGAGGAGATCTAATCTTTGGGTGCGTAAACTTTTATGTTTGGTGAGACCGAGAGGTGATCCATTCTTTACCCGGTGAGCTTCACACTACTTAGGATTTCATTTAGTTTTCTAGTGAGACCGAGAGGAGATCTAGATACTATAGTGTTTCCCGAGTTGGTTATACCCGTAGATCCCGGTAGTCATTCGAGTATCCATTTCCCATTAGCTTTCAACTTTATCAGTAGGATTCCCAGTCTAGACAGCCATCCTCTCCATTTCTGATTTCTCTTCTGTGAGCGTTTACTCTTTGATCTCTCGTCCTTGCTGCTTGTTTATTTCTTGTCTTATTTTATTTGTTTACTTGTTTATCTTTTTAGTATACTTGCTAGTTAAAAATCATGCTATTTTATATAGATTAGGACTCGACAGAGGTTTAGTATCGAGGGCTGCATATCAGTGTCCATGGATTGATACTCGGTCTTATCGACTTTACTACACTACGACCGGTACACTGCCGTGTTGTGTGGTTTAGCTTGGTGATTCCATTTTTAAAACCAGATTGTGAAACTTTAAATTTTTATATATATAAACCACAGCAATCAACACTTTGTGATGATTCAGGTTTGAGTGGATTGTGTAGCTTTCCACTTGAACATTGTCAAATGTATTGTTATTTTGTACAAGGGTGTTAATCGGGTATCCAGTTGCTCTCTGTTGAGCATGTGTTTGGCTTGACTGTTCAACATAACAGGACACATAATATTTGAGTCATAACTTTAACCCTTATAGGGCGCTTAATCATTGTGGTATTGTCTTAATACAACGTAACAGGACACATAATATTTGAGTCATAAAACTTCAGTTTTATAGGACGTTTATTCGCTAGAGTTTTATTATAACATAACTTAATAGGATTGATGTGCTCAAAATGGTTTAGTAAAAATTAACTAAATTAACCTAAACTAGACACTCTAAGTTTTAAATTTATAAACTAAGACTCTCTAAACCTAAACCACACAACCGGCAAGTGTACCGGTCAGTGCAGTACAGCTAAAGTAAGTCCGAGTATTGAACCCACGAGACTCTACTAGAAAACGTAAACTAGACTCGATTACTTATCCTAAATACTGACTTAATAATGTTTTGTTGTTTAAAGGGGGGTTTCTAACAAACTAATGTAAATAAATAAAATAAAACTAAAATAACTAAAGACACAAACTGGGAACCGTAACTAGAAGCAGGTGATGGGAAGGCACTACCTAGGCTAGAATCCTACACATGAATGATAAGTTTCTAACGGCTATGGAACTGGTGTGGAACCGAGATCTTAAAATACTAAACATCAAGAATAAACTAGACACCCTCGACCCTTCTCAAGGGGAAACCCTAGAATACTGTTGTGCTGTTAAACCACCGGTTGAGAGGTTACCCTCACAGGCTTACCTACTCGAATCTTAAAGTACCCGCTAGACAGTCTACCTCACAGCGCGAAAGTCACAATACACCCGAAAGTGCAAGGGGTAACTACAATATTTCTGATAAGACTTGGCCTACAAGGAATGATAGGGAAACTAGGAAGATCTTCTCACAAAGCCTCTAGATCTAGCAATTTAACACTCTAGACAGACCAACAATCTCGCACCTTACAGCTATTGAGAATTGGTAGAACACTTAGAATTATCTAACTAACAATTACAACTCCTATGGATAACCTGCAGAAATTAACCATAAACTAGTCGCTAACACCCAGTCCGCAACCTAACCCGCATTCATACATGAAAGACATTCACAAAAACGCAAGTGGAGTTTATAAAAATTAATTAAACAAAACTAAATACGCATACACATCAAACCAGAAATAAAAAGTTCTTTACTTTAAAATTCACCCACAACTAAAAGTTCCAAAACCAAAAGAAAATAAATCAAACAAGCGTATTCATCTTTAACCTAGGTAGTGAAAAAGGTTTAGCCTCTAAAAGTCATGGTAAAATCAAAACAATAAAAACCAGACAAATTCATGGTGTTCACAACGGATAGGAATAGATAAATAATAAATACCCGACCCGTGCTCGCACCTATACTTCAACCTTAACCTCTTTCCCTTTCCAATACTCCCGTTGTCGACTCCAATATCGAATAAATAATCCTCCTCTTCGCTGCCGCTGCTGCTTCGTTCCTTTTTTTGCTCTTGTTGGAGTTCCGAAAAAAGAATAATAATATCAATTGCCTTCTTGTGCCCTTCTTATTTTCGATCAACTCTTCTCCAACCAATAACAATATGCGGCCAACGAAAGAATATAATATTTCCTCTAGTGGAGCCCTCCAAATTTGCTTGTGCTTTTTTGGGCCATGTCACAAAATCACGTAAACATTGGACTTAAGTCCATTATTATTATTGTTATTGTTATTGCTATTGCTATTGCTATTGCTTTGCTTTTCCTCTTGCTGTTGTTGTTGCTGTTGCTGTTGCTGTTGCTGTTGTTGTTGTTGTTGATGTTGTTACTACTTCAAGCTTTTGACTCGGGTGTTCTAGACTTGACCAAAGTTGCTCGTTTACGCTCCAACGTCCATGAACACCTACAAAATATAAAATAAATACTAAAACTAACCAAAATTAATAAAATTTTATAAAAACCTATACTAAATAAAATAGACCGGTACAAGCCTAAAACTAATAAAAACACTATCTAAACGACTGAAAAACTGTACAAACTTTACACAGAAAATAGATGTATTTTACAATACATCAAATATCCCCACACTTATCTCTTTTTCGTCCCTGAAAAAGAATTATGCTATGGAATCATAATCAAATAATCTGGCCTCTAAACGTAGGTTACTTTAATTTTAAAAATCTAATCACGTGCCAACTGCGATTGCAGGTATAGTTGTCCTCTTAAACCCAACCGCCGGTTTCTAAGCCCCTTATCATGTTAGTTTAATTGTAGGTTTATTTAGTCTACCTAGGGTCTCACACTAAAGAAGCCACAGTTCCTCCTAATCCCGCCTCAAGCTTATGAAGGTAAAGGAACAACCACTTGACCATTTCCCAACCGTCTTATGCAGAAAACCAAGAGAATTTAAAATCACTTTTTTTTTTCTTTTTTTTTCGGCATACTTAACTCAGAGGGTGTGACCAATCCAAGTCGCTATCCCAGTGGCCAGGCACCTTAAGCTTCAGCATTTTTTTTTCATCTCAGCATACTTAACTCAGAGGGTGTGGCCAATTCAAGTCGCTATCCCAGTGACCAGGCACCTTAAGCTTCAGCATTTTTGCTTTGATTTCTATTTTTTTAAGTGATTAGAAATTCTAACGGTTTTCTACTTATAACGGTGCTTCTTATACTATTTTTGGCGGTTTCGGTCACCCCGTTTCTCCTAGATGAGAACCCACAAAATAGCCTAACATAATTAATTTATTACTTTTCAAAGGAAACCTTTCTACCGGCTGAGCCTACCCACATATCCCAAATCAGACACGTTTTTAATCAATTTTAATCTCTTATTATACATACTATTTGAAAACCGGACACCTAACTTTACCTATCATCTTCCATATTTTATATAATGCAAACTTCAAAATCAGGGACATTTTTTTTTTCAATTTTTTTTAAACCAAAACGACTCTATATACAGACTAAACGACAGTTTCCCATCCCCACACTTAAATTTTACATTGCCCTCAATGTAGGAATAGAAAACGACTTAAAACAAACAAAAAAAATCCGAATACAAAAATTATAAAATAAATAAAAAAAACTAGGGCAAATTGGAAAAGACTTAGCTGGTTAATTTTTTGTTGTGTAAGCTCCAAAACTCTAGTCCAATCCAGCTCGATCGTATAGCATTTCATTCGCGATCGGCTCTGCAACAATGGTATACTCTCGGGTTGCTTCGATATAATGAACAGCTCTGGAATCGCCCGAATGGAGATTGAGTACGGGCGGTACAATCCAAACCTGCACAAGACAAAGCAAACAAAGAAACCGAGCATAATACTGAACCATACAAGAATAAAAGACTCAAACTACTAACTTAGACTCATAATATAACAACAAACAAGAAGACGTACCTGCTTGGCCAAATGGCGGTGAATGGTGGTAGAACCAAATGGGTAGAAGAAAGAAAATTTCGGTTCTCGCTCAACGTGAAGGACACTGGTGATCGCAACACGCGTTGCAAGCAAAAAAAAAATATAACTTTCCGGGGTAATAGCTGGTCGCATGAGGCGAACAGGTCAGCCCAGACTCCTCACGTTACGTGAAAAGTCTTTTTTCAGAGAAAGTTAATTAATTTTTTTTTTAAGAAAAATTAATTTTTTTATTACCCAAACCTTTACCAAAAATCCCACTCATAAAATATATAAAGATAATACATGGGATCCGCTCATGGTAAAATTTCCTTTACCCAAGCAAACACGCAAACCTGTAAACAGACTCAAAGACACAAAAACAAAGATAACATAGAAAGATAAAAACCTATGAACCATTACCGAAGGACAGACCACAAATAAAAAAAATTAAAAGCTAGAAAAAAAAATTAAATAAGTATAAATAAAAATTTACAAATTCTACAAAGCCTCCCCACACTTAAACTTAATCAGGGGGCTTCTCTTTTATCTGGACGCGATCCAACCCATTTAATTCCACTCGACCCTCGTTAACAATTGAATATTTATTAGTGGGAGTGAAAAATAATTTAAGCATTTTTAACGGGTCAAACCACCAGAATTTAAACTTACCTGGAATGAACTGGATGCGTGGCATGTAGCAAGAAGATTGATCGTGCTTGACTTTCACTGGCTTCTTCTTCTCCAAATCGTGCCAGCCGTTGATCCTCTTCCGATTCCGATCCTTTATTTTTCTCTTCCTTGCCCTCTCCCGTGGTGCTGTTGATTTTGAAGTTCCATCTATCACTAATACCACAGGCCAGCTAGGGTGCGCTTCTTCTTCAACCACTTCTTCTTCAACTTCCTTTGGTGACTCTTTTATTTCCACAGTCGGGTACCCTTCCAATAAAGCCTTTAAGATGTTGAGGTCACCCATTGGGTCAAAATCTCTATCTACTTCTGGAGTTGTCAAATCAACCAACTCGTCACCAAACTCTGCCTCCCATGATGGTTCATTACTTACCTCACCTTCAACCATCACTACTTCCTCATCCGTGTCTTCTTCATCAGAGTCACTCCCGAAATCATATATAGTAACCTGTGGCACCAGAGGTGGGACTAAGATGTCCATTATGGTCTCTGGCTCTAACTGTGATTCAGGGGGAGCTCTACAAACTGGGTGCGGGTAAACTGTTTCCATCTCCACTGGAGGCGGCTTTGTTCCTGGGGGAAGTGGGATTAACGGGCCGGAGCCAACATGATGACCAACTAAGTTCTCATTTTTATCATAGCAAGGAACCTTTAGAGCTATGGGATTCGGTCTATTTAGACGCTCGATTATAGCCTTACGTTCCCTATCTCGCTCTTCCCTGTATGATCTAAGCCATTCATCAAATTCCTCTTTCGTGTTCAGCTCTGTCTAGTGATATTGCAGGAAATATGGCCTGGTATACGTATTCGCACGGTAACTTGGGGGATACCTCGATGCATTTGGGCATTTCATGGTAAAATGGGGTCCTCCACAGATCTCACACATGATTAAATACAAAAAAATTTAAATATAATTATATAATAAAAATAAAAGGCAGACTCAAAACAAACAACAAGTAGCACGGATATAGCAGATAAGTGTAATTGAAGCTAATAAACGCAATCGCCTAAGAGTCCCCGGCAACGGCGCCAAAAACTTGATGTGCTCAAAATGGTTTAGTAAAAATTAACTAAATTAACCTAAACTAGACACTCTAAGTTTTAAATTTATAAACTAAGACTCTCTAAACCTAAACCACACAACCGGCAAGTGTACCGGTCAGTGCAGTACAGCTAAAGTAAGTCCGAGTATCGAACCCACGAGACTCTGCTAGAAAACGTAAACTAGACTCGATTACTTATCCTAAATACTGACTTAATAATGTTTTGTTGTTTAAAGGGGGGTTTCTAACAAACTAATGTAAATAAATAAAATAAAACTAAAATAACTAAAGACACAAACTGGGAACCGTAACTAGAAGCAGGTGATGGGAAGGCACTACCTAGGCTAGAATCCTACACATGAATGATAAGTTTCTAACGGCTATGGAACTGGTGTGGAACCGGGATCTTAAAATACTAAACATCAAGAATAAACTAGACACCCTCGACCCTTCTCAAGGGGAAACCCTAGAATACTCTTGTGTTGTTAAACCACCGGTTGAGAGGTTACCCTCACAGGCTTACCTACTCGAATCTTAAAGTACCCGCTAGACAGTCTACCTCACAGCGCGAAAGTCACAATACACCCGAAAGTGCAAGGGGTAACTACAATATTTTTGATAAGACTTGGCCTACAAGGAATGATAGGGAAACTAGTAAAATCTTCTCACAAAGCCTCTAGATCTAGCAATTTAACACTCTAGACAGACCAACAATCTCGCACCTTACAGCTATTGAGAATTGGTAGAACACTTAGAATTATCTAACTAACAATTACAACTCCTATGGATAACCTGCAGAAACTAACCATAAACTAGTCGCTAACACCCAGTCCGCAACCTAACCCGCATTCATACATGAAAGACATTCACAAAAACGCAAGTGGAGTTTATAAAAATTAATTAAACAAAACTAAATACGCATACACATCAAACCAGAAATAAAAAGTTCTTTACTTTAAAATTCACCCACAACTAAAAGTTCCAAAACCAAAAGAAAATAAATCAAACAAGCGTATTCATCTTTAACCTAGGTAGTGAAAAAGGTTTAGCCTCTAAAAGTCATGGTAAAATCAAAACAATAAAAACCAGACAAATTCATGGTGTTCACAACGGATAGGAATAGATAAATAATAAATACCCGACCCGTGCTCGCACCTATACTTCAACCTTAACCTCTTTCCCTTTCCAATACTCCCGTTGTCGACTCCAATATCGAACAAATAATCCTCCTCTTCGCTGCCGCTGCTGCTTCGTTCCTTTTTTTGCTCTTGTTGGAGTTCCGAAAAAAGAATAATAATATCAATTGCCTTCTTGTGCCCTTCTTATTTTCGATCAACTCTTCGTTCCTGTTGTTGTTGTTGTTGTTGTTGTTGTTGTTGTTGTTGTTGTTGTTGTTGTTGTTGTTGTTGTTGTTGTTGTTGTTGTTGTTGTTGTTGTTGTTGTTGTTGTTGTTGTTGTTGTTGTTGTTGTTGTTGTTGTTGTTGTTGTTGTTGTTGTTGTTGTTGTTGTTGTTGTTGTTGTTGTTGTTGTTGTTGTTGTTGTTGTTGTTGTTGTTGTTGTTGTTGTTGTTGTTGTTGTTGTTGTTGTTGTTGTTGTTGTTGTTGTTGTTGTTGTTGTTGTTGTTGTTGTTGTTGTTGTTGTTGTTGTTGTTGTTGTTGTTGTTGTTGTTGTTGTTGTTGTTGTTGTTGTTGTTGTTGTTGTTGTTGTTGTTGTTGTTGTTGTTGTTGTTGTTGTTGTTGTTGTTGTTGTTGTTGTTGTTGTTGTTGTTGTTGTTGTTGTTGTTGTTGTTGTTGTTGTTGTTGTTGTTGTTGTTGTTGTTGTTGTTGTTGTTGTTGTTGTTGTTGTTGTTGTTGTTGTTGTTGTTGTTGTTGTTGTTGTTGTTGTTGTTGTTGTTGTTGTTGTTGTTGTTGTTGTTGTTGTTGTTGTTGTTGTTGTTGTTGTTGTTGTTGTTGTTGTTGTTGTTGTTGTTGTTGTTGTTGTTGTTGTTGTTGTTGTTGTTGTTGTTGTTGTTGTTGTTGTTGTTGTTGTTGTTGTTGTTGTTGTTGTTGTTGTTGTTGTTGTTGTTGTTGTTGTTGTTGTTGTTGTTGTTGTTGTTGTTGTTGTTGTTGTTGTTGTTGTTGTTGTTGTTGTTGTTGTTGTTGTTGTTGTTGTTGTTGTTGTTGTTGTTGTTGTTGTTGTTGTTGTTGTTGTTGTTGTTGTTGTTGTTGTTGTTGTTGTTGTTGTTGTTGTTGTTGTTGTTGTTGTTGTTGTTGTTGTTGTTGTTGTTGTTGTTGTTGTTGTTGTTGTTGTTGTTGTTGTTGTTGTTGTTGTTGTTGTTGTTGTTGTTGTTGTTGTTGTTGTTGTTGTTGTTGTTGTTGTTGTTGTTGTTGTTGTTGTTGTTGTTGTTGTTGTTGTTGTTGTTGTTGTTGTTGTTGTTGTTGTTGTTGTTGTTGTTGTTGTTGTTGTTGTTGTTGTTGTTGTTGTTGTTGTTGTTGTTGTTGTTGTTGTTGTTGTTGTTGTTGTTGTTGTTGTTGTTGTTGTTGTTGTTGTTGTTGTTGTTGTTGTTGTTGTTGTTAGTACTACTACTTCAAGCTTTTGACTCGGGTGTTCTAGACTTGACCAAAGTTGCTCGTTTACGCTCCAACGTCCATGAACACCTACAAAATATAAAATAAATACTAAAACTAACCAAAATTAATAAAATTCTATAAAAACCTATACTAAATAAAATAGACCGGTACAAGCCTAAAACTAATAAAAACACTATCTAAATGACTCAAAAACTGTACAAACTTTACACAGAAAATAGATGTATTTTACAATACATCAAGGATACTTAATAATCGGGTCTTATAACTTTAACCTTTATAGGACGCTTAATCATAGTGGTGTTATTATAATTCACCATAATAGGACACTTGATATTTGAGTCATAATAAAAAAAAATCATGTAGCAAAATAATCCATGTCATACAATATCTGGACTTGTAAACAGACGTTCAAGTGAATCATCTGTTCCATGATGTGTCTCCCCTTGGCTTACAACATGATCCTTTTGAGAGGATACATGAGGAGTTTGGCTGGGTTAAGATTTTGCCATCTATTGAGAGGAAGTATCAACAGAGGTTGTTTGTTGCATTTGTGGTACAACAGGATTCATCTCAGGTATTTCATCTTCCAGAGTCACCTTTTTGGGTTGCTTTTTGGGAGGTTTAGTGGATGGAATTGGCTTTTTGGAGGTGGTTGGTGTGGGTTTCACAGCACTGGATGTAGTGCCATGATCACCAGGAGCAGTGGGCTCAGCAACAGAGGTTTGCACAACAGTTGTTGTCTTAATTCTTTTTGCTTGTGCTTTTGAAACTTTTACTTTTGAAGGTTTTTCTTGGGTATTAGGACCCAACATTCTTGTAAAAGTTTCTTGGGATAGGCTGTTCATTTGAAGGCCTTCCCCTTGTTTATAATCCTTTTCAGGTAAAACCTTTTGTATGCTAACACTTAAAAGTCTTGGATATATTAAAGATGCATTGTTTGACCCATATTGGACACCCATCACATTTGCTACCAAATCTAGGAACAGTCCTTGGGATAGATTGTAATCAGTTTTTGCAAAATGGCATATCCCAAGTACTGAACTTTCAACGGGATTTCATTAAAAGAAGTAGTTTTGGCAGAGAGACATACAAGTAAAGTATGAAAGAAAAATTTCATGGATGGGGGGAAAAACTTTTTGTAAATTGTTGCCCCAGTCATTTGACCTTCATAGCCTCTCTCTATGAACTCCATGTGAAGTTCAGTTTTGTCAAAAGAATCTTTACCTGCCTGATCATCCAATGAGAAGGTAGTGGATATGGATTGTGGGTTATGGTGACAGGTGTATCTACAATTTGTGAAACTATGGAAGTTGGCTTTTTGTCAGTGAACAAGGTTTCAGCTTTCAACCAAAATTCTTGAAGAGTGTCAACATAGATGAGGGAACTGGAAGTGAGAGCAGGCAAGTATTTGCATTCATTTAATATATCAATGATGGAATGGAAGTGACGATTGACATCTGTTTTAGTCAGATATGGTTAGTAATTGTGGGGAGCTTTCAATTGAAGATCCATGTCTTGGATTTCAGTAAGAAAGACGATGAATTTGTGAAGAAGGTTTTAGGTTGAGAGAAAGCGGTATTTGGAATTTTGAATTCGATGAGACAGTGGAACAACTGTTAGGGATAAACAGGGTTTTATAGTCTCAGGTGGAAACCGCTGATGTGGCCAAAACGCTGCTTTTGAGAGCATACGTGGCAAACATCTGATGGAAGGTCTGTTATGGTGGATGACAGTTGTTTATAACATCTGTTGACTAGTCAACAGATGTTTGTGAAAACAGTTGTTTTATCTGACCAGATGTTTGAAACAGATTTTTCAACCAACAGTGGTTGTTTTATCTGGTCAGAGTTTTGAAACAGATTTTTCAACCAACAGATGATACACTCAATGAAAGAGTGGTTGTTTTGCCTTAAACAGGCTTTTCAGCCAAAACTATTTTTAAGGATGAATTTTTGATTTTCTGACAGCATTTTAATGCTTTTATTCAGGAAAACATTTTATTTTATTCCATGTTTAGCATACCAATCCGAGAGATCAGGTTTGCAAAGGTAGATGTGTCTAAATATTTTGTCAACACATCTGCCAACTGATCCTCTGTTGGAACATGATGCAGAGAAATCAAACCTTTTTCTTAGCTGTATCTTACAAAGTGATGTCTGATGTCAATGTGCTTTGTGGTCGAATGAGAGACTGGATTTTTGATGATATTTTTAGCTGCTTGACTATCCAACATGAGTGGAGTCCTCAGTCAGTTATACCAAAATCCAGTAGTTGGTTTTAAAGCCACATAAGTTGGGCTGTACAGCTTGCAGCAGCAATGTATTTAGCCTCTACAGTGGATGTTGAAACAGTTGCTTGCGTTTTGCTTTGCCAAGAGACTAAGGCATTGCCTAGGAATTGGCACCCACCTGATGTTGACTTCCTTGTGGTTTGACAACCAGCAAAATCACTGTCTGAGTACCCTGAAAGCTCAATATTCCCTTTAGCAGGGTACCAGATACCAAGTGTGGGAGCACCTTTTAGGTATCTGAATATCCTTTTCACAACTATAAGATTTGACTTTCTAGGTGATGCCTGGCATCTTACACAGACACAAGTGGCAAACATAATGTCTGGCCTAGATGCAGTTAAGTACAATAAAGACCCAATCATTCATCTATAGTGTTTCTGGTCAACCAGTTCATCTTTACCATCAGCAGTGAGTAACTTAGTGGTACTCATGGGTGTCCTACATGGTTTACAATCATTCATGTCAAATTTTGTAAGTAGGTTTTTAACATACTTCTTTTGGTGAATAAAAGCTCCATTTTGCAATTGCTTTTCTTGGAGACCAAGAAAGCATTGTAGTTCACCCATGGCACTCATCTCAAATTCTGCTATCATGAGTTTTCTAAACTCTTCACACATTTTGTTACATGTGGACCCAAAAATGATGTTATCCACATATATTTGAAGAATCATTAAATTCTTTCCTTTCCATTTAAGAAATAATGTTTTATCAATTTTACCTCTTGTGAAACCAATGGATAAGAGAAAAGTGGAAAGAGTTTCATACCAGGCCCTTGGAGCTTGTTTCAAGCCATACAAAGCTTTATTGAGCTTGTAGACATGATCAGGATGGAATGTGTCTTCAAAACCAGGTGGTTGACGTTCATAGACTTCCTCCTGAATTTTGCCATAAAGGAATTCACATTTGATATCCATCTGATACACCTTTATGTTGTGGTTGACAGTAAAGGTTAGGAAAAGTCTGATGGCTTCCAACCTAGCTACAGGAGCAAAGGTTTCATCATAATCTATTCCTTCTTCTTGTCTGAAGCCTTGAACCATAAGCCTGGCTTTATTCTTGACAACAATACCCCTTTCATCTATTTTGTTCTTGAAGACCCATTTTGTGCCAGTTGGACATACATCCTTTGGCAATGGTACAAGTTCCCATACTTGTTGTCTTTTGAACTGGAGGAGCTCTTCTTGCATGGCTTCTACCCAACTGTTGTCTTTCAGTGCCTCTTGGTACTTGACAGGTTGTGTGAGAGATAGGAAGCCTGTAAAAAGACCAATGTTTGAGGATTGACTTCTTGTGAGCACCCCTTCACTGATGTTGCCAATGATTTTGTCTGGTGGATGAGCTTTAAGGAAGATTAGATCTCCTTTGTATGGAACTATGGCATTTTGAGGTGAGGGATAGAGGTTTGTGGAATTTGCTGTTGTAACATCTATTTGCACTTCTGTAGTGCCAACAAATGTTTGGAATTGAAGTGGGGGAATAGGCCTAAGTGGTGTAGAGGTTGATAGACTTTTGTCAACTAAGGGTTTACTTTTGTCAGCAGATGACTCAACAGTGGTTGAACTTGATGAGGCAGTAGTTTGAGGGTAAGACTGGTCAACAGTGGTTGACTCAGCAGCGACAGAGTTTTGAACATCTGCTTGCCCTGATGCAGAATAGACTTTGCAGTGAGACTGTGGAATCACAATGTCATATTTGTAATCTTGTTGTGGAGACTGTGGTGTACATGCATTGTCAGTTTTAACAGTGATATTTCAAATTTGAATTTATCTAAATCAAACAGTTATGCAGGATTTGCTGGGATTTTTAAGGATGAAAGTTCATTGAACTTTACATTCAGAGTTTCCTCTATTGTCCTAGTCCTTGTGTTAAACACTTTATAGGCCTTGGCAGTAGAAGAATATCCCAGAAAATATCCACAATCTACTTTAGCTGCAAATTTTGAAATGGAATCTTTGAGATTTAAAATGAAACATGGCAGCCAAAGATTTTGAAAAATGATATCAGTGGTTTGATTTTGAACAAGATTTCATAAGAAGTCTTTTGATGTCTAGGGTTGATTAAAACTTTGTTTTGAACATAGCAAGCAGTGTTTACAGCTTATTCCCAAAAGGACAGAGGTAAACCAGAATCTGCCATCATAGTTCTTGCAGCCTCAATGAGAGTTCTATTTTTCCTTTCAACCACCCCATTTTGTTCTGGTGTTCTTGGAATGTTGTACTGCCTTACAATTCCTTTTGACACACAAAAATCATCCAACTCATTATTTTTGAACTCTGTTCCATTGTCACTTCTAAAGACTTTTACTGGCAAGTCATGTTGTTTTTCAACTTTGGTGACAAAGTCCTTCAAGATACCTGCAGATTCATCCTTAGAGTGTAGAAAGTAAGTCCATGTAAACCTAGAAAAATCATCAACAATAACAATACAAAATCTTTTTTTCCTTAGACTCATGATTTTTACTGGGCCAAACAAGTCCATGTGCAACAATTGAAGACATTGACTTGTTTTATACTCATCAATGGATTTGTAAGAGCTTTTATGTTGTTTACCTTTTAAACAGGAAACACAATGCTGAACACATTTAAATTCTTTTGGTGGTAGACCACTTACAAGGTTTTGTTTTGAGAGTGAGTTGATAGTTTGAAGGTTGGTATAACCCAATCTCCTATGCCACAATTCTGTTTCTTTAGTTGAGGCAGCAGAAAATAAACAGACATTTGCCATAGGGTTATCCTTCAACATATCAACCACATACACGTTGCCACTCCTATGAGCAACAAGTTGTGATTTGCTCTCAGCAATGATGGTGTTAATCTTTTCAACCACTTCTGGTCCAATAATCTTACATGTCTTCTTAGTGAAGAATGACCCATAACCTTTGTCACTCATTTGTGAAAAACTAAGAAGATTAAACTTAAGATTATCTATTAGATTAACATTTTCAAACTGGAGTCTCCCAGCCTGAACAGCCCCTGAATCCAACACTTTACCTTTTGAATCATTACCAAAGGATATATCACCCCCTCCATGAGCAAGAAAGTCCAGAAGAAGGGCTCTACATCCAGTCATGTGCCTGGAGCCTCCACTATCTACATACCATAAACTATCTAAGCAAGCAGAAACTCCTTGCACATCAGTAAATAATTAGTTTTGGTGAGTGTCCAAAGCCAAGTTGGCTTTGGATGGGTTCTCAGACTTTTCAGCCTCAAGTTTAGGACAATGATCAGTGGTTTGAACTAGTTTTTGAACCAAGTTCAACAACTGTTGTTGACCATTTGCCAGTGTTTGTTTGTCAACACTTGGTGCAACAGATGTTTGACCATTTCCTGTCAGATGTTGGTAACCATGAGGATGCCTATTCACTCTTGGTTTTGAAGGCTTTTCGGGGTCTTCATAAGGTGGTTGTCCATGTCCTCTTGGAAACTTGTTTGAGGGTGGAGCATCTGTTACTTGAACATCTCTGGGAGCAGATTTTTCATTCAGATTTTTGACAACAGATGTTTGGACTGGTGTAAAGGTCTGTCTGGGTTTTCCTTTTGTAGTACTAACCACTTGACTCACTTGAGTTTTAGCTTTATACTATTGTGTTTTGACATCAAAATTTTTGAGATAAAGACACTCTTTGGTTTTATGATTCTTTTTACCACATATTGAGCAAATTGGTTTAGAATCACACACACTTGTTCCTTTGTTGATATCATATGCTTTTAGAAGAAAACAATTTTTAGTAACATGGTTCTTCTTTTAACATAAATCACAAAACAAGTTCTCTTTTGGTTTCCCTTTTTCCGTCTTCTTTTCAACAGATGTTTGAACATCTGTTGGAAGATCTTTCAAGGGAATGATTTTAAACTGTGGTGCCTTCTTATCAGCAGGAGTTTTAAAATTCATTGGTTAGAAATTTTCAAGAACATCACACTCATCTGACCAAGTTGGTTTAAACTGATATTTTTCAATTTCAGTAAATGATGAGGAACCTTCAAGTTTTTCAAGAACAATTTTCTTACCATTAGGTTCAGTGACTTTAATTTCCTGACCTTTTGAATTTGTAGGAATGACCTCAACCAACTGTGGTTCCTTTTTGTCAGTGTCTTGAGAAACTTGATCAGTGGTTTCATTGAAACCAAAGCCAAATTTTACATGACTTTTAGTTTGTTGGTTGAGTATTATTTCAAAACCTTTGGTTGATTCCACTCATTTCTCACATTCAACTTGGGTGGATTCAAGCTCCTATTTACAACTCTGATATTTTGTTATCATAGTTTGGAGCTGGTCCTTGGTTATACTTGCTTCATGTCTCAAATTGCTGATTTTAGATTCTTTTTCAGTTAGTTTTGATTTTAACTCTTTTGTGAGTTTTTCAAACTGAATTTCATCCTCTAAAATTTTCTTTCTAAGGTTTTCATTCACCTTTTTAATGTTAGCAAAAGCTATTACACATTTGTCTGAACGTAATCATTTAAGATTTGAGGTGATACCTTAGCAGCAGCCATCAAGGCACAATTACACTTGCACTCATAATCATCTTCACTCCATGGGTCTGAGAGATTCACAACCTCAGCTTCAGATTCTTCAAATGAAACAACTGTATCAACAACATCATTAGTCACATTTTCAGACTTAAACACCACTTCCTCAGATTCAACCTCCTCAACAATTGTTTCTAGTGCCATGAAGCAGAAATTTTCTGGTTCATTTTCATATTTGGCAACTAGAGCAATGTTTTCATCTTTTAACTCATCTGGTAAGTTTCTCTAATCAACAAACCCTTGTGTGAAAAAGCTCTGTTGACTGGTCTCTGCAGGAGCAGAGGGTGGAGTAGCAGCTATTGGCATTTGTGCCTGAGCAACAGGGGTTTGAACATAGTGAATCTAAGGAACAATGGTTTAAACTAGTGCACAGGAACAGTGGATGAGGACTGTGCAAAGTGAGCAGTGTTTTGCACATTTGATCCAGGGGTATTTTGGGAAAACTGATAAGTGTTTGTCTAGGGCCTTTGGTTTGGATAGGTAATCATAGGTGTACCATTTTGACTCCTACATTCCCTAGCAAAATGACCCATTCTATGACATTTGTAACACTTAATCTTAGATTTATCGAACCCCACTTTTGACCCACCATGTAATCCTGGATATCTTTTGCCAGTTTTCTTATAGAAATTATTCGTTCTAATACTGAGCAGAGCCAGTTGATGCAAAATGTCCATTTCTTCTAAGTCCACAGGGTCAAAGTACTGAAGGTCATTATACTCAAAGGATGTATTGTCAGATGCCTGGATATCACCACTTGCTGCAAAAGCATAGTTGGGTGAATAAGAATCAGTGTTAAAACCAGTAGTTATATCAATGTAATGATCACAACCCTGATCTTTACTACTACCAGGCACCTCATCATGACCCAAAAGTGTTGTATTACCAAACACATAATCATCAGACACTTTTCTGGAATCCTGAAGCTTCTTTTTCTGGTTAAGCTCTCTCTCATAAGTCAAGAGCTTACCATGAAGCTGGGTCAGAGATAGGTCCTTAAATCCAATTGAGTTTCTCATTATAATTGCAATAGTGTCCCATTTGTCTGCTAGTGATCTAAGAAACCTATGGTTCAAAGTTGATTTTGGGTAAGTTGGACCCACCAGTTTTAGTTCACTAATTAAGTAATTAAACCTCTCAAATTGTTGAGTTAGTGACTCTCCCTTCACATGACTGAATGTTTCATATTGTTGATTCAATATTTGTCGGTTGTTTTCAATAACATCCTCAGTCCCACCAAATTGTTCTTTTAAAGCATCCCACAACTCCTTTGCACTGTTACAGTGTAACAGCCCAGCATAGATATCATTTGGTAGAGCCATGGCTATAATACTGAATGCCTTAGCATCTAACTCAATTTTCTAAAAATCTTGCTCGGAGTAGTTTTCAATACTTTTAGGTACTTGAACCTTGGGATCTTCGGTACTCGGCGCCATCGGAACATGTGTTCCGAAGACAACCGACTTCCAACACCCAGTGTTTTGTTGAGCTAGAACATGGCTCATCCGATGTTGCCAGATATTGTATTCAGATCTGACAAGCATCGGGGCTTGTTGCTCGTGCCAGTGTTATGTGGATCTAGATTAATTGAAGCCATTCTCTGATTGTTTGTAAAACAAAGTGTGTTTAAAAAACTTTGAACGTAAATAAACTTTTACTCTGTTTTCAATCAACAAACAAAGTGATATCAATAATATTGAGCTGATCGATTTATATTAAATTGATTGGTTAGATCGAATTTAATTGACAAAGCTCTGATACCAATTGTTAGGATCTGAGTTTAATTTGTTAAGATTGAATAAGTAATGAAATAGTAATGAAAGAATTATAAAGATGGAAAGTGCAGCGGAAATAAACTATAAATCTTAACAAATAGAACAATTGTTTTTAACAAGTACTATATATCAGTCATCACAGATTTTCAGTACAAGTTATACAATTCTCCCCCTCAGTCTGATCACTCACTAACTTTGTCTGTGTAAGAGAATGTTGAAGTGATGAATAGAACAGTACAGGCACTGTTCTATTTATAGACAGACGAAAGCTCTGATGACCTAAGCTGACATCACCTAAGATAGTGACAGCTAACTAACATAACAACATAAAACATCTGCTGATACAAGCACTGTTACATTGCCTAAACCTCTAATATCTAAAACACTGAAGAGTAAACATCTGTTGACTCGAAACATCTGTTGGAGCCTAAGTGCAGTTGGCTCCAACAGACCTTGTGTCTTCATCAGCACTTTGTCTTGCTTCTTCATCAGTACTTTGATCATCAGTGGTTTCATCATCAGCACTTGTAATCAATCAGTTGTTTGGAGAACAACAGTTAGCTTCAACAGTCTTTTGGGAGGATTCTTGTATTAAGTACTTTTTTATTGATAATCAGAAGTGTAGAATGTTTTGGCTTTCAATCGACTGTTCTTTTCTAGGTCAACAGACCCAACAGTGATGGTATCACACTATTACACAATCACACCCAATATTATCAATAAAAAAACTCCAAACACCCCCTTGTTCCCTTTATCAAATTTAGCATTAGTTTCAGAATTAATAATAAAAGGCATTTTATACATAAATAGTGTGGGTTCCATCACTCACAATTGCATCAAAAACTCCATATATAGCCATAACACCACCAACACCAGATTCACCAAGAGATGGCTGAACATAATACTTTGTAAATTGCATAAAAGAACACGTAATCAAATTGCAAGATTTAAACCTGTATGAGATTCGGATACCTTCAAATGAGCAGCAGCTTTGTCTTTATAAGTAAACAACTCCAGTGGACTTAACGACATACTTGGCTCCAGTTTGGACCCATTGGATCTCTTCCGGGTTCCTATAATTATTTGAAAACAAAATTATTCAACAATTGGTAAGAAAACATACTAAATTATATCAACTTTACTAAAACTGGGCATGTGAAGAGTTAACCTTGAACCAAAAACAACCACGTGTTTCTCACTGAAAAGAAGCGGTTTCTCATCCTTAACTTTAATCTCATGGGTGATTCCACGCACCATTAACACTGTCATACTTAAACGTATACGTCTACACACAATTATACAAATAAATAAATAAATAATCAATAATAAAACCCACTGATTTAATACTAATACAATCAAATTACATATAAAAATACAAACCATGTACTCCACAGATATAAAGGGATCATTAACAGCAATAAGTTCAACATCATATCTCTGTAAAGCTACTCTGGCAACCAATCGACCGATTCTACCGAATCCTACACATGTTAATGAAAAGTAAACAACCCCAGATCGCTTAACCACAACAATGGAAATTAAAGAGTATAAGATTATTACCATTGATTCTGATCTTGGTCTTGCCTACGTAATAAAAAAAAACTAAACAGTTAAAATTGAGAAATAAAAGCATTTTAGATCATTATAATTGAAACAAATTTATGAAAGTTAGTAGAATTAGTGTACCCGTGATGATGATTGTAGAAGATAAAAAGTGTAATGGAAATATGGATGTTGATGAGGAGAACAACGGTGAAGTGCTGAGGTTTGTGTTTGGTTTAATATATAGGGGAGAGACTGGTGAACGGGAAAGCTGGTGGGTGTATCACAAACTTCCAAACATCAATGCAGCCTCTGTAAAGTCCCAAATGAAGGTGTCTTAATTTCTCTGCTCTCAGTGTCTCCTCGTTTTCCAGTAATAAACAGCAGTGAAAGCTTTCATAGGTTTGAAGAAGACAGACCACCATTGTAGGGGCATGGATGGAAAATTGAGGGTAGTATTGTAAAAGTGTTTTGATATTGTAAAGGAGGAGGAGGATGAAATATCTATATTACCCTCCTAAGTGTCTTAATTGTCCAATTATGCCTATAATACCCTTAAATTTCATGCTTAAACATGTTGTATAAGTTGCTTGTTAAGTTGTACGGAAATAAAAATTACTATGGTATACATCACTCCTCCTTAATAAGATTATATATATATATATATATATATTAAAAGGCTAAATCATACATGGGACTCATATAGCCGGCCATTCTCCCCGCTGAGAGTGCCATGTAAGATGCCATGTGACATTGAGATATTTTAGGAAAAAAAGAATTTAAAAACAAAATTAGATTTATTTCTCTCATGTTTCCTCCCATAATTTTTAAAAGTTAATATATTTTATATACGAGATTTTTTAAAGAAAAAAATGACACCAAATTAACGATCGTTTTATTATCTTTCCAACGAGTACCACAGTGCTATATTAAAAAACGAAGAAAAAAACGACTATTTTTTTGTGGGGTTTTGTTCGTACAGGAAAACAAAACACAAAGTGTTCAGATTATTCATTAATCATGTATAAGCAAGTCATTAATTATGTTCAAACCAGTAAATATGATTTTTATTTACAACAAGTGTTAGCATTGGAGTTGTACATCGTTTTATGTTAGGTTTTAATACTAGAGTTATACATTGTTTAAGGTTAGACGGTAACATTGGAGATACATTGTTAATTGTTTTAGGTTAGGTGCTACCCGAAGCTTTCCTGCATATAACTGTAAAGCGCATCAGTCTATTTCGTATGTAAAATTGATATGTCATATTAGATTTTCTCAACCCGGGACGCTCCCGGGATATAAATCTAAAACAGAGAAAAAAAGGACCAAATTAACGAGCATTTTATTATTTTTTCAATGAGTACCACAGTGCTATATAAAAAATGGAGGAAAAAACGAGTATTTTTTGTGGGGTTTTGTTCATACAGGAAAAAAAACACAAAGTGTTCAGATTATTCATTAATCATGTATAGACAAGTCATTATTTATGTTCAAACCAGTAAATATGAATTCTATTTACAACAGGAGTTAGTATTGGAGTTGTACATTGTTTTATGTTAGGCTTTAATATTAGAATTATGCATTGTTTAAGGTTAGGCGTTAACATTGGAGATACATTGTTAATTGTTTTAGGTTAGGTGCTACCCGGGGATTTCTTGCATGTAACTGTAAAGCGCGTCAGTCTATTTCATATGAAAAATTGATGTGTCATATTAGATTTCTCAACCCGGGACGCTCCCGGGATAACCCGGGACGCTCCCGGGATAACCCGGGACGCTCCCGGGATATAAAGCTAGTATCAGAATTATTTCTCATGTATTTGTCTTGTCTGATCGTATATAAAAGGTATGGAAATGGTAAATATCACGTGAATAACCCATCGTTTTGCTTGTTCTACTTTGGGCAAACCTCATGTATGGTCTGGGTGTTCGTGCTTCTGATGTTCGGGGTGTAACACCAAGTCGTTCAACATGTCATAGAGAAAACATCCAATTGAAGTCAAAATGTGGAGAACATACTAGTACTGTGGTCAGTGGCGAAGCTTGAGATTTTGGTCCGGGGGGTCGGAAATCACCAATCACGGGACGAGACCTAAATATTTTTTTCTATAGCTATGTTTCGGATTAAATGTTCGGGTTAGTGATTCGATTTGGGTTGAGTTAAACATTAAATACAATAATATCAAAGTTCTAAGCATCGGTTAACAAAAAATTGAATAAAGACACTAAAACATTAAAAAGATGTTATGGTTTTATTCTTCTCCATAGTATAATCTAATAACAAAAACATTAAGCAAGTCATAATTATTTTCAAACCTAATTTCACAATTATCCAAAGCAGAATAATAAAAATAAATGACGAACTAGACATAATAATAAAAATAAAAAAAAAACACTACCGCCAATTGCAAATTATCCAAAGCAGAACTTCAACACTCAACGACAACAAGACAAAAACTAAATATTATATTGGCATATAGGGTGTTTTTTCAAAGTATGAAAATTGAAAAATGAAATTAGTTCTGTACCTAGATTAAATGATTGGCTTGAATGCTTGTTTATTTTTTATTTTTGAATGAAAACAAATATTATATGGTTCAAACTTGAAAATAAAAGTATAAACTCTTTGGGGGTTAATGACTAAGATTCAGAGACACAGGGGAGAGGGACGAGAGTTTTTGGTTAAAAGTTTCATTGGGTTTAGGCTTTTGAGTGGGCTTTTAAATTGGGTTTTCGTAAATTAAAAAAATGGGCTAAATAAAAAAATTGGGTTTTACCTCTTAAAATGGGCCCAAAAGAAAAAAAACAAAGAAACATGTTAACTCGGTAAAACAATCGATATTTGGGAGCCTTGTATCATCCGATATATCTTTAGTTTTTTTATATAATACACCTATTTTTTTAAAAAAAATGGGGGGATTGAAACCGTATATACCTAAAAAAAATTTATACGGATGCTATATAAACGGAACTTCTGAGCGAAATTGGGGGGGGGGGGGGGGGGCGCTCCCCGCCCCTTCATAGGTGCGCCACTGACTGTGGTCCAGTTACGAGCCTAGGTGTCGGAGATTAAAGGGTGGAGGGATGATTCCAGTGTTTCACCTCTTACATCACCACATTTCCCCATTGCAACCATTGGACCTCCACATTTACTTGTATTTTTCTATATATATATATATATATATATATATATATCTGTTATTATTATTATTATTATTGTTAAATGTTACTTGCACTATTGTAACTAGAGTTTGATAAATGTTTGTTGAAAACTAAGATCTAGGTCGGAGATGAAGTTTTTATCAAAAGCATTTTAAACTCTACCAAGACTGTAGCAAGAGGATCGGTGAAGAGCTTGGACCCAAATGAGCTAGTTGGTGGTACAAAGATTGGACCAGAATGGTGAGGTAAACGTTCAAGTACCAATAAAAATAGATGAAAAGTTGGTGAGACCATATGGGTTATTTTCCACAATTCAAGATTATAGTGGTGAATGGTGCATCTATTTTGGGAATGAACTTGAAATCTCTGATAACCAAAATATTGATAACTTGATACTCGATCTTATAAGATCCTTCTAAAAACTTGATTATTTGTTGCATAAAAATTGATTCTTAGTGATACAGGAGAATTTGATTAGCTACTGTATTTGAACATGCAATTTGATTCAATTTGATTAAAAAATTCAATTAGATTCATTGATACAATGACTCGGTCACAACGGGTTGTGCATTGTTGTGTTTTTACATATGTGTTTAGTTTAGTTATGCCGTTTGGTTTAACCAATGCGTCGGCAGTGTTTATGGATCTTATGAATAAGGTTTGTAAACCTTATTTAGATGAGTTCGTTATATTATTCATTGACAATATATTTATTTATTCGCGAACTAAAGAGGATCAAAAACAACACTTGAGGCTTATTTTGGAGTTATTGAAAGGTGAGAAGTTGTTCGCGAAGTTCTCAAAGTGCGAATTTTGGATGTGAGAAGTTCATTTCTTGGGTCATGTCATTAATGAGAAAGGCGTTCAAGTGGATCCAGCGAAGATTAAGGCGATCAACAATTGGGATGCGCCTAAATCTCCCACGAATACGTCAATTTTTGAGTTTGGCGGGATATTACCGCAGGTTTATTGGTAATTTTTCCAAGATAGCACAACCTTTGACGCAATTAACCCAAAAAGACCTCAAGTATGAATGGACTGAAAAGCAAGAGGAGGCTTTCCATATTCTAAAGCAAAAGTTGTGTAGTGTGCCAATACTATCTCTTCCCGATGGAAACGATGGCTTTGTGGTGTACTGTGATGCTTCACACCAGGGTTTAGGTTGTGTATTGATGCAGAATGATAAAGTCATAGCGCGCTTATGCATCAAGAAAACTTAAGGTGCATGAGAAGAATTACACGACACATGACTTATTGCTAGGAGCTGTGATTTTTGCGCTCAAGATTTGGAGACACTATCTTTATGGTACTAAGTGTACAATTTACACGGATCATAAAAGTCTTCAATATATCTTTGACCAAAAAGAGCTTAATATGAGGCAGCGAAAATGGGTCAAGCTACTCAATGATTATGATTGTGAGATTCGTTATCATCCTGGAAAAACGAATGTTTTGGCCGATGCTCTAAGTAGAAAGGAAAGAGTTAAATCATTACATGTTCGTGCATTGGGTTTGACAATTCATATGAGTCTTACAACCCAAATCAGATAAGCACAACAAGAAGCTTTGAAGGAAGAAAATCTGAAAGACGAATGTTTGTACAAGATGATAAGAGATTTGACTCCGAAAGCTGATGAAGTAATGTACTTTATGGATCGTGTTTTGGTACCGTATAAGGGTGGTATGCATGAATTAGTTATGGACGAGGCCCATAAGTCAAAATATTCGATACATCCAGGTTCTGACAAAATGTATAAGGATTTGAAGGAACATTATCGGTGGTCAAACATGAAAGGTGAGATAACGACATATGTTGGTAAATGTTTAACATGTGCGAAGGTTAAGGCCAAGTATCAAAAGCCTTCAGGATTACATCAGGAACCGGAAATTCCTCAATGGAAATGGTAATGTATTTCGATGGATTTTGTTATGAAATTACCCCGGACAACAAATGGTCATGATGCCATTTAGGTAATTGTCGATCGATTGACTAAATCTGCACATTTCCTACTAATCAAACAGACTTATCACATTGAGAAATTGACTTGTATTTATTGGAAGGAAGTTGTATCCAAACATATTGTTCCGATATTGATTATTTCTAATCGAAATGGCCGATTTGTATCAAGGTTTTGGCTATCATTGCACAAAACCTTAGGAACACGGTTGGATATGAGCATAACTTATCATCCACAGACGGATGGTCAAAGAGAAAGGACTATTCAAACTCTTGAAGATTTTTTGCGTGCTTGCGTGATTGATTTTGGAGGAAGTTGGGATACACATCTTCCATTAGTTGAGTTCTCCTACAATAATAGTTATCACTCCAGTATCAACCTCGCACCGTTTGAAGACTTGTATGGTAGAAAGAACCAAAATTATTAGAACAAGATGGTGAGTCATGTCCTAATAAGGCTGTGCTACCTGGAGTATAGTCATCAGCAGTTTTACCAGATTCTTGTAACTTTTTCTTTTGATTGATTTCTCTTTCAAAAGTTAGTAGTTTTCCATGTAACCTTGTTAGGTTCAAGGTGTTAATATCTGAACTTGTTCTGAGGACTATAGAATAAGTTTCCCATTTTGAAGGTAAAGACCTTAAAAATCTATGTAACATAGACTCATTTGAATAGGTCTGATTATTAATTTTTAACTCAGAGATGAGTGAAGAAAATCTTTCAAACTGTTGTGTTAAATTTTCACCCTCTATGTGAGTAAAAGTTTCATATTGTTGAGCCAGGATTTCTCTTATGTTGGCTATCACCTCTGCAAATCCTGCAAACTGCTCTTTTAGGCAATCCCACAGCTCTTTGGCACTTTCACAATGTAAAAGCCCAGCATATATTTCATTTGGGAGAGCCATAGCCAACATAGAGAAAGCCTTTGCATCTAGCTCAAATTTTTGGAAATCTTCTTCAGTGTAGTCTTTTGGATCTTTTGGTCTCTCAGTTTTTCCCTCTGGATCAGTGATAACTGGTCTGTGAGGTCCAAAAACTACAGACCTCCAGCAACCAGTATTTGTTTGAGAAATAGTGTGTGCCAACCTTTTTGACCATATGTTATATTCATTTCTGACTAACATAGGAGGCTTGTTGGCAGATCCAGTATTATAGGGGTCCATTTTTAAGAAGTTTGGATTTGTCAATACTTCTTTAAAGTGATGGATGAAAAAGTGAGCCTTTTAATCCTTTATTGGATATCAATAAGAGCCTGTGTCTGATTCTCAATTTGTTAGATTGATATTTGATCAGATTAACCAGTGCTCTGATACCAATTGTTGGATCAGTGGCCTATTTTAGTGAACACTTATGTGTTACAGATTTATATGAGAGTTATTAAGCAGCGGAATAATAAGTGTTCTAAGATTAAAGGATCACTTTTAAGAATAGTTATTACTCCCCCTTGACTGAGCAGTTAATGAGAAACAATAAATACAGTTCAAGTATAAAGCAGTAAAGCAATTTATGTTTCTCAGATGTGAAATGGATTATAAGTTAAAAGCCTTGAAGGTTTTCAATTGATTTCAAAGTAAATCACATATATAAAATAGATGAACAAACTCATCTATTTATAGACCAACATACTAAACTGTTGTCTGAAGAAATCTAAGATATTTATCTAAGATATTCGGCTTAAGATAAGGTTACAACAGTCTGTACATCGAAACTTGAAATCAAGACTTTAACAAAACAATATAATACTAAAGCTACTGAAGTCTAAGTCGGTTAGAAGCTTCTGATGATAAAGTGCTGATGAGTGACAAACTGCTGATGAGTAGTTTGTCTTCAGTAGTTCTTCAGTGTAGTGTCTGGTTAGACTTCAGAACTTCTGATGGTTAACTCTTCAGTACTTTGCTAATTTGTTCTTCAGTACTTCTGATTTCTTCTTCAGCAGTTTCTTCTATACTTAGGCAGAATATGATTTGGACTAAGGTTATCAAAAGGTGGTTTCTTCAATCCTCTTTTTCCCAACAGTTTCTTTGCTATTTTCTGCAGAATCACTTCCTTCAAGTGATGCATAATCATCCCAGAGAAGTTGAACGGCTTGTTCAACGTCAACGCTACGATCGCTAAAGCTAAAATGTCTCGGATCGCATCAAAGGTTCCTTTGCGAGGACCGATACACTTCAGCACAACGTGCGTCAAGTACTTTAACTCTGGAGGCAAATTCCCTTTTTGCAGCATCTTTTGCGCTCTAACATCGTCAGCATACTTCATTCTTAGAAATCCACCACGTATCAGAATAGAGTCAAACACTATCGGATCGTCTTTATCATCTTCGAACTTGAGAATCTCACGAACCAAGTCTTCAGTGATTATCACGTCCTTTCTTTGCACTGTGCTTTTGATGGTATGCGGCTTCGTGTTGACATCAACGCTTGCATTCTGATAGAACTCCTGAAGAATATTCTTGTACTCCGCGTGTTCTGCAGTTATAGCATATTTGATCTTCGAGCGCTTTAGAAACTCGATCACGCCTTCAAACTGCTTGCAATTCGGCTTCTTGACCGGTCCAAGAAAGGCATAGCAGTTATGCTTAGGAGACGTACCGTACTGCATGATTCTATAAGGCAACACACGACAAATTCATCACAAGCAGATCAAGGATATGAAAAACGGACAAAAATGGACTAAGTTTGACAAATTTTGGTCAACAGATGCCTATAGGCGATTACACCATGTAATCGCATGCAATAGGGCACGATTAGGGTCCAATCGCATGATTTCATAGGCGATTAGGCAAACAATATTCCCAATCGTGTCACTGTTCACACGATTAGCCAGGCTAATCGCGTGACATTTCATCTTCTATACCAAATTTTGCCAACTTTTGTAATGGGTCGTTTTGGGTTGAAATTTTTGTCACATTACAACTTAAACTAACCGGTTAAGAAAACCCCTCTAAAATATTAAGATTTCAGATTCAATTTAGGTGTTAATTAAAGGGTTTTAGAAAACTAGGGTTCTTGGTCATTTGAAATTGGGGATTTTTAATATACGATGTTTGGGATCAAAATCTTGGCATGACTAGATCCTAAATACCCCGATTAAGAAATCCCCACCAAGAAACGGTATCAACAAACATGTTTTAGTGGTTAATTAATCGTTTTTTTTATCACCATATGGTTTCGGTTCAAAAGTTTGAATCTGACTCCTCAAAACACGTTGATATGATCTGAATGTTTTAGGATATGATACCTTTGTAGTGTAGAGTGATATTCTAGGATCAAAGAAATTTTTGGCAAGGGTTCGGTTAGATTAGGTAGAGAGGGAAACCGGTATCACAGTGAATATGTTTTGAAAGAATGAGTGAAAAGAAGACAAGTCCCTCTTTTATACTAGTTCGCATTCGCGTGCTACAGTAGCACGATTAGGTGCTACTCGCGTCTACAGTTGAGCGAATAGGGAAAAGGTTCCTCTAATCGCTCTTACTCGAATGCGATAAGGGATCCTACTCGTGTCTAATGCCTAATCGTGTGGTAGAGGCACACAAATCCTAATCGCCTAAGCTATACACGAATAGGACAGAATACACTTGTAATCGCCTAAAATAACATGCGAATAGGTGTAATCGTCTATGGCTATAGGCGATTAGCACTCTAAATGCATTCAGCTTTCACACAAATTACCAAAATGCCCCTGCAACACCAATTCTCACATTTTTGACCCGTTAAAGTTCAAAACCTGCGTATTTCAACCCGTTTTAACACACAACTCAGATGATGACTCAGATACTTGAAAATGTTTCATTTTCTTCCCCTGTACTTGAGAGAAAGTACGGTTTTGACCCGGCAAAAACATAATTTTCCAATTAGTTGATTTTCGGCGTTTTATTCTTGAAGAAGTAAGATTACAATGGATTAGGTTTCCATCATCGGCAATCAAGAATAGCTAATCTAATAAAATTAAATAGAAAATAAGCGAAAACACGAAAACAACTAACTATACACTATCATATTTTTTCGAGTTTCCGTAGTTAGGGAATCATATCAGTGTACGGACTATACTAGAACCCTTATACGATCAGTTTTAGATTAAAATTACCAATAAGCATCCTACAACAACTGTCAATATTGTTGTCCACCTAAACTCAAAATCAAGTTTTATTGTTAGGCACTTTAGATACGTTAAGGTAATATTAAGACTGATTAAAGGTGTTCCCCGCACACGCGACATATTCCCGCGTCAAGGAATGCACAAAGCTTCCTCGTAACCGGTGAATAAGCTGTTGTCATCCGTATTTACAAGGAATGGACTCAGTGGTGATCAGGTCTGCAAGAACGCTGCAGCAGAGAGACCAGTGAGATCCAGACCAGGGTTCAAGTCAAATACCGTATATTTTGATTTTTCACGGTACGATGCTTTAGGTATATGATTGATTTGATACCTTAGAGCGATTCTCTTCGAGAATAGGGTTTTGGCATTCACGATCTTTTTGCTCTTACAGGATTCCGAGACGTCTCCTAATCAGAATTTATTCTATTTTTGTTTTTCTTTTCTTTTTATCTGCGAATGGCAAAGAGGTGTCTCAGTTGTAGGCTGCGAACCCAACGTACGTCACTTATGCCACCCCATTTTATTCTGAGAGACGTCCAATACACCCCGGATGTATCAACCTCTTAAAGACCAAAACCTCGGATTTTGGCATTCTATCTACAAGATTTAGGCTTTTAGACCATATGCCAACGCGACTTTAATCCACACAATCCTCAGTTGATTTAGGTTTATATCACCGTGCCGAGCTTGGAAATGATTTCGAGCCTACCAACACATCATTGTAGAGGCTACTTATCAGATACAATGTTTTCATAAGATCGATAAAGGTCCAGACAGCCTGACTGATTGGTTAATATCATCTTCCCCATTTTCACCAAAGAAACTCATTTTTGCATTTTTCATTTTTTTTTTGATTTTTGAATTTTCTCATTTTTTTTATTTTTGATTTTTGCATTTTCTGATGTTTTTGTATTTTTCTGAATTTTCTCCCCCTAAAAATCTAAAAATTTGCAAAAAGACAATATTTTTGGATTTTTCTGTTTTTGAAGAAAAATATTTACAAAAACGATTACCGATGAGGATCTAATCCTGCTTTTCTTTAATGCCGTTTAAGATTAACAGATACTCGAAACAAGGTCCGTCAAAAGCTTTGGTGAATAAATCGGCACGTTGGTAATCCGTGTGGATTTTAACCATATCGATAAGTTTCTTTTCATAGCAATCGCGTATGAAATGATACTTAACCAAGATATGCTTCGCCTTGGAATGTTTAACTGATTCTTTAGCAAGTGCTATAGCGGACTCATTATCACAGTGAATGGGAGTATTTAGAAATTTCAAACCGTAGTCTCTCATTTGTTGCTGTATCCAAAGAACCTGGGAGCAGCAGCTAGAAGCAGCTACGTATTCCGACTCGCAGGTGGATAAGGCGACTGAGGCTTGCTTCTTGCACTGCCACGAGACTAGTCTGGGTCTCAAAAACTGGCATCCAGCCGATGTGGATTTCAAGTCTTGTTTGCATTCGCCATAGTCAGCATCACTAAAGGCGACGAGGTCAAACTTATCGTCATTAGGGTACCATAGACCTTTGGTCGGACAACCCTTTAGATAACGTAAGATCCTCTTCACAGCAACCAGGTGGGACTGTTGCGGCCTTGACTGGTATCTGGATAGTAGACATGTCGCGAACATAATGTCAGGTCTTGATGCTGTGAGGTACATAAGTGAGCCAATCATCGCTCGATAAAGAAAAGGATCAACGGCTTGTCCTTTCTCGTCAGGTCCAATCCCGTGACTGGGCTGAATTGGGGTGCCTACTGGAGTAGAGTCTTCCATCTGGAACCGGCTCAAGATGTCAGCAACGTATTTAGTCTGGTGGATGAAGATCCCCGACGCTTGTTGTTCTACTTGTAGACCTAAGAAGAATTGCATCTCCCCCATCGAGCTCATCTCAAACTTTTCCTGCATTAGCTTTTCGAAATCCCTGCACATAGCATCATTAGTAGACCCAAAAATAATATCATCGACATAAACCTGTACCAGAAGATGGTCACCACCCTTTTCCTTGGTGAATAAGGTGCAATCCACAAGTCCACGTTTGAACCCGTTGGATATAAGATAGTTGCTGAGCATTTGATACCATTCACGCGGTGCTTGATGGAGTCCGTACAACGCTTTGTTCAACTTGTAAACTTTATCACGATGAAGCGGATCCTCAAAACCCGGTGGCTGAGCAACATAAACCTCTTCCTTCACGATACCATACAGAAAAGCACTTTTCACGTCCATTTGATACACCTGAAACCGTTTGTACGAAGCGTAAGCTAAGAACATTCGGATAGCTTCAAGGCGTGCAACTGGAGCGTATAATTTGTTGTAATCTATTCCTTCGATTTGACGGAAGCCGAGGACAACTAATCGAGCCTTGTTTCTTATAATTACCCCGCGGTCATCCCGTTTACACTTGTAGACCCACTTTGTTCCAATTTTCTTTGCGCCTGGAGGTAAGTCAACTAAGTCCCACACTCCTAGCTTTTGGAACTGCTGAAGCTCTGTCTGCATTGCATCAATCCATGGTTCTTCTCTCAAAGCCTCTTGGACGATTCGTGGTTCCATCTGAGAAACATATAGAGCAAAAGACCAATCGTTCTGATGACCTGCTTTTCTGATCTCCGAATAAAGTGCTAAGGTTGCTGAATTGTCACTTGGACTGGCATTCCTGAGCTGACTACGTGTCATCACTCTACCAGCCGGATCACCAATCACATTCTGCAGTGGATGAGTGTCATGAATTCGAGATTCCGGATGTGCCGGCACTGGATCATCCGAACGCAAATTGAGATTTTCAAGTCCCTGAGAAATATTTGTCTCTGCGGCGCTTGAACTGGAGGGAGCAGCGGGTTGCAAATTAAAACCGGAGAAATCAATCTGTAGACCAATTCCAGGAGCTGCTGAAGAAGAAGGACCAGCTTGATCATTCCCTGTAGGAGGAACTGGATCTGTATTGGCAGATTCACCATTTCCAGCTAGTTCTTCAGTAAGAGTTTCCCGAGGTTCAGTATATTCCTCATCTGAAGAAGATTCCATAATCTCTGATGCTTCCTGAAAGACTTCCTCAACTTCAACTGCTGCGGTTTTATCAGGGGGACCCGTGGATGCAGAGGCATCAGATGCGGCAGGCGCAGGTGCATTAACCACGATCGGACGCATTAGCGGTGAGCTAGCTGCGTTTTCACACTCGTAATACATTTGCGCTACAGCATCATCTACCACATTATCCACGTTGAAAGAATCAAACAAACTCTTATAGTCGAACAACCAATCGGGTCCAACACCGGGCGCATTGACAGTGTAACATTGAACATCGACATTAAGCCAATCTTCAACGTTATTGGTTCTTTTGTTGTATACTCTCTTGTTAGGAGTACTGTATCCAACAAAGAAACCTTCCTCTGCCTGCGCACCAAACTTCCCATCGGGATGTAACATTGTGCATGGAGCTCCGAAAGGTTCCAGAAACTCTAAGTTCGGTTTCCTTCGGTTCAGAAGTTCGTAAGAAGTCTTTCCGAACCTCTTAACCGTAAGAACCCAACTCAGAGTATAACACGCGCAGTAAACTGCCTCGTTCCAGAACATGACAGGAAAGTTTAAATCTGCGAGCATTGTCCTGGCTGCCTCAATAAGAGTTCGATTCTTTCTTTCTGCAACCCCGTTTTGCTGAGGAGTGTATGGCGCTGTGAATTCGTGATGAATACCCTTTTCTGCACATAGTGACTCCATAGCATTGTTCTTGAATTCTGTTCCATTGTCGCTTCGAATCCTGCGGATCTTCAGCCCATAGATGTTTTCTAGTTTGGTGAACAGATCTTTCAAAAACTCAAATGTCTCACTTTTATGCTGCATGCCTACAACCCAAGAGAACCTTGAATAGTCATCAGTGACAACCAGACAGTATAAATCTCCATTCTTGCTTTTGCGATTGACTGGGCCGAACAGATCCATGTGCAATCGCTCAAGAGGCATACTGACTGAGTTGACCTTCTTAGGTTTGTGAGATTTCTTCTTCTGCTTCCCTTTCTTACATGAGACACAGACGTCATTTAGATGAAAATTCTTGACTGAAACACCTTCCACAAGCTGATTCTGAACCAGATGATTCATCTTCCTCAAGTGAATGTGCCCCATTTGTCTGTGCCACATAATAGACTCCTTCTCTGTAGCTTTAGACAGAAAACAAGTGACCTCTCCCTTAGCTGTTATGGCTTGACTCATATCCAGAACATACAAGTTGTTAACTCTTGGAGCTGAGATTATGATCCATTGTTTCGGAATCTTAAAGCCAGGCTTCAGAATGAAGCAAGCATTGTCATCAAAGAATACTGTGTATTTCTTGTCACAGATCTGTGAGACACTCAGCAAGTTGTGGTCTATCTGTTTCACAAAGCTTATCTTTTCAAAGCTTACAATACCATTCCCCATACTGCCTTCTTTCGTGATGTATCCCCCTTTGTTACCAGCAAAAGCAACATAACCCCCCGTTGATATTCTTGATGTCAAATAGCAGGGATAAGTCGCCTGTCATGTGCCCAGAAGCTCCACTATCAACAATCCAGAGGCTGCTGATAAGGCCCTGTGGAACTCCGTGCACAACATTCAAAGTTTAGTGGTTAAGGGGGACCCAAGCGTTGACGGTCTTGGGTCTACCATCTACATCCAAAGTCAGAAAGTCAACCCACTTTCTGTTAAGAGTTGGTGTTGCTTCCAATGGTCCGGCAGTTTCAGCACTAGCAGATGATTCTCCATTTTTGGTCGGTGACTTGGGTCTCCAAGTCTGTTTCGGTCTCTTTGGCTTGGGCTTCTTCTTTGCCTTGGGGCTAGAAGGTCCAGCCTCAGATTCCTTTGGTGGGACTGACTTTGGATCCACTTCAGAATTAACTGCACGTGGAGCAATGTTAGGGTTACCCTGAGGTTTAGCTGCGGCCTTTGCTTGTGGCTTAGGCGCTGCTTGAACCTTCATGGGAACTTGGCTCCCCCTCGACTGCGGACCCCTGCCATCAACTAGCTTTTGGTTCATAGCAATCTTGTTTCGGTTGTCATAAACTACCTGCTTACCTTGTTGTTTCTCAGAAAACTTAGGAGAAACAGGTGGTTTAGAGTTGCTAGAACTTAGAGCATCATTTGCATCGACCCTTTTGTGTCTCAATTCAGGGCATGCAGCAACTAAATGCCAATGTACCCCGCACTTGTGACAGGATCTATACTCGTCAAATGGTGGAGCATTTGCATCCTTACTCCTTTTGTTAGACTTCATGGCAAATGAGTTTTTGTGTTTTAAGTCCTTCAAACATTCTTTTTGCCAATCAGTTTTAGGATAATTATCATACTCATTGCCTGAAGATCTGACAAACTGAGTAACATGCTTTTTAGGAGATCTCTCCTGAGCTTGATTCTTAGGGTTCAAAGTGTTCTTCTTTTGATTTTTATTTTTGTTTCTCTTGGACTGATTACCCTGACCCTGTTTCCCGTGTCCCCATTGTTCTTTCTCAATATTAATGGTGGACTCTTGCCAGATTTTATCAACACAGCCAGGTGCTCTAAACCTTAGAGGACTCACCTCATCAGCAAAGATTTTATCAGATCCTTTCAATTTATAGAACACTTTGACATTTTTACCAACAAGGGTTTGCACTTTCGGTTCAGGATCACAAAGGATGTGATTTTGGATAGGGATATACTCATTCTTTACCGGTGCATACCTCTCTGGTTCATCAAGATCATCATCAGAACAGTCTGTCTCGCAGACACTAACATCATTTGCAATCTCACCAGCTTTGGCAGCAACAGCAGTGGGAGCAGCCTTAGTAACTTCAGCAGGTTTAGCTGCTTCTATCACCTTGGGCACCGTAGGAGCAGCCTTAGTGACTTTGGCAGGTTTAGCTGCTTCAATCACTTTGGGCGCTTCTGCAGCTTTAGCTGCTTCTGCTGCCAAGTCCACAAACTCTTCCTTCGGTAAGATATCATAGTTATGATTCTCGAATCTCACCGGAGGTGGACACTGAGAGTATTTGGGACGGGTGGAGTTGCTATCCTCTTCTGAGTGTTCAATGATATGATCAAGAACATACTTGCAGTTCAGGTAACTTTCAAGTTTCTTCTTGATCTTCTCATAGTCACAGTTAACAATGGCCAAATGTTTCTTAGTGTCTTCTAACTCATTAATGTAATTATTGATAGCGATTTGCTTGTTAGCTAGAGTTTTGGACAATTCAGAAACATCCTTTTTATAGTTTTTAACAGTACTTAGAAAAATTTTCTCCTTTTGTTTTAAGGAATCATTTGACCTTTGTAACGGACCTACATCAGCTTTTAAATTCAGATTCTTATCAGTTAATTCTTTGATTCTGAGTTTAAGCTGATCACACTCAGTAGAGTCTCTCTTCAGAGTATCAATGGTGATTTTGAGGGCCTTCTCATTAGCTCTCAAAACATCATTGCTCTGTTGCCATTGACTTAAGTCTGCTTTCAAGTTCAGATTTTCGTCTGCTAAGACATCAATTCTGTACTTAAGCTTGCCACATTCTACATAATCAGGTTTAGAATTGGAAGAAGAACATACCTTTTCAGACGAATCTGTAATAGCCATCAAATCATAATGAGCAGCCGTCTTCACTGATCCGAAGAATTCGGCAAGGTTGTTCTTTGCACAGTCAGCATCAACAAGGATCGACCTTTTGCTAATCAAGGCATCTGCTACAGCTAACAAATCTTCCAAATCCATCCCCATATCAGAATCACAGTCGGAATCACAGTCAGAAGCTTCAACTTCAGGAATAACAACTTCAGACTGACTCGGACACTCTTCAACTTCTTCTTGAGCATCAGACATTATTTGGACAAAACATGCTGCACCACCCTGTGGAGCTTGTTCACCATTGGTTGCATTGATGAGGTGAAGCCAGTTAAAACCTTCATCTTCTTGAATTACCAGGGCTTGATTGTTGTTTGCAGGAGGCCTCTGGTTCTGATTCTGGTTGTTTACTGGGACAAGAGCTCGTTCAGTATTTTGGTTAGGTTGTGTCTGAGCTTGTTGCCTCTGATTCTGATTGCCTCTATTGTTGTTGAAGGGATTCTGATTTCCCTGATGCTTAGGCCGGTCACATTTTCTGGCAAAGTGTCCTCTGTTGCCACAGTTGTAGCAGGTGACCTTTGTTTTATCAAACCCAAACTTAGTGTTGTTGTTGATCAGCACATCTCTCCTTCCAGTTCTATCCATGTAATCCTTTGCCCTTCTCACAACACTAGCGAAGTGCCACTGGATGTCTATCAAATCCATATCATCTTTGTCGATCTAAGAATAGTCTTCTTGAGTGAGATAAGGATTCCCGATCTGCCCGGCAACTAATCCACTATAGGAATTGACCAAGGTTGACAGTAGAGCCATGTGTTCATGGGCTAAATCTACAGTCACCTTCTCAAAGCCTGCAGTGTTCAGCTGCTCTGCAACAGGATTGGTCTGATAGCCACCCTGATTCGAAGTAGAAGCACCTCCATATCCACCATTGTTAGTAGATGGAGCACCACCAAACCCTGACGAAGAAAATCCACCAAAGTTGGAGGTTGCCTGTGTTGGTGCTGCAAGATGAGAAAACGGGTTAACACCAAATTGGTTAGTATTATAATTCAAAGGATACTGGTTTCCTTGACCCCAAGGAATGACTGGTGGAGGAACATCAGATGGGGGACCATAGTTGTCAAACGCAAAGACTGGATCAGGATTAACCACGAAAGCAGTCTGTGGTTTGGATCCACCCACACTGATGTCCTGAGCTGGATTCCCGTAGTAGATACTGGGATTCTGAACAACGGGCGGCTTGTTTGCTCTCCTGATCTCTTCGATCTCCTTGTTCTCCAGCTCTGCCACGAACTCATTGATGGAGAGTGTCTGATAAGCATTGTTGGCCTTCTGGATGTCCATCCATTGATGCCAGTGTGAAGGAAGCGCCTCTGCTAGTCTTTCAACAAGCTCTGCAGAAGTGTAGATAACCCCATACTGATACATCTCGGACATCAGGTGATAATATCTAGCCGTCAGATCTCTCAGCGATTCATTCCCCATCGCGCTGAAGTTCTCGAACTCCTTCTTCAACTAATCCACTTTAACCTTTCGCGTCTTCTGATTACCCTCATTTCGCTCAGCAAGCACCAACCAAAGCATCTGCGAAGTAGTACACTGCGCAAACTGATGAAGTATATCTTTGGGAAGTGCTTGCTTCAACGCTGCCATGGCCTTCTTCTCGTAGTTATACTTCTTCCTCTGATCTTCAGTCATATCTTCCAATGAGATCGGTGTAGTAGAATTCTCAACCAACGGACTCGTGTACCCGTTCTCGATAGCTGACCATACTAAACCATCGATACCCTCAACATGCGTCTGAAATCTGCCCTTCCATCCATGGTAGTCTGACATGTACTGCAGTTTCGGTGCCCTGTTAGAACTACCCGTCACTAAGTCACTCATGAGAACGAAAGACAGATGATTTGTCTGTGAGTTTGCAGCAGCTGCGAGTGCCCAAGGATTCGCATTCATTGCTTGTTGTTGAGCAGCTAGCGCCTACGGATTGATTCCGGCAACATTCGCTTGCATTTGCGATTGCTGCATCCGTTGCGCGTTTCATTCTGCTGAGAACTGCCAAGGGTTCGTGGGTACATTAGTTTGATTGTTCATTTGATTGTTCATTTGTTGGTTATAATGAGGTCTCGGTTGATTCAGATGTCCCCAAGGGTTCGCCATATGTTAAGGATCGATAATAGTCCGATACTTAGTCAAATTTTCAGTTCCAGAACCCTATTGGCGATTAGGATTGTAATTGCTAGTTATATAGGCGATTAGGGGGTTATAACACGTGATTACGCGTAATTGCTAGTGAACAGTTGAGCGATTAGGAGATTTGGGGCGATTAGGGTTATGAAGGCACGATTAGGGCTAATCGTGCTATAATAACAGATACGATATTGAAACCAAGATAAACGAGTAATTACGACACACAAACGGGTCAAAAGATTAACTTTTATATCATTAAAATAGAGCGCAGGTGTAAAATGATCAAACCAAGCAATCTCAGACCAGGGGAGGGTGTTTGGAGAGTGTGTGTGGCAAAAACTGAGTTCTAGCGTTGAGAATAGGCCTATTTATACCTCCCGGGTACGAACAGCTGCATATAGGCGATTAGGAAGGCTGCTATAGGCGATTAGGGCCTAATCGCCTATAGGCAGCTCCCAATCGTGTGAATAGTAGTATGGGATAGGGCCTAATCGCATGCTACCCAGCTGTAATCGCCTATAGCCTCTCGAACACCCCAAAACGCGTATAAACGTCTCCAAACACCCCGAAATACGTCCAAACATCCTATATACTAGCCTAGGGACATCATGTACTAACAGAAACCACCATCAACACCATCACTTCATTTTTTTGTTTGTCATCTATTAAAAATGGACTTGAAATCATGAATAGTTAAGTGTTTTTGGTGTTTTGGGAGCAAAATCTTTCACTAATCTAGTGATTTCTAGATAGAAAAACTATCAAAAACCCATTATTTTCAAGTGTTCAACAAAGGTATGTTCTTGAACCAAAAACTCATGAAAAATCTTTATTGTTTTCTGTTTTTGTTTAGATTTTCACCAATAAATGATGGGTTTTGAAATGGGTTTTATAAAACAAGGAGTGGGGATGAGAAAAATGGAAAAGATGGTGTATATATGTGTATGTGTGTGTCGTGTATATGTATGTATGTGTAGGATAGTTTTGTTATTTGATTGGTTGAATTATCTTGCTTAGATCTTCAAGATTAGTACCATGCAAGATGGTTTTAAGAGGGTTTGGGATCTTACATGAAATGATATTTTTATGTTTAAAATGAATTAGATAAATGGTATAGGGTTGTGTTTGTTGAAATGTGACTAAAACGACCAAGGTGTTTATGTTTGTGCATTGTTTGATGATGGGTTTTTGATTATTTTTAGTTTAGGAAAAGTCTGATTATGATGATGTTTTGAGGGTTTTGATGAGTCAAAAATAGTGAATATTAAGTTTAAATAGGTCTACACGCTTGGGAGACATTGCATGTACCATCAAGACGCGTTTTTCGGCTTAAAACGCCAAAATGTGAGCTATTGAATCGGATATTCCCAAAACTGGTTTATATTAGATTTTCATGACTTAATTTATGTAAAATTAAGTGTGATAAAGTGTTCATAAAAGACCTAAGGTAAAAACCTAAATATATTTGCAAAAGATGCGCAAAAACACATGTTTTCGACAGGTTTACGCGTTTAAAACACTTATTTTCAGGTCTGATGTAAAACAACTTGTTTAGTGTTAAAATTTTTGTGAAAGTCATTATTTAGGGTGTATAATATGTTTACCATCGTAACTGATGCTTACAGTGCAAAACTATGCGATAAAAGTCGCCGAAATGTGATTTTTGAGGCGCATAACGGCTAAATTTTGTGGCTGGTAGAACAGCAAATCTGGCCCTATTTTGAGGTTTATGTGCAGGTCCTAAGGTTTAGATTAAGTTTATATAGGTTGACATGAGACATTGGAAACTTGTATGAAATGGAAATTGCTAGAATACGTCTTATTGTGCGTTAAGATGGTATGTTAGCATGTATGAGTAAATTGGAATAAATCATGTGAATCCATATGATGTATGACTCATACGAGGATTTCTTGAATGATTTCCATAAAGCCTAGGCGTTCTATATGTAACTTGTGATTTACTAAGAATGGCCACGTTATGGTTAAAAACGGCTTTATATGGAAAACGAGTCTTATTTGTAGTGACTATGTGAAGCTATGTGCTATATGTGTATTTGATTATAATGAAATGATAGGTTTACTAAGTCGAGTTATGTGGAATTCGACTTTGATTGATATATGTGTGAACATATAAGTGTAAACCAAAGGGTCGGGTAATTAGACGCGATATGCATGTACATGAGGTCTAAAACTTAACCAATCGTCAAGGTCACCAATGGGTCAATAGGGTAAGGATTATGAAAATTCAAATCTTTTTGGGTGATGTAAGTCGAGGGAAGTTTGGTGAATAACTTGGACAGACTTAGAATGTTTGCTAAAATAGCCTTATGGATTATAGGGTATTGTTAGTAAAAGATTGTGGTTTGGATTAGGGATTGCTTGATTGCTACGCTTGAGGTGCGTTTCACGGGCCCATTTCTTTTAAATGTTTTGAACGTTTTATAAGCGGGCGATTAACATGCTTGTATGATTAGTAGACTAGTACTATATAGAACATTTGATGGCCTTTGGCAAATGCGCAATGTGTGCGTCTAGAACGCCGTCGATCCCCATAGGGGGATATTTCCCTGCAGTTCTTAATCATTAGCTCTTGGTTTAGAGTCGTGGATTATGTAAGTAGATCTATTGGGTTCACGACCCTTCTTAGGGCAGTTGCGCTGCGCCTTATGGGAGAGCATACTCTGTAGCCGATTCCTCCAGGGACCTGTTTGGTCACTCAAGGAGGTCAGATTTGGGAAGAAATTGTTATGGTTTGATTAAGATCCTTGGTTGCGATCATGCTTGTATGAGTCTACTTGGTTCTCAGTTTAGTCGGTACTCGATCATACATTTTTGAACAAGGAAATATGTTTCTTTGCCTTAAAACATGTGAACTCGTAAACATTTTTGTTGATATTTTTAAGCATGTTTTTCAGGTACAGATGCATAGGGGTCGAGAGTGTGGTTTAGCATGCACTACTCATGGACATGATTATGGGACCCTAAACTTTAAAACTTTATGACTCTTGAACTATGTTTTTATTTTGTAAAACGATGTTTATGTTAATTCGCTACATCTTGGTTAAACATGTTTTTAAACTTTCTTTTGGACCGAAACTTAAATATGTTTGACTAGAGGTTGTTTGCAAGATGTCCATAAGTAATTATTGTGTGACTGCTAAACTTTGTGGTAACAACATCAACTACCTCTTGACTTGCTTTCTGTTGTGCGCTGTCGGGGTGTGACAACTTTCTCTCTATTTTTTAATTAAATATTTTTTTATATTTTTATCATTATTTTTTCTCTCACACACTCGTAAACACTTTAAAAAAATATTTAAAAATAAAAGCTGGAAAACTGTGTGCTCCTAAATATATCGATAAGGTGTTTGGGATTGAGTTACAAAACAACTTATTGACTTATTGGCTTCTTTCAAAAGCCAATAAATCAATAAGTTGTTTGTGTAAATCAAAAGCACTTTTGGTTTTGGTTTTTCAATAAAGATGGAAAAGCTGTTTTCAAGAAGTCAGAAATCCTGGTTTTTGGCGTTTGACGTACTTTTGGTCATTTTACACTAACAAGCTAAACCAAACACTTTCTAAAAACAACTTATTGACTTTTCTCACTACAAAAGCTAATCAAAACATTTTTTTAGAAAATCATTTTCAAAAAGTAATAAATCAATAAACACTTCTTACTAAAAGCAATTTTGAAGTTAAATAAACAATCCCAAACACCCTCTAGGTTCTCCATCTTCTATTCTTCTTTACTCACGACAATAAACAATCCCATCTTAAAATAATGAGAGATCCATAAAAATACGAGTAACCAATGGTTATGCATATCATTAGCCAATGAGCAAACATGACTTGGTCAAACTTGGCATGTGAATTGTTATTATAAAGTACAGCAGTTGGTTTAAATATGACACCGAACATAAATATTGTAACATGGTACTACTATTCATAGGACCCCCTACTATTAATATAGGCATATAGCAGTTGCAAGTTGGGGACTTCCGTTGACGGCTTGATTACCTTTCGAAACCTAAAATTTTAAATCAAGCAAGAAGCAATTCCATGATATAAAAATATAATAATTTTGAGAAAGCACACCTGCTCGACTTTGAAAATGGTGGAGAAAATCAAGCATTTTTCTTTCAGTTGGATTAAAAATAGGGGAAAATTATTATGTAAATTATCCTGGGTAGATTGATATTCTTCTATCTCTCATCTTTGTAAATTATACTGATACTGATTTGTCTAGCGTTTGGTAGTTTTTTTTATATATCAACTAGGTTAGAGTGAAGGGAGGAGCGCGGGGATTTGGACATGGGAACCCATCCTACGCAAGGAACATCTCCCCCATGGGGGATGGGTTTGGGCGTGGCCCCTTTCGTGTGGGAAAGGAGACGGGCGTGGCGGGAGATTGGGGGTGATATAGATGGAGGTGATTGGTTGGATATTTAAAAAAAAATTCGAGGATGCGATTAATTGGTTGGTTATTTTCAAACTCAAGCTTGAAACCTAAGCCCCTCAATTCTTCTACATTTTGGGGCTTGAGTTTGGGAGCTCACTAGTGCCACGTGTCAACTTATGCCCCCAACACAAGCCCCTACATAACCCATTGTCTTAGACTACCCCTTCTAATGCACAAGCGAGCTCACCAGCCACGTCGCTCGCTCACACCACAACCACCAAACATGATCGTCCACGCGAGCGAGCACACACTACTGTGCTCGTGTGAGATAGCTAGCCAAATATGGCCGTTAGTTAATGGCTGCATTTAAAAACAAAAATCGAAACCTATAAAAATGGAAACCTTCGCCATGAATTGATCGAGCATTTATGGACTAGACATCCTAATAATCTTGTACTAGACTAGTTTTATTTGTTTGTTTATAGTCTTGTTCATATTAGTCTTGCATTTTCTATCAATATTACTTTTGTATTAATTTTATATTATATAAATTTAGAAAGCATAAAAAAAACTAGATCACACCATCGGCTCAAAAGAATGTCTGCTCAAGGTGAGCTACAACACATAGGGGTGTTAAAAAATATCCGAATCCAAAAATCCGATTCGAAATAACCAATCTGAAACTATACGAAAAGCAGATATCCAAAATTTTGGATTCAGATAGTGATTTTAAAAATTTTCGGATATTTCGGATATCCGAAAAAATATTCGAAAATATCCAAAATATCCGAAACTATCTGAAAAATATCAAAAAATTTATATATAAAACATATAAAATGAAATGTATTATAATAAATGCTGATATTCAGATATCCGGTTCACTATCCGATCGGATATTTGAATTTTCGGATATTCGATTTTGAACATCCCTAATAACACATAATCTTAGAAACTCGTGTATTACACGGGTTAGTGCATTAAAAACGATAAAATTCAAAAATAATTTATCAAGATTTTCTTAACTTTAAATGTAGTAAAAAGTTATAAATAACAAAATTTCAAATAACTACATCTTAATATATGTTTTTTATGTTATTTAAAAAACAGAAAATTAACTACAAAATAATACACAAATTAGTTACATATCTATCTATACTTTCAATAATAGGAGAGTCGTGAGTGACGTCAGAAAGCTGACGTATCAACAACTTAGGCAGGCCACCAATGCCTGCGTGATGCAAAACCTGACGTCACTAACCCCCTTAAAATATTCACAAATAATACGTAGGCCACGTTAAAGCACCGCTGTTGACTTTAAAAACATCCGTTTGGTAACCATACTCAACAGCGGTAAGAATCCCACTTGCCTCAACTGCTGATGTGAACATTTGTTTAGTACATATTCAGCCTTTAACTTTTTGAAGTTTTAAGAGGGAAATTTTGAATTAACATTGGGAAGTGTGATTTGTGCAGCTATATAATGATTATTATTTCAGATGCTTTCCTTATACACAACTATTTTCGTTCACAAATTAATTAATTCATAAAATCTCCTGTCGAATTCTTTCTTAAAATCTTCTTGATGGATCTTCATAAAAAAATTCATACTTTTGTTTATGATCTGAATCCATCCAAAAGATATCTGGTGTTTGAAGGTTCGTATCATACGAAAGTGTAAAGAAAGTTTTAAGATAGAAATGATATTGATTGATGAGCATGTAATGTAATTTTTTTATCAGCTTTTTTTATATGTTGTTATTCATGATATAAATACAAATTGTTTCTGTGATGTTTTTCGCTTACTTTATGTTATGGTATTTGAGTTCTTTCGTTGATGTTTATTGGAAATAAAGTTTTAACATGGAAATGGTATTGATTGATGAGCAGGTAGTGTAATTTTTCTCTAACCTTATTTTCCTTGATGTTTTCTTACGTTTTTCGGTTAGGTTATGTTATTAAAGCTATTGTCGTTAATATTTTGTTTTATATTTATTTTCAGGGTGATAAGATTCAAGCGTTCATATAGAGTCCTTTGATCCACCTTTTTGACCATCAAATTCAAGAAGATGATGTTGTTATTCTATCTAAGTTTGGTGACGGTGAAAACAAGGATCCATACAAAGTTGTAGCACATGATTATAAGATCAACTTTTATCGTTGTACGACTGTTAGCCGTATTGTTGGTTGGCAAGGTGTTTAGTATGGATTTAATTTCATTGGTTTTAAAGATATTCTTAAAAGCGAAGCGAAGGAACTTTTGTCTGTTGGTTTGTTTCTTACTTTAAATTTAATATTGAGTATATTAAAAATTGTGTGTTTATGTTTTGAATTATATGTACATTTTATAGATGTTGCCGGTTGTCTCATTTGGTATGGATCTCTGGATGTGTTTGGACGACCTCCTAAAGAAACTAAAAGGATGAATTTTGATATTCAAGACTTGGAGTAAGCATTTCCCTGTTTTTGTTTGTAATTTTCTTTGTCCGGGAATAAAAGTCCTTTGGTTTATTGAAAAAAAAAATTATTTAGTGGTGATCTGATAAATCAACCAAATCATTATTTAATTCTTATATTTTTTATATATATTTAACTATGTTTGTGTATTGATTCTATGTAGTGATACGATATTGCGATGTACTATGTGGAATGTTTATGCAGAGCAGTTTAACAAATTCATTTCTCAAAACGCTTGTAATGAACATATAATGGTTGTTATACAGCATGGTAAAGTTAAGGAATCAAAAGGTAATTTATTTTATACTCCTGTTATTAAACATTTGTGAGTTCATTGTTGTTTAATATACATATATATGTATATGTATGTATTTAGATCAATTTATAGTTGAAAGTGACAAGTTTGGAACCACCCGGATGTTTCTGAATGTAGATTTAATTGAGGTGAAGGAGTTAAGAATGAGGTGCAGTGTCATTTTTTATGGATTTATAATTAATTAAAAAATTTTGTTGTGTTTTATTAATTCTACCTATTTTTTAGTCTTATATTGAAGCAAGGACAAGATGCTGCTTCTACTTCTCAAACAGATGTTTCAGAACATTTTGTTTACCCATTGGTTCAGGAATTCGTTGTTGGTTCAGAAAAGAAATGTGTTAATGTGTTGACGAGCTTATGGAGATTGATATGGTTTTAATATTTATTGATTATGATTAATATTTGTTCTCCTTATTAGAGCTTTTTTTGTTAAGTAATATAGTCTTTATTTCTATTTTTGTGCAGCCAATGTGTTGTGTTGTAGTTGCGACAATTAAAATTCTGCAAGAAGGCTATGGTTGGTTTTATGATGCGTGTCCCAGATGTTTTAGCAATGTGATTACTAAATCAGAATTCTTACAGCTTCATGAAAATGTTATTGAAGAAAGTCTCAAATTGCCTGTTTCTGCTTTGTTTTGTTCCAAGTGTGAATGTCATTGTACCTCCGTTACTACAATGTACTTAGATCTAATTAAGTACATTTTGTTTTTTATATAAGCTGATTGCTTTTTATGAAGTTGTATGTATGTTTTTAGATAATCTTTTCGTCTATGTGTTTCAGGTTCAAGGTGTATGTCAGGGTTCAGGATGAGACTGGTAGTGTATCCTTTGTGATGTTTGACCGAGATGTTATGAGAGTTGTCGGATCATCCGCAAGTCGTATAAGAGAAAGGCAGTTGAAGCTTGGTGATAGTGAAAGTTTGCCTCAAGAATTGTTTCGCTTACTTGATAAGATGTTGGTTTTTAAAATTGATGTTTCTGAATATAATCTTATAAACGACTGCAATGTCTACACAGTCATGAAAATATGTGATAATCCAGTCGTAATTTCTAAGTTAATTGATGTTCATAGTAATGGATATTGTAATGTTGATGAGGTATTAAATTAAACGCATTTTTAGGAATTGCTTACTATCTTTTACCTTTGAATTTTGTCTTAACAGTTTAGGTTGTATGTTTGGTTTGTATGTACAATGTTTAGGGCAGCCAGGTAGATTGTGATTTTAAATCTGTTAACCAAGCAGAATGTGAGGAAGCTGATAGCCAACTGATGTTAAAGGTGAGTATTTTTTTTGTAACTTGATTAATATGTTTTTAAGTTTTTGTTGTTATTTAACATATCATTATTTGTTTTTTTTGAAATATTTGAAGGATGTTGTGTCTGTTACCGGTGTTTCTTCTGCCATCGATGCTGGAATGGATTGTACTATAACTCCCAATGGAAAAAGAGTTTTTGAAGATTCTGATAAACTAAATGTTGGTGATTTATCCTCTTCATGCAAAGGACCCCGGAAGGAGTGATCTAAGCCTAAGAGTTATCAACTTTTTGATTTTTAAATTTCAATTTAGTAGACAACAATTTATTTCTAATAATATTATGATGATTGTATTATAGTTGGTTGTATATTAGTTCGAATGGAACTACATTATCAAACATAACTGGTGCTATTTAATATTATCGTGGCTATAACAGATGCTAGTCAATAGCATTATTAGGAGAACAGATGCTACTTAGTATCATCAGAAATATAACAGATGGTATAAAAACAGATCATATATTCATTCTCAGTCAATAGCAGCAAAAAATATAGCAGATGCTATTTAAACAGATGTTATATTTAATTCTGATGGATTACTTTGCCCGATCATTTCCACGAATCTGCCTGTCATAATATCATCTATTGAGAACAAAGTTTTTTTGTTTTTTTGTTGTTTCGAGCTGGTTGGTCACCATCATCATAATTTGGCTTTCTTTGTAGAGTTGGATCAACTTTTCTTCGTTCATGTAGCTCTTTGTAGCAATCCATGAGTTCATATTCCTTCCAAAGACGAATTTGTGTCATCTTTCCCAAACCAGCAGCCACCAGCTCCTTTCTTATTATTTTTAACTTTTCCCTTCTTTCAGTGTCAGTTTCTTTTCCCTTCTTCCACTTTGGTGGACTTTGTTTGCGATTAGGTTCTTTAGCCATCTCTTTAATTCTGTTAAGTTCACTCTCCAGTTCCTTAGAATCCCAATCAGCAAATTGACTTCTCTTGGCTGTGTAAGTTTTGGTTTTCATTATCTCATTAAGATATCCTTCTCTCAAAATGTTTTCTATATCAGAGTCAGGTTGGCTATTAGACACTGTCTTCGACAGGTTACTTGAGTATTCTTCTAAAATTCTTACTTTGCTGTATAAATCCTGTAGAATTAGTAATGCTTCCCTGTCAGTTTTTCCAACACTTTTCTGCTTTGGTAACATTAGTTTGCACATTTTGGACTTGGACATATGTTGTTTGGATTGTTGTTTTGTCTGGTATTTTTGTGGTTTCTTGAGCATGTGTTCTTTGTACTTTTCTTCTGTTTGAGGAGCCTATATCCTCGTCTTGCATTTGCTGCTCTTTTCTTTTTTTAATTAATGCGACATCATTTGCTTCTCGCTCCTTTTTTGCCTTCAACTTAAGTAACAGCTCTTTCTATGCCTTTTGGTTTGCACTTTCATCAACTCTCTTACCTAAAGACACTGTAGATTGATCTTCAACATTTGTAATGACTGGAACAGATCCTGGATTATCAGCTGTTTGCACATTAGTAGGTTTTGGTGTCTTTAGTTGTGCTTCCTTCTTAGGTGGCAGGTTTATTAATTTCTGTTGTGTTTTGTTCTTCTTTTCGGCTTCATTATTATTTTCTTCATCTTGCTCATAAATTGTTGTTGGGGCAGAGCCAGTGGTCTTTAGTAGATGGTTTTTGATAGCTCTGATGTCAGCTTGAGTATCTTTGTATCTAGCGTCCACCATGTTTCTTATCAATTCCATGTGTGAATTATGATTAAGGTCAGCCATTTGTTTGTGAGTTTGGATAATTGGGACAACGTGTTCCCATAATTTAAAATTGTAAGAACATAATTTAAATTAAGGTTAAAATTAACTTAAATATAATTTAGCAGATGGTTATTAGGTAAGCATTTTAGGTAACTGTTGTTAGTGACAACATCGTTTTAATAAACGAAGTTAAATAACCTTTTCATTTTGAATTTACATAAAACAGAACTAAGGCTGATCTTAAACAGTTATTTATAATATGAATGAATAACGTAGAAGATGACATGTTCATATTTCTACAAATATTTGTAAATAGTATTTGTGTTTGTATGGAAATTTGTATTTAAAAAAAATAAATAATTCAAAGAATTCTTTAAGTGGGAATATTATCTAAACAGTTGAATTTACATCTGTTTTAATCAACAGTTTTTAAACATAGTTTTTTAAAAATATGTTTTATCTCAACAGAGCATTACAGTTAGCCTATTTATGTTTTTTTCATAACAGACGATTGGTTTCGTCTGTTCTCTTTCTAAAGAATTTGTCTATTTAATGTTTCCCCAGTTGTATATACTCTTCAGACGGTATGACGTTTCATTTCACGCGTTTTAACGTTGATTCTATTTATTTTTCCTTCCACAGATTACACAATCTGTTGGCAAAAATATAGAGAAAGTTAGTTTGGACAACAACTGTTTATACTGACAATAGATGTTATAAAAAGGCCCAAAAATAATGATTACGATTTTGAACTTACTTTATTATCATTATTATTTTATTTATTATTGTTGTCTTGCAATTTTCTTTTATTATATAAAAAATAAATAAATAAAAGGTGCCAAAAATAACTTGGAATGTTAGATATATTTGAAACCCAACTGATAAAGTTGAAAACCAACTTTACGAATATTTAATATATTCACGCTATTAAAGGGGATGATTTCCGAATATTCATTTTCCATCTTTATATATTCAGTTAACTATTAACTATTCTCACATACATCTTGTCTCTCCATTCTATATGCATAATGATATTACTTTCAAAAGTGTTTGCACAAATTTTTGAAATATTCTTACTATCAAAGTAAAATATATTACCAACATTCCGTAGATAAAAAAGTTGGAATTGATGTTTTTCGATGATTCATACAATCAAAGGAAAACATCAATCCATTATTATTATTATCTATATATGCTGCACAGAATCGCTATTTTAAATCTTTAGACATTTTAAATTTTATCATCCTTGATCTTGGGTTTTTCATTACCAAAGGTCTTGATGAATATTTGCATGAATCTCCTTGATTTACGCATAAGTGTGAGGATCATCTGTGACTTTAGGGTTGAATAACAAAGATATTGTCGTTGTGGTGTATTAATTTTCACGCAAATATTCATCGAGACCTTTGACAATGGAATTGAAGGATGTAGATGTTTTGGCAAAATTGAAAGATCTAGATGCACAATTTGAAGAGTCAATGGAATTGAAGGTTAAGTTATTTAATTCCCTTAACTAGCTTTGTATCAATGTTTAATGTTGATTCTATTTATTTTTGTTTTTAGTTTTGTATTTGTATTTCAATATTATATATGGTTTTTTATGTTTTGTGATGGTAAATTGAATCGTATTAACTTTTGTGTTTAATTCAACAGACCTTTAATCCGTCTGTAGATTTATATGTGTTATCTCAACAGAGGTTTAATCCGTCTGTAGTTTTATGTTTGGGTTGTTGTAACAATTACATCTATTTATGTTTTTAGTTTTGTATGTCTTTGAAGATTATATATGGTTTTTTAGGTTTTGTGATGCTAAATTGAATCGTATTAACTTTTGTGCTTTATTCAACAGACCTTTAATCCGTCTGTATATTTATTTTTGTTATCTCAACAGTTGTTTAATCCGTCTGTAGATTTATGTTTGGGTTGTTGTAACAGTTACAGTTATTAAACATCTGATCACTATTATTTACCGGTATCATGAAAGGAACTGAACTTACGAAGTACGGTTTACCCTTTGAACAATAGATTGATGATTAATTGAGGTTTACTAAAGAGACCATAACACTTGGTTTGTATACGTTTTTTTATATTTTGGGTGTTTATAATAGTATCTGTTTATAAAGAAATGAAACAGACGGTTAAACAGTGGTTTTTCGGAGCTGACGAATGGATTCTTAATGTTGTCTTTTACTAAATAGGGATTTAAGTTCGGAGCTCGGTCTCCCGTGTGTATCACACGTGATTTCACCTCGTACTATATTATAATGCATGAGACAAGGGTAGTTTAAGATACCCTTAAGTTAAGAACTTTATTTTCATTAACAACCCTAAAATAGGGGTAATATAGTCATTCAAGCACTTTTACACTTTAATACATTCATCTTAGTTACACTTTATCCCTTAAACTTAGGGTTGACAATCGGTAACCTATATAAGACACGATAAAAGCTGTTAAATGAAAAGTACACTATGTGATTTTTTACTTTTTTTAAATAATTAGAATTAAGAGGCAAAGATCATTCATTTATTTTTTTGGTTCTTAAAACATAAAACTGTGTTATAAACATGAGATATAAAGTAGTTAAACAACTCGTATTCATGTTTAGAACTTGATTTCGCCTCATCAGAAACCTGTTAAACCTGTTAAGACACGATTTGCCTTGCCTACTTAAACTTTACTTAACTTTTGTTTATTTAAATTATATTTAAATTTCTTTTCCTTATTTTAAGGAAACTATCCCTATGATTTTTAAATAGTCATATTTATTTCATATATTGATACTTCATAAAAAAAATTACATCATAATAATGAGAATTTTATTATCTTTAATTTGAGTATAATATTGTTATTTTTTTAATTAACATTTTTATGTGCTACGTGATTAACAATATCTAATAGTGACCAATAACCAAACTGTATACTGAAGCCAAACCAAAAAACAGACAAAACTGAACCAAAATTAATTGAAATCTGAATTAACCAACATTTGATTTAACTTTAAATCGGTTATCGTTTTCTTTTTGTACCCTTAGTTATCCGAAATTAATCAAATGGAACCATTCATATATATTCATAACAGCGTGCCCGCGTGATGTAATAGGGAACACAAACACTTCTAATGGACCATGGTTGGATTCGGTTATGAGCTTTAACCGAAACAAAAATCGACATTATCGATTTATCGATCTTATTAACCAACCAGATTATTGGTTTAGTCTATTTGGTAAGATTGTCGTTTTTAGTTTGGTTTAGTTAATTTTGGTTAATAACCAAAACAATACTTTGCTTAAATTTTTTTGCTTAGAAGTACATGAAATGGAGGTATAAATACATGAAATGGATGTATAAAAGATATAAAAATATGAATGGTTCAGTTTCGTTTTGTTAATTTTGGTTAACTTAGGGTAAATAAAAACCAATATTAGGTTAACTCGGTTTTGGTTAATTTTCGATTCAATTTTGTATGTTTTTTGTTTGATTTTGGTTGAAGGTTCAATTATTGTTCACCCTGAGATATTGTTAGTCATGTAAAAAATCATTTTTTTAATTAAAAGTATATAGCAAATTATACTCATAATATGGTTTGAAGCTGAGTACAGGGGTTTTTGAATTGTAGTGGTGGAAGAAATATAGGGGGTTTTGATATTTTAAAATATGAAATTTGAATTATTTATCCTCGCTACTTATTCTGCCTTTTCTCTCTATTTCTTCAATAGCATCTTTTTTGTGTCTGGCTTCACGCAAACTCTATGCCACGCTATAAAGTGCATGGATTCTATTGAATAGTAATCTTACACATATGATTCTTAAGTATTTTTCTAAAGTTACGTTTTGTTATTAACCAAAATTAACTAATCCGGACTAAAAACCGATAATCTAACCACATAAAACGAATCAAGTAACCAATTGTTTAATAAGATCGATTAACTGATGACTTTGGTTTTAGTTTCGGTTGAGGTTAATAATCTAACTGAATCGAACCATACACACCCTTAGAAATATTTGTGTTCCCCACTACATCGCACAGACACTCTAGTAGTTGATAGTAAATGTATTGGGGTTAACTACTTTATAAAAAAAAAAATCTTAAATATGTGTAAATAAATTGGTTCGTAAAATCAGAGCATGCTGACAATATGACGTGTAACAAAAGTAGCCAAATTTTGGACTAACTACATGAGAAAAAAAAAATTTGTTTGTTTAATCTATATATATACTAGCTTATACCCCGGGAGCGTCCCGGGGTTGAAAAATCTAATATTAGTAAACAAATGAAAAACAGTAATAAAAACAAAAGAGAACAAAGTTGCCTAATCATATTATTTTCCATCGTCCATATTGACATATTATAATTAAAAAATGACAACTGATTTGAGTTGTTGGATCGTTGCCCTAGTTGTTCGATTTTTGGAACGATAAAGAGAATTGTTTAAATAAAAAATGAAGTGCACGCGTGGTGTGACATATCATCATGCCACGTCAGCAAACCCACTAACGACGTTAGTGACTTAACCGTTAGTGGGTTTTAAAATCCAACATGTTAATAGTTCATGTTATATATAGCCAATTTCTTAGTTGGGGGTACCATCGGTCACTTTTAAATAGTTTAGGTTATTAAAATCTAATTCGCTTAGTATTTATAATCATATTTAAACACGTTATAGATTCACCCAAATAACTTAAAATCAGATAAAATTGTGATTATGAGTCAATCCAACTACGGTTTATTTTATTTTTTTATCTCATACTCACTTTAAATTGTCATCCATCCATTTTGCCTTGTAACACAAACACGGTTTAGTTTAGTATCAAAGCTATGAATATCCTAATCGAAATATACAATTTAATTTAAACTATAAATAAACGAAACTAACCCACAATATCCAAAATTCGAATCGGACTTGCCTATTGGATAAGAACGAAGTTTTCTAATATCAAAGTGAGTTTTAAATTATTAAAAAAATAATGCCACATAGGATCACACATGGCACACTCAAGGGGAAGAATGCCTCTTTGAGTGCCATGTCATTAAAATTGCTTTGGTTTATTATATGTATAGATATGTAAAAGAAAGCATATATGCCCATTGAGAGTGCCATGTGGCTTAATAATTGAGTGTTTTTGGTGGTTTTGAGTATTTTTCTAAATTTATCTCTCTATCTCTTAATTATCAATTACAAAAATTAAATTGAGTTATTTTAGGAAAAAAGAATTTAAAAATAAATTTAAATTTTTCTCTCTTATCTTCCTCCATAATTTTTAAACATAAATATCTTTTATATTCGAGATTTTTTAAATAAAAAAATACACCAAATTAACGAGCGTTTTATTATCTTTCCAACGAGTACCATAGTGTTATATAAAAACGAAAAAAAAAACGACTATTTTTTTGTGGGGTTATATTCATACAGAAAAAAACACAAAGTGTTCAGTTATTCATTAATCAAATTGTAACATATTTTAATTTACGTGAAGATGATTATATGTTGAAGGTTATCCTTTTAATACTTTATTATGTTTACTATGGTTTATGCTTTTTATTTTTTTAACTTTTTAAATAAATGTTTTTAACTAAGATTGATTATGTTTAAGTTATTTACTCTTTTCGTGATTTGAGTTTTCTTTTTTTTATCATTTTTTATTAAATCATATTAAAATTTTCAACCCCGGGACCTTCCCGGGGTAATCGGCTAGTTTGAATATAAGATAACCCCGTCTTTTTCCTTTAAAAAAGAAGGCAATATTCAATAGTCTCCCTAAAAGTCAACAAGGTCTTTGTTAGATGTAACGCATACGAACATATCAAACAAACTTCATTAACCCATAACAGACAATGGACTTGATTAGTACTTGCTTGCATCATTCTATAAATTGGTATGATCATTACACAAAGAAAAGTACTTAGCACATATTAGAGAGATAATCATGGTTCTTGTCATCCTTTTTCTTCTTACATTTCATCTTACAACCGCTGTTGTTACCTTCCAAGGTGCTACCATGAACAACACAGCGAAACCAGGCTGTCCAACCCACTGTGGGAACGTTACAATTCCTTACCCTTTCGGTATTGGCACCGATTGTTCCTTAGACGTCTCCTTTAACCTTACCTGCAGCAACACTTCTAAGTTGTTTATTGGAAATGGCAACCTCGATATATACAACATTTCAGATTCGGAGATGCGCATTTTCACTACGGTTTCATCCAGGTGCTACAACCAAAGTGGGTATGGAGATGGAACCATATCATGGATTAACTTACGGAAGCACCCAGCATTCACTTTCTCAACAAAAAACAAGTTCACAGTCATAGGTTGTGATGATTATGCTTTGATTACTGGGACAAACGGTGCAGACGTTTCTAGTGGCTGTTTTGGACTATGTCGCAAACAACGTGATGTGCCTCGGGGTGAATGCTCGGGAATTGGCTGTTGTCAAACATCTATACCCAAGGGTCTCAAATATTACAATGTTACACTTGACACCTTACAGAACCACTCAGAAGTTTGGGAGTTTAATAAATGTGGCTATGGCTTTCTTGTTGAGGAAGGCAGTTTTCAGTTTGGCGGTGCCACTGATTTATCTGCTGATTACTCGGACTTCGAAGAGATGGTACGATCCACTATGCCCGTCGTGCTTGATTGGGTAATCGCGCCTGAAGGAAATTGCACTTCAGAGGTTAACACATGCAAAGGAAACAGTAAATGCTATGATGTAGACGGTGGTCGGGGGTATCGTTGTAGATGCAATCAAGGTTACGAGGGTAACCCCTATCTTGATACAGGCTGCCAAGGTACGTTAGTCTCCCATTTTTTTCAATATTATTTTCTAGTTAACATATATATTATATCAAGTGAAATCTTGTGTGAACACACGAGAAGACTAAATCATTTTTTAAGGTTTGTTTACTAATCACCAAATCAAGAAGTCAATCATCTGTTACAAGCAAAGTCTCTTTACTAAGATCTGTTTCAGAGCACTGGGTCTCTTAAGGAGAGCTGTCTGAAACAGTTGTTGCTTCAAACAACTGTTACTAAGGTCTGTTCCATAAACATGTCATCTATGGAACAGACCTTAGTAACTGCTGTTTGAAGCAACAGCTGTTTCGGTCAGCTCTCGTTAACAGACCTAGTGCTCTGGAATAGACTTTAGTAAAACAAATTTTGCTTGCAACAGATGATTGACTTCTTATTTTGGCCTCTAGTAAACAAACCTTAAACAATTGTACTAAGCTCTGTTTCATAATAAAACACTCGTTTTTTGTATAGCACTATGGTACTCGTTGTAAAGATAATAAAACGCTCGTTAATTTGGTGTAATTTAAAAAAAATGACGTTTAAAAAAGTTATTAACGTTTAAACATCATAAGGGAAAGTGCATGTGCTATGCACATGAGAAAGAAAAAGAATTTAATAGTAGATGGGGTATCCATGACCCATTTAATTGACCCGGTAAAATGAGCGGGAAAAACTTAAATAAAGTTTCCATAAGAAAGAAAACTTCTACCAAACATAAAGCTTAAAAGCTCTAGTTACTCTGCCAAACACTAAAATATATTTAAAAAGCTTCTAGATACCAGCTACAAGCTTTCACCTAGCAGCTAGTTTTGCCAAACATACCCATATATGTTATAGAAGATAACCTATACAATATTAATGTTCACCTCTGCCACCAGGCTAAAGTCTTTAAAAAAACTATATATCGTATAACCTATACAATATTAATCTTCAAATGGTAAAAGTCTGTCTTTAAAACCATCTCACCATCAACCACCAAACCACCATCTTTTCCTAAATTTAACCTAAACGTATCCAAAGTTAAACCATATCGATACATCTTTATTTGTCTATGTATAGTGGTTTTGTACATGTAAATCGATTGATCCAAATCAACTGCATATGAGGAATTGAATTAGGAAGTCTCATTTTATGATCCGTATTAGAAAAATTCCTTCCAATTATTCCCAAATCGAAAAATTCATTGATGATAAATGAAAGATGAACTAAACTCCATACATATCAAGATATAAATCTAATATGTAGGGCAGGGAGAACGAATGTTAGTTTTGTAATTTGTGGTAACTTTGGTATCTTTGAAAATCATGTAAACACTTTCAAATTGAATTATTTCACTCTTACTCATGAATATTTGATGGAATAAATCTCAATGAGAAATCAATAACGGGTCCGTATTTTGTTTGGAAGTTTGTATCCTCAAAAAATTATCATAATCGTCAACTTGCTGTTAATTTCGGTTTATTAATGCTTCTTCAATTTTAGTATTGAAGAACAGTTTTTAGTACTTCACTGCATTATCACTATGGAAGAACAACTTAGTGTTGGCTCGCTACTAGGGGTTGCCGACCCTAGACCCCGTTACTAGGGGTGCGGCTTCCGGCCACCATTGTTGCGCGTGCCTGAAATCACAAGATTATCCAAACAAGTGTCCACTCCTCTCTTTTTAACTTGTTTGATCTTTAATTGTTTCTCATTCGTCACTATTAACAAACCCAATTGCATTAAACAAATGACGACACTAAAATCACCAACACTTCCTCCATGTCTAGTGTAATCTTTGACTACTTTAAACATATCATAACAAAAACAAACTCATACATAAATGGAATGTCTAGAAGATTGAATTTCCACCTTAGTATATTACACATTTCAAATATTAGAAAACTAGCATGTATTTTATGATTAAATCCTTGGTATTCATATAATACAAGAAGATAAGATAAATATAAGTTCAAAACACTCAAATGTTCTTTCTAGACACTAATTTTACTCCTTGTGTCCATATCCTTCAATGAATACATAGAAGCCAAGTCCTCAGCTCCTTTGAAGCGTCTATACTTCATACTCATATATGCAGTCTTTTATTCTTGCACGTGTAGATGCAATTTTTCGAAAGAACAATCAAGAAGTGCATTCAACCTGATTATAATAAATGGTTTCAAAAAATGTCATATGTCACAATCAAACTCTTAGCCTTGCTAATTATTTATGTTATATGGGTTAAGATCATATATGAAGTATAATTTTGTGAGAAGGATATGAACGATTCTAGTCTATTGATTTTAGAATTAGAGTGCTGATATTTGATTGAGGGAAAAAAACCAGGCATAAAATTAGACTACACGGTGTGGGAGCATGGGAGAGTGGGGTGAAGCCCCAATACACCACCCACACCACCACATGACCGCGTGGAAGCACCGTAGGGGGCAACCGGTTGAGATTACCCACCGGCATAGAGCTCGTTCGCTGGCTGACGTAGAGCGGCGGGGTTAGCTCGGTCTTTTGACCGTTGCTAATGGTAGGATTTTAAAAGAAATATTTATTTACTGTTTATTTCACATTTCACCTATATTTAACTAATTTTCATCAATCCTTTACATTTTTATCCATTCTTCCACCACATTCTCATCCATTCTTCTTCTACATTCTCATCCATTCTTCTTCTACATTCTTATCGAATTTTCATACATTTTTCAACTTGTTACTCATGACTCGTTGGACCGGTGAAGAGGAAATTGATTTGGCAAAGGCTTGGATAGACATGGAAGAATCACCGTGCCCATGTAGATCTTCGATCTAGAACCACGTTCTTGAAGAATTTTAGCAGCTAGTTGGTAAATTTGACCGCAGTGTTGATTCGCTAAACCGAAAGTGGATGGATGTTCATAGTAAGTGTGAGCGATTCGAGGTTCAATAAAAAAGAACCGTAGATTAGGAAGGTGATATTGCCGAAGACATGGCAATCGATATGACCCAAGTTGAGTATACAAGTAGCTACAACATGAGTTTTCCTCATATTTCGGTATGGCAAATGTTAAGGTCCAGATTAAGTTAACTGTATTTTTTTTCTACTTTAATTGTATGTTTTCTAGGTAGGATCGTTCGGATCTTGATTTAACAATATATTTGAGGAACTACACACCTATCCGATTCAAAGGCGGAATCAATGAATCGTTTGTTCGCAGACGTGAAAGATAATGTAAAGATAAGCAAAATAAACACACACACAAATCAAACACAAATTGGGCAGCACTTCGTCATATTATAATAAATGAGAAAAGTTTACAAGTTTCAAACACTAAGGCTCCTATATAGCATGGGCTCCTACGCCTGATACTTACAGGCGTAAGACCTCATACACCTGAGACTTCCGGGCGTAGGACTCTCCTACGCTTGGAACAAAACGTGCTCCATAAATTACATCGTAATATACATATAATGCTGCCCGGATTGCATCATATCAGAACATAATATATTACAAGCTATATCTAGACTAGGAACATGCCGATGGGTGCATGATGTCGAATGGTTTAGAGGACTTAAACTTCTTTTTTCTTAAAATGGCAAGTTCTCGATGGAAATGCCAAAAGCTTGGGGAAAAAGGTATTTAAGTCAAAACTTTGAGGTGACACACTTTTCAAGTTTTAAATTTATAAATTAAAACGATAAATGCTAAACGTTCTAAACCCACACAATAGGCAAGAGTACCTATCGATTATAGTATAGACACAAGCAAGTATCGAGTATCGAACCCTCAGACCTGACTTTCCCTACTCAGCTTTAAGTTTCAAAAGTGAAAACTAAAGATAAATAAAAATGAGAGAGAACGAGAATAACCGAAAAAGAAAACCAATGTCCAAAGAAAAGTGTTGCTTGGGGATCCAACTTGTCTTGGTACGAATTAACAGTAAACGTTCAATTGAGTGATATGTCCAAGATCTGCATTACCACAAAGTTATAAAGACGATTTGTGTTCTCATTTGTTATTGTGAAGGTCTCCCTACCCCGGTAAGCTCACCTCTCAACAGTGAGGGGGGATCACCCCAGACTGTGTATACCCAACCCCGAAGAACCTACCTCCCAGTGTTGCTACATTGACATCAAACGACTCTAAACTTTTATGAATAACTTGCCGGAGGCCGGAACATGGCCGAACAAGCTACCACTTGATATCATTGAGGAGACGTGGCTGTCCCGCTCACGCTCATCCCCTACTTGATTTAATTAACTTTTCAAAAAGTGATTGGCCTATTAATAATTGTGCGGGAATATTGTAATGGAAAAGAATAAAGACCGTTCACTTCCAACACAGGTTCACCAATTCTTGGCCTGCGCCAAAGCTAACACACAAACCATGAAGCTAAGTCGTAAAAACCAAGTCTTGGCTTATCACTAGGACCAAGTATAAATACCGTACTAACCCTAAGTGAGATTTTGATAGTATAGGATTAAGCCACAAAGTGTGAGTGTTTCCAAACACAAATGGGCCAATCACTACACGTGGAATTGGGTTAGCTTACAAGTGCGTGGGTTGTTAAACACCACGGGTACACTCATAAGTCCATCCACTTCCTATCAAAATACCCACAAGACCAAATAATAGATGATTAATTAGTTAATTCATCAAAAAAAAGTTAGAGTAGAAAGAATTAAATGAGGAATCAAAACATCACTCAATAAACATAAACTATATAATCCATACCAATATAGTCTTCACCCTAGCAACACTCTACAATCCTAGCCAAGAAATGGCATTAAAACAAGCTCACTAGGTAGGTTTTGATAAGAAAACATGGTGAGGGTTGCTAAAGGATTTAGAGGGTTTTTAGATGATTTTATGTGGTTTCTCTCAAAGCTCACACTCTCTAAGTGTTTATGGAGTGATCACAAGCTCCAAAGGTCACTTACAAAACCCTAAGATAGCATAAATGTGGGGGAGATTCGGGTGGAATGGGATGCCAAAATGATGAGTGGAGGTCTCCTTTTATAGAGGTGCTAGGGCGTGCACACCCGTTCTCAACAGTCGGGTACCGTCCGTTGGTACTGGAAGTCCTTCTTAGCAGACTTTGCCCCCAGCACGCCCGTGCTAATAAGTGGGCACGTGCATGCTCTTCATTATTGCACGGATGCATGTCTGTCTTGGTTTGTTGGAGTCTTGGGGAGCACATATCAGCAAACATATCCATGCACTAAGGTGTACACGCCGTGCACATTGACTTTCTCATCTGGATGGCGGAAAATGTTGACCGATTGACTTTGGGCAAAAGCACGACCATGTACACTCTGCAACAGCCTTTAAAGTTTTCAAATTCCTTCTCATTGTGCCAGTTTCTGCTCCTTTTTGCCTGTTTGCTTCCAAATATCTGCAATTAACTCAAAGGAACGATTTAGATATGTTTGCCTCCAAATATCTGCAATTAATTTTGTATTCTAGTCTCTAACATGTCCATTTATGTTTTTATTATGTTGTACATTATTTTTGGTCTCTTGTTCATTGTGTTTTAAGTTTGTTGTCTATTGTATTTTAGTTTGTTGTTAATTATGTTTTTAGTATGATGTTCATTATGATTTAATATTTAGTCTAATATCCATTGTGTTTTTAGTTTGATACTTATTGTATTTTCGTTATGTCCATTGAGTTTTAAGCAACTGAGTTTTCAGTTTGTTTTTTTGAAAGTATAACTATTGTGTACACATATTAAAGATAAGAGTGAATTACAGAAATCGTCCTTTATGTTTGTATCGAATTGCAAATCATGCCCTTTAGAAAGAAAAATTGCAGAAACCATACTTTATGTTTGAAAATCATTGCACGTTATGTCCTTTACCTCAAACCCAGTTTAATTTTATGGTTAAATCTGACCAAGTTGACTTCATGTGAGGGCAAATTCGTCTTTTTACCTATTTATCTAAAAAATAATACAAAACCCAATTACGGTTCTTCCCTTATAAACCCACCTGATTAAGACCCACATCCACCACAATTCTTCCCCAAATCATCAAAACCCAATTAGGGTTCTTCTCTTATAAACCCCAATCATCAATACCAGCACTTGCAACAATCACCATGAAACTCTAACCTACATCAACCACCACAACCTATCCACCACCAAATCCAACCTTCCTCTTCTTCCTTGGAACCCTAACCGGACTTTCGGCCTGTCTCTGTTTCCCAATCTCTTTATCTACTCTCACCGTGTCTTACTCTCTCTCTCTCTCTCTCACTCACTATCTTGGTTGAACACACACAAGAGGTGTTTTTGTGGGTTTAGGCGACGGCGGATATACTGTTGATAGGAAGGGGGCATCTGTTATGAATAGGGGGAGCCGAAGAGGTGTCACGACGACGACGATTTTGTAGGAGGACGGTGATGGCTGAGGGTGATGTTCTTTTGGTGTGAAGGGGATGGAGGGGAGTTGTTGGTTCGTCGGAGAAGGTAAAGGCACTGGCACCAGAACCGGTCACCGGACCAGTGACCGTCTAGTCACCCTCTCCGGTCAATACACACACATGTCTGTGTTTGTGTGGTCTGTTCTCAGGAAAAAAAAAGGTGGTGGGGTTTAGACCAGTAGATGGTGGTTAGGTCAAGGGGTGGTTAGGAGTGGTGCGGTGGATGATGGTGGTAGGTGGTGGCGGTGGGTGTGTGTGAGAGAAAGAGAGGGGGAGAGAGTTAAGAAGAGAGATAGATAATGTTTTTCTTTTTCTTTTTTTTGGGTGGGGGGTGGTATGGGGGTTTTGATATAATTTTTTAAATTTTTAATTGTTTTTGCTATTTGTATTACTTTTTAGATAAATAGGTAAAAAGACAAATTTGCCTTCACATGAAGTCAACTTGGTTAGATTTAACCATAAAAATAAACTGGGTTTGGAGTAAACGACATAACGTGCAACAATTTTCAAACATAAAGTACGATTTCTGCAATTTTTCTTTCTAAAGGGCATGATTTGTAATTCGATACAAACATAAAGGACGATTTCTGTAATTCACTCTAAAGATAAAAATACACTCAATTTTATGGTATATGTGAAAAGGAATGAAGAATTAACATGTAGGAATCATTTTTTTGGATTTAATAATGATGTTTTTGGTTGTTTTTGCTAGAAAAACACTAAACCCAAAAATTTAAAACACATTGGAATGTATTAGAGCCATGGAATTCAAAACATAGCTAAAATACACAACTAAAACACAACAATTTAGAACACATGTTCTTGGCATGGTGTTTTAAGTTTAAAAGCCTAAAATAAGTTATTTTCAGTTTTAATTGTTTTGTTTGATGTTATTTTAGCCTAAACAATCCAAAACATCATGAATAAGTCTAAATGATGATGCCTACTTATCAATTTTAATCTTTTCCGCATTTCATATGAAATATGGCCTTTGTAGCGTAACCTCACCATATAATATATATATATATATATATATGTATGTAGAAGATGATGTATAAAAAAGATACGTATGTTTAAAAAAATGAGGGAAATTAAAGTGACTTTACTTGTAGATAAAACTACTCATCCCTATTTTTCCTTTCTAGATGGCGTCTCTTATTTTCACCGTCCTTAAACTTATTTACACAGACTTCTACGGGTCGTAGAGGCCCATACGGGCAGCAGAGGCTTATCTACGGGTCGTAGAGGCCCCTACGGCCCATAGAGAATGTCCCAATTATTGACTTTGAGTCTCTGCGGCCCGTAGAGGCCTCTACGGGCTGCATAGTGTCACATGAATTAATAACCTTCGTTTTGGATGGAACAAACAACACTTTAGGTTCTCTGCGACCAGTAGAGGCCTCTACGGGCCGTATTGATGCCTCAATATACTTTTAGGTTCGTTATTTGCGTTATAGGCTTTTACTTTGTTACCATTATCGTCTTGAAATACGTGTAAGCGGTTTTTTGTTTTCGTTGTCGTCTGGATAAGCGTGTACGCCGTTTTTTGCGACCACACGTGAAGTACATATACAGTTATACACATGCAACTGTAGGCTGGTCAACAAGTCAAACAAAGGTCAACTCACACACACAAACCTATAGTTGCACAAAAACAGAAACTATAAGCGTGCGTTATAGTTTTCTTGGTTCAGTTGTCTTCTTGAAATACATGTAAGCGGTTTCTTAGTTCAGTTGTCGTCTCGATAAGCGTGAACGCCGTTTTTTGTTTCCATTGTCGTCTCGATAAGCGTGTAAGCGTAAAACAAACATTTATATAATAAGCTTTTACTTTATTACCATTATCGTTTCGAAATACGTGTAAGCAATTTTTAGTTTTAATTGTTGTCTCGATAAGCGTGTACATCATTTTTTTTTGTTTCAGTTATTGCTCTGACACCCTCTGCGACTCTACAGGCCGTAGAGGGCTGTGAAACCCTAAAAAACCTTACGTTGCAAATGATATCACCATTCTAGATATATGTTACTCTATGATATCTTTCTATACTTTTCATCTGTTTTACCCGATATAGGTTATATACCTATATTATCTTTTAAATTTCGTTTGCATAGTTTTACGGGATCCTTTATTCCAGTAACGATTATAATTACTTTGACATATTTTTGATTTATGAAAAATGTAACATCATTAAATTAATCATACTAATTGTGGCAATAAACTTATAAAATTCCATACACTATTAAGCCATACGTGATATATAATCGACACGAAGAAGCGCAGATAACTAGATATTGAAGATTATGTAATAGTTGTATATTTGACCATATGAAAAAAAAAAAAAGAAAAGAAAAGAAAACTTCACCATAACATCCAACATTTTTATTCTCTTTAGTACTACAAATAAAAAATTGACTTTTTAGGATGGATGTGTTGTGCATATATCATGCTTAATTATGTATATACGTAACTACAACTATGTTGTCTTCTTATTATATAAGTTGCATAATTATCACAATTACTAGTGTATCGCCCTGCATAATTATCAGTATAGAATACTTAATTATCATTATATTATAAGTTGCACAATAATAATTTTATTTTTTCCTTTTCACAATTTATTATATAATCAACATGTGTACACGAGCTTCTATCCAAAGTAAAATAATTTTAATAAGTTTTTTAAAACTACAATATTGATTAAAATTATGTAGCCGTGTAAAACGCGCAAGATTTAACATGTTAACTTTAATTTTGCAGAACAATATTAAAAACAAAGAGTTAAAGTATGATGAAGTTAGTATAAATACTGATAAGAAGCCGTATTTCTTAATCATGAACAATACTTTTCTATGTGCGTAAATTTTGTTTCCTTACGTTTATAACTAGTGTGCTTAATTTCTTTTCTTGTTAGACATTGACGAGTGCCGCAATCAAGAAACCAACCCTTGTTATGGTATTTGCACTAATACTGTTGGGAGTTACAGTTGTACTTGCCTCCCGGGATCCTTTGGTGATGCTAAGATACCAAATGGCTGTAAAGAAATTGCTAAAGATTCAAAGAAAACATCTACCATAATCATTATAGGTAATTTTTCCATGCAAATACGAGTAGGTTTATATGCAATAATCCACCCTTAAAAATCTGATTGTTCATCTTTGTTTTCAATAGCCATGCTCCTTCACCAAAACTAAGAACAATGATTACTAATTAGTGTGTTTGTTAATTTCCATGTACATATGTAGTAACCGTATGCGGCATGTTTGCAATACTTTCTGGAATAGCGGGAATATTCTTTGGTATAAGGAAGAGGAACCTAATAAGGATCCGAGAAAAGTTCTTTGAGCAAAATGGTGGTCTATTATTGAAACAAAAGATCAAATCGCGACAATCTTATGAGGCAATGACTTTATTTAGCACTGAACAACTAAGAAAAGCCACTGATAATTATTCTCAAGAGAAAATTATCGGTAAAGGCGCATATGGTGTAGTCTACAAGGGTGTTTTGTCCGATAAGCGTCTAGTTGCAATAAAGAAGTCTAAACTAGTGGATGCGACCCAAGCAGAGCAGTTCATCAACGAAGTTATGATCCTTACACAAGTCATTCATCGAAATGTGGTAAAGCTTTTAGGTTGTTGCTTGGAAGCGGAAGTCCCCATACTAGTTTATGAATTCATCTCTAATAACACCCTTTTCCATCACATTCATCACAAAGTCGGTGGAATGAGTTGGTTATCTTGGGAGAATCGATTGAGAGTAGCCATCGAAGCCGCAAGCGCACTTGGGTATTTACATTCAGAAATTAGTATGCCAATCATACACAGAGATGTCAAGTCTAGCAACATACTAATAGATGAGAACTACACAACAAAAATTTCGGATTTTGGTGCGTCAAGGTTAGTCCCATTAGATCATGAACAAGTAACTACTCTTATTCAAGGAACGCTAGGGTATTTGGATCCAGAATACTTTAACTCAAGCCAACTGACTGAGAAAAGTGATGTATATAGCTTTGGAGTGGTCCTTGCAGAACTGATAACAGGTAAAAAAGCAATTGGTGTAGATAGAACTAATGAAGAAAAGAGTCTAGCTACATATTTTGTCAATGCGGTTAAAGGAAACCGCTTAGTTAAAATTGTTGAACCTAGACTTTTGCATGAAGGGACTCCTGAACAGTTACAAGCAGTAGGCAATCTGGTAAAAAGATGCCTTAGTTTCGTAGGCGATGATAGACCTACAATGAAAGAGGTGGCGGTCGAGCTAGAGGCTTTGAGGAAGTTCTCAACTCATCCTTGGGTTCAACAAGAAACATGTAATGAGACCAGAAGTATAGTTCAACAAGTTGAGCAATCTGAGCTTTACGATGCCCCATTACTTTATGCGAGTAATGAATGGGAGTCATATTCTGGTATTACAGATACGGCGCTCGAAGAAAACAATCCTCGTTAGCTTTATTTTTGCTTCTTATATAAGGATCAACACCATGCTTGCACCAAACTTTGTTAGGAACGTTAAAGTTGTGTCTTTTTTATTATTGATGTTTTTCTTGTTTAGTTATATATTTAGTTTTATGCTGTGTTATAAAATCAAATGTCACTGTTTTAGCGATCTTGGATCCCTAAATATGTACGCATTGGCACCTCTCTCAACGTTTTGTTAAATATTACTTCCGCAAGTTTTTGGAATGACTATGAATAATACGTGAATCATTTTGTGTTGTTAATCCTTTCATATTTTGTACTAGGTTAGAGCCCCGGGTGTATACCCGGGTAGTTCCCAAGCCAAATGACAAAATTATTTTATAAAGATTGTAGTATACAAGTTTTATTTATTGAAAGTCACGTAATAAAATTCGTATGAATTTTGGTTACATGCAAAATATCATAAAAAATTTTAATCTTACCCAATAATAGATATATGAATAAACAAATGTTTGATCAGACGTTAAATGAAAAACCGTATAACATGACGTTTAATGACATTTTATAACATAAATATAACTATTTGTTTGATAGTAGTAGTTAATATGATAGATGATAACGTACAGTATAACATTTTTTATTTGCATGTAAAATATATATATGAACAACTATATGTTTGTAGAATCAGATATGAACACTTTGTGTAATATGTTGCAACCAAATCATTAAATGGCTAATTAATTTGAAGAATCTGGTAACTTACAAATAATATATTCAAAATATAACTCATGGATGTATTAGTTTAAAATAACATAGTTGTAAAACAATCAATCTACCGTTGTTAGAAATTTAGATGTCCATTTAAATATCTCTAACCTTACCATATGTTTTATGTTTTTTGGTTTTTTCTTTTCAAGTTAATATTATGTATTGTAAGCAACTTATGGTAAGGTTTGGCCTTATAAAATTAATAAAACTACACTTCTCATCAGCCAATCCAAAAGATATTAGGGAATTTCGTCTAGTTTATGAGTCATCTATCCAACCAAAAGTTAATAATCAAACATTGATATACTTAGGACGAAGCATTTAAAATAATACAATAGTAAAATTTGTACATTTCATTAATAAAACTAACTTATTTACAATACCTAAGATAAGCAAAAATCATATTGTTTATAACCATAGGTAAACAAAAAACCACGAAATACTACATTAACCGGTAGTTATGCATAAGTAGTTAACATATAACCAATCATCATCTTCAAAACTTAGCTACCAATTATTGTATATTGTCTAAACAGCATAAAAGACCAACCAACAAACTAACCTAATTACCACCTCCCCTAACAAAAGTAGACAGTATGAACACACCTGTTTTCTTGAAGAGCATGAAATGCATTTTGTCACCAAAATTCAGTTGCATAGTAGCAATCACAGAGACATCATACCTTTAATGAAGTAACGATTGTTTCCATCCGACTGTTCAACACCAATAGCCCAACTGCCACCATCACCATCATTAACTTTTAAGTTCTTCTTCCTGTTCAAGTCATTCTTAACAGCCCAAATCTTCTTCATATGCTAAAAAAATAAACATATATGGCATATTATAAACAATGGAAATATACATTAATGTGGATTGTGTTTTGTAATTCAAATAGATTTGGAGGTGTGTAGACAGTGGGCTAGAAAGGTGCCTATTAAAAAGGTTTGTGTGAACATCTGTATGAACCCATTGTGTAATCGGTGTAACCAAGTCATTACTAGACAGATGAATTACAATAATGTGCTTGACTTCCAAGTTAGATATTTCAAAGATAAGGGTTCGATGTATTACTTTCAAATGTATATAGATTATTAAAAGTGTGAATTGATGTAATTTAAAAAATGTATAACTAAACTTTTACTCAGGCATATGTAATTAAACTGAATGTAAAGGAATATGATAATTGTAATAAACGTAAATATAGTTTACCAAATCCATTAAACTAAATAAAAAATAAATTAAACCGTTTGAATACAAAACACTTATTCACAAATTTCCAAATATTTCTTTGTAGACAACATTTGAAGTTTCATTCTTAACTCTACCTTCTTTATCCAAGATTAGTATCTTCAGTCCATCTCTACTTTTCATTCTTGTCAGTGCAACATACAACTGACCACGTGTAAAAACGGGATCTTTCAAATACAAACCTATTTTAGATAGTGAATGTCCTTGTCCTTGGCTCTTGTTTATTATCATTGCAAAACACAAGGCAATAAGGAATTGCAATTTTGGTCCCTGTGGTTTACACCCAATTGCTATATATTCCAAATCTGAAAGTTATTGCTAGAGGGGGCAATCATGACCCAAAGGCATTAGTATGGGTTATTTTGGGTTTTTTTTATACTACAATGGGTGAATTTGGGTAAGGGAATACAAGTCCAAGGGTCAATCCGGGTTAATTTGAAAATTGAGGATGATAATTCAGGGTCAAGATGGGTTGGAGATAAAATAACAACGGGTCAATCCGGGTCAACTAATCTGAGAATGGGTCATCATCTAGGATTTACATCATCTTCATTTTTCATCATCGTCATCTACTCATCTACCAATACATGATTCTTCATCATATTCATCTACTCATCTACAATTACATCATTCTTCATTTGGGTATGTTTCTAGATTTATCAATGATTTCATCATCGTCATCTACTCATCATTTTGTTCTGTGCATTTGAATAATGATGCTTTGTCTATATATATTTCATTTGGGTATGTTGTCTCCACTGTGCTTGTGACTTGATTTCATTTGTTGTGTTTTAAACTTTTAGGTGATTCTGTTTTGTGGTGTTGTTTGGATAAATAGGTTGTTGCTTTAAAAGTTAAATTATGGTTGGGTTATGTAGCCATTGATAACAACTTTATTATGATGCACACCAAGTGCTTGATGAAATGCATAAACGAAAATATTCTTCTAAATGCTATATTTTTTTTAACCCAACCCGACTTGACCCGTTTTGACCCGAGTATATTCTAAAAAAAGTCTTATTTCTTACTCTCTGCTTATTGAGTTGATCTGCCTCCATAGGTAAAGTTTATAACCGCATTCACTAGAAGGTGAGGTAGGTTTGATAACGGGTCAAAACATGTAATTCTTGGGTATGTTAGAAAACAAAAACAGTTCAGGCTGAACATATACATTTAAAGCTTGTTCAAATGAGGTCGGGTAGGGGTCACACACAAGAGTTCAAATGAGAACTCGACTTCATTTTCATTGTAATTAGACATTGCATTTTAGTCATCTTGATTAATATAATCTGTAGTTGCCCACATTTAGAGAAAAAAAGGCCAAAATCTCTTGGTAGGGGTCACACACAAGAGTTCAGATGAGCACTGCATGTTAAGTTGGTTAAATACTTTGATGGCATTTGGTCAATTGCTCAATTCTTATGGCTTATAAGGCATCATATTTTGCTGTTCAATTGCGAAGGGAGAAACTTTGTGTCTGAGTTAACCTTGTTACTATGTATATAACATATAAGAATGTTAGGCATTGCATTCAACTCCACTGACCCGACTGAACGTATACATTTAAAGCTTTTTTAGAACCCAACCCGATTGACCCGTTTTAACAAAGTATAAGTTTGAGGGTTTTTTTCCCTCTTTTACATAGATACTAAAAAAAAAGCCTTTTTTAAACCCAACCTGACCCGACCCAAAACCCGTTTTGACCCGAACCCGACCTGACCCAAAACCCGTTTTGACCCGAACCCGTTTTGACCCGAACCCGTTCCGACCCGAACCGATAAAACCATCTTTTTTAATTGACCCGTTTTGACCCGAACCCGTTCCGACCCAAACCCGTTTTGACCCGCGACCCATATCGACCCGACCCGACCCATTTCCATTTTAGTCCACTAATTGAATGTCATCCATTATGCCGTTAAAGTGAAGGTCACATGTCATGCACATGATGGGCAATATGGTAATTACATTACTTATATTATACAAAATTACTTTTTTCCTTTTTTTTAATTGTCACCGTATTGGTTGATGTTGCAGTGTGTATAGTTTGACTTTTTAAATGATAAAAAATCAAAGCTCAATAGTTTGACTTTTTAAACCGTAAATATCAAAGTTGAAGTTGGACTTTTTAAATGGCTCCATAACACTATTTTTAGCTACTGTCAAGTGTGGTACATAAGTATGCATAGTCAGATGTAATATAAATTTCCAGCCTTCTGTTTTTGGACCATAACCAAGAGATCGTATGTTACCGTGATGTAGCAACCATTTTGTTTTGGACAATAACCACCTGCAAATGCCGTTTTAACTATTTTTCCCACACTATTTTGTTTTGGGCAATAATTTGCATCCTTTGTTTTTGGACCATAACCAACAAATAACTTACTGTATTTGCAAAACAAAGAAACGGCTGCTGTGTTGTTGAACCAAACAACTATGACTAAATACACAACAGCAAAAAACCATGGCCAAACCAAATAAATAACCTTTGTAGCGCCTCATATGCAACATCAACATAACATATTATATTATAATAGTAACAACTGTTGTAATAGGCGCATCTGAAAATAGAGTTGAACCAATGTCATATTAAAACTGAATCACTATAAACTTAGGACGCGAGATTACAATTGTAAGTGTGTCAATTCACTTGGTAAAGACGACCAAAGTATATTTATCCATATTGAATTTCTATTCCTTCTTAGCAATTTCTAATAAAACTATACTATTTCATCCTAAAACTGTGACTTACAATCAAAATATCCTTTCTTGCATTTAAGTGAAATCATTATTTATTTGGTGAGGTCAATTAATTTTTTTTGACCCGTTAGCAATAATGACAATCACCCTGGTATGCAATTGATAAATAAGTAGCTTGACGGCGTATTATGTACACCAAAATTGAGAAATATAGGTTACAAACTCTTAAGTTCACGCGCCTTGAAATGAGCAGACCAACCATGTCGAAAGAACAGGGCAGTAGGTCACATACCCCTGGTTTTCTCTTGTCAAAAACACTGTCCAAAGCTGTATCAGTAAGATCTCCAAAGCTGTATGCATCAATAAGACAAACCTTTTATAATTAAGATTAACAACACTAAAGTGGTAACATGATAAAGGTACTCTTAATATCGGCTGCTCATAAATTTGAAATCGAAGCTTATAACACTTATCATAAAAGGGTACAGATGTACCATATTTTAGATGTGGTTATATAGATTGTTGTTCGCTACACGTTCACATATCTCTCCATGATATTTCGTTTAATATTGTTTTGCATTTTCCTATTGACTTTCCACATATCAACTAACTGTTTCATACCTAACATTATTTTTGAGATTTATAAAACTCTCTCTATCCTTCCAATTTACAGGTTCATGATTATTAGTTTAGTTTTTATCATTAAACCTTCATTATAAATAACTTCCTAATTATTGTTGGAAAGAAAGTCAAGTACCTTACCAGCAAAGCCTATTGCAGCATGCTTATGAACCCATAGAATGTTTACCTTTTATCATTAACATTATAAATAACTTCCTAAACACCTTTACTAAACATAGGGTCACTAAACACCATGCCGTCTTGCCATTCAGGGGCGCCAATGGCGCTTCCGCCATCGGCTAAGGAGAGTGAATAAGTTTGTGAGATAGGGCCTTTTTCAAGCACGAGCTTGAAAAACTCATGAGCCAAACTCAAGCTTTAGAAATAGAGGTCTATACAAGACAAGCTTGAACTCTCTAACATTAAATGTCACACCCTCAAGTAACCACCTGCGGAGTTCTACCGCGAGGCGTGTGACACACCAGGATCCAAGTCAACGGTCACAATAAACGACGTCTAAATGTAAAAACATACGTAATAAAAACCATGCATAAGATTTAAAATTCATCATTTAGTAGTGCGGAAGCATTTAACAGTTTACAAAAGTCATGCCGAAAATAAAACATAAGTTCCAAAGTTTAACATTTCCAAAACATGTCATGAGACCCTAGACGCAAGACGACCCAGTGCGACTCCGTGCGCCTATCTGACAGCTGCTACCTTAGCGACCTGAGAAAACATGCTAAAAGAGTCAACATATAATGCTGGTGAGTTCACAGGTTTTGTTTAAACGTTTAGAGTAATCCTTCGAAAACCGTTACCATCACAATTACTACTATGCTTGTAAGAACGCTAGCTAGGCGCAGAATAAGATACTCATACGGGTGAAACCATTGCTGACTAAGCCGTGTAATGACCCTTAGTTTCCTATGGGCTACCGTCATCACCGGTAGACCTTGTTTTATTAGAGACAATATGCACCCGCCCGGTCCTACCGTCGAGTGGGGTTTGTCAGTTCCCAATAGCGCTATCCATATTTCCCCGCCATACGCCCATGTTAGTGGTTTCTAAGGGACTTTTTGATGAACCGTATAGTACAATAAGTAAGCCATAGTATAACGTGATAAAGAGTAATGAGTTACAAAAGAGTTAAAATAATCCATAAGTCATAAAAGAGTTTAAGCATGTTTCTCCCCCGAAAACCAAAACAGATAAAAGTGGGGCCGTGAACTCACCTTAGTTTGCGTATTCCGTTTAAGAGTAAACCGTATGTGTGATATGAGTAAACCGTCTGTAAGATATGATAGCCCCAACTAGTGGCGACCTATCATAAGATATGTGTTAAGTTAGACTAATAACCCGCAGGGTTCATTAGTCCCTAAGTCCAGTCCATGACCATGATGTGTTTGAAAAACGTGTTTGACCGACAACCAGACTGCGTAAGACAAGACTCGACATCCCATTGGTGACCCGACATTCCACGTGTTCATCTCATACACAAACATACACAAAACATGCAACTCAGCACTTAACATGCGTTAAAGTTCAACGATTCTAACACATAGGTCAAATAACGTACGAACAAGTCCGAACACGTGTTACTATGTTACTAAGCATGTCACGGGGTTCCTATCATGTTCCTAGGTGTCAAATCGGGTTTCGGGATGTTAAAATACACTTACAACAGCATTTCATGCGATTAGGGACTTAGCATGCAATTAGGAAAGTCAACACGTGATTAGGGATGGTCAACAGGCAATTACCAGGGCTAATCGCCCCTTATGTTAGGTGATTAGGGCTAATCACATGCATATTAGGCGATTATGGTCATGTGGCATGCAATTCAGGGCTTAACTAGTGATTAGGGTCACAATTGCATGACATGAAGGCAATTAGGATCACAATTGCATGGACTGATAGCAATTATGAGGCTAATCGCCTACTACATCACACGAGTAGCCCTTGTATTAGGCGATTATGCCCCTAATCGCCTATAACATAGGCGATTAGGATTGCTAATCGCCTATAGTGCAGCAAATGTGGTTTTTCGCGCGTTTAACCCTCCAAATCAGATCCGAAACGTGCGCAAACACCCAATAATCATCCAAACATATTTCAAGCAAAACCCCTAAGTTTTCATCATTCTAACAGTCCCGAATGCGAGCGTTTTCCCAAAATAGCAATTTAACATGAAAACATCACATCAACATGCAAGAACTTGCCCTAAATAGCAAATATCCAGATCTAATCACCTAATCACGTTGTCCGAAAGCATCCTACTGTTCTAACATCATCCTAGAGCAAACCCTAACATCAAACAATCAACAACACACCTCATATCATCCTAAATCATCCAAAATCCTTCAAACGGGTCAAAACATCAAGTATCAACAATACACGACCAAAACCATTCAAACTCCTAGGACATTATCATACTAACTTGTAACAGCTAAAAACATCATAATATCACAAAAACAACCATGATTAAATCCCAAAAACTCTATCTTTAATCACATACAACACATATAACACATGTAAAGGTGTGGGTTTGTTTAGAAACGGTTTTAAATGGATTTTCAAAGACAAAAACCTTTATAAGTCAGGTCTGGACATTTAGGGAGTAAAACATAATCATTTAAAGGTTTGGGTTTGAAGAACACACCTTGTATTTAAGAGCAGATGATGGAATAAGCTTGGAAATGGTTGTTTGTGTGTAAAAATGGGTTCCAGAGGGTGTTTGTGGGTTGAGATATGTTATGGGATGGCTAGGGTTGTGTAAATAATGTTTTGGAGGTCAAGGGTGGTATTTATAGGTGTTTTTAGTCGTCAGACATGTTGCAGGCGATTATGAAGTTCTATCAGGCGATTAGGGTGCTAATCGCCTAAAGAAACAAGCTAATCGCCTAAGAAAACAAGCTAATCGCCTACTGAAACAGGCTAATCGCCTAAAGAAGTAAGCTAAACGCCTAAAGGCACCAAGCTAATCGCCTAAGGGTTTTAGCTAAACGCCTATAAGGTCCATTGTGGTGTATTTGGCGCGTTAAACTCCGTTTTAACATATGTTAACACATTTTCACATACCGATAAGTCACATAATGATTATAAACACATAATACATGAAAGTAAACACGTTCACACTCGTTCACCAATCCCCGGGACTCGAGACTTGCGTATGTTAAAACTCTAATGACGTGCGACTCGACTCGACCGACCTTGTTTTGTGTAACGTATGCACGACTCGCTAAGGTAGACTTACTAAGTTTTCAAAACTTAATTACCGGAAGTTGCCGGGTGTCACATCATCCCCCTGTTAAAAGAATTTTCGTCCCGAAAATTTCCCGAAGTCGAAAAGAGAAGACAAAATAAGAAGAAAAATTTTCCGGGTCGTTACATCATCCCCCTGTTGAAAGGAATCTCGCCCCGAGATTCTTTTGGCCCCAACAGTGATGAGTGTCGACCTCTGTGTATGCCCAAGTAACGTTCCCCAAGAGACAGCGAGTGAATATGAGATAAGAGACCCCCGATCGAAGGCCTACTGGAGGCTACTATGATCGGTATAACTAACCCACTGGTACCGTCCAAGTAGCATCCCCAAAGGACCCTCATCGACCCAAAGAATGTGAAACAGAGATCAAACCAAAAAGGAAACACACGAAGACACGAACGCACAGCAATGCGGATAAAAGTAAAACCAAAGCGTACAAGCGTAACAATAGATAAGAAAGAATACGTACGAGTAACAGTGTCAGAATCCGCCTGGTTCTTCCCTTGTACCCGGGACGCTCCCACTCGCATTTCGGCCACCACCTTCACTGTTTTCACCACCGGAAGTCCCTGCTTCAGCTCGACGCAACTTTGGGCAATCCTGCCTGAAGTGCCCTACCTCGCCACAATTGTAACACCCCTGGTTCTTCCGAGTAATAACACGCGCCTCCCTTGGCCGAAGATCGACCCTACAATCCTTAGCAACATGTCCCATTAGTTTACATCTGTTGCAACGGAACCCCTCGCATTGACCATAATGATGAAATCCACAACGCCCACACCTAGGGCTCCTTCCGGCATAGCCTCTTTGTTTCTGACCTGACGCTGGCCCTGAAGCTTCAGCCTTCTTCGCTGTCGGTTGTCGCTGGTCCACCGCTGAACTCTTCTCTACGCTCTCCCACTTCCTCTTGTTGTTCTCAGTCCCTCCAAAGATGTGGGGCTCACACTCCATGAACACCTTAAAAGTACACACCTGCTGGCCCAGAGGAGGTGGCGGTGGAGGATAAACGATATTTCCACCGTCGCCTTGCTGAGTGGCCTGATAAGCGGCAAGAGCAGCAGTCACCTGTTGTTGGATTAAGTCCTTCAGCGCTTCTGGGGTTATGTTGATGCTACTACGACTCTCGTCACCACTGCGTTCACCTCGACTTCCAGACATCTTCTGCCGAAACAAGAACAAAACTCTCAGACCCAACACCAACGCTAAACCAAGAGAATACGAAAAGTCTAAGATCGGGTCCAAATGTGACCATAAATCCCAACGCGAGATCCACCAAGTCTTCCATGCATTTCAACTTATGATTTCGTGTGCACCCGAAATGATAAATTGCTCTACATGGTCCTCAAGGCGTGCCCCGAGCTCGAACCTCAAGTCACCCGATACCCATATCTTAAGAAGACATAACCAACTCAAAAGATCAACAAACAATTTCCCTTGAGCGCAAACCCGAAGAAGAAGATAAAGTGGAGCTGAGAATAACCAAGGATAAGGTAGGTAACGTGACACTGTGAGGTAAGGATACCGACACCCCGACAAAGTTAGTATGTTTACCAAAAGATACGACTCAAATGTATGTGACCGTCTAGTGTGTGAGACTCGGCTATAGTCTAGACTCTACATGCAGTCCTAGTTCACTATAACCATTGGCTCTGATACCAATCTGTCACACCCTCAAGTAACCACCTGCGGAGTTCTACCGCGAGGCGTGTGACACACCAGGATCCAAGTCAACGGTCACAATAAACGACGTCTAAATGTAAAAACATACGTAATAAAAACCATGCATAAGATTTAAAATTCATCATTTAGTAGTGCGGAAGCATTTAACAGTTTACAAAAGTCATGCCGAAAATAAAACATAAGTTCCAAAGTTTAACATTTCCAAAACATGTCATGAGACCCTAGACGCAAGACGACCCAGTGCGACTCCGTGCGCCTATCTGACAGCTGCTACCTTAGCGACCTGAGAAAACATGCTAAAAGAGTCAACATATAATGCTGGTGAGTTCACAGGTTTTGTTTAAACGTTTAGAGTAATCCTTCGAAAACCGTTACCATCACAATTACTACTATGCTTGTAAGAACGCTAGCTAGGCGCATAATAAGATACTCATACGGGTGAAACCATTGCTGACTAAGCCGTGTAATGACCCTTAGTTTCCTATGGGCTACCGTCATCACCGGTAGACCTTGTTTTATTAGAGACAATATGCACCCGCCCGGTCCTACCGTCGAGTGGGGTTTGTCAGTTCCCAATAGCGCTATCCATATTTCCCCGCCATACGCCCATGTTAGTGGTTTCTAAGGGACTTTTTGATGAACTGTATAGTACAATAAGTAAGCCATAGTATAACGTGATAAAGAGTAATGAGTTACAAAAGAGTTAAAATAATCCATAAGTCATAAAAGAGTTTTAAGCATGTTTCTCCCCCGAAAACCAAAACAGATAAAAGTGGGGCCGTGAACTCACCTTAGTTTGCGTATTCCGTTTAAGAGTAAACCGTATGTGTGATATGAGTAAACCGTCTGTAAGATATGATAGCCCCAACTAGTGGCGACCTATCATAAGATATGTGTTAAGTTAGACTAATAACCCGCAGGGTTCATTAGTCCCTAAGTCCAGTCCATGACCATGATGTGTTTGAAAAACTTGTTTGACCGACAACCAGACTACGTAAGACAAGACTCGACATCCCATTGGTGACCCGACATTCCACGTGTTCATCTCATACACAAACATACACAAAACATGCAACTCAGCACTTAACATGCGTTAAAGTTCAACGATTCTAACACATAGGTCAAATAACGTACGAACAAGTCCGAACACGTGTTACTATGTTACTAAGCATGTCACGGGGTTCCTATCATGTTCCTAGGTGTCAAATCGGGTTTCGGGATGTTAAAATACACTTACAACAGCATTTCATGCGATTAGGGACTTAGCATGCAATTAGGAAAGTCAACACGTGATTAGGGATGGTCAACAGGCAATTACCAGGGCTAATCGCCCCTTATGTTAGGTGATTAGGGCTAATCACATGCATATTAGGCGATTATGGTCATGTGGCATGCAATTCAGGGCTTAACTAGTGATTAGGGTCACAATTGCATGACATGAAGGCAATTAGGATCACAATTGCATGGACTGATAACAATTATGAGGCTAATCGCCTACTACATCACACGAGTAGCCCTTGTATTAGGCGATTATGCCCCTAATCGCCTATAACATAGGCGATTAGGATTGCTAATCGCCTATAGTGCAGCAAATGTGGTTTTTCGCGCGTTTAACCCTCCAAATCAGATCCGAAACGTGCGCAAACACCCAATAATCATCCAAACATATTAACAAACATATTTCAAGCAAAACCCCTAAGTTTTCATCATTCTAACAGTCCCGAATGCGAGCGTTTTCCCAAAATAGCAATTTAACATGAAAACATCACATCAACATGCAAGAACTTGCCCTAAATAGCAAATATCCAGATCTAATCACCTAATCACGTTGTCCGAAAGCATCCTACTGTTCTAACATCATCCTAGAGCAAACCCTAACATCAAACAATCAACAACACACCTCATATCATCCTAAATCATCCAAAATCCTTCAAACGGGTCAAAACATCAAGTATCAACAATACACGACCAAAACCATTCAAACTCCTAGGACATTATCATACTAACTTGTAACAGCTAAAAACATCATAATATCACAAAAACAACCATGATTAAATCCCAAAAACTCTATCTTTAATCACATACAACACATATAACACATGTAAAGGTGTGGGTTTGTTTAGAAACGGTTTTAAATGGATTTTCAAAGACAAAAACCTTTATAAGTCAGGTCTGGACATTTAGGGAGTAAAACATAATCATTTAAAGGTTTGGGTTTGAAGAACACACCTTGTATTTAAGAGTAGATGATGGAATAAGCTTGGAAATGGTTGTTTGTGTGTAAAAATGGGTTCCAGAGGGTGTTTGTGGGTTGAGATATGTTATGGGACGGCTAGGGTTGTGTAAATAATGTTTTGGAGGTCAAGGGTGGTATTTATAGGTGTTTTTAGTCGTCAGACATGTTGCAGGCGATTATGAAGTTCTATCAGGCGATTAGGGTGCTAATCGCCTAAAGAAACAAGCTAATCGCCTAAGAAAACAAGCTAATCGCCTACTGAAACAGGCTAATCGCCTAAAGAAGTAAGCTAAACGCCTAAAGGCACCAAGCTAATCGCCTAAGGGTTTTAGCTAAACGCCTATAAGGTCCATTGTGGTGTATTTGGCGCGTTAAACTCCGTTTTAACATATGTTAACACATTTTCACATACCGATAAGTCACATAATGATTATAAACACATAATACATGAAAGTAAACACGTTCACACTCGTTCACCAATCCCCGGGACTCGAGACTTGCGTATGTTAAAACTCTAATGACGTGCGACTCGACTCGACCGACCTTGTTTTGTGTAACGTATGCACGACTCGCTAAGGTAGACTTACTAAGTTTTCAAAAGTTAGTTACCGGAAGTTGCCGGGTGTCACATTAAATGAGTCAGGCGTAAGAAAAGCGAGCTCGTACTTGGCTCATTTGCGCCCCTATTTCCAGCATAGCTGAAATCAACCTAAGCGCTTGAATAAAATCAAAAAAGGAAAAAACACGCACACCACAAGTCAACTTACCCATATACCACGGCCAAACTTTTCACCAATGGGATCAAAACACTCCTGCAAATGGGTACAATGTAACGTTAGCAAAACGAACTTCAAAAGTAAATTATGATAAAAAATGGAAGCAAAAAACTGAAGTGTTTAACAAAGGTATGGTGTGAAAAGGCATATTTAATCATTATCAACTCTCAAATTCTAAAAACAAAACACAAAAAAGTAAACTATAACACCACACAGAAAACCAATATAGCTATTGAATGAACCAAATTACACACTTAAGCCCACATAAGATATGTGGCAAAGCTGAATAGTAACAGAAACGTTGATTAGTGATGAAATCAACCACTTAAATTGGAAGTTCATACCTCCAAATGTTTCAAACCAATGCAAATATCTAAAGTGTATTCTTGTTTGTACTTCACTTATCCTTTAAATTTTAGAAAAAACAACATAAAAAAGATTTTAGATCAACTCAAGTTGCAACACTGACCGGTTACCTAACTTGGCTGCTCCACCCAACGGCTGACCCATTTACTTAGATTAATCTAACCACTATTATTAGTTAGAAAAATTTGGGGGGGGGGGGGTGTTGATTTAGTTCCACCCAATAAGTAACCCATTTATAAAATTTATATATTGGTCAGTAACAATTATAATGCATTACAAGTTTTAAATCTCAAATTTGGTTTTAAATTAGCTTCAAATTTTACATTAATAGGAGTAGACTCCAAATGCAAATAGCAAGTTACGTCCGTAACAAAAAGCTATTGTCTTTTACGTTTCAAACCATAATAAGTTGACTTTTTAGTCAAAGTAATGCAACTTGTTCTACATGAAACCATAACTGAATTTCAAACAAAAAATATAGAATGCGAAAAATTAATCACTACTTTAAGCGGGCAAAAAGCCTTGACCTTGTTTGTGAAGGCTCCATTGAAGTCAACCACAAAGTCGGCTCCAGCAACACCACATGAGATCTCTTCTGGGTTGGGTTCCTAGAAGAACATAGGAAATTAAACATTAGAGAATTTAAAATTAATAAAAAAATTACAACATATGATGTTAGTCTTCAAAAGCATTTAACCTGAGGCCAAATACATTGACATACTTCTCACCAACGAAGAGGCTTTTCTCATCCTTGACCTCAAGTTCATGATACTTTCATTAACCATAAACAGTGTCGCACTTGAACATATATGTCTACAATAAAGTAAACATGTAATGTTTGCAGGGCTTTCAAAACCATGCAGTTAATTCCAAGTTGCGGCACCAAACTTAACTTCTACATCATAGAGTCTTGACTAAGCTCACCGCAAATTTCATTAACGGGACAAATAAAGCTGCAAAGATTGGTGCAAAGTGGGGGCCCATGACTTTAGCAAATGCAGGAAGGAGGTCTAATATAGCATCCATGAGCATTTCATCATGCTTAGCATCATCATCATCAATATCACTTATTCTATTTGTTGACTGACTGATTCCTGTTTGAAAAAAGACCATTGTTGACACTACATGCCAAGGCAGATATGGGTGGGTCGGTTAATGAGTCAGAACAGGTTTGGTCTGAACTGGTTATTTTTTTCGACTAATCATAATGGGTGAAATCATATTCATCTGCCTATCTTCTGTCCATTTTGGTATAAAAAATATAAAAGTTTAATGCACTTGTTATTATTACAGAAACATTATTAGTACAAAAATAATTTAGATCTTTGTATAAGAACAATTTAAGTGGTTGTGTGCATTAAAGAGACTTTGGGTGACCCGTTGTAGATATATAGACAATCCAACTGACCAATTCTTAAGTTAAAATTAAAAATTTATACCTCGATTATATTCCTTGACACAGGTGTGTGGTGCAGCATCCCGAATTTATTATGCTCTATAGGTCTCGCTGAACTGTTTTATCTGCTGGGTATGTGAATCTGGTGTCATGATAAACAACAGATAATTATAACCAGTTTATATTTGAGAATGATTGTGCATATACCAAGCTCGAAATGAGTCAGTTCTAATTTAATTAGATGATTGCTCATCCAAACCTAATGATAAAAGCAAATACATATCATAGTATCAGTTACTACACTACTAGAAAAGTGGCATTTTGCTACAAAATTTTTTTACGGAAAAAAATGCGTCACAAATCTTAACAAATTTGCTACTCATTTGTGACGAAAAAAAATCTACATTTTTTTTTAGCAAATTTGTGACACAATATATCTACAAATTCTTAGGAAATTGAGTAGGAAATGCGTCACAAATTTCCTACACTATGTTTTCGTCACAAATGCGTTGAAAATTGTGTTACAAATGTGTAGAAATTGGTTTGCGACGAGGGTTTTTCTAACATCAAGGTTTTGTTGAAAATGCGTCACAAATCAAGAAAATGCAAGATTTGTGACACATTTTCAACAAAACCTTGATGTTATAAAAACCCTTGTCGCAAACCAATTACTACACATTTGTAACACAATTTTCAACGCATTTGTGACGAAAACATGGTGTAGGAAATTTGTGATGCTTTTCCTACTCAATTTCCTAAGAATTTGTAGATATATTGTGTCACAAATTTGCTAAAAAAAAATTGTAGATTTTTTTTCGTCACAAATGAGTAGCAACTTTGTTAAAATTTGTGACGCATTTTTTTCCGTAAGAAAATTTTGTAGCAAAATGCCACTTTTCTAGTAGTGCTAAACCACTAATATTGAAGATAAATCAATTCAATTTAAACATAGCAATGAGCATTAAGTTCAACAGTTGACGACGCAATAGATACCGAGTATTTATCTATAATATAACAAAGAAAATACCATGCTTGATAGCTTCTAAATTTTTGTTCCATGATCCAAGCTTGTCTTGTATGACCATCAAGGCAACTGAATCGAGATAAGTCAAAATGCTCCCTTAAAAGCAATAGCAAATTGTGCGAGAGGCATATCATTGTCCTGCATGCAGACCTAATCATTTTTATACTTTTCGTTAGTTTATAACTATCAACATCAAAGGGATATATGTTACTTGTGTGCCACCTCAAAATTAAAGGCATTGAAATGGTTAGGCTGTACATAAGTAAGTTGAACCACGTAAGTTTGCATACAAGGATCTCTCATCTTCTTACATCAAAGAAATTATCATTCAAGCCACTTCTTCTATACCAGGTCTCAAATCAGGTGAACCATTTATGCACTTCAAAGGTATCTACAACAAACCCACCATCCTTACTTCACTTGTACCTTCAACCACCAAAGCCTAATCAAACACCTCATCGTCCATTCTTCCTTGACCACCGAGTCCATTCCACATGTAAGCCTAAAAAGTTTCATTACACCAGTATTAACACAAAAAAAGTGTATAAGAAACTAATCAACTAAGCAACTATAGGCTATGACAAAAAACTAACTACAATTGTTATCAAATCCATAATGGCTTGAATTTTCTACAAAAACAAAGTAAGAACAACAGACAACAAAAATTCCTTTTTCCGAATCAGAAAACACATTTAATGATTAAAATAAAAAAAAAAAAACTTAATTGCTAAAAAAGCCATCCAACAAAAAGTATAGAACCAACAAAAGATGATATGCCATTAAAGAATCCGAATAAGAAGAACTGATGTTTAAAACCATAAAAATACAAACAGTCAATAGAAATCATAGCATTAAAATACAAATCCTAGATTCAAATTAACAATCAAAATTATATAGAAGAAGAAAGATGAAATGTCGTTAACGAATTAGAATAAGAAACCAATCGTTCAGAAAGTCAGTAAGCAATCCACTATGGTTTTAGAGTCGGTAATAGGGGTAAAGGACTGGAGCCAATAATAAAAAATGGGAAATCTGCATGAAAAAACGGTGTGCACCCCCCTTAACTTTATTAGAGTCACGAATTAAAATAAGCAAATGTTGATAGTTCAATAAAGACGAAGAATACATAGTGAATTGAGATGCAAAGGACTGGAGCCAATAATAAAAAATGGGAAAAAAAATAATGTTTCAGAAAATCTAATCACTAACAAAAGCATAAACAATCATATTAATAGTCCAATTCAACATAAAAAAATAAAACCCCATATGCTAGATCAAAACTCGATTCACACGGATCACAAGCTATATAGTTACTACAAACCACGGATCTGGGTGTAGGTGATATAAAACATAAACATATGTTGATCTTAGCGACTCAAATAAAAATTAGGTTCTTTTCAATTTAAATTTCATTATATATATTTCAAATAAATAAAACATCAAAACTTAAAAAACACATCATGACAGTCCAAAACAAAATCAGAAAAATGAGAAGCTTTAAACATATAATAAACAGAAACATATTTGTAACAGTTAACCAAAAAGTATAAACCGTCTGAGGAAACACCAAACCCTAAATCCGACAAAACACATAAAAAGTCAACTAACAGTTGAAGAGAAGAACGAATCTATAGAATGAAATGTAGAAATGAATCTGTACAGTTAACCAAGTAGGAAACGTAAAAACGCTTGACGAATCAAAAAACCCCAAAACCAACAAAACACATATACAGATCCAATCTCAACGATTCAGAAAACCAAAAACAATATAAACGGCGCAGGATGTGACTGAGATTGGATCTATAGAATGAAACAAAGATAGTTGATTTAAAGGAAAAACATATTTAAAACCCTAAGGAAAAACATCAACAAAATCGAAATAAAAATCCTAACCTATGCAACTGAAATCCAAAGCATACGTTGCGATGGAAGAGAATACTGAATGTAGAAGGGATTAGATCCGGTTGTGTGGTTTTTATTGTTGATGGAAGAAGGGTTAAAAGAGAGAAAAGAGACAGGAGGAGGAAGAAAGGTATAGGGGCGGCGAGTTTGGGAAAAAAATAGGTTTTATACGGTAAATATTGGAGGTTAGATGGAGCTCCATATTCAATATGGATACCTCAAACCCTCTCTAAGGCCTTGATTCAACCCAAGTGATCTCAATTATTATATAGATAGATGACTTTAGCCTATAAATAATCGTTTGATGGGCCTGAATATGCAATCCATCAACCATGCATTACCCGTAAGGCATTAATAGAGCTATGTAGTGCTTTTCATCCGTTTGTTTCAATCTAGACCACTGACGGATCCAGAATTTTATTCTAATATAATCACTGTTTTTTTATTCTTTAACTTCATAGAACTGGTCAGGGCCGTCCCCAAGAATGATAAATGACTTTTGGGGCTTGGGCGATACAAAGATTTGGGCCCCTCTCTATATATAAACTCATCACTTATATATCAAAAACCATACGGTTGCATCAAGTCTTTATAGTCCATACCTTCTAATATATCATTTTCAATAGCTATCATCGCCAACCCGTTAAATCTTTCTTGGGACATTGTCGATCGTAAATAACACCTCAACAACTTGAGTTTTCAAAAACTTCTTTATGCCGATGCAACCGTTACCGGAATTGTCAAAAGCACTTTATATGCATTTATAGCATTAGGAAAATGACCGAGCTCATTGATGTTGTTTAAAGCATCAAAAGGGCTAACAATGTGACTTGGTAAGAATGTCTCAATCAACTTCAACTCCAAATAAAGTTCATTAACATCAATGTCCGATTCACCTTTTACTTCAATGTATCTTGAAGCCGATAACAACAAGACTTTAGATTTTTCTCATCAATTGTCTTCAACATTTTAGGAAACAAAAAACCAATTTTTTTTTCAAATTTTTGGTATTGATCAAATCTTGTTTCAAGAGAAACAATAGCTTGATCAACAATACATAAAAAGTAATTGACTTTAAAATCCCTATCGGGTGAAAATGTAACTTCTGCTACACTTATAGTCTCATCAAATTGTTTTTTTCTATGTATCACACGCTTTTCATGGAAGTTCGCATCCACACCCATTTCATTAGCAATTTCTCTAGCATCATCAATTGCCTTAGCCAACCCCGCTTCTCTAAAATTCTTGAAGTGTTTAATCAACCTGTCCACTTCACTAATAGCAACATCAAGAACCACATCCTTCAATTGCAAATTTTTGCTCACCAAATTCACCTTTGATAATATTTCATACCAGATGACAATTTGTACCAAAAATTCGAATTCTTCCTCTTGCTTCATACTTTTCTACTGATTTAGCTTCACTTTGAATTTTAGAATCTTTATCGGAGGACCTAACTTCTTGCAAAGCTTTTATTACATCTACAAGTTGAGTTCTAATAGGCTTAATAGTATCTATACGACTTTCCCAACGAGTTGTAGACAATGATTTAAGAGTCAATCCTTTAACATTTTCTTTTAAAATCTGCCATCTATTAATAGAATTGGCAAAAATAGTATAAATTCGTTGTATTGTTCCAAAAAATTCTCTAGACTTAGTAAAAGTGTTAGCCATGTCACACAATGCAAGATTAAGACTATGACAACCACAAGCACTATAAAAAGCTCTAGGATTTTTTTTCTATGAATCTTCTTTGAACTCCATTATGTTTTCCCTTCATATTTGCTCCACTATCATATCCTTGACCACGCATATCTGTTGGGTCTGCTGACCTGGAAAAGAACAGATGATTGAAAGCCAAAATATTCTACATTTCTGATTTTGAATGAAACAGTACTTTATACAAGAATCCTCCCAAAAGACTGTTGAAGCTTACTGCTGTTCCTTAAACAACTGACTGATTACAAAGTGCTGATTGAAGAAACCACTGATGATCAAAGAACTAATGAAGAAACAAGACAAAGTGCTGATGAAGACACAAGGTCTGTTGGAGCCAATAACACTTAGGTGGTGTTTGTTTTTCTCCCAGAAGCACTTCTGACCTCTTTTGTCTGCGTCGCGCAGACGCGGGTAGACGTTTGGGGCGGGCAGACTGTTTGTTTTTCGGAAGACATTTCACTCCAAAAGCTCTTCCTGACATCTTCTTGGTGCAGACTTGGACCAAAGTCTTCTAAGGTCTTCAAAGGTCTTTAAAGGTCTTCTCCTCTTCTCTTCTCCTCACCCACCACTACCACCACCCACCACCACCACCACCCAGCCACCACCACCACCTAGCATCGTCCACCAACACCGTTCACCACCACCACCGTCCATCACCACCACGGTCCACCACCACCCACCACCGTCCACCACCACCCACCACCCTCCACCACCACTACCACCACCCACCACCACCATCACCATCACCCACCACCACAACCCACCACGGTCCACCACCACCACCCACCACCGTCCACCACCACCCCACCACCACCACCACCCACCACCACCACGGTCCACCACCACCACCTACCACCGTCCACCACTGCCACCACCCACCACCACCACCACGGTCCACCACCACCACCACCACCTACCACCGTCCACCCACCACCACTACCACCACCCACCACCGTCCACCACCACTACCACCACCCACCACCACCACCACCCACCACCACCATCACCCACCACCACCACGGTCCACCACCACCACCGTCCACCACCCACCACCACCCACCACCGTCCACCACCCACCACCACTACCACCCACCACCACCACCACGGTCCACCACCACCTACCACCTACCACCTACCACCTACCACCGTCCACCCACCACCACTACCACCACCACCGTCTACCACCAGACTGCTGTAAAAACTCTGTTTATTTAAATTTAAGTTTATTTCAGTAGCCTGCAGACGTTAACAAACAAACAGTCTTCTTCTTGCAGACTGCAGACCTTTGGTCCACCTCTTCTCCTGCAGATGTCTGCAGATGTGGTCCGCAGACTGCAGACCTTTTCCTGCAGAAAAAACAAACAACACCTTAGGCTCCAACAGATGTTTCAAGTCAACATATGTTTAGTCTTAAGTGTTTTAGATATCAGAGGTTTAGGCAATGTAACAGTGCTTGTATTCAGCAGATGTTTTATGTTGTTAAATTAGTTAGCTGTCACTGTCTTAGGTGACGTCAGCCTAGGTCATCAGAGCTTTCGTCTGTCTATAAATAGAACAGTGCCTGTACTGTTCTATTTATTACTTCAACCTTCTCTTACACAGACAAAGTTAGTGAGTGATCAGGCTAAGGGGGAGAGTTGTAATAACTTGTACTGAAAATCTGTGATGACTGATATATAGTTCTTGTTTGAAAACAATTATTCCATTTGTTATGATTTATAGTTTATTTCCGCTGCACTTTCCCTCTTTATAATTCCTTCATTACTATTTCATTACTTGAACTTTCATAACAAATCAAATTCAGATCCTAACAATTGGTATCAGAGCTTGGTCAATTAAATTTGATCTAACCAATCAATTTAATATAAATAGATCAGCTCAATATTATTGATATCACTTTGTTTGTTGATTGAAAACAGAGTAAAAGTTTATTTACGTTCAAAGTTTTTTAAACACACTTTTT